>CM019716.1:44914277-45609277 GCA_009760885.1 Achatina immaculata
GCATAGTGTAAACACAGCAAACTTGCACTTCAATAAAACACCAACAATATAATTAAATATTGAAAGCAGTAATGCAACCATAAAATTAAAAGTTGAGTCACATCGCTTAAAATTTAACATAACAAGAACATAGATATAACATCTTTGTTTTTATAATTATGAATGTTAATAACAGAGCAGTTTATCACAGTGAATGTTAATAACAGAGTTAAATCGAGCGGTTTTTCTCAATGAATGTTAATAACAGAGCGGTTTATCACAGTGAATGTTAATAACAGAGCGGTTTATCACAGTGAATGTTAATAACAGAGCGGTTTATCACACTGATGTTAATAACAGAGCGGTTTATCACAGTGAATGTTAATAACAGAGCGGTTTATCACAGTGAATGTTAATAACAGAGCGGTTTATCACAGTGAATGTTAATAACAGAGCGGTTTATCACACTGAATGTTAATAACAGAGCGGTTTATCACAGTGAATGTTAATAACAGAGCGGTTTATCACACTGAATGTTAATAACAGAGCGGTTTATCACAGTGAATGTTAATAACAGCAGTTTATCACACTGAATGTTAATAACAGAGCGGTTTATCACACTGAATGTTAATAACAGAGCGGTTTATCACAGTGAATGTTAATAACAGAGCAGTTTATCACACTGAATGTCAGTTTATCACAAAGAATGTTAATAACAGAGCAGTTTATCACACTGAATGTCAGTTTATCACAAAGAATGTTAATAACAAAACAGTTTATCACAATGAATGTTAATAACAAAACAGTTTATCACAATGAATGTTAATAACAAAACAGTTTATCACAATGAATGTTAATAACAAAACAGTTGATCACAATGAATGTTAATAACAGAGCAGTTTATCACAACGAGAGCAAATCAGTCATATGCAGCAAATACAATACACTTTACAGTACCAGACATGTCTCCGCCAATCATGGGAGCTAGGAAGAACTGGTAAAGGACCGTGTCAAACAGAGTAGTCATTCGAAGAGGAAATGAGGGCCAGTTTGGAAGACGATAGACGTAAGAATAGACACGACTGAGCACACACAAAAACCTGGCTTATTGTTGTTGCAATAAAGTTAGACACAAGTGTGTGGTTCCGTTTTACAAAAAGATAGAAAGAGCCAGGAGAATGGACGGGAACTAGGGTGGCAGAAACAAGATGAGTACGCATAAATAAAAAATGTATAACAATCCAATATTTCGACACAAACCTTTTTCATATATCACGTAAAAATAACAAATGTGTAACAATCCAATATTTTGACACAAGCCTTTATCAAATACCATGTACAAATAACAACACAACAGATAAAAACGGGAAAAACTGATGAAAAATTAAACTCTTAGTTTTTAAAAAATTCTCCTAGTAAGAAAGATAGGCACAATGTGCGCCCAGGTAAACATAGGTAAGCTCAGAGTTGCTCAGACGGGTTAGGGCAGTTAAAAGATTATAAGAATCAGTCATGGGAGATGAAGCAGAAAATAAATGTTAGCAATCTTTCTGCTTCTTAACAGCTCTTTGTAAGACTAGAAGAAGACAAAACTTGTGCACTTAAATATAAAGCCGCAGTTGACAAGAATACATGAATTATATGCCCCTCTTATATGACACAAGAATAGCAGTAGCACACTTAAACATAGCAATAGTGATATACTTTACTATACAAGAACTTTTGTACGCCGAGGCATGCATCAGTAATTGCATACACAGTTCAGGAACACTACAGTACTTAAATATAGAAGTAATGATATGCTACAATAGGGGAACGTTGGTTTACTTAAATATAAAAGTAGTAGTGTTACAAAGTAAGGAAAAAAACTTTCTTTCTCTGATTTTTGAGATTTGGGTAATACGTGAATTATTCTAGCACGACTTAGTCCCACAGTTAGGCGCCAATATAGCACAGGAAATATTATTAATATTATCGCAGTCCGTAGGCGCCAATATAGCACAGGAAATATTATTAATATTATCGCAGTCCGTAGGCACCAATATAGCACAGGAAATATTATTAATATTATCGCAGTCCGTAGGCACCAATATAGCACAGGAAATATTATTAATATTATCGCAGTCCGTAGGCACCAATATAGCACAGGAAATATTATTAATATTATCGCAGTCCGTAGGCACCAATATAGCACCGGAAATATTATTAATATTATCGCAGTCCGTAGGCACCAATATAGCACCGGAAATATTATTAATATTATCGCAGTCCGTAGGCACCAATATAGCACAGGAAATATTAATATTATCGCAGTCCGTAGGCGCCAATATAGCACCGGAAATATTATTAATATTATCGCAGTCCGTAGGCACCAATATAGCACAGGAAATATTATTAATATTATCGCAGTCCGTAGGCACCAATATAGCACAGGAAATATTATTAATATTATCGCAGTCCGTAGGCACCAATATAGCACAGGAAATATTATTAATATTATCGCAGTCCGTAGGCGTCAATATAGCACCGGAAATATTATTAATATTATCGCAGTCCCAGGATTTTGTTAATGCCAAGAATAAAGGCATAAGATGATGATGGTAACGGAAATTAAAAGAGAGGGTGGTTGGGGGGAGGGGTGGTATAACCGAGGACGGAAGACAGACTCTTTCAGCACCGAAGGAAAAAGACAAGATACTTACACTGAGTACATCCTGAAGTGTCTTGCCGTCAAACATCGCTGATAATTTCATAGACTTTCCTGATGTCTCAGAAGGTGTGCTGTGTTGTGTTGTGCTATATTGTATTGTGTTGGGGAAGTTTTGACAAAAGTTGCGATGGGAATATTTCTTTGATATAACGGACTTACATGATCAATGTAATGGTGAGGGCAGGCCCCTATATGAGGGCAGGCCATTATATGAGGGCAGGCCATTATATGAAGGCAGGCCATTATATGAGGGCAGGCCCCTACATGAGGGCAGGCCCCTATATGAAGCCAGGCCCCTATATGAGGCAGGCCCCTATGTGAGGCCACCAGTCAACGTAATGTCTAAGATTCAGTCCTGTGTTTCCACATTATTTAATACAGGAACAGTTTTAAAAAAGACTATAAACTGTGTTCTTTGGTAGAGCTCTTAACACAAGACATCAACTCTATTGTATAACTGTAGTAAAAAAAAAAAAAGTAAAGCTAACCCTGTCATGCCTTAGAGGCACATAGGGATATGGTGTTAGTGTCCATATTTTCCTTGACCTGTCAGCACACTAGAGGGTGATATGGTCAGTATCACGCCTGGCCACCTTTCCTTCCCCAGCTCCAGAAAAAGTCGGGTACCCATTTCTACAGCTGGGTGACTGGGGTGCCTCCGACCGGATTCGAACCCCCAACCTTTGCCACGAGAGACCAGTGCACTAACCACTTCGCCACTCAGACACCATTGTATAATTGTGTTGCTACACTTCATAGTTTGGATCTCGATGTTACCAGTGATACATTTATTTCTGAGTAATTCTTTCACAGGCTTACAATACAATTCAGGGGAAAAAACTGCTTGAATACTTGTTTGTGGAATACTATGGGTTGTCTTCCTTAGCACAAGTTCAGCACAAAAGTCATTGTATAGTGATGGATACTGTATATATATAAATGAGGAGATCGAAGACCCTCTGGATCGGTTCGTTCAGATCACAAGAATATTGATCCTTACTCTGTGGAACAAGATGTACAAGCGACAGTTCCTGTCCGACTTTCTTTCATCATCACAGCACGATGTTTACCTGGTGAAAGGAGACCACACACCAAGAAACGCAACAAAATATTGTTAACAACTTTCAGCAAAAACAACACGTAACTGTGGATGTAGTCGGGCTACCCTGTGCTTGGACAACAGCAACATCTCGCCGGTCCCTGGTCAACCCCACAGCCATGGCGGTGGCTGGGAAGAGTCAAAGCAGCTGCGAGTAAACATCTGAAAGAAAAATCCTGAAATAGGGACCCTACGGAAGTTGTTGGCTAGGTTATCTAGTCTATCAACCTTCCTGTAACTCTATTAGACTTTCAGATATTTACAGTGTTAGACTTTCAGATGTGTACAGTGTTAGATTTTCAGATGTGTACAGTGCTAGATTTTCAGATGTGTACAGTGTTAGATTTTCAGATGTGTACAGTGTTAGACTTTCAGATGTGTACAGTGCTAGACTTTCAGATGTGTACAGTGTTAGACTTTCAGATGTGTACAGTGTTAGACTTTCAGATGTGTACAGTGCTAGATTTTCAGATGTGTACAGTGCTAGACTTTCAGATGTGTACAGTGTTAGACTTTCAGATGTGTACAGTGCTAGACTTTCAGATGTGTACAGTGTTAGACTTTCAGATGTGTACAGTGTTATACTTTCAGATGTGTACAGTGCTAGATTTTCAGATGTGTACAGTGCTAGACTTTCAGATGTGTACAGTGCTAGACTTTCAGATGTGTACAGTGCTAGACTTTCAGATGTGTACAGTGCTAGACGATGTGTACAGACTTTTCAGTTTCTCTGGACCTGATTGACAGTCGAGATGGGCAAGATGAATCATGGGCAAACCACAATGTCCACCATTTGTGCAGGTGAAACTCCGCCCTGCAACTGTTACAAACAGCTGACGTTACAAAATTTTTACAGTTAACTTTTCAAAACTTTTACATACACTAACTTTTCAAAACTTTTACAAACACTAACTTTTCTAAACTTTTACAAACACTAACTTTTCTAAACTTTTACAAACACTAACTTTTCTAAACTTTTACAAACACTAACTTTTCAAAACCCTTACAAACACTAACTTTTCAAGACTTTTACAAACACTAACTTTTCAAAACTGTCTTCCAAGATTAGAAGCACCATAATTGTTCATCATCATCATATTATTATTATTATTATTATTATTATTATTATTATTATCATTACTATTAATATTATTATTATTATTATCAAAGTGTTAGTGCGAAAAGTCTCAGCAATGAAAAAGAAAAGAAGGCAGATATGTGTGAGCCATGTGATGAGAAGAAATAATTAGAAGATCACAGGGCAAGCTATCAAGTGTGAGCCACGTGATGAGAAGAAATAATTGGAGGATCACAGGGCAAGCTGTCAAGTGTGAGCCATGTGATGAGAAGAAATAATTAGAGGATCACAGGGCAAGCTGTCAAGTGTGAGCCATGTGATGAGAATAAATAATTAGAGGATCACAGGGCAAGCTGTCAAGTGTGAGCCATGTGATGAGAATAAATAATTAGAGGATCACAGGGCAAGCTGTCAAGTGTGAGCCATGTGATGAGAAGAAATAATTAGAGGATCACAGGGCAAGCTATCAAGTGTGAGTCACGTGATGAGAAGAAATAATTAGAGGATCACAAGGCAAGCTATCAAATGTGAAACATTTTTTAAAAACCGGCCAACCTCCGGAGACCCTAAAGAGAACATTGACAAGTGAGGCTAAGATGGTAGGTACCGAATCCCTTACTGAGGTTGAGAAGCTCGCCTACAATAGAGACTCATGACGAGACAGACTGCAAGTCCTGTGTGACGCCTGACAGCACAGGAAGCTTGTCAGGAAAGTTGGTGGTAAAATGGTTTCTTATTAGAGTACATGAAACTATTGGTTTAGAGATTAAGTTTGAAAACATTCAGCGAGAAATAAGAGATTTATCTGAGATGATGTTTTAATAATCTGTGATATGATGAATGAATAATCCGAGAAGAGATACATGAACGATGTGGAGTATGATATTTTTTTATTGCTTTTTTTTTTTCAGGGGCCGGCTAGCGTAGTGGTTAGAGCACTCGTCCAGCAACCAAATGGTCGAGGGTTCGAATCCCCAGCTGAGCGGGACTTTTTTTCCGACCAATACGGCCCCGAGGTCGACCCAGCCTCGTAAAATGGGTACCAGAGAAAATCTGGGAAGTAAAGGCAGCGAGGAAAGGAACTGGTCACCCTACCTCATACGCTGATGACCCAGCATAATGAGGTCTCTAACGCTTCACCCCCTACGGCATTTGCTATGGGACTATCTTTTTTTACTTTTTTTCAGACTCAGTGATTGATCTGTCAAGACCTTGCACTGTGCAACTTGGAAAACTCTTGCGAGTAATCGTTGTTGCTGTCATCATGTGGTACTTTGTTTTTATCTGTGTGGAGTATGATAATGTTATGTTTGTCAAGATAATTTGTAGTGTTCTGTGTGTCAAGAGATTGGCAGTGTTCTGTTTGTCAAGATAACTGGAAGTGTTCTGTTTGTCAAGATAACTGGAAGTGTTCTGTGTGTCAAGATAACTGGTAGTGTTCTGTTTTTCAAGATAACTGGTAGTGTTCTGTGGGTCAAGATAACTGGTAGTGTTCTGTTTTTCAAGATAACTGGTAGTGTTCTGTTTGTCAAGATAACTGGTAGTGTTCTGTGTATCAAGATAACTGGTAGTGTTCTGTGTGTCAAGATAACTGGTAGTGTTCTGTTTTTCAAGATAACTGGTAGTGTTCTGTTTTTCAAGATAACTGGTAGTGTTCTGTTTGTCAAGATAACTGGTAGTGTTCTGTTTGTCAAGATAACTGGTAGTGTTCTGTTTGTCAAGATAACTGGTAGTGTTCTGTTTGTCAAGAGGCAGTTTGGACAGACCTAATGGCACGTATCCTGTAGGTAGTGTCAATCGTATTTAGAGACTAATAACATTAGGGCGAAAGGAAAAAATTAAACACTGTTTGTTTCTCTACCTTGTAAAAGATTCAAAAGATGATATTATAGAGACATTTAAAAAATGATAAATGATTTATGAAAAGCACAGCTCTATATTATTCTCTGCACAATGAAGTGCTAAAGACAAATCTAAAACTCTTTTTTTTTTGGTAACACAACAGATTTGGCACGTACTATTTCAAGTAACGCCTGCTTTTTTTTACTTCTAATTTGTTCGACACAACTTCTAAATCATCATCAGCGCAACAGTCTAACAAGTTGTCTGACAAACTGTCTTCTGTTCCATTTAACAGGCTCAGAATTTTTAAAATTATTTTATTTTATTATATAAAATTACATCTAAATGTTTGAGTCCTCCCCCTAAACCAGAAAAAAAAGAAATATAGATTTAACTTTTTATTAACCAGATAACAAAAGCTAATTTTCGATAGCCTCTTGAAACCTTTCTAAAAAATTCAGCCGCGAAGTGTCAAAACGAGTTTGTGGAGCCAGTCATAAAACCAGAAAGTTGTCTTCCAGTCCGCTGATTAACTTGAGTTATCCCGCTTCTTCGTTTGTTAGCTTCATCATTTACCTTACAGCGTTCATAGCAACACCTTCATCTTCTTAAACCATTTGTCATCTTCTATGATAACCCTTCTCAGATTATCTGTTACGCTGAAAAGGCTCCCGGGACAGAGGGCTCCAGCGTCAAGAAAAATAACCCCTGAAAATACAGATTATTTTCTCCTGTGAAAATCACGGGTAACTACTTATGTCTGCACCAACACGTTATGTTTTCCAACAGACAGTGACGTATCAGTCTGGTGGTAATAGTAGTAGTAGTAGTGATGGTGGTGGTGGTGGTAATAGTAGTAGTAGTAGTAGTGGTGGTGGTGGTGGTGGTAATAGTAGTAGTAGTAGTAGTAGTAGTAGTAGTAGTGGTGGTGGTGGTGGTAGTAGTAATAGTGGTAATAGTGATAGTGGTGGTGGTGGTGGTTTTAATAGTAGTAGTAGTAGCAGTAGTAGTGGTGATGGTGGTGGTTGTGATAATAGCAGTAGTAGTAGTAATAGTAGTAGTGGTGGTAATAGTAGTAGTAGTAGTAGTAGTAGTAATGGTGGTAGTGGTAATAGTAGTAGTAGTAGTGATTGTAGTATTGGTGATAATATTAGTAGTGATAGTGGTAGTGGTAGTAATAGTAGTAGTAGTAGTACTGATTGTGGTAATGGTAGTAATAGTAGTAGTATTAGTGATTGTTGTAGTGGTGGTAATAGTAGTAGTAGTAGTGATAGTGGTAGTGGTGGTAATATTAGTAGTAGTAGTCGTAGTAGTGGTGATGGTGGTAATAGTAGTAGTAGTAGTGATAGTGGTGGTGGTGGTAATAGTAGTAGTTGTAGTAGTAGTAGTAGTAGTAGTGATATTGGTGGTTTTGGTAATAGTAGTAGTAGTAGTAGTAGTAGTAGTAGTAGTGATAGTGGTGGTGGTAATAGTAGTAGTAGTATTAGTAGTAATAGTAGTGATAGTGGTGGTTGTAGTAACAGTAGTAGTAGTAGTGATAGTGGTGGTGGTGGTGGTAATAGTAGTAGTAGTAGTGATAGTGGTGGTGGTGGTAGTAGTAGTAGTGGTGGTAGTGGTGGTAGTAGTAGTAGTAGTGATAGTGGTGGTGGTAGTAATAGTAGTAGTAGTAGTGATAATGGTGGTGGTGGTAACAGTAGTAGTAGTAGTGATAGTGGTAGTGGTGGTATAGTAGTAGTAGTAGTAATAGTGGTAGTGGTAGTAATAGTAGTAGTAGTAGTAGTAGTAGTGATAGTGGTAGTGGTGGTAGTAGTAGTAGTAGTGATAGTGGTGGTAGTAGTAGTAGTAGTAGTAGTGATAGTGGTGGTAGTGGTAGTAGTAGTGATAGTGGTGGTGGTGGTAATAGTAGTAGTAGTAGTGATAATGGTGGTGGTGGTAACAGTAGTAGTAGTAGTGATAGTGGTAGTGGTAGTAATAGTAGTGATAGTGGTAGTGGTGGTAATAGTAGTAGTAATAGTGATAATGGCAGTGGTAGTAGTAGTAGTTGTGGTAGTAGCGGTAGTGGTAATAGTAGTAGTAGTAATGATAGTTGTGGTGACGGTAATATTAGTAGTAGTAGTGGAAGTGGTGGTGGTGGTAATATTAGTAGTAGTGGTGATAGTGATGATGGTGGTAATATTAGTAGTAGTAGTTGTAGTGTGGTGGTGGTGGTAGTAGTAGTAGTAGTAGTCTTAGTATTAGCAGTAGCAGTAGTGGTAGTAGTAGTAGTAGCAATAATACTAGTAGTAGTAGGAGTAGTAGTAGTAGTAGCAGTAGTAATTAGTAGTAGTAGTGGGAGGAGGAGGATTAGTGGTAGTAGTAGCAGAAGTAGTAGTACCAGCAGTAGTAGTGATAGTATTAGCAGTAGTAATAGTAGTACCAGCAGTAGTAGTAGTAGTCGTAGTAGTAGTAGCAGCAGCAGCAGCAGCAGTAGTACCAGTAATAATCGTAATAGTAGTAGTAGCAACAGCAGGAGCAGCAGCAGCAGCAGCAGTAGTAGTAGTGGTGGTAGTAGTAGTAGTAGTAGTAGTAGTAGTAGTAGTAGTAGTAATCAGGAGAAAATGGAGTAGCTATAAGAGAACGGATTAGTACTATAATATTAATATTACAGATAAAATGGAGCCGTTGAATCTGCAGCGACTGGAAGAACACCGCTAGAACTGGCTCGAATGAGCAACTTTTATAGTTCTGATCTCAAAATTTCTTTCTCTGGTTTAGAATATATATTTTTTTCAGTTGAAATCACGCTGTACAATCAACAAAATTACAACGTCGTAAAGACCGATGATGAAACAATATATAAATAAAGCAACCATCATTTGAAATATTCGCAACAATAAAATATAAAAAAAAGAGTGACCAGCCTCACAATTTTTTAGCGGTATAACGCACTAAGTGTTGACATGTCACATAAAAAAAGTGTAGATTTACATTGATGGTAAATTTTAATTACCCTAGTTTTACTACACCATGGTCGTTTCTACTACGTTTTTGTTTTTTCCACACACCGACTTGGAGAGGTTAACCCTTGGAATCTGAACGCGCATACCGAGCAACAACCGAAACACAGCAAAACGTAGCTGTCCGCCATATAAGTTATGCCTACCACACCGTATTAAATTGCCTCCAGGAAGCAGACAGAGCCTAACCTCCATAAGATTAATGGCCGCCTCCAGAAAGCAGGCCGCCTGACATGTTTGCTTCTGGCCGGCCGATGTAGGACGTCATGGAGTCTGGCGATCTACGTCATGGGCTAGCAGTTTAATCTAGACTGTTAGCCCTCGCTTAAACGTGTTCTATGGGCTAACAAATTGCTAATGCTACACGCATCGTTAAGCTTAATCCTTACTATTTGTTTTTGAAATCACACTTTTCGTCTTTTATCTCCTTTGTCATCGTCATCATGTTGCTAGAACAATGAAAAGCGGGGGAAAAAATACAGTTAGTTTTCTTAAAACTTCCAAGTGTCTGACATTTCAAGATTGGTTTTTGAAACGTTTCTAATTTCCTCGTGAAGATTTCATGACTGAGATAAGGAATTCATCAAGCGTAGGTATAGCACACACTCACACACACACACATACACACTCAGGCACGCAAATATACACGCACAAACATACACATGTACACACATATGCACACATACACACGCTCAGGCGAGAGCATACATACAAAATATCAGTTTCAAAATTCAGTTAACACTCTTGAAATATTTTCACTCTGGCAAACACTGACTGTTATAAGGACTACACCTGACATATGTTTTCACACTGGCAAACACTGACTATTATTAGGACTACACCTGACATATGTTTTCACTCTGGCAAACACTGACTATTATTAGGACTACACCTGACATATGTTTTCACTCTGACAAACACTGACTATTATTAGGACTACACCTGATATATATTTTCACTTTGGCAAACACTGACTGTTATTGGGACTACACCTGATATATATTTTCACTTTGGCAAACACTGACTATTATTAGGACTACACCTGACATATGTTTTCACTCTGACAAACACTGAGTGTTATTAGCACTACGTCGGATATATATTTTCACTATGGCAAACACTGACTGTTATAGGGACTACACCTGATATATATTTTCACTTTGGCAAACACTGACTGTTATTATGACTACACCTGACATATGTTTTCACACTGGCAAACACTGACTATTATTATGACTACACCTGACATATGTTTTCACACTGGCAAACACTGACTATTATTAGGACTACACCTGATATATATTTTCACTTTGGCAAACACTGACTGTTATTGGGACTACACCTGACATATGTTTTCACTCTGGCAAACACTGACTGTTATTAGCACTACGCCAGATATATATTTTCACTATGGCAAACACTGACTGTTATTAGCACTACACCTGATATATATTTTCACTTTAGCAAACACTGACTGTTATAAGGACTTTATATTATTTTATTATATTATGTTATTGCGGAACTTTGCCTCCCTAACTACACTCCTGTAGGCCTCTCGGTTGTGAGCAAATTGGCCTGCTGCTAATGCATCCATTTGCAGATCATCAACGATATCTTGCAGCCCTCTTCGCCTTGGTCTTCCTCTCTTTCTTTTTCCCATTATGTACCCTTCCAAGACGGTTTTCACTAGATTATCATGACGTTTAATGTGTCCAAAATATTTAGGTTTTCTCTCTTTAATCCTCTTTACCAGCCAGCCTTCTTCAATATTAAGTTCTTGTAGTATGGATATGTTTGTTCTTTCTTGTGTCCATGATATTTGAAGAACTCTTCTGTAGCATTTACATTCAAAGGCATTCATGTGTTTCTCGGCTGTTTTGTTAAGTGTCCAGGTCTCACAGGCATACGTTGCGATGGGAAAGATGCATGCCCTTAAAAATCTTATTTTTGTAGTTCTGTCTGTTCCTCTCCACAGATTCTTTAGTTGCTTTACTTTCTGAAGAGCAATAGATGTCTTCCTTTTAATTTCCCTCATTGTATCTCCATTATTAGTTAGCAGTGATCCGAGATATTCAAAACTCTCCACTTCTTCCAGTTTTTCCTCATTGATACATATATCATCTGCCTTGTTTGTTTTGTCAGTTGTCATCAATTTAGTTTTCTTCGCATTAAGATAGAGGTTTTGCTCTTCACTATTCTTACGGACTGACATAATTCGTTTTTCCATTCCTTTTTGTGTTGTGGACAGTGCTACTGTGTCATCAGCATATCTAATCTCTGGTATTTCATAACCTCCAATTGTTATGGCATCGTAATATTCTTTGTCTACATCTTCTTTAACATTCCTCATTATATTTTCAGTACACAAGTTAAACAAGTAAGTCACCCCTGACGGACCCCTTGTTTTATGTCAAACCAAGTTGTTGTTTCACCATTTATTTTAAGTGCTGCTTATAGCATGGTTGTAGGAAACACCTGGTTTAAATAACATCCCTGAAGACTGACAACGTGGTGCAGCCCAGACAAAAAGACTTTTAACCGCATAGACTATGTATTAATCAACAAACGATTCCAGAATGCATTACCGACAGCAAAAACCATGTCATGAGCCGACTGCAATAGTGACCATGACCCACTCTGTGGAAAAATTAGAATAAAGCTAAAGAAAGCATGCAGAAAAGTGAGAAACATCAAACTGAATACAAAACTCATTAAAAATGACCAAAAACTGCGAGAAAAATACAAAGTTATTATACAAACAGATACAATGCAATAGCAAAGATAAATAGTATAGATGAACAATGGGCAATGTTAAGAGATTCTATCCACCAAACTGTTAAGGAGATAATACCACCGAAAAAAGAAGCCCCTAAAAATAAATGTATGACAGACGACATCTTAGGACTGATGGACAAGTGGAGGAGGAGTAAAAATAACCAAGAAAAAATAGCAAGATAAATAAAGAAATAAGACGCAAATGCAGAGAAGCAAACGAAGTGTGGTTAAATGAACAGTGCAGATAGATAGAGGACTCTCATAATAAAGACAGCAAAAACATGCACAAACGAGTTAGTGAACTCACAGGCAGGAAAACAAAATATACCACAGGATGCCTGAAATCGAAATAAGGTAAAATGTTAATGGGAAAAGAAGACATTGTGGGCAGGTGGACAGATTATATCGGTGAGCTATATGGAGGAGAAAGACCAGAATTAACACCAGATACTGAAAACTGTGATGGACCACCAATACTTGAAGATGAAATCACAGATGCCATCAAACACATGAAGAAAGAAAAAGCGACTGGGCCCGATAATATAACAATAGAAGAAATAGAGGCACTAGAGGAGACAGGAATAAAAATAATAACCAAGTTACTGAATGACATTTACAAAAGTGGTTATATTCCCAGTGACCTGCTTATATCCACGTTTATAGCACTACCAAAGAAACCAGGTGCAAAGGAATGTGATGACCACCTGACTATCAGCCTCTCATGTCACATAACGAAGCTACTTCTGAGAATTATTATGAGAAGAACAAGGAAAAAGATAAAAATGGAAATAGCAGATGAACAGTTTGGATTTGTTGAAGGAAAGGGAACACACAATGCCATTTATGCTTTACGAACACTAACAGAAAGAGCTTTAGAAGTACAGAAAGATCTCTACTTATACTTCATTGATTACACAAAAGGCATTCGACAAGGTGAAACATAATGAAATTATTAAAATGGTTGAAAACATCAATATAAACGGCAAAGACCTGAGGATTGTAAAACATCTATACTGGCAGCAAGAATCAGCCACTCGAGTTGAAAATAAAACTGGAAAATATCAACCTATAAAACAGAGAGCTCGACAGGGATGTTTACTATCTCCAGACATTTTTTCTCTGTACAGCGAGAATATTCTAAGAACGATCATCACAGAACCAGACATAAAAATTGGAAGATACAATATTAACAACCTTCGGTATGCTGACGACACAGTACTGATAGCTGAGAACCAACAAGACCTGCAAAATCTCTTGGATAAACTCGCCAAAGAAAGTGAACAGAAAGGCCTTACTTTGAACATCAAAAAGACAAAGACTATGGTTATATCTAGGAAACAGAATCCACCAGTATGCAATATAAAATTAAATGGAACTATTCTAAAGCAGGTGCAGAAATTCAAATACCTTGGAGCAGTAATAACTTCGGATGGGAAATGCAGAACAGAAATTAGGAACAGAATAGGCCAAGCAAAGACTGCATTTCAGAGAATGAGAAACATATTATCCAACACATCCTTATCACTTAATGTTAGAAAACGAGTCCTAAAATGCTATATTGAACCTATCTTGTTATATGGAAGTGAATTATGGCCAATAAGCAGGTTTTCATAAAAATCACTGGAAGCAGCAGAAATGTGGTTTATTAGAAGAATGTTGCGCATCCCCTAGACAGCAAAAATAACTAATGAAGAATGTATAAGAAGAGCTGGAGAGACAAAAAAAATCTTGTCAAAAAGATAAGAGAGAGACAATGTACTTTCATATGACATGCAATGAGAAGAGGGAGCATTGAAAATATTATAACAACAGGAAAAATAGAAGGAAGAAGATCAAGAGGAAGACCAAGAGAAATGATACTGGACAGTCTGACGGGATGGAGTAAGAGATCACCAAATGAGCTGATAGCCTGCATGAAGGATCGTGTACTGTGGAGAAGCATAATATCCAACGCCAGTCGGCACGGCACCTGATGATGATGATTGTTGGTCTAGATACAGCAGTGATGTTAATTGTATCAAATGCATATATTTTCAGTCTGGCAAACACTGATTGATATTAGGACTACACCTGATATTCATTCGATATATCATGCTTCTTCATTTCGTTCACCTTTGGCATTTATGATAAGATTTTTGCTTTATTTTCTCAGATCAGTTAGTCACCTGGGCGAGACAATGATTTCCTTCCTTTTTTTCCCTTTGTGTTTTCCAGTGATTGTCAAGTTCCCTAACGTTTGTCTTTTCATGATCCACATAAAGATTTTGATCCCATGTTCCATGTCATTTTTAACAAGTTCCCCCCAACTTTTCTGGCAATTTCTCTGGTTTTTTTTTATTGTATCTGTCTGCAACTGAATCTACATAGAGACTTACATTTCCACTGCTTCCAGTTTCTGTTTCATCTGCTGATTTATGTCCAGTCTCATGAGTCTGGTGTAACACTGACTCTATACAATTACTGAAACTTGTTTTCTCCACTTCAAAGACTATCTCTAATTTGTTAGTATCTCCTTCATGTCATATAAAAGCTGCTTAGATCTTTTCTATTCTAGACTTGACGTCAGTTGCTCACTTTTACCATTGTGTTCTGACACATTTTAATGTACATACAATGAAAGTAGCTATTAATATTACTTGTTTTTGTTATACACCACAAGGGTGCTTGCTAGATAGATGTACCACCTAACAGGGGTGCTTGCTAGATAGATGTACCACCTAACAGGGGTGCTTGCTAGATAGATGTACCACCTAACAGTGGTGCTTGCTAGATAGATGTACCACCTAATAGGGGTGCTTGCTAGATAGATGTACCACCTAACAGGGGTGCTTGCTAGATAGATGCACCACCTTGTTGATCGTGGTACCTTCCGACCCAATTACACCTTTTTTTTTTAAGACGACGAAAACAACAGGTCGTGACCCGGTGGTTCTGCAAACCCGGGTCCACCCGTAACGAGATGTGAACCCTACCCCCGGCATTCAATGTGCAGGGGAGGCCTCGAGCATCTCGTTTAGTTAAAGAATAACGACGCTTTTGTTTAACCAAAGGGCATGTTGATCAGGGTACCTGCCAAGAGCACACTTTGACCTCAGCCACTTTGATCTTAGCCAAAAAGCTGACCGTGGTTTCTGCCTTTTATTACCATAGTTTCTGCCTTTTATTACCATAGTTTCTGCCTTTTATGATAAGATTTTTGCTTTATTTTCTCAGATCAGTTAGTCACCTGGGCGAGACAATGATTTCCTTCCTTTTTTCCCTTTGTGTTTTCCAGTGATTGTCAAGTTCCCTAACGTTTGTCTTTTCATGATCCACATAAAGATTTTGATCCCATGTTCCATGTCATTTTTAACAAGTTCCCCCCAACTTTTCTGGCAATTTCTCTGGTTTTTTTTTATTGTATCTGTCTGCAACTGAATCTACATAGAGACTTACATTTCCACTGCTTCCAGTTTCTGTTTCATCTGCTGATTTATGTCCAGTCTCATGAGTCTGGTGTAACACTGACTCTATACAATTACTGAAACTTGTTTTCTCCACTTCAAAGACTATCTCTAATTTGTTAGTATCTCCTTCATGTCATATAAAAGCTGCTTAGATCTTTTCTATTCTAGACTTGACGTCAGTTGCTCACTTTTACCATTGTGTTCTGACACATTTTAATGTACATACAATGAAAGTAGCTATTAATATTACTTGTTTTTGTTATACACCACAAGGGTGCTTGCTAGATAGATGTACCACCTAACAGGGGTGCTTGCTAGATAGATGTACCACCTAACAGGGGTGCTTGCTAGATAGATGTACCACCTAACAGGGGTGCTTGCTAGATAGATGTACCACCTAACAGTGGTGCTTGCTAGATAGATGTACCACCTAATAGGGGTGCTTGCTAGATAGATGTACCACCTAATAGGGGTGCTTGCTAGATAGATGTACCACCTAATAGGGGTGCTTGCTAGATAGATGTACCACCTAATAGGGGTGCTTGCTAGATAGATGTACCACCTAACAGGGGTGCTTGCTAGATAGATGTACCACCTAACAGGGGTGCTTGCTAGATAGATGCACCACCTTGTTGATCGTGGTACCTTCCGACCCAATTACACCTTTTTTTTTAAGACGACGAAAACAACAGGTCGTGACCCGGTGGTTCTGCAAACCCGGGTCCACCCGTAACGAGATGTGAACCCTACCCCCGGCATTCAATGTGCAGGGGAGGCCTCGAGCATCTCGTTTAGTTAAAGAATAACGACGCTTTTGTTTAACCAAAGGGCACGTTGATCAGGGTACCTGCCAAGAGCACACTTTGACCTCAGCCACTTTGATCTTAGCCAAAAAGCTGACCGTGGTTTCTGCCTTTTATTACCATAGTTTCTGCCTTTTATTACCATAGTTTCTGCCTTTTATTACCATAGTTTCTGCCTTTTATTACCATAGTTTCTGCCTTTTAATACCATAGTTTCTGACTTTTACTACCGTGGTTTCTGCCTTTTATTACCATAGTTTCTGCCTTTTATTACCATAGTTTCTGCATTTTATTACCATAGTTTCTTCCATTTATTACTGTGGTTTCTGCCTTTCATTACGGTGGTTTCTGCCTTTTATTACCATAGTTTCTGCCTTTTATTACCGTGGTTTTTGTCTTTAATTACCATAGTTTCTCCCTTTTATTACCATAGTTCTGCCTTTTATTACCATGGTTTCTGCCTTTTATTACCGTGGTTTCTGCTTTTTATTACCATAGTTTCTGCCTTTTATTACCATAGTTTCTGTCTTTTATTACCATAGTTTCAGCCTTTTATTACCATAGTTTCTGCCTTTTATTACCATAGTTTCTGTCTTTTATTACCATAGTTTCTGCCTTTTATTGCCATAGTTTCTGCCTTTTATTACCATAGTTTCTGCCTTTTATTACCATAGTTTCTGACTTTTATTACCATAGTTTCTTCCTTTTATTACCGTGGTTTCTGCCTTTTATTACCGTGGTTTCTTCCTTTTGTTACCATAGTTTCTTCCTTTTATTACCGTGGTTTTTTCCTTTTTTTTTAATGCTCGCATGGGACAACGTGTGTGGTGAGGGTTGTTGATAAAAATAGCCAAGAGGCCGAGGTTTCTGCCTGTTATTACCATAGTTTCTTCCTTTTATTACTGTGGTTTCTTCCTTTTATTTTTTTTAATGCCTGCATGGGCTCGCTAGATAATTTTACCACGTGTGTGGTGAGGGTTGTTGATTACACTTAACCTGGGTAGAAAGACCACCTTTTTTTGTATTTATTTCATGGTTGCCTTCCGTGCCAGGTAAGTATAGGTGCCTTTTATTACCTTTTTTTTTTTTTTGGTGCCCGCATGGGCTCGCTAGATAATTTTACCACGTGTTCTGCCTTTTATTACTGTGGTTTCTTCCTTTTATTACTGTGGTTTCTTCCTTTTATTACCGTGGTTTCTGCCTTTTATTACTGTGGTTTCTTCCTTTTATTACTGTGGTTTCTTCCTTTTATTACTGTGGTTTCTTCCTTTTATTACTGTGGTTTCTTCCTTTTATTACCGTGGTTTCTGCCTTTTATTACCATGGTTTCTGCCTTTTCACTGTTTAGCTTTAATCCTCTTTTCTTGAACTCACTGATGGCATTTCTCACTTGTTTACAACAATTTAAGAGCCCATGTATTAAAAAAAAATTTCTTAATAGGAAAAAAATGATTGAGTACATGAGACTCAACTGGAAGATCTTAATTTTACAGATGACATAACTCTTATTAGTGACGATGTGAATTCCATGCAAGAAAAAACAGATACATTGTCTTCAATGGCTAGTAAAATAGGACTTGAAGTTAAGAAGGAAAAAATAAAGACAATGAAACTTCTCATTAACCATGAAGGAAAAATATACATAGAAGGAACAGCTGTTGATGAAGTAAACCAATTTGCATATCTCGGCAGCTACATAGACCAGGATGGCGACACCAAAAAGGAAGTTAGAATTCGAATTCTGCAAAAGCAGCATCGATCTTCAAGAATCTTGAGAAAATATGGCATTCAAAAGTTATAAGCACAAAAACCAAGTTAATATTATTCAATTCAAATGTAATATCCACCCTCATTTATGCATGTGAAAGCTGAAAAACAACTAAAGAAATAGACAAGAAATTAGACTCTTTTGAAAACAAATGCCTAAGAAAAATACTCAATATAAAGTGGAACGAATTAAAGAACAAAAAGAGTTAAGACAGATGAGCAAACAACAACCTGTCTCGTGGGTGATCAGAAAAAGAAGATGGACATATGTCAGTCAAGTGCTTAGAAGAAACAACCATAGAATCCTAAACTAAGCTATCAAGTGGAACACAAAAAGCCGAAGAAAAAGAAGTCGAGCATGTGAAACTCTAAAGAGGACATTGTTAAGAGAAGCCGGTTTAGTAAGGATAGCATCCCTTGATGAGGTTGAAAAGCTCGCCGAGAACAGGAAATCTTGGCAAGCTACCATGCGAGTCCAATGTGACGTTTAGCGGCACAGGAAGGATGTAAGATGGTTTCTGCCTTTTATTACCGTGGTTTCTTCCTTTTATTACCGTGGTTTCTTCCTTTTATTACCATAGTTTCTGCCTTTTATTACGGTGGTTTCTGCCTTTTATTACCGTAGTTTATTCCTTTTATTACAATGGTTTCTGCCTTTTATTACTATGGTTTCTTCCTTTTATTACCATAGTTTCTGCCTTTTATTACCGTGGTTTATTCCTTTTATTACAATGGTTTCTACCTTTTATTACCATAGTTTCTTCCTTTTATTACCATGGTTTCTTCCTTTTATTACAATGGTTTATCCCTTTTATTACCGTGGTTTCTTCCTTTTGTTACCATAGTTTCTTCCTTTTATTACCGTGGTTTTTTCCTTTTTTTTTAATGCTCGCATGGGACAACGTGTGTGGTGAGGGTTGTTGATAAAAATAGCCAAAAGGCCGAGGTTTCTGCCTGTTATTACCGTGGTTTCTTTTTTTTATTACCATAGTTTCTTCCTTTTATTACTGTGGTTTCTTCCTTTTATTTTTTTTAATGCCTGCATGGGCTCGCTAGATAATTTTACCACGTGTGTGGTGAGGGTTGTTGATTAAACTTAACCTGGGTAGAAAGACCACCTTTTTTTGTATTTATTTCATGGTTGCCTTCCGTGCCAGGTAAGTATAGGTGCCTTTTATTACCTTTTTTTTTTTTTTGGTGCCCGCATGGGCTCGCTAGATAATTTTACCACGTGTTCTGCCTTTTATTACTGTGGTTTCTTCCTTTTATTACTGTGGTTTCTTCCTTTTATTACCGTGGTTTCTGCCTTTTATTACTGTGGTTTCTTCCTTTTATTACTGTGGTTTCTTCCTTTTATTACTGTGGTTTCTTCCTTTTATTACTGTGGTTTCTTCCTTTTATTACCGTGGTTTCTGCCTTTTATTACCGTGGTTTCTGCCTTTTCACTGTTTAGCTTTAATCCTCTTTTCTTGAACCCACTGATGGCATTTCTCACTTGTTTACAACAATTTAAGAGCCCATGTATTAAAAAAAAATTTCTTAACAGGAAAAAAATGATTGAGTACATGAGACTCAACTGGAAGATCTTAATTTTACAGATGACATAACTCTTATTAGTGACGATGTGAATTCCATGCAAGAAAAAACAGATACATTGTCTTCAATTGCTAGTAAAATAGGACTTGAAGTTAAGAAGGAAAAAATAAAGACAATGAAACTTCTCATTAACCATGAAGGAAAAATATACATAGAAGGAACAGCTGTTGATGAAGTAAACCAATTTGCATATCTCGGCAGCTACATAGACCAGGATGGCGACACCAAAAAGGAAGTTAGAATTCGAATTCTGCAAAAGCAGCATCGATCTTCAAGAATCTTGAGAAAATATGGCATTCAAAAGTTATAAGCACAAAAACCAAGTTAATATTATTCAATTCAAATGTAATATCCACCCTCATTTATGCATGTGAAAGCTGAAAAACAACTAAAGAAATAGACAAGAAATTAGACTCTTTTGAAAACAAATGCCTAAGAAAAATACTCAGTATAAAGTGGAACGAATTAAAGAACAACACAGAGTTAAGACAGATGAGCAAACAACAACCTGTCTCGTGGGTGATCAGAAAAAGAAGATGGACATATGTCAGTCAAGTGCTTAGAAGAAACAACCATAGAATCCTAAACTAAGCTATCAAGTGGAACACAAAAAGCCGAAGAAAAAGAGGTCGAGCATGTGAAACTCTAAAGAGGACATTGTTAAGAGAGGCCGGTTTAGTAAGGATAGCATCCCTTGATGAGGTTGAAAAGCTCGCCGAGAACAGGAAATCTTGGCAAGCTACCATGCGAGTCCAATGTGACGTTTAGCGGCACAGGAAGGATGTAAGATGCAAGATATTCACACTGAGAAACAATGCAGAACAAAACTAGCTATACTGTCGTTGACTGAGTGGTGAACAAAACAACAGAAGTCTCCCAAATTGGAATTAGATGGAAGACATTCTCCATTCTTGAGGCCTGGACTATGCAAACAAGATATCATTACTTGCACATACTTATCAACATTTATAGACATTCCAGATACAAACAAAGACAATTTAGGCTGAAAATCCACATAAAGAAGACAAATTATTAACGGGAACATAGAAAAGACGACAGCAAATTACTGACCACAACCTAATAGAAACAGATATACTCATGTAAACTGGCAGAGTACTAAACCTAATAGAAACAGATATACTCATGTAAACTGGCAGAGTACTAAACCTAATAGAAACAGATATACTCATGTAAACTGGCAGAGTACTAAACCTAATAGAAACAGATATACTCATGTAAACTGGCAGAGTACTAAACCTAATAGAAACAGATATACTCATGTAAACTGGCAGAGTACTAAACCTAATAGAAACAGATATACTCATGTAAACTGGCAGAGTACTAAACCTAATAGAAACAGATATACTCATGTAAACTGGCAGAGTACTAAACCTAATAGAAACAGATATACTCATGTAAACTGGCAGAGTACTAAACCTAATAGAAACAGATATACTCATGTAAACTGGCAGAGTACTAAACCTAACAGAAACAGGAAAATTTGTTGCTACCCTACAAGTTGCCACATGGTGTATGGATCACTGATTGCTAGTTGATCATACGGATGGATGGACTTATGGATGATTGGACGGACGGACGGACGGAGGATGGATGGATGGATGGATGGATGGATGCTTTTGAAAACTGTTTTTATTTCTCCCATCAGCGTAGCTCTGCCTATAAATCTCAGATAATAATATCATGGCCACCTATTCACGGGATTTTCATAATTTTCCTGCCTCTTTCTGATTTTTTATCAGTGGTAAGTGAAAACGGGTCAAACAATGAAAGAATTAACTTTCACTTTGTCTATCTGATTTAGTTTAACTTAGTCTGTTTGATTTAATTTGTCTCTTTGATTTGATTTAACTTTGTCTGTTTGATTTAATTTAACTCTGTCTGATTTGATTTAACTTTGTCTGTTTGATTTAATTTAACTCTGTCTATCTGATTCGATTTAACTTTGTTTGTTTGATTTAATTTAACTTTGTCTGTTTCATTTAAAACACAAAAAAAAACCACACTAATTACCATACTGCTACCTTTGCTTTATGTAACGAGTCGTAAATTTTTTTTTATGTAACAATTGGTGGTCAGTTTGTTTTATATAACAACTGGTGGCCAGTTTTTTTATGTAACAACTAGTGGCCAATTTGTTTTATTAACAACTAGTGGTCAATTTGTTTTATGTAACAGCTATTGGCAGTTTGTTTTCTGTAATAGCTATTGGCCAGTATGTTTTCTGTAACAGCTAGTGGCCAGTTTGTTTCAAGGGCAGTGGATACAAATCCCAACTGAAATCTAGGTCACGTGCATATGCAGTCAGTACAACACTGGAATCATTTCTTAAAAAAAAAACATTGAATGTCATATTCAACTCTTCAAATCTGTCAGTCATTTTCAACTCTTCAATCTGTCATGTTCAACGCTTCAATCTATCATTCACTATCGATACCAGAACACTTAAATCTCTCTCTCACACATACACACACACACACACACCTCCAACAAAACGTTAATTTCGATGATTAAGCGAATCATTTGATGTATTTATCTTGTGTGTAAGACAATAGTACACGGTTTGTGTACATATCTATCTTGTGTATAAGACGTAATAAACGTTATGTTTACGTATGTATCTTGTGTATAAGATTAATAAAGGTCTGTTTACGCATGTATTTTGTGTATAAGATGTAATAAACGGTTTGTTTACGTATGTTTCTTGTACTTAAGATAAAGAAAACTGTCTGTTTATGTATTTTATCTAAACATGTTTGTATGTCCCCTTATGTATCTGTCTACCTGTGTGTGTTTTTTTTTGTAAGTCCCTATATGTCTGTCCTGTTCATTACATCACACTAATCTCCTCGTCTATTTTACGCTGTATACGCAAATGTAAAACTCGTGTGGTTATCCGCATAGTTCCGTATATGTGGGACATTCTTTGAAGGACAATGACCTTTTTAGACCAATTGTGATTTGAAAATCTGAAATAGCGCATTCGTATTGTCTGTAAAATTATTGCCTTTTCCTCATCTCGTCACCTCCCCAAGTTAGTTCTGTAAATTTAATTTATAACAAGCACTCAGGACTAGTTTTAGAAGAAGAAAAAAGTTTTCTGATAGCGAAAAACTAATGGATGGATTTAAGAAACAAATTCAACTTTAAGCCTCCTAATTTTATTTCCCAGGCAGTGACTCCGTATCTGTGTGACGATAGGTGAGCCAGAGATGTTCTAGCTACGATGATTTCTCGCTACAAAAGGGCTGTGTATCTGGGAGGACGCCGTCTGGTTTTCTGGTCGGGAAAGATAACGAGTCGAGTGAAATAATCTTATATAAGATTATAATTTATGTTCGAGTGTCGGAAGTTGCTTTTGGCGTAGATAATCTTTTCTTGCTGTGATTATATGCGATGACGTGCAAGTAAGGATATATTAAGTTCTCCCGCGGCACTTTCGCGTTGATGGTGTGATAAAGGTGGAAATGTGTCTTGTCACATTATAAAGTGCAACATTACGCTGGTATTATTAATTGCCCCCGTTAAGAAGTACTAGACACTTTCGTAATAAGACACTTTTGTGTCGTTTTCTATTACATGTAAAGAGTAAAATATATATTTATAATTTCTCTGTCCATTTGTAATGTAATAAATACTTTCGTTGTATTTATCATGTTGTGTGTATTTATAGTAGCCTGCGATTTATTTTAAGAATTATTTATCACTAATTCATAAAGAGCTAGAAATGGTCAACTGTTAATCTGTAATGTTATAATGTATGTTTACATTTTCATTTTACCCAGTGTAAAAATACTCGAGAGAATTGTTTACTGTAACGTGAGTAACAAAATGTTCAAGTCACCCATGGTCAAGATGTACAGCATGGAATACTTCCAGTAACGTTTACTCTGCACTCGGAGGTGAGAACATTCTCCCTGTACGGCGCCGGAGACTGTCTGACCAAGAACAAGCTGCTTAAAAGAAGGGAGGAAAAGATATTATGTACAAACTGGTCCTGTAGAAATGGGAAGATTTCGCTGCCTGTCTGCCCAGACAACAGCAGGAAAATAGAGGAAACTTCTGTAATTAAAAGTTTAAAGCAAAGACCAGGTTTGGATGAAGCACACAACTGGCGAAGATATTTAACACTGACCACTGGAGGACAAGAAGAAAAAAAAAAAAAAACTCCCGAAAACTGAGCGAAAATATTAATGGACAATCACACGAGCATGTCGGTACGTGCGACCGCACTGTTGTGCGAAGATTTGTAGACATATGTTACGTTGCTAAAACGTTTGTCGTTGTTTCAGTCAGTGGCGTCCCCATTTTCTCCCCTTAAGTTCACAAACTTCCAATACGCCCCTGTTTCTTTTCTGCGTTGTTACGAAATTGATTATTTCAAATTATTTCAGTAAATGTCTTATTGTAGTTTTCTTTCTATGGCACGTTATTCTTCTTTGTGTTTTTTTTCCTTCAGCATCATCATCTTCGCCGTCATCTTGCAATCATCTGGTTAATTGTTTTCTGTTGTAATATTATCACATACACCAACAAAGTTATCAAACGACGGAGCTGAAACATATGCAAATCTATGTTGTCATCCCCCATCCAAGATGATCCATGTTTCTTTTATTTTCTTCTCGGCTTTAGACTCGTCTGGAAAACAAGTGTCAACTTTCGCAAACTGTGAAGAAGAAGAAGAAGAAGGAGAGAACGAGGAAATAGGGTAATAAACAATCAACGTGCTTATGTTGCTTATGGTCAGAAATAGTGTAAAGAGGAGAGGAAACAAAACAACTTTACGAGCTAGTCCTGCCCTCGTAAAGTTTCGGTCGTTGTCAATGAGAAAACGAGGAAGTGTTGGGCTTGAAATTGTGAACCCGAAGAGTTAGAAGAAGCCAGTCAAATATGGGAGTCGTGACAGCAACGTGTGTTTTCA
Source organism: Achatina immaculata (assembly GCA_009760885.1). NCBI lineage: Eukaryota > Metazoa > Mollusca > Gastropoda > Stylommatophora > Achatinidae > Lissachatina > Lissachatina immaculata. Next base: position 44,939,308 of record CM019716.1, read on the forward strand.
TAAGCTGTTTGATGTTGTGTGTTGCGGACAGAAAAGGAGTTATTCCTCTTGGCTGGGAGAGCATGTGCACTGCAAGGAAAGACCCAGAGATCTTAAGACGTTACCTGAACAATTCCGCTTCAACTGATCGTGTAATTAGAATGCAGTGTGATGTAACCGGAAGCGACGGATCCACGTGGCGATTTCAAACTCTGCGAGACTGGCTGAACGAGGTCAGTGGCGTTTCTATCTTTCTGCAGGTGAGGTGCAGAGATGGAGGAAAGATTTCGCTTCCTTTTCCGATGAAAGCATTTGGGCTGATCGGATTATCAGTTTTTGACTGCATTATGACGGAAAAGTTCGCCGATTTTGGCAACCCGGATATTTCTCGAATCCCAGACCAGCTCAGGATTCAGGAATTTCGCAACTCAGGTTGGCTGAGTGGAGGGCCAGACTACGAGAAGATCAGAAACCAAGGTGGTCTGGAAAACCTGACCTCTGACTACGACTGTGGTCAAGACAGCACCATCGAGTACCTCGTGACCAACGTTTCGTTTTCAGACCTAAATGATCCAGGGTATAAACCGCCCACAAAATCAGAAACAATGATGGAGACAGAATTGGACTTCGATCTCAACAAACTACTCAACAGTGGGAGCGAAGCTGTTTCAGAGTCGTCTGATACACCTTCAAGAAACGTCATTCACAATCGCAGAATATCTGACTTGGAGCTGGGCATCAAGAACCCAAAAGGTAGCTTTCTTAGTCTTAGTGAGGTCCTTGACCTGAACCTACTAAGCACTAATAAAACGTTTGACAGTAACACCACGAAAGCTGCCAAAGATGAATTTGCAAAATTCGTGGAAAGACTCAAGACCTTGAACTTGAAATGCTTCTACGAGAAGCTTAGAGTCTGGGATGAAAGTGGCGTACAGCTGCTGCCCGTGGCACACTTCTACTTCATGGTCATGGGAGCCTCGTTTCCAGAGTTGCGGGTCATGAACTATTCCATGGATGGTATACGAGAATTTCCCCAGGAACTCCAAGATTTCCGGGTCTACTTTCCGAAACTGGAGTATCTGGATTTGTCCAGGAACTATCTCACGGAAGTTCGACTCTCGAACAGACCCATGGACGCAGACGGGGGATACCTTACAGTGGACGTCAGGAACAATCTCATCGCGAACATCTCTCTACAGAGTCTTCTATCCTGGTCAAGGATCCCGGGAGTCTTCGTTGATATTCGGGATAACCCCGTACATTGTGGGTGTCGTATGAAAAACCTGCTTCAAAGGATTCGATCAGACACATTCTTCGTGGGCAGTCTTCGTCAATACAGATACATAAGAGATCTTACATGTGCCAGTCCTGCTCAGCTTAGAGGTCAAACGTTAGCAAATGTCAATTTGCGATGCAGTGCGGCCCGGTCTGGCGTTGTGCCACGGATCTTGAAAACATCGTCGCAGCTGTCAGGTAAAAATAGCTGTTATTATAGGATATTATTATGTTGCAGCTGTCAGGTAAAAATAGCTGTTATTACAGGATATTATGTTGCATCTGTCAGGTAAAAATAATTGTTATTATAGGATGTTATGCTGCAGCTGTCAGGTAAAAATAATTGTTATTATAGGATGTTATGCTGCAGCTGTCAGGTAAAAATAGCTGTTATTATAGGATATTACGTTGCAGCTGTCAGGTAAAAATAATTGTTATTATAGGATGTTATGCTGCAGCTGTCAGGTTAAAAATAATTGTTATTATAGAATGTTATGCTGCAGATGGGGCAGTGAGGTTTGTTACTGTTCTGAATGTCAGGACACGCTGGTAGCTGTACAGATAAAACTATAGGTCACTCGCCTGGCAGCGCCGGGGTAATTAGTGCCAGTGCTTAATGTTGAATATTTCATTTAGCCAGATACAACATCAGGTTAAAAAAATAGGGAGAGAGAAAGAGAACCTGTTGTTGTTATTATTAACTCATCTGTCGTGCATTATTGTGCGTGTCTTAGAAACAAAATGGTGATGATTTCTGACAGAAAATACTGGTAGAAAGAAACAGAAAAAAAAAGATACTAATGGCTTTCATGAATTGAACTTCAACGATTTGTACTTTGACGAATTCCCTGTAACTGCGAGCTGTTGTTCTTTGCAGCCGATGCTGTCGAGATGCTGAGGCACAACATCGTATCGGCGTGGGAGCGGGTTACGGCGGCTACTTTTTTAGTCCCAGAGTACAGCTAAAAAGTAGGGGGTGTGCAATACTTCTTTAGCAGACTTCACCACCATGAGGACTATGGCGATCCCTGCCCTGTTAGCCAGGCTAGGCCTGTTACTGGGGGTACATGGTCTTGGTCAGCTATGGGTCGCTAACCCTGACGCTGGCATATCAGCTGTGGGTCGCTAACCCTGACGCTGGCATATCAGCTGTGGGTCGCTAACCCTGACGCTGGCATATCAGCTGTGGGTCGCTAACCCTGACGCTGGCATATCAGCTGTGGGTCGCTAACCCTGACGCTGGCATATCAGCTGTGGGTCGCTAACCCTGACGCTGGCATATCAGCTGTGGGTCGCTAACCCTGACGCTGGCATATCACCTGTGGGTCGCTAACCCTGACGCTGGCATATCAGCTGTGGGTCTCTGATGACCTTATCGGCCGTCTTCACCCCCACCTTCAACGATAAAATGAACAGGCTTGAGCACCTACTAGGCAGCCCTCATTCATGCAGACCTCGCAGGAGCGCAGTACTGACTACTGGGGCCACAATTGTTAGAATATTAACCTGCCTAGGACGTAATAACAGCAGCAGCAGCGGAAGCAGTAGCAATAGCAGCAGTATCAGCAGCAGCAGTACCAGTAGCTGCACCGGCAGTAGTAGCAGTAGCAGTAGTATCAGCAGCAGCAGTACCAGTAGCAGCACCGGCAGTAGTAGCAGTAGTAGTAGTAGTAGTAGCAGCAGCAGCAATAGTGGCAGCAATAGCAGTAGCAGCGGCTGCAGCAGTAGCAGTTACAGAAGCAGCAGCAGTGTCAGCAGTAGCAGCAGCAGCAAATGAGATGAGCAGCTCAGTAAAATGATGGTCGGCAAAACCCCCACAACAGCTGATTTCAGAATCATCATCTTGGACGAAAAGCAGCAGTATCTGGGCTAGGTCGCGGTGACTTTTGTGCCCGCTTGCAGAAAATAAAGAAAGAAGTACCATAGAAATGTTAAGATTGCTGGAAACCTGAGGACATTTACTTCAGATAGATCGTACTTAGATATGTACCTCCACAAACACAGAAAATAAAGAAAGAAGTACCATAGAAATGTTAAGATTGCTGGAAACCTGAAGACATTTACTTCAGGTAGATCGTACTTAGATATGTACCTCCACAAATACAGAAAATGTCCTTGATTTATCTACTCTCGTTCCTTTTCTTCATGTAGCAAAGACCTGGTTCAAGAAGAAGGGCTGTTAGACGTTTATTCAAATCATGCAACTCACAACATTTGCTTTCTCTCTCTCTCTCTCTCTCAAGATTATTCATTCATTCTCTCTCTTGAATGCACTGATCAGAAAGGGATAAGAGTATACTTTCTTTCTGTTCAGCCACCCCATTTGTGTATGTAAAAGTAAGTAATATGTGTTTTGTGAAGATAGACAGCTGATTTATGTGTCTGTGTTATTTTGCACATTGAGTGCTGTTTATATGGATATATACAGGAAGTGATTTTTTTTTGGTTATTTGAATGTAAAGGTGAATAGTGTTTTGTGTGAATGTAAAGATGAATAGTGTTTTGTGTGAATGTAAAGATGAATAGTGTTTTGTGTGAATGTAAAGATGAATATTGTTTGTGGGGTTGTCTAGATTAAAAGTGTTTGTGGTACACCTTCCCTGATCAATTCTATTGGAGGTAAATATAAGGCGCGTAGGACAAGACAATCTTTTATCTTGCTGGACAATGACAACACGTGAAGACTTCGAGCAGTGATCGCCCTTCTTTCTTATAATTTATTAGATGTTAATAAGTGATCAACTGTTAAATGTCGGGTTTATGTATAAGTATATGCACATGTGCAGGCACCCACACAGGCAGTGATCGTGGTAAAAAGTGTTTTAAACAGTGAGAATATAAACATTAATAATAAATAGTATAAACAGAGGTGAGTAGTAACGTGTGTGTTGGGATACGTTTGTGATTTCCTTTATTGTGAAATGTGTAGATTCGAGAAGAAAGGTGTGCTACAGTGTATAAACAGGAGAAATGTTTATTGTTGCTAAAGTTGTGAAGGTTAGACGCAGAAGTAATCGTTGGTACAAAGATGAATGGGTTCGTGAAAACGATAAATGAAACTCGTGTAGATAGGCTGTTAACATGAATATTATTATGATGGCGGAGTGAACCGCTGCTAAATCAAAACGTTTGATACAACTTAGAGAGAAAAATTGACGCCATTGATAGAGAAGTAGAACAGTATGCACGAGAGATTGAAAGACGAAGGAGAACGAATTGTCTAGCCACACTTCAAGATTAATAAAGGCACGAAGATTGTGTGATAACACAGGCAAAAACTTGGGTATACACTTCGTTTGGATAAGTAGCTCAAATTCTAGTATAAATATTAGCTGTGAAAAAGATAAAAGTAAAGGAATTTGAAAATAAGAGTGGCAGTAGCAACAGACAATGAAAAAGTAGGAGAAAGTGGTGAAAAAGAAACGATAAATAACTTTAATATACAAACAAATTGAGAGAGAGAGAGAAAGAGGCAGACAGACAGAGAGATAGATGAGAGAGAGAGATATCCTGAACTATGAACAAACAAATGTTTTTCATTTACGGGAAAACCAGGTTATCCAAAAATAAGGAAATATGAAACGAAAATATATTTGACAAGCGTATAGCACAACGACAGATGTGAGACTGGCCAGCGGTGAACGAGGAAAAGGGGCGACTAACCGCAGAGTAACTGAGAGAGATTTAAAGATTTGTAGCGACCTTGAATAACATCCTTGTTGTGTTACCTGCACAAAAACCCGTCAGCTTTCGTTCTTTTCCGCGTGTCACTTGATCACGTGACCCAGGAATTCACAGAGTGGCACAGATAACTGTACGTACGGTCTGACACCCTGTTTACAAGTTACAGTTGAGGATATCAAGACACGGACACTCAAGTCAGTTCATATTAAAAAAAAAACAAAAACGATTTGCCGCGTTCTGTAGCAGTATAATTAATGTCCATGGTTCGTCTGTTTAACTTCCTTAGTCCACACTGGGAAGATTTTATATTACTAGAATACACCTTATCTTGAATATATATATATATAAACAGATACCCTGTCTTCAAAGGCTAGTAAAATAGGACTTGAAATTAACAAGAAAAAAAAGCAGAAATAATGAAACTTCTCTTTAATCATGAAGGAAAAATATACGTAGAAGGAACAACTGTTGAAGAAGTAAACCAATTTACATATCTCGGAAGCTACATAGACCAGGATGGTGACACCAAAAAAAAAGAAGAATTCGAATTCTGCAAAAGCAGCATTGGCTTTTAAGAATTTGAGAACATATGGCATTCAAAAGTTATAAGCACAAAAATCAAGTCAAGGCTATTCAACTCAAATGTAATATCCACCCTCATATATATAGTTCTCCACAATGAATCTCTGTGTATGCTATCAAATGCCTTTTTAAAATCTATGAATTTAAGTATTAATGGTTTCTGCTTTTCAATATGTTCTTTAAGTATTATTCTTAGAGTAAAGATCTGGTCGAGACAGTTTCTCTTTTTTCGAAATCCTGCTTGTTCTTCTCTCATTGCAGTATCCACTATATCTTTAAGTCTATTCAAAATGACCTTGCAAAATACTTTTGACACAACTGATATTAAGGTTACTCCTCTCCATATGTTACAGTCACTAAGGTTGCCTTTTTTTATATTTTAACAATGATTCCTTTTTTTTTCATTTAGAAGGGACCTTTTCTTCTTTCCATATCTTAGTAAACATTCTCTATAGTTGGCTCATGTTGTCACTATTAATAGCTTTTAACATTTCGGGTGTTATTTCATCTTCACCTGCAGCTTTGTTGTTAGCCATTAGATTCACTGCTGTTTCAGTTTCATGCAATGTAATTTCATTTAGGTTGACATTTAGTTGTGGGGCTGGTAAGTCGGTTTCAAGGTTTATCAATTCGTTTCTGTGTGGTTGATTAAGTATTTCTTGGAAGTGTTCAGCCCATCTTTGCTTTTGTTCTTTACTTGATGTTAATAAGGTTCCAGTTTTGCTAAGGATTGGTCTTTCTTTAGATGTAATAGTACCTGTTAGCCTCTTTTGTAAGTTATATAAAGTTTTGCTGTCTCCTGTTTTGCTGCTTTCTCTGTCTCTTTCGCCATATTGTCTATGTATTCTCTTTTATCCCTTCTAGCTGAACTTTTTTGCTTTCTTGTCTATTTCTTTGTATGTTGCTTTCGCCAGATCTTTTTCATGATCTGTTTTTGCATTCAACATGTCTAATTTGCCTGCTCGTCTTTCATGTATACTTCTTCTTCTTCGTTCACTTCTACCACCAAAAACCGCACTGTGAATCTACTGAATTCATGCCTGTGGTCCTCGTTAGGTCCCGTGGTCCCCTGTGTGGTCCAAAATAGACCACACGAGATCCACGAAAGGACCACAAGAGATTCAGAGTGTCACAGTGCTTTAGCCTGTATTTTCTTGGTGGGTCTCGGAAGCGGGATTGCGTGACACCGTGGTTTTCATTGCACCAGTTTAGTCTAGGGTTGGACTTTCTCACCGGAAGACCTCGACGTGTTTAGGATATCAGTACATCCCCGCCGGGTGAGAGGTGGTTGTCTATCTAGACTTCCCTGGTCCAGTGTCTCCGACTTCAGCATTTTGCGGTCGTGGCCGCTACCCTTCCTAGTTGTGACCAGGATGGAGCTTTTGTCCAGAAGGACGAATCCTCGCCACTAGTGACTTCTACCCCTGGGTTGAGCCGGTTTAGGCATTATCCCAGTATGGGCGTGTTTGGGACGGGACCGACCTCTAGAGCAGAGGTACTGTGACATGCATAGCCTTCAAGATTCACCCCTGGTATGAGCCGGTTTAGGCAAAATTCACCAGTATGGGTGTTTATCAGGCGTTACCGACCTCTAGAGCGGAGGTGGCATGACATGTCTAGCCATCAAGTTCCACCCCTGGTGTGTGCCGGTTTAGGCATATTTCACCAGTGTAGGTGTATTTCGGACGTGGGCGGCCTCTAGAGCAGAGGTGCCGTGGTATAGCTCTCGTAGCGATACTACTGGACATACCAGTTAAACTTCACTTTCCATCACCTTTTCCCATCGGCTCCGCACAGCAACCTTTATTTCTTTTCCGCATTTACTTCCTTAACCGGGAGGAGCTTCACTCCACGCACGGCATTTGAAGAGTCTCGCCAGCAGTGAGACAAGCCGGTTCATGCATTTCACCCGACATGACTGCACTCAGGACGTGGCCGACCTCCAGACCAGAGGTGCCATGATTTGACTGTTTGCTTCGCTTTATCCTTTCTACCACCTTTTCCGCAGTGTTGCTGCGCAGCAACCTCATTTGTACCTTTCTTCATTGGCCGGGAAGAGCACCGCTCCACTCACGGCAGCTGAAGAATCTCGCCAACAGCGGCAGATGAGCTACCAAACGTGCCACTCATCTACCCTAAGTAACTGGTTTTCAGGCGCCAGATATTCGCCCTCGCCCCTTCTCCTGTCAGTTTAAACAGTTCTGTCACGGGAAGGCCAGGAGCTGGACTTGACTGCCAGAGGCTGTTTGAGGCGCATTTGCAGTCCTTAGAACCTTTCATGTATATACTTCCATGTGTTTTCTTATATCCATGCTTTTCTATTTGGTTTTTTCAGTCCAGTGCTTGCTTTTGCTGATGTGATTATGGCTGTGCTGTAAGAATTCCATAATTCGTCTATATATATATCTCCTCTACTTCACTGAGTGTTGTAGAATGTGCAAGTTCCTGATTGAAATTAATGTTAGTATTCTCTTCTTATAGGCTGTGGCTGTTTATCTTTCTGTGTATTGATTTCTTGTGTTGGCTTTTCAGTTTTAGTTTATTTTTCCTATACACAGATTGTGATCACTGTTAACATCTGCACCCCTATATGCCCTTACATCTATCAGAGATGTTCTGTATTGTTTTCTAATAAAAAAAAATTATCTATCTGGTGTTTAGTTCTATCATCTGGAGATATCCAGGTTGTTTTATGTATCTCTTTGTGTGGAAATATTGTTCCTCCAATGACCATGCCCTCTGTTAGACATATTTCAATTAATCTCTCTCCGTTCTGATTAGCCATGTCAGTTCCTTCTTTCCCCATTATATTTTTCAACGTCGGTGTTATCCTTCCCTACCTTATCGTTGAAGTCCCCCATAGCAATTAATACGTCGTGTTTAGGGACTTTGTTGACGATTTGTTGTAATTGGTGATAGAAGTCGTCTTTCACCTCATCATCTGCATCTTTCATGGGTGCATAACACTGTATTATTGTCATTCTTCCGTGTCTTAAGTTGTATCGTGCTCTTATTATACGACTGTTCACAGGTTCCCATTCTACAAGGCTCTTTGCTGCTATATTTGACATAATTATACCTGGACAACCACCTTCCTGATGTTTCCCATCCTCTCTGCCTGAATGTATTATTAACTTACCGTTTTCCGTCGATCTTTTACCTGCTTCTGGCCATCGCATTTCACTGATGCCCAGTACGTCTAGGTGGTATCTCTCCATTTCGTTGATGACCTGAGTAGCTTTTGTTGGTGCTGCCATCGTTCTTACGTTCCAGAATCCAATCTTTGTCACGTGTTTGGGGCCGACGAATGAGCTCTTCGGAGTTGGCATCCCTGATGCTCGGTTGGTTTCTCTGCGATTTTCAGTAACGAGTTCTTTTTTTCCCATCTGGAGTTGCCTCTAGATAGGTCCCAGGATAAGGTTGTTAGCCTTATGCCCAACTCCCGGTACAGGATATGTGACAGATGAAGCGGAATTCCGCTGGTTTCTGCATGCCGGCGAGAGCTTTTAAAAAAAAAAACGTCCACCATCTTGCACGTCACACTGGAAGAGCATCCTTTACCTTACATATTCATAACCCAGAGGGGACTACCCCCTCCCCCCCCCTAGAGTGTCAGGAGTTTAATAGGACTGAAACTCTTGTCTGAAAAGGTGGGGGGGGGGGGGTGTTTGGTTACTTCCTCTGATGATCTGAAGGAGTTGTATTGTTGTTCTGCTCTCTACAGCAGAAAGTTTCCTTCATACAACTGTGTTAGAAATACTGGGTTTGATATCAGTTATGCTAGAAGTATTAGACTTAATGTCAGGTATGCTAGAAGTGTTGGACTAAATGTCAGGTATGCTAGAAGTGTTAGACTTAATATCAGGTATGTTAGAAGTGTTGGACTAAGTGTCAGGCATGCTGGAAGTGTTGGACTAAGTGTCAGGCATGCTAGAAGTGTTGGACTAAATGTCAGGTATGCTAGAAGTGTTGGACTAAATGTCAGGTATGCTAGAAGTGTTGGACTAAGTGTCAGGCATGCTAGAAGTGTTGGACTAAATGTCAGGTATTCTAGAAGTGTTGGACTAAATGTCAGGTATGCTAGAAGTGTTGGACTAAATGTCAGGTATTCTAGAAGTGTTGGACTAAATGTCAGGTATTCTAGAAGTGTTGGACTAAATGTCAGGTAAGCTAGAAGTGTTGGACTAAGTGTCAGGTATGCTAGAAGTGTTGGACTATTGTCGTGTATGCTAGAAGTGTTGGACTATTGTCAGGTATGCTGGAAGTAAATTAAGCTTCTTCCACATCAAATCATAGATGTAAAACTTGGGTACGGTCAGGAATAATTTTAATTAATGGGGTATTAAGAAGTATTACATGAATATTACAGAGAAAATTATCAGTGGTGTTTGTTGAGACTGTGGTGTTGAGAAAATTATCAGTGGTGTTTGTTGAGACTGTGTTGTTGAGAAAATTATCAGTGGTGTTTGTTGAGACTGTGGTGTTCAGATAGGCATCAGTGTTTTTTGTTGAGACTGTGATGTTCACAAAGGTATCAGTGGCGTTTGTTGAGACTGTGATGTTGAGAAAGGCATCAGTGTTGTTTGAACACTTAGCCTCAAATTTAACTATTTCAGTCCTGATTTAAATTCTTGCGCTGCTAGAATAAATTTTGCTTACAACTTTTGGTAGAAACAAACTAAGAAGAAATTTTGCTCACAAACTTTGGCAGAAACAAACTAAGGTCAAGTTACGCTGTAATTTAAAAATATGCCCTGTGTTAGAAATGTGCTTACTTTTTTTTAAATTTAGACTTGACCTGTAAATATTGTTCTCAAAGATTTGCAAAATCTGCCATCGCTTCCAGCGTTGCTTTGAATTGAAAGAGTTTATATATTAATGAAAGGAATTTGCTAAGACAGTGCTCAAGCTGGATCTTTGTTTGCCAGCGGCTCTCTGTATTGTTGTAAATAGCTCTTAGTTTGCCAGTGGATCTCTGTAATGTTGTAGCTGGCTCTTAGTTTGCCAGCGGCTCTCTGTATTGTTGTAGCTGGCTCTTAGTTTGCCAGCGGCTCTCTGTATTGTTGTAAATAGCTCTTAGTTTGCCAGCGGCTCTCTGTATTGTTGTAGCTGGCTCTTAGTTTGCCAGCGGCTCTCTGTATTGTTGTAAATAGCTCTTAGTTTGCCAGCGGCTCTCTGTATTGTTGTAAATAGCTCTTAGTTTGCCAGTGGATCTCTGTAATGTTGTAGCTGGCTCTTAGTTTGCCAGCGGCTCTCTGTATTGTTGTAGCTGGCTCTTAGTTTGCCAGCGGCTCTCTGTATTGTTGTAGCTGGCTCTTAGTTTGCCAGCGGCTCTCTGTATTGTTGTAAATAGCTCTTAGTTTGCCAGTGGATCTCTGTAATGTTGTAGCTGGCTCTTAGTTTGCCAGCGACTCTCTGTATTGTTGTAGCTATCTCTTCATTTGCCAGCGGCTCTCTGTAGTGTTGTAGCTAGCTCTTAGCTTGCCAGCGACTCTCTGTATTGTTGTAGCTAGCTGTTCATTTGCCAGCGGCTCTCTGTAGTGTTGTATATTTAATGGGAATCCTGAGAATAGATCTCCGTTTTCTCAGTTTTTTTTTGTGCTATTTTTTTGTAACAGTGATCGAAACACTCCCCAGTGCCTTAGATAGTTCAGCGTACATCACAGTCAGTACTAGTTCATGGCTGTGTTGTAGGAGCTCTTGTAACCGTTAACTTTGAGCAAATGAACATGATAGTTATAGCACTTCTTCACATAGTTCCTCTGCGGACTGGTGCACTTCTTGTATCTTTCCATTAACTTCTTTAATTCTTGGAATAAGTAGCTTAACAAAATATGGTCATCTAAGAACATCAAAACGAGAATCAAACTTAGGCTTTTCAATACAAACGTAAAGACTGTCCTGCCATATGGTTCAGAGACAAGGGTTATGGCCAAGACAATACAACAGAGAATACAAACATTCGTGAACTACTGCCTGAGGAGGATTTTAAACATTAAATGGCAGGACAAGATCAGGAACGAGGAGGTCTGGGAAAGGGCAGGACAAGAACCTATGAACCTACAAATCATGTCTAGGAAGTGGAGGTGGATTGGCCACACTCTGAGGAAACCGGACACCAGCATAGCAAGACAGGCACTGGCATGGAATCATCAGGGAAATAGAAAACGATGAAAGCCTAGACTTACTTGGAGAAGAGAAATGATGACAGTGCTCAGAGACAAGGGATGCACATGGAAGGAAGCAGAGAATAATTCCAAGAACAGAGATGACTAGAAAGCCTTTATCCGTGGCCTGTGCTCTCAAAGGCGACGATGATGATGATGATGATGATGATCCTTTCGATTTCTCCCGAATTCGGGTCTGCGCCGGTGCATCTTCTGCAAACTGTAGCCCCCAGATCATTATGACCCTGTGTCAGATATGGATCCATAGCGAACAATGATTTAAATTTCTTGCGCTGCTAGAATAAATTTTGCTTACAACTTTTGGTAGAAACAAACTAAGAAGAAATTTTGCTCACAAACTTTGGCAGAAACAAACTAAGGTCAAGTTACGCTGTAATTTAAAAATATGCCCTGTGTTAGAAATGTGCTTACTTTTTTTTAAATTTAGACTTGACCTGTAAATATTGTTCTCAAAGATTTGCAAAATCTGCCATCGCTTCCAGCGTTGCTTTGAATTGAAAGAGTTTATATATTAATGAAAGGAATTTGCTAAGACAGTGCTCAAGCTGGATCTTTGTTTGCCAGCGGCTCTCTGTATTGTTGTAAATAGCTCTTAGTTTGCCAGTGGATCTCTGTAATGTTGTAGCTGGCTCTTAGTTTGCCAGCGGCTCTCTGTATTGTTGTAGCTGGCTCTTAGTTTGCCAGCGACTCTCTGTATTGTTGTAAATAGCTCTTAGTTTGCCAGCGGCTCTCTGTATTGTTGTAGCTGGCTCTTAGTTTGCCAGCGGCTCTCTGTATTGTTGTAAATAGCTCTTAGTTTGCCAGCGGCTCTCTGTATTGTTGTAAATAGCTCTTAGTTTGCCAGTGGATCTCTGTAATGTTGTAGCTGGCTCTTAGTTTGCCAGCGGCTCTCTGTATTGTTGTAGCTGGCTCTTAGTTTGCCAGCGGCTCTCTGTATTGTTGTAGCTGGCTCTTAGTTTGCCAGCGGCTCTCTGTATTGTTGTAAATAGCTCTTAGTTTGCCAGTGGATCTCTGTAATGTTGTAGCTGGCTCTTAGTTTGCCAGCGACTCTCTGTATTGTTGTAGCTATCTCTTCATTTGCCAGCGGCTCTCTGTAGTGTTGTAGCTAGCTCTTAGCTTGCCAGCGACTCTCTGTATTGTTGTAGCTAGCTGTTCATTTGCCAGCGGCTCTCTGTAGTGTTGTATATTTAATGGGAATCCTGAGAATAGATCTCCGTTTTCTCAGTTTTTTTTTGTGCTATTTTTTTGTAACAGTGATCGAAACACTCCCCAGTGCCTTAGATAGTTCAGCGTACATCACAGTCAGTACTAGTTCATGGCTGTGTTGTAGGAGCTCTTGTAACCGTTAACTTTGAGCAAATGAACATGATAGTTATAGCACTTCTTCACATAGTTCCTCTGCGGACTGGTGCACTTCTTGTATCTTTCCATTAACTTCTTTAATTCTTGGAATAAGTAGCTTAACAAAATATGGTCATCTAAGAACATCAAAACGAGAATCAAACTTAGGCTTTTCAATACAAACGTAAAGACTGTCCTGCCATATGGTTCAGAGACAAGGGTTATGGCCAAGACAATACAACAGAGAATACAAACATTCGTGAACTACTGCCTGAGGAGGATTTTAAACATTAAATGGCAGGACAAGATCAGGAACGAGGAGGTCTGGGAAAGGGCAGGACAAGAACCTATGAACCTACAAATCATGTCTAGGAAGTGGAGGTGGATTGGCCACACTCTGAGGAAACCGGACACCAGCATAGCAAGACAGGCACTGGCATGGAATCATCAGGGAAATAGAAAACGATGAAAGCCTAGACTTACTTGGAGAAGAGAAATGATGACAGTGCTCAGAGACAAGGGATGCACATGGAAGGAAGCAGAGAATAATTCCAAGAACAGAGATGACTAGAAAGCCTTTATCCGTGGCCTGTGCTCTCAAAGGCGACGATGATGATGATGATGATGATGATCCTTTCGATTTCTCCCGAATTCGGGTCTGCGCCGGTGCATCTTCTGCAAACTGTAGCCCCCAGATCATTATGACCCTGTGTCAGATATGGATCCATAGCGAACAACGTAATCCTTCAGTCTTTAGTAAACAAGACTTGCGTCCTGTTCCAATGTTCGCTTGTGTGCACGATTTTGATGCCCTACCAGGTCCAGCTCCGTCGGTTACACTTGTTCTTCCTTCTTTAAACCTTTCCAGGCATTTATAAACCTTTCGTTGAATCCTACTGCTTTCACTTCCGCATTGAACCACCATCCTGCGGTGAACTTCAGCAGGTTTCACTATATAGGGAACGTTGTTCAGCTTTAGCAGGTTTCACTATATAGGGAACGTTGTTCAACTTTAGTAGGTTTCACTATATAGGGAACGTTGTTCAACTTTAGTAGGTTTCACTAAATAGGGAACATTGTTCAACTTTAGCAGGTTTCACTATATAGGGAACGTTGTTCAATTTCAGCAGGTTTCACTATATAGGGAATGTTGTTCAACTTTAACAGGTGTCGCTGTATAGGGAATATTGTTCAAAGAAGATGCAGTCCTGCCGCGGAGCTTCCACATTTATTTGACCTTGGCTTCAACCAGACTAAGAGCAAAGGGCTACTCTGTGCATGTTCGAACTACCCATCAGCCGTTGCGAACGTGTTTTGCTGATTCAGCTTATATCACTTGTCGTTACCGCCTCACTTTCAAAAATCCTTTCATATTTTTCTATTCTCTCTCGCACAGGCCAATTTATTTTATTTATGTATAGTACAAGCGAGTTCTCTGTCCATTTTTTTTTCTTATACAAGAAACTTGGTAAAAATTAACTTTCTTAATAATTTATTAACTGGAACAAATAGTTTAAAACGGTTTAAGCATTAAATGTTGTCTGTCATAAATTTCACATGGCCAGAGGACTCAAGCTTGGGTCAAAAGCTTTGGGGCTCCTATCTGGATCTGGAAAAGACTGCTTGCTTTGCCATGTCGATAGGGATTAGGATCTGATATGACCAACAACCTCGAAGAAGAAGAAGAAGGAGAAGAAGAAGAAGAAGAAGAAGAAGAAGAAATCTCACACAGAAAGTACAAGACGCAGAAAATCTAAAAAAAAAAACATATTTAACGAAACAAAACAAGAGATTAAAGTTATAAATAATTTGAATTCTGCAGCACTTCTTTGTGTTTTTGTAAATAAGTATAAAAATGTCAAATACACCAAATGGTATTTTATACAGCTAAAACTGCCGATATACAAAATGAAATAATAAATAAATAATAAAATTAAATAAATAAATAATAAATAAATAAAATCATTTTAATAAAAGCAATCATGTAATTAATCATGCAAATATCTCAAAGAAAAGAATACCACCAAAATGTAGCATTACCATCTATGGCACAGACCTGAAACAAGTTGATAGATTCAAGTACATAAGAACAATTATAACAGCTGATGGGAAATATCACAACTAAATAAAAAGCAGACGTGCTCTTGCCAAGTCAGCATTCCAGACAATGAGAAACATCTTGTGCAACAGATCCGTATCAATGGAAACAAGATTCCGAGTACTTAAATGTTACATCGTGCCAATTTTGTTTTATGGGTGTGAAGCATGGTCCATGAATAAGAGAGTACAGCGAAAAATGGAGGCCATGGAAATGTGGTTTATAAGATGGATGTTGAAGGTACAATGGACAGCTAAGAAAACCAACGAAGATGAGGTTAGAGTTAAAAGGCAAATTATAGCAAAAATCAGAGGCAGACAACCAAGATTTGTATGACATTTTCTGAGAAGAGGAAAATTGGAACACATTGTAGGAATTGGAAAAACTGAGGGAAGAAGAGACAGAGGAAGACAGAGAGAGAAGTTACTGGATGGGCTGCCAGTATGGCTAGAAAGAAAGTCACCGGCGGATCTCATAATCAAGTCTAAAGACAGGGAATTGTGGAGAGAAAGGATCGCCTACGCCACGCGGCACGGCACTTGATTGATTGAATCATGTAATAGTTCATCAACATCAAGTGCCGTGTTGACTGGCGTTGGATATTATGCTTCTCCGGAGTACACGTTCCTTCATGCAGGATGTTAGCTCAGTTGGTGATTTCCTCTCACACCATCTCATCAGACTGTCCAGTATCATTTCTCTTGGTTTTCCCCTTGCTCTTCTTCCCTCTATTTTTCCTGTTTTTATAATATTTTCAATGCCCCCTCTTCTCATTGCATGTCCTATGAAAATACATTGTCTCTCTCTTATTTTTTTTTTTTTTTTGACAAGAGTTTTTTCTATCTCCAATTCTTCTCAAACATTCTCCATTTTAATTGTTTTTGCTGTCTAGGGAATTCGCAACATTCTTCTAATAAACCACATTTCTACTGCTTCCAATGACTTTTGTGCAGACCTGCCTATTGTCCATGATTCACTTCCATATAACAAGATAGGTTCAATATAGCATTTTAGGACTCGTTTTCTTATATTCATTGATAAGGATGTGTTGGATAATATGTTTCTTATTCTCTGAAATGCAGTCTTTGCTTGGCCTATTCTGTTCCTAATTTCTGTTCTGCGTTTCTCATCTGAAGTTATTACTGCTCCAAGGTATTTGAATTTCTGCACCTGCTTTAGAATAGTTCCATTTAATTTTATACTGCATGTTGGTGGATTCTGTTTCTTAGGATATAACCATAGTCTCTGTCTTTTTGATGCTCAAAGTTAGGCCTAGAGTTCACTTTCTTTGACGACTTTATCCAAGAGATTTTGCAGGTCTTGTTGGTTCTCAGCTATCAGTACTGTGTCGTCAGCATACCGAAGGTTGTTAATATTGTATCTTCCAATTTTTATGTCTGGTTCTGTGATGATCGTTCTTAGAATATTCTCGCTGTACAGAGAAAAAATGTCTGGAGATAGTACACATCCCCGTCGAGCTCTCTGTTTTATAGGTTGATATTTTCCAGTTCTATTTTCAACTCGAATGGCTGATTCTTGCTGCCAGTATAGATGTTTTACAATCCTGAGGTAATAGTTCAGCATCTATCTAAATTGGGGGGGGGGGGGGGGGAGGAAAGAGACTTTTTTCTTTGCGACTGTAATTTTTTTTTTGTTAATGAAAAGAAATGAACTCATTTCTTTCTTGTCTTCTTTCAGAATTAACGAGAAACCGCCAAGCTCTCACAAGAACAGCTACACGCCGAGCTATGGCGCGAAAGGGGCGAGCAGGCGGGAAACTTCTAACATGGCGGAGAACAGATGACGATGATATAGACACGTGAACTCACAGACTTAGCAGGACGGAAGAGATGGCCAATGACCTGGCGAGGACGCGTCCTTCTCTATGCGCCACAGAGGATTATGGGTGCTCAGTTAAATCAGGCGGAGAATAATGCATTGCATTAGTGATGTACGGAGTTTGAAAAGTTTGTCGATACACAGGGTTCGAAAAGTTTGTTGATATACGGGGTTTGAAAAGTTTGTTGATATACGGGGTTTGAAACGTTTGTTGATATACGGGGTTTGAAAAGTTTGTTGATATACTGGATTCTAAAAGTTTGTTAACATGTTGTACACAACAGAAATGCGAATGAAAATGCGTACAAAATATATTTAAACCTATATCTTTATGCACATGTGTGTAAGAAAGTGGTTATGTTTGTTGATGTTTGTCAAGTTTGTTACAGATAATGTGGTTGTAGATTTGAGAAGTGCAACAAAAAAATTGGTCTGTTTTGCGTCGCGGTGTAAATCGATTGTTTAAATTCATAATATGCCGCATGATATATTTTTTATTACACATCTTCTCATAATTCGTGTTACAGATCATTGTATAGTTCATATTACAGATTGTGATATAGTTCATATTACAGATTGTGATATAGTTCATATTACAGATTGTGATATACTTCACATTATAGACCGTAGTATAGTTCATATCACAGTTTATTGTTTAGTTCATTATTTCAGATCGTGATATAGTTCACATTACAGATCGTGATGTAGTTCATATCATAGTTTATTGTTTGGTTCATTATTACAGATAATGGTATAGTTCATGTTATACATCGTGACATGGTTCAGGTCATTGTACAGTTCACATTACAGATCGTGATATAGTTCATTATTTAGTTCATACTACAGATTGTGGTATAGTTCGTGTCATAGTTCATTGTTTAGTTCATATTGTGGTTCATGGTATAAGCTCATCTTACAGACCAAGGTATAGTTCATATTATAACTCATTGCATAGTTAATTTTACATACTTAAGTATAGTTCATGCTACAGGTCACTGTATAGTTCATGTTACAATTATATGGTATATTTCATTTTACAAATCACTATATGCTTTATGGACTTTGATATGCCAATGTTACCGGTGCAAAATAAACATGACGATAGTTGAAGTAAAAACTGATGCTAATGAAGAAAGGCTTAATAATTCATTTTGCAAAAAGAAAGAGTGAAAAAGGAAAGAGAGAAACTGCACTAGGGTATAGAGAGAAGAACACGCGGTGATGAACAACAGGAACGTTCCATTACTCTTGTTTTTCATTACAGTATTTCCTTACCTCTCATTGCAGTGATTTCCCTTTGCTGCACCAAACTACGTTTACTGTATGATTTTACAACATAACACTGGGTATTTCATATTTCCAAACAGCGCATAAACTCTGTTTATAGTGTTTGGCCTAGTCCAGGCTATTATACACTCGCTTCCCCATATGAAGTCCGGTATTTCAGATACGGGACTGATTTTAAGGTAGATATCTGGGTTTTTAAAAAAAATCATATATGTTTTCTGGAATGCCTTGCGGGTAGACATTTTGCGTTAACAGAAGAGGTATATTTCATACTACTGGCCACATTGGGGTCAAGGTCAGTAGACGTACACAATAAGACCTGCCGGGTTGGAAAAGGAGGATTGGGGCCGAGATCACTGGGTCGCCACAAATATCTGGAGACTGGACTTTGGGCCTAGCTTGACCTACAGCATGAACGCGGAAGACAATGTTATAGTCCAAGGTTTGCTGCATAACAAACGATTATGGTATATTTCATACAGCAGGACACGGTACAGCTTATATTAGAGGGCACAATGTGGTCCATGTTTCAGGACGTGGTACAGAGTATATAGACCACAGTGTGGTTCGTGTTTGAGGACGTGGTACAGAGTAAACAGGGCACAGTGTGGTTCGTGTTTGAGGACGTGGTACAGAGTAAACAGGGCACAGTGTGGTTCGTGTTTAAGGACGTGGTACAGAGTATACAGGGCACAGTGTGGTTCATGTTTAAGGACGTGGTACAGAGTATACAGGGCACAGTGTGGTTCATGTTTAAGGACGTGGTACAGAGTAAACAGGGCACAGTGTGGTTCGTGTTTAAGGACGTGGTACAGAGTAAACAGGGCACAGTGTGGCTCATGTTTGAGGACGTGGTACAGAGTATATAGACCACAGTGTGGTTCATGTTTCAGGACCTGGTATAGCTCATATTATAGGTCAAAGTGTATGTCTGGTTTTAGTACATTGTGTACTGTTATGTTCAACCTAAATTATGGCCCGGATTTGTTTCAGACACACTTGGTGCAGAACTCTACTCAGTGAGTTGTGCATTGTAATCTTTTCATTTTATTTTTCACAAAAGTACGTGTAATATATACCTTGACTCTGTTAGTCTTCTCTCAGAACATGGTAAATTATTGCTTAGATGCGGGCGATCCTAGAAATGTATACAAAGGTTGCTTAAAATGAGTATTCGATACAGTTTTAGTTCTATGCGGGTTCTATGTAATATGATCTTTTTCATGTTTTTTAAATGAAAATACTAACAATACCCTTTCGTATATTACCTCCAGAATGGAGAGTAGTTTAAACTTAATCAAACCATCTTCTAACTCTTGTACAACTTGTTTTCTGATCTTTTGTAAATGATTCCCTCTCATTGGTATCGCCCACTATAGTTTCCCGTATCGCTGTGATTTTCCTACGATTCCGTATCGTTATCGTCCTCGTCTGCCATGAACTTGATCCCACTAGTTTAGTTCTCAGTATCACTAGTGTCGCCGTTATCCTTCACATATATATATATATATTTCTGGCATGGCTTTAAGTATTATTATGATGTCCTTTTATGTGCCCAGAATGTTTTAGTTGTCCTATTGACTTTCAGTAAGACGCAACATGTCTTTTATGGCTTATGATTTATGGTCTGTGTCATTATCATTGCACTCCAGACGTGCCCATGGCTGCTCAGATTGTAGTGATTGTTACCGTATACACAAAGAATAAGACTGGTGATAATGGAGATCCTTGCAGTGTTACCGTATACACAAAGAATAAGACTGGTGATAATGGAGATCCTTGCAGTGTTACCGTATACACAAAGAATAAGACTGGTGATAATGGAGCCCCTTGCGGTAAGCTTAAACATATTGTTATCGGCTCTGAAGACCAACTGCCGCACCAGAAAACCACCTTTCTCTAGAACAGGGCTGCAGCTATCCATCTGATGAGGAGAGGATATACCTTCAGTCTAAGTAGCATGCGCATGAGGTAGTTGAATGCTGCTCTTTTCTGCGCATCTTATAGGTCTGTTGCAGCTGCCATGTTTGTTTTCGGCCCTGAAATCGTTGGAAGACGCCTTGATAAAAAAAACTGCAACACTGAGCCATGTCTCTTTGTTGTTTCTATACCCTCCAAGTGTGAGCATGTCTTTTGTGCAACACCGTCTGATCCACGTGCAACTCCAGATTATTTATGTCTGTGCTACACGGGGGAAACTCTCCAAACAAAGACGTAGATGTTAGAGAAAGGACAATCGTTCTAGTTAAATATGCCATACCCAACTGGTGCTGTCTTACCTCACTTGGCTGCTGTGCCACTTTAGGGGATCTGAATATACCATACCCAACTGATGTTGTCTTACTTCACTTGGCTGCTGTGCCACTTTAGGGGATCTGAATATGCCATACCCAACTGATGTTGTCTTACTTCACTTGGCTGCTGTGCCACTTTAGGGGATCTGAATATGCCATACCCAACTGATGCTGTCTTACCTCACTTGGCTGCTGTGCCACTTTAGGGGATCTGAATATGCCATACCCAACTGATGTTGTCTTACCTCACTTGGCTGCTGTGCCACTTTAGGGGATCTGAATATGCCATACCCAACTGATGCTGTCTTACCTCACTTGGCTGCTGTGCCACTTTAGGGGATCTGAATATGCCATACCCAACTGATGCTGTCTTACCTCACTTGGCTGCTGTGCCACTTTAGAGGATCTGAATATGCCATACCCAACTGATGCTGTCTTACTTCACTTGGCTGCTGTGCCACTTTAGGGGATCTGAATAAAGTTTCCCGTTAAGCTTGCGTCTTTATTTCGCTCTGGATACAATCACATCAACCACTGCCTACCCTACTCATTGTACATGCTCAAGATCTTCACTGCAAGCATCCGCCACTGAGAACAATAACTCGTCGCTGCTACATCAACAAAATTAATATTTATTTATTTGATCAACCTTCAATTACACCAATATTTTGTAATTGTGTGCACTGTCAAAGATTTGCTGTACACAACAGAACGTTTGTCATTTTTTTTCTAACTCTGCAACTGAAGACTTACTCTTTCTATCCGTCTTGACCAATGAAATGCTTTCTGACATTACTGGTGTGTTCAAGTATTTAAAGTGTATGTGTATTTATGTTAAGATTGTCTCCATCCTATGTTATGCTATAGTACAACCTTTATGTGTGTTAGCATATACAATGTAAATATATATATATTTCTGGCATGGCTTTAAGTATTATTATGATGTCCTTTTATGTGCCCAGAATGTTTTAGTTGTCCTATTGACTTTCAGTAAGACGCAACATGTCTTTTATGGCTTATGATTTATGGTCTGTGTCATTATCATTGCACTCCAGACGTGCCCATGGCTGCTCAGATTGTAGTGATTGTTACCGTATACACAAAGAATAAGACTGGTGATAATGGAGATCCTTGCAGTGTTACCGTATACACAAAGAATAAGACTGGTGATAATGGAGATCCTTGCAGTGTTACCGTATACACAAAGAATAAGACTGGTGATAATGGAGCCCCTTGCGGTAAGCTTAAACATATTGTTATCGGCTCTGAAGACCAACTGCCGCACCAGAAAACCACCTTTCTCTAGAACAGGGCTGCAGCTATCCATCTGATGAGGAGAGGATATACCTTCAGTCTAAGTAGCATGCGCATGAGGTAGTTGAATGCTGCTCTTTTCTGCGCATCTTATAGGTCTGTTGCAGCTGCCATGTTTGTTTTCGGCCCTGAAATCGTTGGAAGACGCCTTGATAAAAAAAACTGCAACACTGAGCCATGTCTCTTTGTTGTTTCTATACCCTCCAAGTGTGAGCATGTCTTTTGTGCAACACCGTCTGATCCACGTGCAACTCCAGATTATTTATGTCTGTGCTACACGGGGGAAACTCTCCAAACAAAGACGTAGATGTTAGAGAAAGGACAATCGTTCTAGTTAAATATGCCATACCCAACTGGTGCTGTCTTACCTCACTTGGCTGCTGTGCCACTTTAGGGGATCTGAATATACCATACCCAACTGATGTTGTCTTACTTCACTTGGCTGCTGTGCCACTTTAGGGGATCTGAATATGCCATACCCAACTGATGTTGTCTTACTTCACTTGGCTGCTGTGCCACTTTAGGGGATCTGAATATGCCATACCCAACTGATGCTGTCTTACCTCACTTGGCTGCTGTGCCACTTTAGGGGATCTGAATATGCCATACCCAACTGATGTTGTCTTACCTCACTTGGCTGCTGTGCCACTTTAGGGGATCTGAATATGCCATACCCAACTGATGCTGTCTTACCTCACTTGGCTGCTGTGCCACTTTAGGGGATCTGAATATGCCATACCCAACTGATGCTGTCTTACCTCACTTGGCTGCTGTGCCACTTTAGAGGATCTGAATATGCCATACCCAACTGATGCTGTCTTACTTCACTTGGCTGCTGTGCCACTTTAGGGGATCTGAATAAAGTTTCCCGTTAAGCTTGCGTCTTTATTTCGCTCTGGATACAATCACATCAACCACTGCCTACCCTACTCATTGTACATGCTCAAGATCTTCACTGCAAGCATCCGCCACTGAGAACAATAACTCGTCGCTGCTACATCAACAAAATTAATATTTATTTATTTGATCAACCTTCAATTACACCAATATTTTGTAATTGTGTGCACTGTCAAAGATTTGCTGTACACAACAGAACGTTTGTCATTTTTTTTCTAACTCTGCAACTGAAGACTTACTCTTTCTATCCGTCTTGACCAATGAAATGCTTTCTGACATTACTGGTGTGTTCAAGTATTTAAAGTGTATGTGTATTTATGTTAAGATTGTCTCCATCCTATGTTATGCTATAGTACAACCTTTATGTGTGTTAGCATATACAATGTAAATATATATAATTTTGCATTTTTGTAGTAGAACATGCATTTATGGATGCATGTGTAAATGTGCTCACGTATATGTGAATATCCATGTGTATTGCGTTAGTAGAGTGTGTATAGATGATAATGTGCATTTTAGATTGTATGTGCATATTTATGTACTAGAAGATATGTAAAAGTCTTTGTCGTGCCTCACTGTGCCCAGACATACATTAAAACAAATTATGCCTGAATAAATGTGATTACATTTATGTATAATATTTTTTAAAACATATTTCTTCTAGTGCTGGTCTGAATGACAACAGTATTCTCCTAGTATATGTTCCAGCAACTGATACGTTTCTGGTGGCTTTATCATGCCTCGTTAGAGCATCTTCTCATGATATCTCTTCTTTATCATGCTCACGAAATCTCTTTTTTTTATCATGCCTTGTTAGGGTATCTTCTCATGATATCCCTTATTATGCCTTGTTAGAGTATCTTCTCATGATATCCCTTATTATGCCTTGTTAGAGTATCTTCTCATGATATCCCTTATTATGCCTTGTTAGAGTATCTTCTCATGATATCTCTTCTTTATCATGCCTTGTTAGAGTATCTTCTCATGATATCTCTTATTATGCCTTGTTAGAGTATCTTCTCATGATATCTCTTATTATGCCTTGTTAGAGTATCTTCTCATGATATCCCTTATTATGCCTTGTTAGAGTATCTTCTCATGATATCCCTTATTATGCCTTGTTAGAGTATCTTCTCATGATATCTCTTATTATGCCTTGTTAGAGTATCTTCTCATGATATCTCTTATTATGCCTTGTTAGAGTATCTTCTCATGATATCCCTTATTATGCCTTGTTAGAGTATCTTCTCATGATATCCTTTATTATGCCTTGTTAGAGTATCTTCTCATGATATCCCTTCTTTATCATGCCTTGTTAGAGTATCTTCTCATGATATCCCTTATTATGCCTTGTTAGAGTATCTTCTCATGATATCCCTTATTATGCCTTGTTAGAGTATCTTCTCATGATATCCCTTATTATGCCTTGTTAGGGTATCTTCTCATGATATCCCTTATCATGCCTTGTTAGAGTATCTTCTCATGATATCTCTTCTTTATCATGCCTTGTTAGAGTATCTTCTCATGATATCTCTTCTATTTCTGCCAACAGCCAGACAGTGTTTTGTTTTGTTTCGTATTTTTAACTTACATGGTATTAAAGTTCTATTCCTAAATGTGTCTGCAAGTATGGAGTCATCTCCTCTGTAATTATTTTCCTGTTGCTAGTTCTTGGCAGTTCTTTATCCTTTAGTCTTAACAATATTGATAAAATTCTTGTGAAGACTCACATTTATCTTATGATCTCTGTTCATGTACTTTCATATCAGCAATACTCAGTGGTGTCACTCGGATTGGTGTTCCCTAGTGGCGTCACTAGGATTGATGCTACCTAGTGGCGTCACTAGGATTGGCGTTACCTAGTGGCGTCACTAGGATTGGTGTTCCCTAGTGGCGTCACTAGGATTGATGCTACCTAGTGGCGTCACTAGGATTGGCGTTACCTAGTGGCGTCACTAGGATTGGTGTTACCCAGTGGCGTCACTAGGATTGGTGTTACCCAGTGGCGTCACTAGGATTGGTGTTACCCAGTGGCGTCACTAGGATTGGTGTTACCCAGTGGCGTCACTAGGATTGGTGTTACCCAGTGGCGTTACTAGGATTGGTGTTACCCAGTGGCATCACTAGGATTGGTGTTACCCAGTGGTGTCACTCGGATTGGTGTTGCCCAGTGGCGTCACTAGGATTATGTTACCCAGTGGTGTCACTAGGATTATGTTACCCAGTGGCGTCACTAGGATTATGTTACCCAGTGGTGTCACTAGGATTATGTTACCCAGTGGTGTCACTAGGATTATGTTACCCAGTGGTGTCACTAGGATTGGTGTTACCCAGTGGTGTCACTAGGATTGGTGTTACCCAGTGGTGACTTTTGTTATTCTTTGTCTTGTCTCTCCAGCCTCATTTGATTTCTTTGCTGTCCGTGTATTCGTAGCATTCTTCTAATGAACCACATTTCAGTGGCTCCTAGTTGGCGCTCTTCTTCATCAGTGACTGACCAAGCCTCATATCCGTAAAATAAAATTGGCTCCATGTAGCACTGGGGTACTCTTTTCCTGACTCCCAATGACAGTGATTTATTACATATAATGCTCTTTATTTTCTGAAACATTATTATGGCTTGCATTATTCTGCTCTTTATCTCTGTTATGGCATCTTCCATCTGAGGCCAGTGGTGTCCCCAAATATCTAAACTTGTCCACAAGTTTGTGCTGTTTACTGTTATTTTACATTCAGGAATCACTTTTTTTCTTTGAGATGACCAGAAATTCTTCTTGCTCAAGGTAAAGCCTCGCTGTTAAGACCGTATCATCTGCATATTTCAGGTTGTTAAGTTGTATCCGCCCACTGATATTCCAAGTAGTTCCTCTATATGCCGCATGATATTCTCGCTGTATAGGGAAAATAAATCAGGAGACAACACACATCCTTAGCGCACTCCAATTTTAATTTCTTGATATTTGACAATTTCTTGCTCCACCTTTATTGCTGCTGATTGCTGTCCATAGATATTTTTAGATAGTAGATATTTTTAATAATTCTCAGGTCCTTTCCGTCTTTGTTTAATTTTTCTAACATTTCCATTACCAGGCTGTGCCTTACTTTGTCAAAGGCCTTGCGGTAACCTATAAAACAGAAATATAGATCAGTTAAAAGGGATGGCGACTGCAGTAAAACTGGTTTAAATAAATAAGGTAGACAGAGGTGTATGGTGCAGTTTTACAAAGTGAGGGAGGAAGTGAGGAAGGTGAGAAAGAAAGAAAAAAAAATATAGAAAGTATGAGAATGTATAAATGAAAAACATACAACATCCGATATTTCGGCGTGAGCCTTATTCGAGGATACATAAAAAAACGAAATACAAACACATAGAACTTATCTGAAGCGTCTTGCTCCGGGTGAGAAGCAAAAATTTGTTTGGAAGAAGGAGGAGAAAAAAAAACCCACGCTGCCTACAGACAAAAGATTCACGATAGGGCCAATCATAACGAAGAAGCGGAGAGAGAGGAGGAGAACAAGTGGGAGAAAGGGGTGGGGGGAGGCAATAGAAACATGATAGCCGCTAGAGATGTCGGGGGGGGGGGGGAGGGGAGAGGGGAGGGAAAGGGGACGCGGAGAGATAATGAATGAAGAACTTAAACACCTACCGGGAGAAAATGTGAAACTGGTGGATAGGACAAGACCAGTATGTTGGCAGAGAAGGAAATAGGATAGTGGTAGGGAGGGGTAGCATAGAGAAAGAAAGTAGAGTATAAAAAAGGCCAGTGGAAAAATAAAGAAGTTACAGAAAGCTGAAGATATTGTTAATTCCAGCTGGGTGGAGACAGCCAGTCTGGAAAATAAGGCGCTGTTCTAGGATCCTCCGAGATCGTACATCTGCGGAACAAGAGCGGATCGCACTAACCGAAATGTCCTGTTTGCCCCTGTGGTTACCAAGGCAAAAGTGTTTAGCCACAGGTGTCCAGGCCCTCTTGGAAATATCATTGAGATGCTGGCGAAATCGATCTCCTAACCGTAAGCCAGTTTCCCCTATGTACTTCAAACCGCAACGTTTGCACATGATAACATAAATGACATTTCGTGAAGTACAGGTGAAGCCCTCTTGTACTGATAACGTGGATTTAGGGAAGGAGATCTGGCTGGCCTCGACAACAAACGGACAAGTGTTACATCTACGGCGTCCACAACGTCTGGTACCATAAAAAGTGTCATCTGTCTTAAGATGACTACGAATTAAAAAGTCCCTGAGGTTCTTGTCCCGTCTGTAGGCCACCAATGGGGGTTCCCCAAAAAGTTCATGTGTCTCAGGCTCAGTCTGGAGGAGGTGGAGATGGCGAAACAGTATGTTTTTAACTGCCAAGCTATGAGGGTGGTACGTGAGTACTAGTTTCACTCTGTCCGAGCTACAGTGCGGTTTAGGGGTGAGGGCTTGTTCCCGCGATATATGGCTAATGCGGATCCAAGATGACGAGAGAACGTGGTCTGGATAGCCGCGTTGACGGAAGAAATCTAGCAATTTGTGGCCTTGATCCTGGAAATCCAAATCCTCCTTACACAAACGTCGCAACCTAAGAAGCTGGGAAAAAGGAATAGAGTCCTTACACGATCTGGGATGGGAGGAAGAGTACAGGAGGTAGCTGTGAGAGTCTGTAGGTTTATAGTAGATAGAAGTAGTAAGCCCGGAAGGGCCGATAGTGACGGCAATGTCAAGAAAGTTAGCGGAAGTAGCAGAGATATGGGAGGTGAAAGAAATGACAGGATTGTATTCCTTAACAAAACTGATAAAGTTGTTAAGGTCTTCCTCTGGCATTGATGTGATCCCAATGCCATCGTCTATGTAGCGTCTATAGAAGGGGGGAAAAGGGCCTCTAAAGGCTCTCAGAACCTTGTGTTCGAAGTGGCCCATGAACAGACACGCGTAGCTCGGGCCCATCTTGGTACCCATGGCTACACCACTAATCTGGTCAAAGTAAAGGCCATTGAATTCAAAAGAATTGAGTTGGAGGACAAGTTGTGTAAGGTGCAGAATAGTAGACGTAGGAATAGAGGGATTGCGTCTTTTGTTCAGTTTATATTAGTTTATAGATCAGTTACAACTTCTACGGCTCTTTCTGCGAGCATTCTTAACATATATGTTGCGTGACTTGTTCCCTACCTTTTGACAAATCCACATTGTTCTTCTGCAATCTCTGGTTTTATTTTAGCTCGTGCCCGTTGCGTGATAAGTGGAGCAGAAGTTTGGTGACTTGTGGGGCTGATTGTCCTGTGATCTTCATATTCTACTGAGCCTGGTTTCTTTGTCATTGCGATAAACATTGATTTCATTAGATCATTTGGTATATATCCAGTATTGTGGATGTCATTCAAAAGTTTAGTTATTACTTCTACTCCATATTCCTCTAATTCTTCAAACTCTTCTTTGGTTGTTGTCTGGACCTGGTGCTTTATTATTCTTCGTTTGGCGGATGACTTCTGTGGCTTCTGCCGCTGTTACAGGAGCTCCTTCATTGTTGTTCTCGGGGTTTGCTTATGTTCTTTCGTCACTGTATAAATCTTTGAATGTATTCATTCCACCTGTCTATTATTTCTTCTCTTCCCATTGTATTCTCCTTCGATTTAAGACATCCAGTGTTGTGGTGTGTCCTTCTGTTTACGTTTTTGTACATTTCTCTTGCGTTACCTTTGTGATGGTGTTCTATTTCTTTGCACTTGACCATTCTTTTACTTTGTTGCATCTATTCTTTATGTCGTGGTTTAATTCTTTATATTTTTATTTATTATATTTCACTGTGTTGCATGTGTTATCGCCGATCTCATCATTCTTATGTAGTCTACTGATTCATAAGTTTAGAATTTCGTCCTTCATCCATTTCTTTTTCGCTGGTCTTTTTAACTCAAATATAAGCTCTTTTGATGTTGTTGAACAGTCTCTTAACATTTCCCAATGATTGTCCATGCCATCAGTTTTTGCTGTTGCACTGTATCCGGTTTATTTTTAACAGTATTTTTCTCTCAGACTTTTGTCTGTTTTCAGCAGTGCTAAGTTCAGCTTTATATTTCCTTTCACGTCTTCTTCAGTTTAATTCTCTTTTTTTCCTATTACTGGAACAACGTCACTGCCACAATCTGCCGCTGGCCTTGTCTTCACTGACAAAAGACCATTTCTAAACCTTTTATTTATTAGTTTGTAGTCAATTTGATTTTCAGTGCTATAATCTGGGCTTTTCCAGGTTCACAGATGTCTTGGGTGTTGCCAACAATCAAGTTGTGAATCCCTCCCCATTCTATCAATCTTCACCTCTCTCATTTCTTTCTCCGAT
Organism: Achatina immaculata; assembly: GCA_009760885.1. Taxonomy (NCBI): domain Eukaryota; kingdom Metazoa; phylum Mollusca; class Gastropoda; order Stylommatophora; family Achatinidae; genus Lissachatina; species Lissachatina immaculata. The sequence goes on from CM019716.1 coordinate 44,968,406, forward strand.
GCCATACCCTCCACTTACATTGTTGTCTTTCAGTCTGCCAACTTTTGGATTAAAATCTCCCATTATTATTATTATTATTATTATGCATTCATGATTTTTGCATTCTTTGGGTGCTTCATCTAGGTCACTGTAAAATGCTTCGATGTTCTCCTCCTCCGTACTTGCTGACGTTGGAGCGTAGACTTGGATGAAGTTTATGTCTACTGGATTTCTTCACAACTTGATTATCAAAATCCGATCCAATATGTCCTAGTGTCACACACACACAGACAAAAAAGGCTCTCCCCTTATATGCACGCGCAAGTATACAGACAATCCATTACCTCTCTTACATGCACACGCACGTATACAGACAATCCATTACCTCTCTTACATGCACACGCACGTATACAGACAATCCATTACCTCTCTTACATGCACACGCACGTATACAGACAATCCATTACCTCTCTTACATGCACACGCACGTATACAGACAATCCATTACCTCTCTTACATGCACACATATGAATACAGACTGTACCCACACACACGTATACAGACAACCCTTGCTTCTTACACGCACATACTTGTATACAGACAACCCTTACCTCTCTTACAACCATGCACTTGTATACTGACAACCTTTACCTATTGCACACACATACACATACACAGACAACTTTTACCTCTCTTACACGCACATACATGTATACAGACAACCCATTACCTCTCTTACAACCATACAATTGTATACTGACAACCCTTATCTTTCTTACATGCACATACACTATATAGACAACCCATACCTCTCTTACAACTATACACTTGTATACTGACAACCCTTATCTTTCTTACATGCACATACACTATATATATATATCCCTTACCTCTCTTACACACACATACATGTATACAGACAAACCTTACCTCTCTTACAACCATACACTTGTATACTGACAACTCTTATCTTTCTTACATACACATACACTATACAGACAACCCTTACCTCTCTTACAACCATACACCTGTATACTGACAACTCTTATCTTTCTTACATACACATACACTATACAGACAACCCTTACCTCTCTTACAACCATACACCTGTATACTGACAACTCTTATCTTTCTTACATACACATACACTATACAGACAACCCTTACCTCTCTTACAACCATACACTTGTATACTGACAACCCTTATCTTTCTTACATGTACATACACTATAACCCTTACCTCTCTTACACACACATACATGTATACAGACAACTCTTACATGCATATACTTGTATACTTACAACCTTTACCTCTCTTACATGCACATACACTTACACAGACAACTCTTAACTGCACATACATGTATACAAACAATTCTTACACACATACACATATACACACAACTCTTACATGCACATACACGTGTACAGACAAAGAAGGCACTTTTACAGCACACACAGAGTAATCACAAAGACAGCAGCCTGAGAAACATGAGCACATTTTTAATTTCTCCAGTAACATCAAATCAGATGACATGATTACAACGTGAATCCAGAATGTCATGAAAAACATACAGAACAAGTAAACTACAAAGGGTTTCTGTCATTACAAATAATAAGGCACAAATTCCAATTAAAAAAGAAATGGTTTCTTCACTTGATTTACTTAACAGCACTTGAAATGTCAGCACACGCAATATGACTTTATGATTTTATATTTTGTAGTGACTTATAACATTTATGTTAATTAAGAAATCAGACTGACAAATCTGTCTCCAGTCACTAATAGAAGATACTAAGATATGAGATTCAGCGATACATATGTGTTAGAACACATAAAAAATGACTCACCAATCATATAAAGATAAAGAAAGCACAAATATTTAGATAGGAACAAACATAGGGGGGAAAAATCATGAAGAAACAAATGGAACAAATATTGGGCTCATACAGATTCTCATATCACACAAAACTCTGATCAGGCACTTATTAGATACTGGGGGGGGGTAAGAAATGTGTGCATGTGTCTTTACTTTATCACAACACTTATGCCAAGGTTCATGAATCACAACGCTTATGCCTAGGTTCATGAATCACAACGCTTATGCAGAGGTTCATGAGTCACAACGCTTATGCCTAGGTTCATGAATCACAACGTTTATGCCGAGGTTCATGAATAACAACGCTTATGCCGAGGTTCATGAATCACAACGCTTATGCCTTGGTTCATGAATCAGAACACTTATGCCGAGGTTCATGAGTCACAACACTTATGCCGAGGTTCACGAATCACAACGCTTATGCTGAGGTTCATGAATCACAACGCTTATGCCTAGGTTCATGAATCACAACGCTTATGCCGAGGTTCATGAATCACAACGCTTATGCCGAGGTTCATGAATCATAACGCTTATGCCTAGGTTCATGAATCACAACGCTTATGCCGAGGTTCACGAATCACAACGCTTATGCCGAGATTCACGAATCACAACGCTTATGCTGAGGTTCATGAGTCACAACACTTATGCCGAGGTTCACGAATCACAATGCTTATGCTGAGGTTCATGAATCACAACGCTTATGCCTAGGTTCATGAATCACAACGCTTATGCCGAGGTTCATGAATCACAACGCTTATGCCGAGGTTCATGAGTCACAACACTTATGCCGAGGTTCACGAATCACAACGCTTATGCTGAGGTTCATGAATCACAACAAACCAAGACCCTTAATTCTAGCACCACAAGGTCCCCCTTGTAACACATGGCTGAGCACACAGGGATGGAATGGAAAACAAACTTATGTAACAAGCCCTTCCAAAGTCAGACATATCAGGATGAAGGTGCAGATATCAGTCCAACTGCAGACAATGACATGACGTATCCATTGCCCTTTTCAAGGTAAATGCTTAGATACTTATTTTATACAGGTGTCTGATGTGAAAAGATGTACACCTGGTCCGGATAGATATTCTCTGCAGGTAAACATGCAGCTTAAACAAATAAATTCAATATCTCCACAAACACAGAAATAGAAAATAATTAGTAAATGGAAGCACAGAAACTTTCATTATTATCTGACAGATGGATATTTACACACGAGTTGACAGCGGCTGAAACGATGCATGTGGCCAGGATCTTTGACACTTCAAGCTCAAGTAAAACTATATTGAAAACATGCTCTCTCATACAAGTGTTACTCAAACATTTTTTTGTATAGCAAGAAAATGATTTAATATAAAAAAAAAAACTGGACGGATTTATTATGAAGATAAAAAAAAAAAAAAAGAATATTAAAACGACTTTCTAGGGTCTTTTTATACAATCTTTGTAAGATCACAAATCTTTACCACAATAACAGTAACAAAATTATGAAATTTTTTTTCCTGTTAAAAAAAATAAAACTGCAGATAACCAACCATTTCACATAATTGTACATGGAATGCTTGTAGTAAATGTTGTCTCCACTTTTCAAAACACTACCAGGGCATACGCTATTCTTTGAAAAAAATAATAAACAACTTTATCTTGAATACGAATTATTCCAGATTAAGTCATGCCTTTCTACATCAACGCTTTCAGAACCAGTTATAATTTTACATGGCAGGTTGCCAGGTTTTTTTTTGGGGGGGGGGGGGGAGAAGGGGGGAAATAAATTGGTTCACAGTTGATCTGGTATTTTATACATCTCGCATATATTATAACAGAAATTAAAATGTGTTTCATTCATTATTATCAACTTGGAAATAGATGAGGAATGAAAAAAAAAGTTTTAATTTATATTTAGTGAGTGCGTGGTACTTTTTTTAAGCATCTGAGGGTGGATATCACATTTGAAGTGAATAATCTTAACTTGAGTTTTGTGCTTATAATTTTTTAATGTTCTAAAGATTCTTGAAGGACAATGCTGCTTTTGCAATTCGAATTCTAACTTCCTTTCTGGTGTCACCATCCTGGTCTATGTAGCTGTCAAGGTATGCAAATTGGTTTACTTCTTCTGATTACAGATTACTGCCATAAAATTATGGTCCACAACCTTGTCTCGCCCACAGATGATTTTGGAAACCTTTATAACAGAACATCTTACTGGGTAAGACAGTCTGACAGAAGGGAAAACTCGCAACGTCTTACCCAGTTGGACAAAGGATCTGAAAAGGTTAAAGAGAACATAAAAAGAAACAAATACATTCAAAACTCATGTTACTATTGAGAGCCTTTTTCCATTCTTTTCACATTTTTTTAAAGGCTAAAAAAAAAAAATTCCAGTTTCTCTTTTTTGAATTTCATATTTCAAAACTGTTTTGTAGGCTTTAGTTTGCGATAAGTACATAAAAATAAGTAATGTTCTATTCAGATCTGACTGTTATATCAAAAATCGGTCATCGACAAGTGTTTTCTTGACCAGGTTTTTTCTGCCCGCAGCATCTCGACCCAAACAAATTGCCTGCAGAAGAGAAATAAAAAATAATTAACGGAATAGTGTCAAAACTAAGCTGATTAGATTTTCCTGTCCTTAACCTAAATGCTATAGAACTCATTTGCTTAACATTTTTTTTTTCGTTCAGTGAATGACGATGACATTCTTGGTAATGGCAAACTGGCACAGATTTCTACACTTGCCCTGGCTTACATACTAAGAGAGATCAGTCTGAGAGCTTTCCCAGCTTGCTTTCTACCTAACACTCCTCTGCTGGCTCAGACATGCATGGAATCACATCAATCATTCCCCAGGCTGTTGTGCCACAGTTTGCTTACAGGGAACACCCCAAGTGAAGTAGGAAGAGGCTTGGTCAATCATGGCCAACCAGCACTTGCAGGAGAGCATATACTCTTGCCTTTGATTATATCACAAAACTGATCATATACTGAGATGTTTCTTTTAGAAGGAAAACAAAAGGGAAAAAGAGTACAAGGTCAGCAGCAATACAGATTAGTGGACAGTCAGTCAGTCATTCGCATGTCCCTTGCGGAACTTTGCCTCACTAACAGCTCTCATGTAGGCTTCTCGGTTGTAAGCAAGATACCATGCTACTGATGCATCCATTTGCAGATTATCAACGATGTCTTACAGCCATCTTCACCTTGGTCTTCCTCTCTTTCTTGTTCCCATTATGTACCCTTCCAAGACGGTCTTCTCTAGATTATCATGACGTTTAATATGTCCAAAATATTTAAGTTTTCTCTGTTTAATCCTCTTTACTAGCCAGCCTCCTTCAAGTTCTTGTAGTATGGATGTATTTGTCCTTGACTGGTGGACAACATAAAAAAATGGATTGGTCTGAGTTTGACTGGGTGCATTGTGAAAAATGAAGGACAGAGCAAGATGGGAAACCACTGCAGCTGACCTCCCACTGTGGGGAGAGGGGTATCAAAGGATGATGATGATGATGATGATCTTATTATCGTAAAACTTAGATTGTTTACTGAACCTCACTGGTTTTCTCATTTGCCAAGTTGGGGCTCCTTTCTGCCAAATTTTATACCCTTTATGAAAGTAAAAAGAAAACTAATCTTTTTCATTTCCTCTAATCTTTCAACAACAGCTTCCTGACCTCCGTGACAATGTAAGTGATGATTCCTGCTAGGACATAGTCCATGAAGATCAGATCCACAATGCAGAACAGCAGAGTGTCAAAGATAATTAACATCAATTCGTTGCCATAGAACAGAACATTATCAAATGAATGGCCATTATCTGGGGAAAAAAAAATGTTCAAACACTAGCTAAAGAAAACAAAGATGAATACAAAATAAAATTTATAACTTACAAAGCTGAATATAAAATAAAATTTATAACTTATTTTTTAATAAAAGTGAGTAATTTTAAAATACTGCAGCACAAAGGTGACTGCGATACATACATTATAGAAAAGAAGTTGATAAAGGTATATAGGAACACTGAAAACAAGTCAGAAAAGTGAACTAAGAAAGCCAAAGGCAATACAAAGACAACAGCCACAGACCTCGCTCTGAGAAAGTTCAGCGTGCAGACAATTACAAACAAAAAACCTTTTCCTGTGTTTTTTACAAAATATCTGTATCATAAAGTACAGTCTGAAAGAGATGTGAATACATGTACATGTATAATCAATAACATTATTTTTTGTAAGAGATGTTAATGTATAATCAATAACATTATTTCTGTAAGAGATGTTAATGTATAATCAATAACATTATTTCTGTAAGAGATGTTAATGTATAATCAATAACATTACTTCTGTAAGAGATGCTAATGTACAAGCAATAACATTACTTCTGTAAGAGATGTTAATGTACAATCAATAACATTAAATAATTAGTGTATGAGTATATAACTATACACAGAGCCACTGCTGTGATATCAAAATATATAAACTAAGAAATAAGTAGGAGCAGCTTTATTACTTAACGACTATAAAGTTGTGACGTTTCGGTGTGAGCCTTGATCATACAAAAACACACAGGATGAAGAAAGAGAGAGGAGATAAAATATAAATTCACATGAATGCTATGTTAAAAAAAAAATTAATAAAATGAATAGAGCACTTAGATGTAACTTGTAAGAAGATGTGGCTTGTCTGACGCTGTGTGTCAGAAATGCACATGATGGAGTGTAGAGAGCATTTAAATGCAGACGTGGGATGTGTGATAGGTGGGTCGTAACTGAAGGTGGTGGGTAGGGAAACCGTGGTGGGGAGAGAGAGTATTACAATGGTAATCTAGCCTGGAGAAAGTGAAATATGTGATTATAGCTGAGGTAGAGGGGTTGTAATGTGATGCTGTGAAGAGGTTGTGAGCTATGTGTAATAAATGAGAAGAGAGTGGAACTTAGTGGGGAGGAATTATGATTGTGGAAGAGGAGAATGTTAGGTGCAGCTGAATAACAAGTTTAAACCATGTGGTTCCAGTGTCCCATATTCCTGAATGTAACGGTTCTCAAGTGTTAGGCTGCTTGTGTCATCTGCGTGACACTGTTTGATGGCTGTTACCAGAAAGTCAGATTTGCCTCTGTGGTTGGGGCCATTGAAATGATTTGGGACTGTTTTCGAAGCATGCTGGGTGATACTGTACAGATGTTTTTGCATGTGGTCCCCTAATATGAGGCCAGTTTCACCAATGTAAGCTATTCAATAACATTACTTCTGTAAGAGATGTAAATGTCAATAACATTATTCAGTCAGTCATTTGCATGTCCCCTGAGGAACTTTGCCTCACTAACAGCTCTCCTGTAAGCCTCTTGGTTGTAAGCAAGATGCCTTGCTGCTGATGCATCCATATGCAGATTATCAATGATATCTTGCAGCCATCTTCGCCTTGGTCTTTCTCTCTTTCTTTTTTTCCCATTATGTACCCTTCCAAGATGGTCTTCTCTAGATTATATATTTAATGTGTTCAAAATATTTAAGTTTTCTCTGTTTAATCCTCTTTACTAGCCAGCCCCTTTCAATATTAATTTCTTGTAATATGGATATATTTGTTCTTTTATGTGCCCATGATACTTGAAGAACTCTTCTGTAGCATTTACATTCAAAGACATTTATGTGTTTCTCTGCTGTTTTGTTAAGTGTCCATTATTAGAAGAATTAATTTTTCTACATTGTGTGTTTACACTGACCTCTAAAAGCTTTAAAAAACTTCAGAGAAAAAGCAGGGGACATCAGTGCCTGAGCAGTTCACACACACACACACACACACACAGTTAACTCCTCTTCCTCATCCATGTTATTCTCTTAAAACCCAACTTAAGACTCATTTTATAACACCATAGAAACACAGGTTACCATTGTAGAAAATTCCCTTGTCTGACAGCTCTAAGAACTCAGTGTCCATAACTTTCTCCAGAAATGTCTTGTCTTTGACAACGTAGTCAATGTCTCGCAGTGACTGAAAACAACAACACACTGTCTTACAAAGTCTTGAAGACATCAGCGCATATGTTTACACAAAGGTATGAAATTCATCCTACTCATAATCATATTTTATCAGTAACTGTACGCTGATGGAGGTAACAAAGAGGAGATCGAAACACCTATGGATGTGTCATGGGTACAAAGCAGATGGTCCTTGTAACTGTCCACAATTATATACCAATGCTGGCCATAAGCATAAAAAGCTTTACTGCTGATTCTGAAAATAGGGGCCAACCCAGCAGGGACAATAAAGAGTACTGTTTCCTGCTTGCTCTTAAGTAAACCTGGAGCATTATTAGTGAAAGAAAAAAAAACAGGGATTTTTTTCTGTAACAGAGGTAACTTGGAGGACACATGTAGCCAACTTCTCCTGAGGAAAGGGCACAGGATGATGGTGAGGCATAACTTGCTGCTAAGCAACCATGAATGTTATTTGCAGCTGAATAACAAGTTTAAACCATGTGGTTCCAGTGTCCCATATTCCTGAATGTAACGGTTCTCAAGTGTTAGGCTGCTTGTGTCATCTGCGTGACACTGTTTGATGGCTGTTACCAGAAAGTCAGATTTGCCTCTGTGGTTGGGGCCATTGAAATGATTTGGGACTGTTTTCGAAGCATGCTGGGTGATACTGTACAGATGTTTTTGCATGTGGTCCCCTAATATGAGGCCAGTTTCACCAATGTAAGCTATTCAATAACATTACTTCTGTAAGAGATGTAAATGTCAATAACATTATTCAGTCAGTCATTTGCATGTCCCCTGAGGAACTTTGCCTCACTAACAGCTCTCCTGTAAGCCTCTTGGTTGTAAGCAAGATGCCTTGCTGCTGATGCATCCATATGCAGATTATCAATGATATCTTGCAGCCATCTTCGCCTTGGTCTTTCTCTCTTTCTTTTTTTCCCATTATGTACCCTTCCAAGATGGTCTTCTCTAGATTATATATTTAATGTGTTCAAAATATTTAAGTTTTCTCTGTTTAATCCTCTTTACTAGCCAGCCCCTTTCAATATTAATTTCTTGTAATATGGATATATTTGTTCTTTTATGTGCCCATGATACTTGAAGAACTCTTCTGTAGCATTTACATTCAAAGACATTTATGTGTTTCTCTGCTGTTTTGTTAAGTGTCCATTATTAGAAGAATTAATTTTTCTACATTGTGTGTTTACACTGACCTCTAAAAGCTTTAAAAAGCTTCAGAGAAAATGCAGGGGACATCAGTGCCTGAGCAGTTCACACACATACAGTTAACTCCTCTTCCTCATCCATGTTATTCTCTTAAAACCCAACTTAAGACTCATTTTATAACACCACAGAAACACAGGTTACCATTGTAGAAAATTCCCTTGTCTGACAGCTCTAAGAACTCAGTGTCCATAACTTTCTCCAGAAATGTCTTGTCTTTGACAACGTAGTCAATGTCTCGCAGTGACTGAAAACAACAACACACTGTCTTACAAAGTCTTGAAGACATCAGCGCATATGTTTACACAAAGGTATGAAATTCATCCTACTCATAATCATATTTTATCAGTAACTGTACGCTGATGGAGGTAACGAAGAGGAGATCGAAACACCTATGGATGTGTCATCGGCGCAAAGCAGATGGTCCTTGGTAACTGTCAACAATTATATACCAATGCTGGTTATAAGCATAAAAAGCTTTACTGCTGATTCTGAAAATAGGAGCCAACCCAGCAGGGACAATAAAGAGTACTGTTTCCTGCTTGCTCTTAAGTAAACCTGGAGCATTATTAGTGAAAGAAAAAAAAACAGGGATTTTTTTCTGTAACAGAGGTAACTTGGAGGACACATGTAGCCAACTTCTCCTGAGGAAAGGGCACAGGATGATGGTGAGGCATAACCTGCTGCTAAGCAACCATGAATTTTATTTGTATTCCAGTCTAAATGCAAATTAATCACTTCTGAATGCAAGGTCAGTGATTCTGTTAGGCCATCTGGACAGCTGTCAGCCTTGTAGTTTTCCTACCAGTGACACAAAACACTGATGCTAGCTGGATGAATTAGATAAATGTATAACTGACAGAAGTAATGGTAATACACTATACAGACTTATGTGTCATGTTCTACATCTATTTAATAAATGATTTACTCTTACAAAATCTATAAATGCACACAACAATCTATTCAAAGTCATAAATGATTCACACTTACATGATCTATAAATGCACACAAGAATCTATTCAAAGTTCCATAAGCCTCTAGGCTCTTTTCCCTGCCTCTTCCTTGTCCTGCTCGAGTTGTATCTATGGCATTCTGGACAGAACAACAACAAAAAAATCAGACAGCTGCTTTCAACTTGGAGTCTCATCTCATTCATCCATCCACTTATGTTTGATCTGCACAGTTAATACAATCTGATCACATGACTCAGTTACTTGACAGTGGGAACATGTACCCATACAAATTAGACATCTTGAAGGAACTAAGCATACCCAATTCTGAAAAGACAGGGAAATTAGAAAGGAAAAAATTGGGAAAAAAATTTGATGAAATCAAGGAAGAAAAGGAAAATTACATTAGGGAAGATCTTGAGAACAAAAAAAAAAAAAAATAATGATGAACAAAATGATAGAAAAAGGGAAATTACTCTTGAAGAAATATGTACAGAACCTACCAACGAAGACAGCAAAAAAAGATGGTTATATCAGTGATAACATTATCTGGCAATTACCAGTAAATTACCAATAGAAAAGAGAAAAAACTGAAACTTTTCTAGGTCATCGGTTACTGTTACTGGTTTATATTATATTAAAAAAAAAAAACCTAGTAAAAAGCAACCACCAAAACTGGTAGGAGGATAACTGGGCCTGAAGGTTTATTTTCATGGAGGAGAATCTGCCAGTTTTTCCTCTGGTTCTGCAAGTAAACATTTTGTAAAGATTAAATCTCACTGTACATAAAGTAAGAAAAAAAAGTTTCACATGAAAATTTACTTTCCACTGATGTCTGTTAAGTGTGTTTAATTTTACATTTAAAAAAAAAAAAAGTAAAAAGGACCGAACTGACAAAAACCAATATTTCATGCACAGTGACAGACAGGTACAGTTGTACCAGTTCATAAAAATCCTAGCATGATCACTGGCCTATATTTCATCACAGACAGAACAGCTGAAAGATAATTTAACAAACTTATTACTATCATTCATGCAGAAAATAATTTGGGACAAAACTCACAACAATACGAGCATACACACAGCAACAAATGAGAGATTTGAACAAAAACCCCATCCCATGCCTACCTCAAGCTGTACAGGCATGTACAACGTTTCATATTTTTGTCGCAGTCTTTTTGGCAAGGCCATTATGAAAGTCTGGGGCTCTGTATTTGGTACTAAGCCCCTCTGTCCTACAAGATCTTTCTGAAACATTGACAAGAGGACATCTAATACACTAACCCAACAACCATGAACATATAAAGATCATTCTCTCTCATTAGTAACCAAAGCTATACCAGTGGTGAACAATACATGGCTGAGGAGTCACAACCATAAAGTCAGAAGCAATTTTAAGTGCAGCCAGAGTCAGTAAAAATGTTCTGCTTAAGAAGGAGTCAGAGACAGACATAAGAAAAGTAAAGAAGCCAGAGTTGGTAGAAATGTACTAGTTTAGATATCATTAAGTCAGAGTTACGAGAAAATACATGAGTCTGAATCAGAGTTAGTAGAAATGTACTAGTTTAGATATTATTAAGTCTGAGTTACGAGAAAATACATGAGTCTGAATCACAGTTGGTAGAAATGTACTAGTTTAGATACTATTAAGTTAGAGTTATGAGAAAATACATGAGTCTGAATCAGAGTTGGCAGAAATGTACTAGTTTAGATACTATTAAGTTAGAGTTATGAGAAAATACATGAGTCTGAATCACAGTTGGTAGAAATGTACTAGTTTAGATACTATTAAGTTAGAATTACGAGAAAATACATGAGTCTGAATCAGAGTTGGTAGAAATGTACTAGTTTATATATTATTAAGTCAGAGTTACGAGAAAATACATGAGTCTGAATCAGAGTTGGTAGAAATGTACTAGTTTATATATTATTAAGTCAGAGTTACGAGAAAATACATGAGTCTGAATCAGAGTTGGTAGAAATGTACTAGTTTAGATACTATTAAGTCAGAGTTACGAGAAAATACATGAGTCTGAATCAGAGTTGGTAGAAATGTAATAGTTTAGATATTGTTAAGTCAGAGTTAGACGGAAGTCAAAATCTGAGCTGAAAATTTCCTGCACCAACATCTCAGCCCTGGTACATCGCACCCAAACTGTGCAAGTCATATCCCCAGGAACCACAGACCTAAATTGGATACATTGATGATAGATCTCATAACTGAGGCACCAAGTTGCATTGGATGAGGTAGACTTTTCTGCAGCCTCCACCACCATAGAGAACACATCTAATCTTTCAATGTTGACCTCGCATGGTCAGACTGTATATCTAAACCTCTATTATCAGAGCACCTTGCATGGTCAAATTGTATATCTAAACCTCTGTTATCAGAGCACATTGCATGGTCAGACTCTGAACCTTAAGTGCCCAGGGCACATGGGGCTTCTGCAAGGGTTTTCCACAAATGGCTGTCCTTTGCCTTTTTTTCTGCTCTTGCCCAGGTGAGCCCCCTGTTTGCTCAACATACTCTCTGTTGTTCTTCTCCATGTCTCTTTTGGTCTACCCTTACTTCTAATGAAAAAAAACTGTATAAACCTCTGTTATCAGAGTACCTTGTATGGTCAGACTGTATATCTAAACCTCTGTTATCAGAGCACTTTGCATTGTCAGTCTGTATATCTAAACCTCTGTTGTCAGAGCACTTTGCATGGTCAGACTGTATATCTAAACCTCTGTTATCAGATCACCTTGCACTGTATATCTAAACCTCTGGTTATCATACTATCTTATGGAGAGAAACCAGATTCCTGAACATTGTTTTACTCAATGGCCCAATAATTATACCTCCTCTGACACTGCTGTCTCAGCTCCCAAACTAACACTTGAAACCTTCTTTCTATCAATGAATGAATTCAAACTGTGAAAATCTCTTCTATAAACAAAAGAAGTAGGAAAGTGAAACCTCCTTCTGTAAATAAATGAAACCTCCTTCAATTAATAAAAGACGCAGAACAGTGAATGTCTCTTCTATGGATAAAGGTTGCTGAACAACAAAAACCTTTCCTGCAAAGGAGGAAAGCTGAAGAACATAATGTTAGATCACTCTCTCAAATAAAATTTACACAGGAACATTCTGTGCGTATAAAGAAGACAACACGATACTGTCAAAAAATGCAGATCTCTTAAGATCTTCCTTGCTTCTATATAGTTTCTTATGAAATATAGCACTTGCACCAACAGTGAAAGTTCCCTTTATTCTTCAGGCACATGGTAGTCCCGCAGACATGCTCTGGAATTATCTGTACCACAAGGGCACTGGTCAACGCTTTCAAGATTCTGCTCCTTTGACATTTTTTCTGCTCTTGCCCAGGTGAGCCCCCTGTTTGCTCAACATCCTCTCTGTTGTTCTTCTCCATGTCTCTTTTGGTCTACCTTTACTTCTAATGAAAAAATACTGTATAAACCTCTGTTATCAGAGCACTTTGCATTGTCAGTCTGTATATCTAAACCTCTGTTATCAGAGTACTTTGCATGGTCAGACTGTATATCTAAACCTCTGTTATCAGATCATCTTGCACTGTATATCTAAACCTCTGGTTATCATACTATCTTATGGAGAGAAACCAGATTCCTGAACATTGTTTTACTCAATGGCCCAATAACTATACCTCCTCTGACACTGCTGTCTCAGCTCCCAAACTAACACTTGAAACCTTCTTTCTATCAATGAATGAATTCAAACTGTGAAAATCTCTTCTATAAACAAAAGAAGTAGGAAAGTGAAACCTCCTTCTGTAAATAAATGAAACCTCCTTCAATTAATAAAAGACGCAGAACAGTGAATGTCTCTTCTATGGATAAAGACTGCTGAACAACAAAAACCTTTCCTGCAAAGGAGGAAAGCTGAAGAACATAATGTTAGATCACTCTCTCAAATAAAATTTACACAGGAACATTCCGTGCATATAAAGAAGACAACACGATACTGTCAAAAAATGCAGATCTCTTAAGATCTTCCTTGCTTCTATATAGTTTCTTATGAAATATAGCACTTGCACCAACAGTGAAAGTTCCCTTTGTTCTTCAGGCACATGGTAGTCCCGCAGACATGCTCTGGAATTATCTGTACCACAAGGGCACTGGTCAACTCTTTCAAGATTCTGCTCCTTTGACATTTGACCTTAACATTCCCACCGTAATCCTGTTATCAGCCTTGCTGCTCAACGCATCAAATTTTGACTCTGGGTATTTTTAGGATTGTGTTCATCTTCCCATTGTGATCCCTACTCACTTTGTCCAGACTACTTTCTGTTTCTAGAGCATCGCTGGGAGGTTGAATAGTTGGCTGTGGTTCACCAACCCAGATGCAAGCAGCCAGCTACAGGTCATCGACTGCTGCCTCATTCAGCCTGAGAGCTACACTTTCACCCTGAGTTGTTTTAGCTTACATTTGTTGTAAACTTGGCTGTGAAATCTTTCATGAACTTTAAATAGTCAAAACATAGTTACTCAAGCAAGAATGAATAGAACCAACCTCCTCTCGATCAAGCATCTCAAACATTTCCTTCAAATTAACATCTGAGCGACCATGAACTGACCGTCCATGAATGTAATACCCAAACTCTCCATGAGCCATTATAAACATGCTGACATTGCTCATCGAACAGAGGTCCACAAATTCACGGATGTCATCAGTGATGAATCGTTCATAGATGAAGACGAAGAAAATGACTTGCACTATGGCTGAGAGATAAAAAAAAAAAGTAAGAAAAAATGCTGGGGGGGGGGGGGAATCACACATCAAATGCTCCAGCCCCATTCACTCTCCTTTATTCATATCTTTCACTGCAAATTCTGTTTAATATTTTCTAATCAAGGACAAGAATAACTGAATCAAAATCCAACTGGATTCTTCATCTGAAATACTGCTTCTGACTGATTACTTGATAAGTTTGTAATATCTAGTTCATGTATCTGTGTTGAAATCTTTTTTTTTGCAAAAGAGAAGGTTATAGCAACTAAGGACTCGTCCAAAGTGAAATGATGATGATTATATAATACTCTAAAAGAAATGATGATTCTACAATACTGTAACTCTTTTTTTTTTTTCAAATCAGAAATGAATATGATTCTATATTGTTTTAATTATCTTTCCTTTTTTTTTTTTAAAAATATATAAAGTAATGATTTTTGCACACATTAATTTTCTTTTTTTAACATCTGAAGCAATGATGATTCTTACTTTGTATCTTATATCTTATATCCTTCCCGTGCCGTTAAACGTCACATAGGGCTTGCAAGGCAGTTCGCCAATTTTTCCTGTCTTCGGCGAGTCTTTCAACCTCATCAAGGGATTTTATGCCTAATAATTTGGCCTCTCTTAACAATGTCCTCTTTAGAGTTTCACATGGTCTGCCTCTTTTTCTTTGGCCTGTTGTATTCCACTTGATAGCTTGTTTTGGGATTCTCTAATCATTCTCATCATGTGACCAACATATGTCCATCTCATTTTCCTGATTACCCATGAGACTGGTTGTTGTTCAGTCATCTGTCTTATCTCTGCATTGTTCTTGAATTTGTTCCACTTGATGCTGATGATTCTACAACATGTTAATTGTTTTTTCTTTTTTTCGGTTCTCATACTCAATAAAAAGACATACCTGTTCTAGTGTGTAGTGCTATCTGGTATAGCTCACTTTCCAGGCAGATATTTTCCATTTTCAGGGAGTGTTTTTTTTTCAGTGTTTTAATTTCTCAGACAGCAGTTTCTACATCTGAATAGCTACAGAAAACCAGAAGCAGTCTTACCCATTGGGTAAGAAAATAATTAACTGCTGATAAGCCACCCACAACCCCATGAAAGAGGTACCACAACTAGTCTTCTCATTATCAAGAGTACATTACATATAAGACCTACATACAGAAACTGATTCCATTAGATAATTCATCAATAGGAAACAACAAGGCTTTCACACAGTAAAGTAAGACAGCACAGTACTTTATGGTCAAACAAAGAACTTCAAGACATGAAAGTCTATTTTCTCTATTTTCTTTCTCTCATGTCTTAAAGTGCTTTGTTTTGAGTTATTTTCTCTATTTTCTTTCTTTCATGTCTTAAAGTGCTTTGTTTTGAGAGTTATTTTCTCTATTTTCTTTGTCTTAAAGTGCTTTGTTTTGAGAGTTATTTTCTCTATTTTCTTTCTCTCATGTCTTAAAGTGCTTTGTTTACAATTCTCTCAATGTCTAGCCATACAATACTGTGCTCTCTTGCTTTACTTGATAATTCATCAAACTGTTAAAAATTCAAAATGTGATCATGCAATAGAAACAATAAGTTTATATCTTTGCAACAAATGAGATAATGATTTTTAGACAACTTACCAACAAGCAAGTTGACAAATATAGACAACTCACAAACAAGCAAATAGACAAATGTAGACAACTCACCAACAAGCAATTGTAGAAGTGTAGACAACTCAACAATAACCAAGCAGACAAGTGTAGACAACTCACCAACAAGCAAGTAGACAAGTGAAGCCAAAGCCATTCTATATACAGGACTCTGTTCACTTCTGTACACATCTGAGCCCTTGTTGACGGAACCGTCTGGATCTTTCGTTGTTGTGTCCTCAAACCCAACCACAACCAGGAAGAACACAACCGCAAAGATCTGGAGGACCTTGTTGATCTTACGTTTTGTCTGTGAATTGTGGGAAAATGAGCTCATGAAGGTGTTTTGTGTTTTTTCTCTTTGGCTGATGAACTGATGACTAAGATATCTTGATCATTTAATCAAGTTAACTTCCCTGTCTGTTAAATTATGAAATTTTGTTGTTGTTGTGATTAGTGGGCCACAAAGAAACTTTCCCTTTAATCTATGACTTTTTGTAGAACTGATTACTGGGTCAAAGAAACTTTCCCTTTAATCTATGACTTTTTGTAGAACTGATTACTGGGTCAAAGAAACTTTCCCTTTAATCTATGACTTTTTGTAGAACTGATTACTGGGTCAAAGAAACTTCACTGTTAACCTACAATATTTTTGTTGAAGTGATTACTAGGATAAAGAAAATTCCTTGTTATCATATGATCTTTCCGTATAATTGATTACTAGGGCAAAAAAACTTCTCTTTTAACCCATACTTTTGTATAAGCAAGTACTAAGAGCCCTTGCTGATGGCCTATGCTCCAGATTGGGGTAAAGAAAGCAAAGGAAGAAATTACTGAGACAAAGAAACTTCACTGTTAATTTTCACTTTGCTATGGAACTGATTGCTAAGATCAACAGATCTTTACCTGATGTAAAAGGTTACTTCACTGTTAACTCTTCCCGTGCCAAAGTCGCTATAGTGATAATTTCCGGTTACTGAGTTGGGTGCCATAGTCATTATAGTGACAATTCATTTGTTTCAATAAAACAACCGGTGTAACATTTAGATTGTACATATTTCGTCTGTATTTCCAGTGACACTTTTCAAAATGGTGAAAGAGTCCTTAGTTATGAGAGATGCCAAGCGAGAAAAAGGAAGAGAAACATGGACAATTTTAAATTTTTGATGATGTAGATAAGGGTATGGACATGGCCTGTGACCACCCCGCTGCTCTTGAATGTATCCCAAGTAGATCTAGACATATTAGACAACTGGAGAAGTAGTTAGGAGGTTATTTCAGACATTAATTTAGCGAGAATGCAACACAGAATCACAATATGAGATCGATAAGCAGATCTACACATCTCAGATGGTAAGTAGTGCATATCTAGACCTAGCCGATGGTGAGCTGGGCACAATCATTGTCTAAAAACATCACATTACTTCTTTTTTCCTAAAAAACTCTGCATTTATGAAATTTTCATACATTTAGTTATACTTTGAAACATAATAAGTACACGGAAGTACATGGAAATACTGTTTTCCATTCCATTTTACAACTATACCCCCTAACATATCAAGACCCGCAGTTTTTGTGTGGCACGGATGGAAAGATCCGTGTTTTTTTTCTGGGCTCGAGAAGAGTTAACTTATGCTTGGTTATGGAAAAGATGATCAAATAACTCCACATTTAACTTCACTATTATCCATTCTTCTTTAGATTAAAATCACATCATCTATTTCCTCACTCAACATTTCATTTCTGTTCCTCCACCACTTCTGTGCTTTTCTCCTGTTACTTGTTATTATGTAAGATTATCTTTTTAATTATACTTCTCCTCAGTCTCTCTACTTTCTGCAGATTTACTACATTTTTCAAGTGACTTTTTGCAACAATTTACAAAAAAAAGCTCATCTTTCACTGACACGATCAAACCAGAACTTCTCACTGATTGGACTATTAACTGGGCCCCAAAACAATGGGAAACCACCCCCACCATCTGCAACAAGAGAAGGCATGGCTTACTCATTTCTTAAAATGATTTTTTGAATGTACTTGTATCTTATTCCACTCATTATCAAGAATTACCCATGGCATTTAACTCATTCCACATATTATCAACAATTATTCATTATTTTTACTTGAATTTCATTTCACTCATGCAACAATAACTTATAATCTTTACCTGTATCTCAATTAACAACAATTACTTATCATCTTTACCTGTATCTCAACAATTACTTATTATCTTTATCTCAACAATTACTTATCATCTTTACCTGTATCTCAATTAGCAACAATTACTTATCATCTTTACCTGTATCTCAATTAGCAACAATTACTTATCATCTTTACCTGTATCTCAGTTAGCAACAATTACTTATCTTTACATGCACCTCAATTAGCAACAATTACTTATCATCTTTACCTGTATCTCAATTAGCAACAATTACCTATCATCTTTACCTGTATCTCAGTTAGCAACAATTACTTATCATCTTTACCTGTATCTCAATTAGCAACAATTACCTATCATCTTTACCTGTATCTCAATTAGCAACAATTACTTATCATCTTTACCTGTATCTCAATTAGCAACAATTACCTATCATCTTTACCTGTATCTCAATTAGCAACAATTACTTATCATCTTTACCTGTATCTCAATTAGCAACAATTACCTATCATCTTACCTGTATCTCAATTAGCAACAATTACTTATCATCTTTACCTGTATCTCAATTAGCAACAATTACCTATCATCTTTACCTGTATCTCAATTAGCAACAATTACCTATCATCTTTACCTGTATCTCAATTAGCAACAATTACTTATCATCTTTACCTGTATCTCAATTAGCAACAATTACCTATCATCTTTACCTGTATCTCATTCCACTCATTAGCAACAAAATACGTCCTCCATATAGACACTGTGTTACCAGACTTCTTTCCTGCCTGCCTGTCTGCATCTCCGCTCTGGTCAGACTGACCCTTCGGACGTTCCCAGTCAACAAGAAATATGTCTGCCGAGCTCTGCATCACAACCATGTGCAGCACAGCAAGAGCCTTCAGGGCAAAGGCCGTGCCGAAGAGCGCCAACCATTCCTCATAAGCCTGACCTTCAGGGTGAGCCACGTAGAAAACATTCTGGCGCTGTCAAGGACAAACACATTCATGATATCAAATCTACAAAAACCTGGATCATACTAAAATAGATACGTGTTCAAAAAGAAATGGATGTCTAAAAAAAAAAATTCAGCAGTTGGCCTTCAGAAATGAACATGAAAGAACAATGGCTATGTACTATGGTTTATGATTAAACAAGGGATAATCTTGGTGATACTTTCATCAAGGGGTGATGGACACAGAGATTTACACACTAAAGATGAAGAAAGAAAGATAAGATCAACTCACTTCATATTAACGAAGAATCCTTGACTTCTCTCCCTGGTTCAGTGGGAATAACTCAATCATAAAGAAGAATTGTGGGAAAGGAGACAATGAAGGCCCTGAATGATGTACAAGCCTAGCACATAAATGAAATATGTAAAGATGTACATGTGTAACAGTTTTTGGGCAAAGATAGATAATCCATCAGATAATTGTGAAAGGTTTGATGTAAAAAGCTTATGGTTCTCTTGCTGCCTGTATCAAGAGGGGGCCAATGTCTGGCTCTCTTGCTGCCTGTATCAAGAGGGGGCCAATGTTTGGCTCTCTTGCTGCCTGTATCAAGAGGTGGCCAATGTCTGGCTCTCTTGCTGCCTGTATCAAGAGGGGGGCCAATGTCTGGCTCTCTTGCTGCCTGTATCAAGAAGGGGGCCAATGCCTGCCTCTCTTGCTGCCCGTTTCAAGAGGGGGGCCAATGTCTGGCTCTCTTGCTGCCTGTATCAAGAAGGGGCAATGCCTGCCTCTCTTGCTGCCTGTATCAAGAGGGGGGCCAATGTCTGCCTCTTTTGCTGCCTGTATCAAGAGGGGGGCCAATATCTGGCTCTCTTGCTGCCTGTATCAAGAGGGGGCCAATGTCTGCCTCTCTTGCTGCCTGTATCAAGAAGGGGCAAATGCCTGACTCTCTTGTTGCCTGTATCAAGAAGGGGCAAATGCCTGACTCTCTTGCTGCCTGTATCAAGAGGGGGGCCAATGCCTGCCTCTCTTGCGCAATCAGATGCCTGCTTGTTGATCCTGCACTGAGTCTAACTGTGCTGGAAGGGGCCAATCCCTAGACTCTCTTGCTTGTGTGGATGCCAGCTTGCTGTTTGCTGGTCCAATGTGGAATCTGTCCTGCTCTGGGTAGATGTGTCAACAAAAACTTTCCTTGACTCCAGAAGACCTGCTTCAGCCGCCTGTGGCCGAACTGTTCTTGACCAGCCTACGTTGATGTTATCACATGCTAGCTTGCTGTCTGTCTTTGCAAGCTTATTGATGTTTTTGCCATGGTTTCATAATCTTGAGACGTTCTTTCCTAGAAGACTATCTGATTTCTGCGATTCAACATGAGAGGACGTTGATCATACGAATATTTTTGTCATTGCTGTGGTTATTTATTTTATGCTTCTCTGCTTTGTGTACGTTTTTTTTTTTAAAATCTGTTTTGTGCTGTTATTGCTATCTGTGGTTATTCATTATTATTCACTGAATAATACTTCTTCTCATTTTGACTGTTGATTGTTGTGTTATATTACTACCGTCTTTAACATTATAGTATACTTTGCATAATGAGCCAATGGCTTCGGCTCCAACTATGTCCGTTAGTATGATGGCAGTTTTGCCTCGTGGAAGTCACGGCTAAGCTCTGTGTCAATTGGTTTTGCATGGAGGCTCTGGGGCCGTTTTATACAAATCATATTATTTTGAGATGTAACCTAACTTTTGAGACTAGTGTTAACTTGTCTTGCTAGATTTTACATGGTTACATTGATAGACAATTGTTGTTAGTACTACGATTATTTACTTACAAAACATACTAGTTACAGAAGTAACACTCATGATTTGTGACGGAGGTTTCGTTCCACACGAAAACTGGTGTTTCAGCCATGCCAGTAGGTAATTGGTTGCCAGTGAAACTAAAACCCAATGATGTAGTTCCTCAGAGGACTACTGATGCTAGAGTCTGTTTAGTGGCATACTTAAGGTCAGATCGATCAGTACTGTATGCCTTCAGGCCATGATTCTCGTCAATAGTTTACTGTTGGGTTGGCACACAACGAGCTCATGTGTGTCACATTTTCTTCTTAAAAGTCTTATGTAAACTTTGAACTGAAATACTTGCCCGTATTTTGATACATGGCATACATCCTTTTTGAAGGATTTAAGGCAGTTAAGCCTCTTTCTCCCTTTTCTGCACATATGCGTATGTTGTGGGTTAGACACATGTGACGCGTGGGTAGAGGACATGTAAATCCATTTATATACACATGAGGTATCTGTGCACAGTCTGGCCAGCAAAGACAAGTTCTAATTATTGGTGCATAGTCTGGCCAGCAAGGACAAGATCTAATTCTTGGTGCATAGCCTGGCTAGCAGGGACAAGTTCTAATTCTTGGTGCACAGTCTGGTCAGCAAAGACTCCTTCTTCTTCTTCTTTGTTCTCTTCTACCACCAAGACCGCCCTGTGATCCTCCTGAATTTACTCCTGTGGTCCTCGATAGGTCCCCCGAGGCCACCCTGTGGACCACACAATAACCACGAGAGGACCACAAGAGGTTCAGAGTATCACATGGCTTGAGCCTGTACTCTTGGTGGGTCTCAGAAGCAGGAATGCATGACATCGTGGTTTCCGTTGCACCAGTTTAATCTAGAGTTGAACTTTCTCACCGGAAAACCTTGACGTGTTTTGGATATCAGTATATCCCCGCTGGGTGAGAGGTGGTTGCCCATTCAGGCCAGAGTTGATCTTTCTCACCGGAAAACCTCGACGTGTTTTGGGATACCTGTGTATCCCCGTCGGGTGAGAGGCGGTTGCCCATTCAGTCCAGCGTTGGACTTTCTCACCGGAAAACCTCAGCGTGATTAAGATATGCAAACATCCCCGCCGGGTGAGAGGTGTTTGCCTATCTAGACTGCCTGGTCCAGTGTCTCCGACTTCAGCATTTTGTGGTCGTGGCCGCTACCCTTCCTAGTTGTGATCAGGACGGAACTTTTGTCCAAGAGGACGAATCCTCGCCACTAGTGACTTCCACCCCTGGGTTGAGCCGGTTTAGGCATATTATCCCAGTATGGGCGTGTTTAGGACGTGACCGACCTCTAGAGCAGAGGTACTGTGACATGAGTTGCCATCAAATTTCACCCCTGGTTTAAGCCGATTTAAGCACATTTCACCAGTATGGGTGTATATCAGATGTGGCCGGCCTCTAGAGCAGAGGTGCTATGGTATGAGTAGCTCTCGCCGTGGGGCCACTGGACATACCGACTAAGCTTCACTTTATCCTTTCCATCACCTTTTCACACCAGCACCGTTGTTTAAGTTCAGTGAAGACATCAGTAGGTTGCTGCATCTGGTCATCCACGTGGATCCTGGGCACAGATCTGGCTGTGAGGGGGCGAATGTTCAGTTCTTCAGTAAGTCTTCTAACATGTCCTAAAACCAGCTGCCACCAGCTCAATAAAGCCCTCAAATGATCAGATGTTGATTCTTATGGATGAGCTACTGGATCTCCATGAAACTGTGAGCTGTGCAGGTCAAGGGCTTCCCTGCGTGGTCGTCATCATCAGCTGATATTCAGCTGGGCTTGAATCACGCATGTCGCATAAATTCCAGTGTCTGACTAAGAGACTGCTCACAAAACATTTGTCGAATCTTTGCCCCAGAGTTCCTGTTGCAGTTTGTCTGAGATCTGCACAAAATTTTACGCAAACTCCCTGCTTCCTTTGTACATCCATCTTGAAAATCACCCGACAATGAGCGCATGATGTAAAAAAAAAAAAATGAATGCCGCTAATCGCTAATCTGTGTATGTCTAGAACTGCACCACTTGGCATGCCGATTCCCACAGCATGCTGGTACTGTCACTAGGTGTTGCATCACACCGCTCCAAAAGGTCTAGGCAATGTGGTCTTGGTCTGGAAAATTTCCGATCACACCTCGTATATGATCCAAATTTAAAAAGCAAATTAACGGTGATTTAAGACAACATAAGTGGCCCAAATTTAAGAAGGAAAATAAAAACACAACATACTGGGTGGAATGTTACAAGTGCATATTTTTAAAAAATAAGAAAGGCACACAGACTTACCTTGTAAAATATGAAAAAGTAGAAGGCAATACCGAAGACAATCACAAAGAAGACATTTGCTAGGGAGCTGCACAAAAAGAAGAAAAAGTTGACCAGAGTGGGGAAATCAATGGTGATACGTCCAGCCCGTTTACTCCACACATATGTCCTGTAGCCTGCATACACAACACCCAGACTACTCAAAGTGCCCGTGGCAATCTGGAAGTTCCGTACATAGTTGCTCTGACTCATTGAATAGGTGACACTAAAGGAAACCTGAAGAAGTCAAATAACTTGCTATTTTAAAAAAAGGAGTGCCCCATCAGTCACTGTGCAGTTTTTACTTATAGTGGCTTGAGGTATACAGGGTTATTCATATGGCCGTGAAACATTTTAAAATTTCGCAACAAATAAACCACATAACAGATCATGATTATTCTTATGCCAAGAAAGAGAGTGAAACTCTTCATTTTTGTTTAAATAAAGCCCATGTGCAGAGCTCCCATGGTTGGCTGCTAGGAGGCAGCAGTAGCAAATATGGCATTCAGTAAATATGAGTAGTCATTTTGTGTTTTGGAATATGCAAGAATCTTATTTTTGTGACTGCTGCGACGATTTCAAGCAGAATTCCAGAAGGCAGCACCTGTTTTCAACAGTATCAAGAAGTAGTATGCGAAATTCTGGGATGAAGGCTGTCTGTGCACAGCTCCTTGGCAGGGACATCCAGGACCAAGAGAAGAAACTGTGAATCGTGTTAGAGAAGCTTACCAGTGAAGGCCTCGCCTTCATCCTGAAATTTTGCATACCACTTCTTGATACTGTTGAAAACAGGTTCTGCCTTCTGGAATTCTGCTCAAAATCGTTGCTGCCACAATCACAATGGATGAGGGTCTTGCACATTCCAAAACACAAAATGACTGCTCACATTTACTGAACGCCATATTTGCTACTGCTGCCTCCTAGCGGCAAACCATGGGAGCTCTGTGCATGGGCTTATTTAAACAAAAACTTGAAGAGTTTCTCTCTCTCTTGGCGAAAGAATAATCATGATCCATTAAATAATTTATTTGCTGCAAATTTTTAAAATGTTTCATAGACATAAATAACCCTGTATTATTAAACCAAATAATATGTGAAAGTGTAGTTAACAAAGTTTTAAAATAGCACAGATTCATTCTCTCTATAAATACTATCATGTGTGATTTTTTTAGTTCAACAACCTTAAGCAAACAACCGTTGCTGTTCTGTTTGGACAGTAAGTCTGAAAAATTTTAATAAAAATTACCTCCATGAAATACAAAACCAACGCACACTTCAGCAGCTAAACACTTAAATGTTGTCTGTGATAGTATTAGTATCATTTATATATCTTAAGTGGATAATATCATTTATATATCTTAAGTGGATAGTTCATTCATTCATTCCTTTGCATGTCCCTTGCGGAACATTGCCTCCCAAACAGCACTCCTGTAGGCCTCTCGGTTGTGAGCAAGATGGCCTGCTGCTGCTGCATCCATTTCCAGATCATCAACGATGTCTTGCAGCCATCTTCGTTTCGGTCTTCCTCTTTTTCTGTTTCCCATTATGTATCCTTCCAATACGGTCTTCTCTAAATTATCATGACGTTTAATGTGGCCAAAATATTTAAGTTTTCTCTCTTTAATCCTCTTTACTAGCCAGCCTTCTTCAATATTAAGCTCTTGTAGTATAGATATATTTGTTCTTTTTTGTGTCCACGATATTTGGAGAACTCTTCTATAGCATTTACATTCAAAGGCATTTATGTGCTTCTCAGCTGTTTTGTTAAGTGTCCAGGTCTCACAGGCATATGTTGCGATGGGAAAGATGCATGCCCTTAAAAATCTTATTTTTGTGGTTCTGTCTACTCCTCTCCACAGATTCTTTATTTGTTTTACTTTCTGAAGAGCAATAGATGTCCTCCTTTTAATTTCCCTCATTGTATCTCCATTATTAGTTAGTAGTGATCCAAGATATTCAAAACTCTCCACTTCTTCCATTTTTTCCTCACTGATACATATTTCAGTTGCCTTGTTTGTTTTGTCAGTTGTCATCACTTGGATAAAGTGGATAGTATCATTTATAAATCTTAAGTATTAAAACTCAAAACTACACAAGAACTTTTGGAATATGCTGTATGCATTGTATTATCAAATATCATCATCATCATGTGCCGTGCCGACTGGCGTTGGCTATTATGCTTCTCCAGAGTATCCGATCCTTCATGCAGGCCATCAGCTCAGTTGGTGATCTCCTCTCACACCATCCCGTCAGACTGTCCAGTATCATTTCTCTTGGTCTTCCTCTCGATCTTCTTCCTTCTATTTTTCCTGTTGTTATAATATTTTCAATGCCCCCTCTTCTCATTGCATGTCCTATGAAAGTACATTGTCTCTCTCTTATCTTTTTGATATTATCAAATATAAAATTAAGAAAATAGAATGTAATAGTTTTTCTTTTTACTTTAACTTTTAAAAAATGGTCACATTAAAAACAAAAAAACAAAAAAAGACAAATGTAGCAACAAAATCTGAACCTACTGCCTGTGCCATCACCACATGTATTCATTCCCAGAGACACCTAGTGCAGAACAAGCAACACTCAGCTCGATCTTCAACCTTTAATATTTCCAATTTTATCTCTCTCGAGCTTTGAAGATTTTCCTGCAGTGCATGTATCCTGCGGGTTTTGTCTGCACGTATCCTGTGGGTCTTGTCTGCATGTATCCTGTAGGTCTTGTCTGCACGTATCCTGTGGGTCTTATCTGCACGTATCCTGTGGGTCTTGTTTTGTCACTTGCTGGGATTCAGTTCATTGATTGTGTGCCATCCAACTAATCTCCTAATTATCTCTCAACGTTTGTATCATTCACTTTTGCATGTTCAAGGATTTCAATATCCCTTACCCTATCTTCGCTTGTTATTTTTAACACAATTTGCATAAAAAATGCAAAAAACTAACTCATGCCTAATCTATACACAAGCTAGTTACAAATAAAAATTATATTAATAAATATTCCAGCCTAGGATCAAGATACAAGGAATTCACAAATGCGTACTTGGACTTTGGCTCCACTCTCTGCCAATTGTCGGGAAATATCATCATACTCAATTTCAAAATAAGGGACATTGATGCGCCCATCTGCTGAATCTGCTTGCATCTGAATGACAAGTTTGAT
Organism: Achatina immaculata; assembly: GCA_009760885.1. Lineage (NCBI taxonomy): Eukaryota > Metazoa > Mollusca > Gastropoda > Stylommatophora > Achatinidae > Lissachatina > Lissachatina immaculata. The sequence continues at coordinate 44,995,190 of CM019716.1, forward strand.
GTTCTTTGCATATCTAGCATTTGCTGCCACTGTGTAAAGAAAGAGTCTAATGTATTAATAGTTTCAACAGTTTATTTCTACAGCAAAAGCAAATTTATGTCAGTCAAACACACACACACACACACAAAAGGGAGTGATATTAGACTACTGCAATATTGTTTTTAAACTTTCAAGAGTAACATGCGTAACACAAAAATATTTGACTGAAAAAAAAAGTTTTTATAAAAAAAGCAGGAAAAGAAACTGGGTCTTGCACTACTGAGGCACATCAGATACGTTATGTTAATGCCCATATTTTCCTCTGATACGTTTCATGCCACTGAGGCACATCACATACATTATGTTAGTGCCCATATTTTCTTTTGATATGTTTCATGCCACTGAGTCATATCTGATCATTATGTTAGTGCTCATATTTTCTTTTGATATGTTTCATGCCACTGAGGCACATCAGATACATTATGTTAGTGCCCATATTTTCTTTTGATATGTTTCATGTCACTGAGGGTCAGCCGCGCCGAGCTACGCTACACAGCGCGGGCTGCTGCTGTTGCGCAGGCCGACCGTTCTTTTGGCGAAAAAGCGCTCTCGAGTTCCGTGCATGGGGAGACAGGCTTTCACTCCCTTCCCGGACGGCGAGAGTTAAGGTGTTTCGATGCAGAAGCAAGTGGTTTGTCCGTCGAGCGAAGCATGTAAACGGCTAGCCAGCCAAGTTCGTGCTAACAATGTAGTACGGTTCTGTCGACCGATGGTCTCGAAATTGGCCCATCTCTCGCAAAGAGTATCGGGTCTGCAGTATTTAATGTGCGTATGTTGTGGGTGGCTGGCCTCTCTTCTCGTTCGCTAGAGCAAAGAGAGCCGCCGGCCGTGCCCACCAGATTAAAGGAAGTGAAACACCGCCGGGGTCAAAAGGGATTCGCTCTGAGCAGAGTGCTGTCTCCCTTGCCCCGCGTCGTTGCTGTTGGCAAGATTCTTCAGCTGCCGTGCGTGGAGCAGTGCTCCTCCCGGCCAATGAAGAAAGGTGCAAATGCGGAAAAGGTGGTAGAAATGATAAAGCGAAGCAAACAGTCAAATCATGGCACCTCTGGTCTGGAGGTCGGCCACGTCCTGAGTGCAGTCATATCGGGTGAAAAGCATGAACCAGCTTGTCCCAGAGGTTAAGACACTGCTGGTGAGACTCTTCAAATGCCGTGCGTGGAATGAAGCTCCTCCCGGTCAAGGAAGAAAATGCGGAAAAGAAATAAAGGTTGCTGTGCGGCGCCAACGTGAAAAGGTGGTGGAAAGGATAATGTGAAATTTAATCGGTATGTCCAGTAGTATCACTGCGAGAGCTACACATACCATGGCGCCTCTGCTCTAGAGGCCGGCCGCATCCGAAATACACCTACACTGGTGAAATTTGCTAAACCGGCACACACCAGGGGTGGAACTTGATAGCTAGACATGTCATGCCACCTCCGGTCTAGAGGTCGGTCATGCCTGATATACACCCATACTGGTGAATTTTGCCTAAACCGGCTCACACCAGGGGTGGAACTTGATGGCTAGACATGTCATGCCACCTCCGCTCTAGAGGTCGGTCACGCCTGATATACACCCATACTGGTGAATTATGCCTAAACCGGCTCACACCAAGAGTGAATCTTGAAGGCTACGCATGTCACGGTACCTCTGCTCTAGAGGTCGGTCACATCCCAAACACGCCCATACTGGGTTAATATGCCTAAACCGGCTCAACCCAGGGGTGGAAGTCACTAGTGGCGAGGATTCGTCCTCCTGGACAAAAGCTCCATCCTGGTCACAACTAGGAAGAGTAGCGGCCACAACCACAAAATGCTGAAGTCGGAGACACTGGACCAGGGCAGTCTAGATAGGCAACCACCTCTCACCCAATGAGGATGTTTGCATATCCTAATCACGCTGAGGTTTTCCGGTGAGGAAGTCCAACTCTGGACTGGATGGGCAACCACCTCTCACCCAGCGGTGATACACAGGTATCTCAAAACACGTCGAGGTTTTCCGGTGAGAAGGTCCAACTCTGGCCTGGGTGGGCTACCAACTCTCACCCAGCGGGGATGCACTGATATCCTAAACATGTTGAGGTCTTCCGGTGAGAAAGTCCAACTCTAGACTAAACTGGTGCAACGAAAACCATGGTGTCACGCAATCCGCTTCAGAGACCCACCAAGAATACAGGCTAAAGCACTGTGATACTCTGAACCTCTTGTGGTCCTCTCAGGGATCTTGTGTAGTCCTTTCGGGGACCACACAGGAGACCACGGGACCAAACGAGGACCACAGGCATAAATTCAGTAGGATCACAGTGCGGTCTTGGTGGTAGAAGCGAACGAAGAAGAAGAAGAATGTCACTGAGGCACATCAGATACATTATGTTACTGCCTATATTTTCCTTTAATATGTTTCATGCCACTGAGTCATATCTGATCATTATGTTAGTGCTCATATTTTCTTTTAATATGTTTCATGCCACTGAGTCATATCTGATCATTATGTTAGTGCCCATATTTTCTTTTAATATGTTTCATGCCACTGAGTCATATCTGATCATTATGTTAGTGCCCATATTTTCTTTTAATATGTTTCATGCCACTGAGTCATATCTGATTATTATGTTAGTGTCCATATTTTCTTTTAATATGTTTCATGCCACTGAGTCATATCTGATCATTATGTTAGTGCCCATATTTTCTTTTAATATGTTTCATGCCACTGAGTCATATCTGATCATTATGTTAGTGCCCATATTTTCTTTTAATATGTTTCATGCCACTGAGTCATATCTGATTATTATGTTAGTGTCCATATTTTCCTTGACATGTCAATGCTATTGAGGCAAATAAATGGATAGCAGTAGTGCTATTTATGTTCTAAACAAAAACTGTAACAGTCCTGAGAAAAAAGATTACACTCCTGAATGATACAGCAGAAAATAATTCTCTCTCACCGATTGGCTACCCAGCATTCAGGCACTCATGTCTATCTCTGATCAAACTGGTGGCTTTTATTTTCATGTGCCACTTGTTTGGTACACTCAGCCACATTAAAATAATGTCATAATCTCTCAGACAGCAGCAAATGGAAATTCAGAAGACATTAACAGAAAAAATAAACAAAACTGCCATGATTTCACTGTTTATGCTGAAAATTATTTTATTACTTTGTTGGTGGATGTTCTAAATTTGATCATTTTAGGAAAAAAACAACATCAGAAAGTAGCAAAACTTGAGTGTGAATGCTTAAAAATGATGATCCAGTTATCTGTCTGTCTGCTTAACTTTCAAATATCCTTACCCTGGCCAGCTCCTCTAACAGTTCCTACATTGTCAACCAGAAAGAATCGCCGTGTTAGCTGCCACTCACGCATGGATACTGAAGAAAGTAAACTAGAACACATTAAACACATTATCAAAAAGTTACCAAAAAAAAAATGTCAATACAAAATTTTTTTTAAAAACCAATGAAATGCACCAAAAAATATTTCATGAAAGAGAAAAAAAAATTGAAAAGTGGAAACAAACAATACAAATAACAGCACTAACAGTAAGAAAATTAACTGGAAGAGACAAAAATACAAGATATTCACTTGTTTAAAATAACAAGATATTCACTTGTTTAAAATAACAAGATATTCACTTGTTTAAAAAAAAAAACAAGATGTTCACTTGTTTAAAAAAAAAAGATATTCACATGTAAAAAAAAAAACAAGATATTCACTAGTTTAAAAAAAAACAAAGTCCAAACAAAGAAAAAACTCATTAATTTTCCCATTACAAATAAAGTACAAAGTAAAACCTACACAAATTAACTTTAGTATTTCTTTCATCTCGAAGGTTTAGAATCTTGTTAGGGATCCTATAAATTCTTTGTTCACCTTCATCCTGGTACTCCAGATCTAAACAGAGTCAAGGTACTCTCTTATTTTATGAAGTATTTCTAGCCTCCATGATTAATCATGATCTAAGATTTTGTGTGGAATATAGCAAACCCACATTTTTCTGAATTGGGAGATTTTATATAACTGGAACATCAAGCTAAAACTACTGCTTCAGATGTAGCGAGTATAAAAAAGCACAAGAAAGACAAAATGGAAAACAGAAATGGAGGCTTTGATTTATTATAAAGCTGCACGTTTCTGTACATAGACCTAATTATTTTATCATGTCCACAAACAGTCATGTGCACTCTGAATATATTTCATTTGACAAGAATATATCTCAATAGCAAGGCACAAAATCTCTAGGGAAAAAAAATGTTAGGAAAATAAAATCCAGGAAACAGACAGGACTTGCACACAGGACTTAGGTCAAGGTCACTGAAGTATCTGAAGTCATGCATGTGTATGCACCAGATCTTTTCAACTGCAATGTACCAAATAAATATATTCACCATGTTTCAGACCTGGACAGTATTTTAAATCATTTATCCTTACTGATGTGATTATTGTACAGAATCAGAATATAAATACAAAAAATGTAATGCATAAATTTCTGCCAGAAATGCAAAGATACAGCATAAAGTTCAGTCACTGTACATGGAGATTTTCTGCACATAACTTCCTGTTCAGTTTTAATTTGATCAAGTTTGCACTGCTAGGAACAAGCAAAACGAAGTCCACTACATTTTATAAGGGTAAAAATGCAGCATCATTCTTTCTTCAATTTCATGACTGCATTCAGATTGATTGCTTCTGCTTGCCTGAGAACTACTGACCTAATTTCAGATACATTTTCATCAATAATTTCAAAACATATATGACCTATGAAAACTTTACCAAAGTGAAAGTTTTTTTTTTTTTTTTTCTGTCATCATGTTCTAAGTGTACTGCATGTCTGACAAGGATACAAATTTCATAAAACTTCAGCGGGTATTTAACCTGGTCCCAGAGAGACAGGGCTGAAATCGAGCACTGAAATAACAAAAAGTAAAATCTGAGATTTCAAGACAAACACTGTGAAACGCAAACACTTACAGAATGAACACAAGTTCACATTATTATCTGTGCTTTACATCAGACAAATTCAAATCACAAAAAAAAGCTAAATTTTAAAATAAACTGAGAACATTGCAGAAACAACAAGAACAAAATCTCTTAAAATAAACCGTAAGAAAACACAATATAAAGATAAGGACTCTTTTTATCACAAAATATTTAAAAACTAAGTAAATAATAGCACAATTTTCATCATGAATAAGAACAAATCTCAAAGCATACATGAATTCTCACAAAATGACACATACAGACTCTAAGAACAAAATGGGCTTATGTGACAAATATCTGTGTGTATGTGTGTGTATGCGTGTGTTCATGCATGCTTGTTATATAACCATGTTTATAACCATGCTATATGACCATGTGATATGGCAAAAAAAAGGCAATGAATCTGACTGGAAATATCAAGGACTGAATGAAGTGGACAGCCATGATCATCTCCGGCTAGAGTACATCTTAAAAATAAAGAAATCACATGAAATCACACACACATAACTAACACAAATCTACTCACAGATTGGCTGTAGTAAGTACCAAAAACAAATGCAGCATCCAAGATGCTATCTCCAGCCACGCACAGCTGAAGAAGTCCTCCACTGACATTCTCGTAACCTTCAAATCTTCCCTCCAATGAGAACTTCCCAATTTTAAATGGGAATCTCATGATTGGATCAACTGTCCACTGAGTTGTGATCACATTGTTTATAATTTCATTGTCTGGACTTTGGGTGACAAATATTGGAGGTTTCAAGTTCAAGAACTCCAGTCCCCTAAAATTAAAAGGAGATGCTATTTTCTACATAATTTATAATATTTTAAGAATTTGTAGTTTCTCCTTCAACATAACTTTAAACACTGGTTCTTCATTTCCAAGTTGCGCATAAAATTTCAATAAAGTCTCTCTTCATTCTCTTCTCTAATTAGTTTGTCTCTGATCATTTTTTTTTCATTGTGCATTTATTTCTTCCACTTCTCTTGCACAAGAATTTCCAGGACAATAACTGCAACACTGGTGACTCTTAGGAACTGAAAGAAATAGTTCCAAGTTTTTTTAATCATTCCATATCTTGAAAATATGGGCACTAACACCATATCCCTATGTGCCTCCAATGCATGACAGGGTTACCTTTACTGTGTCTTTCAGAGTTGTCTTCTCCTTCTGATCTCCAGCTGGAGATAATCTTCCCAACACAAGTGTTAAATACTCCTGCTGTAAGTGTGTTGACTAAACAAAGTGGAACTAGTCTACATTCTATACCTTGAGAGGTTACTTAGACCTATGCTCTTATTTTTTAACCAACATTCTAGTCTCACTAAACATTACACTTGTGTCTGTTTGGGATATATGTAACATTCCACTTCTAGCAGCTACAACCAATAAACATTACACTTGGGTCTGTTTGGGATATATGTAACATTCCACTTCTAGCAGCTACAACTCAGTAAAACACTATACTTGTATCTGTGTGGGGCATATGTAACATTCCACTCTGTCAGCTACAACTTCATCAACAGCTTCTGGGTGATAAGCTTAATTATCACTCATTATCATCTTCATCTGATGAGTTCATGTGGATATCAAGAACACAAATGTCTGCAATTTCCTTGTGCACAGGAGTTGAGAAGTAAATAATGAGATGATTTATTTAAGGTTCTCATCTTGCCTGGGGAGGCTCACCCACCCTGGCTGTAAAAATAGGTACCTAGCATTTATTTTGAGAAAACTTTACCTGAAAATGAAGAATATCTGCCTATAAGTGGGTGAAAAAAATATCCCTGTGAACTCACTGTACTCAGCTATCCAGGTATTACTGGAAAATTCATGTCAAACTCAGTTCAATGTGTACAAAACTATGCCTTAAATGAAAAATAAGTGAATGAAAAAATCAAATAAATTATTCACAGAAAATAATTTCCCAAGATTTGCTGATGTACAAGGGAGAGAAATACTTACTGGATCTGAATAAACAGCTGGCATGGACTAGGCTGGGTAGCTCTGTTGCCTCCTTCATACAAAACTAGAGCACACATATTTGCTAGGGACTGGCAAGCAGTAATACTTCTGTAAAGCTAAACCAAATAACAACAAATAAGACTATAATTTCATGAAGCAGAGAACATTAAAAAGAAAAACAAACCAAAAAAAAAAAGTTCAGTAATAACTGCAGGATAGCATCTTAGAAGAACTGGATGTCGATGGAAACTATCTTCTCAGCTCCATCAGGAAAAGAGAGTTACCCTTGGGTCAGAATAAACAACATGACAGAACAATAATGGAGGGTACAATTCCTGGAAAACATGGGAGGGAGCAGCTGTGGGGGTGACCAGCCCATGACATCACTGAGACTCTAAACACCATACTCCCAGAGACAACCATCCTGGCCTGACAACAAGACATGAGAATTTGGATATGTCACTTGAATGAGTAAACAAAAGCGGGAACAGCTTTATTTATGCATCTGGTTTGTGATATAAATGTGTTGTTATGAAAAGTTTTATAACATGCTACAAGGACAAAATACTGTCACATTTTGATTTTGTTTTTATCAGACAAAACAAAGTACACACAAAACCAGGAGTGAACATACAAGGTTTGCTGCATGTCAGTGGGAAGAAATAGGGTTAAGGTTTTATATTTTAAAAAGTAGGATCATAATCATTGTGTTCTGTACAAATCCACAGGTGCCTGTATCTCCTCTTTTATATAAATTTCTCCATACAGCAACTTAAAATGCCAGTTTTACCAATTCCTAATTCTGTTAGCAATCATAATATGAGGTTCATGCTTAAAGTTATCACATTTTACTCTCAGCTCTTTCATCTGAAGCAAGGATGTTAAAATAAAATATGAAATCATCTAGCTATCCTCTTTCATGCTTTTCCAAAAACAAAGAGAAAAACTATGTACGAGATATGCTGGCACTGCTATGACTTGTACTGCAGTACTAACTTGCCCCTTCTACATTCTCCCCATTTGTCATGAGAATGCAGACCAGCAAATAACTAGACCAATTGGCTGACAAATCAAATCCTCATGCTTCAGTACAAAAAAAGATAAACAACTTGACGTCAAATTTATGATGACAACGGCTTCCAGTTTTAAATGACAATTGCATTAGATTATGATAAAAGTGATATCAGATTTACAATAACAGATAGTTAAACAAATAAGAACATTTTCACCAAGTTCATGCTGCAAAGGGCCATAACTCACTGTTATGTTAAAATTCATATTATACCTGGCATGCAGCTAAAAGAGCACATTATTGTTTCAACATTAGCTGTAAGAATTGTTCTACATTTATGTCAGTCCTCCAACCAAGTCTGGGTTCTAATCAGTTACTGGGTCTGACAGGATGCTATCTAGGATGTCATTAGTTACAGATAGCACTCTTAAAATGTATGTCAGTTTGCACATATTTTCACTCTGCTTGTGTACATCTATGAGCATGACTGGCAGGGTGAGAAATAGGAAAAGAGATAGAGACTGGAAGAGAGATAAAGAGAGAGACTGGAAGGAGGGATAAAGAAAGAGACTGGAAGAGAGATAAAGAGAGAGACTGGAAGAGAGATAAAGAAAGAGACTGGAAGAGAGATAAAGAGACTGGAAGAGAGATAAAGAAAGAGACTGGAAGAGAGATAAAGAAAGAGACTGGAAGAGAGATAAAGAGTTCGATTGGAAGAGAGATAAAGAAAGAGACTGGAAGAGAGATAAAGAATGAGACTGGAAGAGAGATAAAGAAAGAGACTAGAAGAGAGATAAAGAAAGAGACTGGAAGAGAGATATAGAAAGAGACTGGAAGAGAGATAAAGAGACTTGAGGAGAGATAAAGAAAGAGACTGGAAAACAGATAAAGAAAGAGACTGGAAAACAGATAAAGAAAGAGACTGGAAAAGTGAGATAAAGAGACTGGAAGAGAGATAAAGAGGGAGACAATGAAAGAAAATCCATGAACTGAATAAAAAATGCAACGATTATGTGCTTATCTTTGTAAAGAATGATAATACCTGGAGTTTAACTCTTTCCACTCGCGAGAGCCCCATAAGGGCCTTTGCGGTTTAGCAATGGCACCCTGCAGAGCCCTATGTGACACAGGAGTTTCTTTCGTAGAAAACATGATGTTACTTTTCATTTAACCAGTTAGAACTCTTCTGGATTTAAAGTTAAGCTAGTGTTTTAAGCCTTGTGGATAAAGACGCCATTTTTGAAATATAGATAGAGGGTAAAATTCAAGTTTATTTCGAGATTGAGTGGTAAAATGGTCACACCGACCGACTAGATCTAGCTTACTATATGTGTTTCTAGTAGCTGTAGATCTGTTAGATTTATTGGATGTCACAAAAATCCATAAATATTGATTTTTCTGTGTTGAAATTTGAATGACTACGTATTCTATATTGGATTATGACACAGCTAAGGTAAGTATAAAGTAGATTTTCTTGTTCAGCCCTAAAATTTTTTTAGCACCAAAAAATCGATCCATTGTTTCACACCAGTTTTTTCTTTTCTTTGTTTTTTTTATGATAAATAACTTCATTTATGGAATCTTCATTCATTTCCACTTATTTTAATGTGTGATACACACGTGTTGATCATGGAATTAATTTGGTACAATAACTTTTACACAGGGACCCCTTCTCGAAAATGTCCGCGCCCTTCTCCAAAATGTCCGCGCCATAAGAAACTAAGGAACATTTTGGAAGTAACGCGGGTGGAAAGAGTTAATGAATTCCCAGATCTAATTTGTCACTTACCCGACACAATGCACCGTCTGCCATCAAATTTTGAGTCAGATAAAAGGAATTTACTGGGCTGGAATTCTGAAAGATACAAAAGAATTAACAACTGTGAGAAACGGAATTTCAAAAGCTTTTTCTTAAAGGTACTGGCGTTTCATAAAACATTTCCTGAAACTACCAAGATTTATTTTTTCATCAGCTATTACAATGCGTCACTTGGAGAACTAACATGCGAGCCCTATGTGACGTTTAACGGCACGGGAAGGATGTAAGATTACACGACAGTGGAATTTTCTTTAACCACTGAGTGATCGTGTCATGTTTTTTATCAGCTTTTACATGAAAGTGAGGTTTTTTTTTTTTAATTAGTGAGTGAAGGTGTTTTATTCTCATGAAATATTACATGAAGGTGAGGTTTTTTCAACCACTGAGTGAAGGTGTTTTGTTTCATGAAATATTAGGTTTTTTTGTCAGTATTCTGGATGATAAGATTAGGGTTAGTTTTGGCAATCAGCAACCCACGTCTGACATGCTAGCATCAAGGCTAGTGAACCACAGCTAACATGCTAGCATCAGGGCTGGTGAACCACAGCTAACATGCTCTCACCTATTTTATTTTAAAAAATATATTAAACCATTTTCCCCATTAATGTGTAACATGTAACAACAAGAAGAAAATAACAGATAATATAACTGAATTATTATTTCTCTTCATTACCTCTGAGTGGCGAAGTGGTTAGCGCACTGGTCTCTCCTGGCGAAGGTCAGGGGGTTTGAATACAGCTGGAGGCACCCCAGTCACCCAACTGTAGAAATGGGTACCCGACTTCTTCTGGAGTTGGGGAAGGAAAGGCGGCCAGACGTGATACTGACCATATCACCCTCTAGTGTGCTGGCAGGTCAAGGAAAATATGGGCACTAACACTATATCCCCATATCCCTATGTGCCTCTAAGGCATGACAGGATTACCTTTACCTTTTACCATTACCTCTACCTGACTGCTGCTCACTACCAGCAGGTTTTTTTTTTTTTACAGCAGTCACCGTCATAGTCATATACAACTAAAATATCAGCAGTTTTTTTTTTAACATCAGTCATTGTCACATACAACTGAAATAGCAGTTTTTAACAGCCATCACCATCACAGTCATATACAACTGAAAAACCAGCAGTTTTTTTTTTTTACAGTAGTCACCGTCACAATCACATAAAACTGAAATAACAACAGTTTTTAACAGCTGTCACCATCACAATCATACACAACTGAAAGACCAGCAGTATTTTTTTTAACAGCAGTCATCGTCACATACAACTGAAATACCACCAATTTTTAGTCATCACCATGACAGTCATATCTCAAATAAATGACCAGCACTGAATGTTAAAAACATTCTCCCATTTCACTCTACAACAACGGCTCGTCTCATCCCCGGTGACAGTTTGTGAACCCGGTTTGACGTAACTCTTGCTTTGCGTGGACAACTTAAAGAAACTGCTTTGAATCCCTGCTGGCCAAGCTCACAAGCTTCTAAAGAACTTCAGGATTTTTCTGCCTTGGTTCCACGCCCCTCCCCCCCCCCCAAGTTTTCTACTCCTCCAAGGACTCGAGCATAACAATATAAAAACCATTAATCATTCTATCACCGAGTTTTGATCATATCCCTGCATACGTTCTTTTGGTATTTAGAGCAAAACATGAAAAAACAATGTCATTTTAATGTTTTACAAATATAAAAAAATGTCATTCTTGTAAAAATAGTTTAAGATTTTCCTGACTTTCATTTAGCCAAGCTAGCTCACCAGAGAACACTCTGTATAGACAACTACCACACCAGAGAACATTCTGTATAGACAACTAACACACACACCACAGAACATTCTATATAGACAACTAACACACCACAGAACATTCTATATAGACAACTACCACACCACAGAACATTCTGTATAGACAACTACCACACCAGAGAACACTCTGTATAGACAACTACCACACCAGAGAACACTCTGTATAGACAACTACCACACCAGAGAACATTCTGTATAGACAACTAACACACACACCACAGAACATTCTATATAGACAACACACCACAGAACATTTTGCACAGACAACCAGCACACCACAGAATATTCTGTATAGACAACGAACATACCACGGAACATTCTGTACAGACAACTAGCACACCAAAGAACATTCTGTACAGATAACTAGCACAGACAGAAGAAATCAGTCCACAGATGTGTATCCTGCGATACAATGACACTTAGTCCCAGAATAAGTCTTCAGGAAGAGAAAGGACATGAAAGAAGAATGTACTCAGAGAAGCACTGAAGGGAAACTTCACCTCTTAGAAAAACGTAAGCCAGAGACTACTGACTTTCACGTGATTACTGTCAATTCATTAAAAAAAAAAATCTTAATTAAAAACAATATTTGTTTAAAGAAAAAGAATAATAATAAATGTATAAATAAGAGTCCTTTGACCCCACTCACGTCTGCTGGAGTCGAAAATGTCCTCTGTGATCTCTCTCACCACACACACCAACACAAACTCTGATACAAAGAAAGAAAGAAAAAAAAACCTACCTTTGTCTCTCCGTTGATGCAAGTACAGGTAGCTGTACTTGTCTGACTTCTAATGCTGAGTGTGTAACTACATCTCTCACACCTGTAATTGTTCAGATTACAGTCTCTTTAACAGCATTAAATCAAACTTGCATAAACAATAAAACACCGAAAATAGCCCCCTTTCCAAACTATTCATCACACTGGAAAAAAAATAAAAAACTGGATATCCTCTATGAATTATTCATCTCACAGAAATGCTACATTCCAAATGTCTCACATATATTTTCCTCATTGTATATAATAATCAATTTTTTCACACAGAATCCAAAAAAAAAAAAACATGATGTGAATCATCTGTACACATATCCGTAACTTTTGTTTGTCTTTCTTTAACATGGTGGCCTGGTTGGCTGAGTGGTTTGGTGCTTTGTTTACTAATCCAGTGGTACCAGGTTCAAGTTCCAGCACTGGGGATTTTTTCTAGTACACAACAAAAAGGCTCTGTGGTCCACTTTGCCCCTAAAAATGGGTACCAGAAAAATCTGGGAAGGTAAATGTGGCCAGGCACTTTCATGTGCCAGTGGTCTTGGGAATATGTTTATATCGCATGAAAATGGAGATTTTACCTTTACCTTTCTTTTATCATACAATGCCCAATTAGGTTATCCTCAGTAATAACACACATTAATATTTATATCAAATCACGTTATCTACTTGAGTCATCCATAACTTCCCTTACATTTTAGTTTGCAAAAACTGTTTGCCCAAATATCAGCAATTATTATACAACTGGCATACTTAATTTACAAGCCAGAACAAGGATAATATAGCGATAATGCTTGTCAGCCATTACAAATAAAAATTGATAATACTGATAATAATTTGATACACATGACCAAGATTTCCTTTAACTCTTTCCGTGCTGGAGGAAGAAACATGGACGTGTAGTGAAGTGCCAGAATAAAAGTGCGGGTCTTGGTCTGTAAGTGGGTATAGTTATAAAATGGAATGGAAAACAGTATCTCCATGTACTTCCGTATACTTATTATGTTTCAAAGCATAACTAAATGAATGAAAATTTCATAAATGCAGAGTTTTTTAAGAAAAAAGAAGTAATGTGATGTTTTTAGACAATGATTGTGCCCAGCTCACCATCGGCTAGGTCTAGATCTGCACTACTTACCATCTGAGATATCTAGATCTACTTGTTGATCTCATATTGTGATTCTGTGTTGCATTCTCGCTGAATTAATGTCTGAAATAACCTCCTAACTACTTCTCCAGTCGTCTAAATATGTCTAGATCTACTTGGGATACATTCAAGAGCAGTGGGGTTGTCACAGGCCATGTCCATACCCCTATCTACGTCGTCAAAAATTAAAAAATTTCCATGTTTCTCGTCCTTTTTCTCGCTCGGCATTGCTCGTATCTAAGGACTCTTTCACCATTTTGAAAAGTGTCACTGGAAACGTGGACAAAATATGTACAATCTAAATGTTACACCGGTTGTTTTATTGAAACAAACCAAGCGTAAAAAAATTGACGCCTGGTAAGCAACGGGGGTACAGGAAGCGTCAAAAATTTGACGCCTGGCACGGAAGGAGTTAAGCTTTCGATATAATCAAGCTAGTTTAAAAAGCTCCATAGAACTAATGTTAACCTTACATGGTGGATCATAAAGTCTTTCCCTGATTATGAAAAATCATATCTTAAAAACTATGCTAGACAGAAACATGAACATCATGGCATTATGCAGGTCTTCTTCTTCTTCTTTGATCATTCTCAGATGTCGACTCGTATACTTCTAAAGTAATCAGTGATCAGCTCCCTACATGACCTCTCAAGAAACTGATAAGGGCTTTGGCAACATCCGTTGTCTCAGCACCTCCTGTATTAGGTACTCCGGCAGAATATGTTCTCCCATCATCTCACCAGTGCCACATGTGCCACTTGTCAGCCAGGCTGATCTCAAGCTTGTCGGACAGGTGGTTCCTCAGCCCATCGTGACCAGCGTGGAGCTGAAAACTGATCACCTGCTCCTCTTCGCAAGCTGGCTGTACATGTCATTTCTGGCTGGGACAGTTAGTATACACACCTTATACTGATTAATGAAATGGGTGGTGGAGCAGACATGTGAATGCCCTGACTGCAATGATGCCATCTCTTAAGATAGATCAATCAATCAATCACACATGCTTAGTATTTAATGCAGACTAGCCCCTATCTTAATTATAATGAACCCTCTTACTGATCATTCTGATTGTTTGGCTGTGTTTCTTGCTTGCATGTTACACATGAGAGAACAGGGACAGCGGTACTGCTTACATAGCTTCCATCAATTTGTCGCAGAGCTGTCAGACAACACAATAAACCATTTTAAATAACTGCATCAAAAATAAACAAAATTTCTATCTTCTGCAATCACTTAAGCTGACATCACCATCATCTTTGCCATCATCATCATCATCATTATCATCATCATCATCATCAGGTGCCATGCTGAATGATATATGAGCGGTCATGCTTCTCTACAAATCTCAATCTTTGATGTTTTCTGTCGGTGCTTACGGTGGACCAGCCTTTACTGGACAGCCGTGACCTTTACCCCAGCCCAGCATGTATCAGGTGAAGGACGGTGAAAGTCTTCCAGGTACAATGGATCCCTGTGAATAACAGCTCATCTTAATCAGCAGGTGCAGTAAAACTGGTGGTTGCTACAGAGAAGAAGAGAGTGTCAGGTGACTTAAGTTTTCTTCGTGTCACAGTTCCAGCAGATGGTGGTCATCCATCTCAGTTAGAAGCATGAAGTACTACTTGACTTTTAGAACTCGTTGTTGTTGTTGTTGTTGTTGTTGTTGGTGGTGGTGCTGCTGCTGCTGTTAATGATGAGCTCATTACTCTATTTTTTTTTTTTTTTTGCATTTACTGCAAACTGAAGAATCTGATTATAATCAGCAGCCATTGGTGAAGCCCTGAAGGATGTTTTCTACTGCTGGAGTGCCGGGTATGTTTGTTCCTCTGTAGTGTGGGTAGTCCAATGGACTGTCTCCTATCATTCTATATATAGATACTCCCCAAATTCAACCTTGTGATGGTGTGAGAGCAATACACATTCAGCACAAACCATATTTTGAATGGCTTACTATAGAGAAATAAATAACAACAAAAAAAGAAACTGTACAGTCAGAACTTGACATCTTCCTGAAGAACTTTACGCTTGATAAACCATCACCAAGCATCAATGGCTCAGTGCCTTGTACCAGCTACTTCTGAGCCTCATCAGAAGAGAGAGGAACTGATGAGCCTGTCACTGTAGCATACCCACCATCCAGGCAGTTAAGTTTAGTTCAGTGATTCAGACATTCTTCAAGCCCGGTGTGCTTTCAGTTGAGTAAGTTAACCATTATGTTTTTCACTTCCAGCATAGCATCCAGTAATAAATTACATAAGATGTTCAACACTTTGTTATAAGATGGGCTTTGTATGAGATGATTCTGCCCACCTGTAGGCTAATGTAAGTGTTCTGAGCAGGTTTAAGATGTAAAAAGCTAAGCTATGATGCTCAGTAGGTTATATGTATTACATACATTTTTGACTTATGGACAGGTTCATTGAAACGTACCCTGTCGTAGGTCAAGAAGCACATGCATATTTAAATTTTCTTTGTTGGTGGTGAGGTGGGGTGGGGTGTGCACAACTGAGGACACTTCAGGCCAAATCCTGACCATCTTTCTTTCTCTAATTCCTATTTATGAAGTTGCGTTGATGACTGAATCAAGCCACAAGTTACCAACATGAGATTTTTAGAACTGGCATTTATTCTTGCGGCCTCTGATTATTATCTGAACAGAACTCTCTGCAAGGTCTACTGGCTGTTTTTTTTTTTCAAAATCCCTTTTATTACTTGAAAAAAAAAAAAGAACTAGGTTCAGCTTTTGTTATGGTTTTGTAAGGACAGTCATCACATCTTCTGACAGCAGTTTTGTCCAGCTACTGCCATTGATTCTCTCAGAAATAATTTTTGTTTCAGTCTAAACACTGAGCTTCCTTCTGCTTGTCTCCTTGGGTATCACTCACCTACTTCCTGGACAGCTCCTGGCGTAGGACTTATCTTTGTGTGTCACACATCTACATTCTGGAAAACTCCTGGCGCAAGACTTTTCTTTGTGTATCACTCACTTATTTCCTGGACAACTCCTAGGGCAACTCTTGCTTGCTCTGTTATCACTAACAGCTGTTCTAATGCCCATTTTGCCTCCCTGTGTTTCTAAGATCTTTGTTTAATCTTTGTCCAAAACTGACTTCGTGGACATCTTCACTGTCGATGTGCAATGCTGGGTTACAATCCAACAATGATCTTATATCAGGTTTACAGTTGCCTAAAAGGCACTTTCTTCCTTCCTTGGACTTAGCAAGGTCTTGCACGAAAGACTAAAAAATGTTAATAAAGAACCAGATTTTTTAATGTTTTAAGCTTGTGGTTCTTAACCCTTTTTAGGCTGTGAATCCTCTCTGGCCTGACAGCAATTGTGCCCCCCCCTCCTCTTTTTCCAGCTTAATAACAGTGGTAGGTCCTTCATTCAAAAAAAAAAAAAAAAGAAGCAATAAATAGAACCCACATGATCTGAGATTTTTTTATTATGCAGATCCATCTGCAGGTCTATGACTCCCAAAAATTCTTTCATGGACTCCTTGAGGGTCTACAGACCCAAAGTTATGAACCACAGATTTAAATTAATTACCTGTGACTTCTGTATCCTTCTGGCAATCATTACATCTTTCTGCACCTGTATTATTATTGGCTGGACAAGATATACATTCCCATCCATCTGATGACACAGTCTGTGACTAACGGCAAAACAGATTTGTTAATGTGCAGGAAAATCAATGGCAGGTATTACTATGACTGCATTTAAAGAAATCATCATAGAAGTTCTTAAGTTTTTCTATAATCACCCCTTCTGTGATTATGATGAAACTTACTCCTCAGGAAGAGTGTCGTTAAATTCACAACACTTATACACAATATCTGTCGGCTTTATTGCTGGACTTCTTAAGAAAAAGGTTCTTCACACAAACATAATGCTCTGGCTTCACTTTATTAATGTATGATAATTTTTGTTTCTGTGATTTACTAAAGTTGGCCAGTGCCTTTTAAAATCAGGGAGCCATAAAGTATTTTCTTTCCTTCACTCAATACAGAATGAAAAGCTAACTTTTAGTCAGAGGATTGGGGAAAATGAAGTTGCATTAGAGTTTACCAAAAGCATGAGATCTATAAACTGATCCCCTGACTTCTACTGGGGTCCATGAGTCCCACTGTAGAGCTATCTTGATCCATACAAACAGGAAATGCCTGTTGGTAAGTATTTCCTGTAAGTACAAACTCTTTTTAAAACAAATGCCTAAGGAAAATACTCTGTATAAAGTGGAACAAATTCAACAACAATGCAGTGATAAGGCAGATGAGCAAACCTGTCTCATGGGTGATCAGAAAAAGGAGACGGACATATGTCAGTCACGTGATGAGAAGAAACAGTCATAGAATCCCAAAACAAGCTATAAAATGGAACACAACAGGCAGAAGAAAAAGAGATCAGCCATGTGAAACTCTAAAGATCACATTGTTAAGAGAGGCTAGTTTAGTGTGCATAAAATCCCTTGATGAGGTTTAAAAGCTCACTGAAAACAGGAAAACCTTGTGAACTACCATGCAAACCCTGTGTGACATTTAGCAGCACAGGAAGGATGTAAGATGCAAGAAACTTAAAGCTCAGGGCAGCTAATTACACGGTGACAATTCTGTAACACAAGCACTCAGCGGACAGACAGCAAGGAACATTGGTAAGTCACAAACATCAACATGTGAGCAGGATCCTCAAGAAACGGTTTTAAACCAACAGCTCACAGACCTGTGAGAGTTATCCACCTTTAGAGTGTCAGAAGTTTAAAGACCAAAATGCTTAACTAGGTGAAGGGTGGGGGGTGTAGGGGAGGGGGCAGTTCTCTGATGATCTGAGGAGTAGTGATGTTGTTTCTCTCTACAATAGACCAACTTCCTGGCTATCAATGAAAAATGGATTAAGGCACTTTCTAAGTCCTTGTGATGGACTAGCAGTTCGCTCAAAAAGTTACACTGCCACGGGGAATGCATGGAGTGGCACTCACTAAGCCATACTAGCCACTTCACTACAGCCTATATTCTGGCAGCACAAGTAGGAAACAGGATAGGATCTCAGACGGCCATGATATGTTATCATTTCTCAAAACACAGCCTTTCTCACTTATGTTTACAAGCAATATAACAAAACAATATTTCTCCTATTGTAATCACTTCTGTATACCTACATCATGCAAGCTTTACAAATTTATTTAATGAGGAATTATCAGTTAAAGCAAAAATCTCTTCTCTTGGCCCTGGTCTAAAGTGATCTCTGACTGGTAAGACTGACACAAATACTGAAAAAAAGTGAAATAACTTACACCTGGACAGGCTTCACATGTGACCACCGCACCACCAAAGTTTTTTGTCTGCCGGTAACCACTGCGACATGCACAAGATAAGCCTTTAGAGGAAATAAGATGTCTCTCTGAAGACATTTCTAATCAAATGAATAATGATATGTAAAGAAGTGAAAGAAGAATGTGGTAACGTGAAAGTATCACTATAGAACACCTTTCACAAAACTATAATCCATGACTTGTTGGAAGCTTCACACAAATCACAAGCATCCCCCTCCCATTCTTATTTATTAGATATCATATGTAGAAATTTAATAAGATGGACACCACAGGGGAAGAGAAGTAAGGGTAGACCGAAGGAGACATGGAGAAGAACAACAGAGAAGATGTTGAGCAACAGAGGACTCACATGGGCAAGAGCAGGAAAAAAAAGGCAAGGAAAGGCATTTGTGGAAAACCCTTGCGGAAGCAGCATGTGGCCTGGGAACTTAGGGTTCAGAGATAGTGAGAGGGAGAGAGAAAGAGAAGCATAAATTTAGACTTTCTCTTTTCTTCTTCTTCTTCTTCGTTCGCACTGTCTGTCTATATCTGCAGTCCTGTCTCTTGGATAAATTTCACTGTTTTTTGTAACTCATGTATGGAACCGTAGAGCTTATCTTCTTTAGTGGTTTCACTGGGCCAGTAATTATTTCTCAGTGTCTTGTAGTTGATGCAGTTCTGGAGGATATGTTCCACGGTTTGGGGCACCTGGGCACATGTACATAGATTAGTAGTACCAACCTTAAACTTTGTATACATATGACTTCGGAGTCGGCTGTGTCCTGTTCGGAGACGGAAGATGGTGACTTGTTCCTTTCTGTTTAGCATGTGATAGTCATCATGTGGTGGTGTTTGTGGCTTCCTGTAGGTTTTTATCATGCTTTTCTTCTGATTATAGGTGACTGGTATGTCTGGTTGCTCCATTTCAGTGCCCTCTTTGGCCAGATGGTCAGCTTTCTCATTGCCTGGTATCCCACAGTGGGAGGGAATCCACTGCAAAGTGACTCCATGTTGTAAGCCAATTTTTGACAAGGTATCCTTAAGGTCTGGTAGTTTGTTGCACTGAAGAGCCTCCAGTACTGATCTTGCATCTGTGAGAATTACTACAGGACATGTATCAATTCTGGAGTCTGATAGTTTTTCAACTGCAGCAATAATTGCCCTAACTTCTGCATCAAAGTTGTTGCAGTATTTACCAGTGGGTATGGAAATCTTGTCAATGGTGTTGTTTGGATATTCAATATATGCTCCTGCCCCACCATTCTTTATGGCATTATGTGCAGATCCATCTGTATACACACGTATCCAGGTGTCACATGGATATTTATCATCTAGAACACTAAGTGTGGCTGTTGATCTTACAAGACTGCTCTGCATCTCACCATTCTGCACACCTTTCACTTCAGTCTGAATAGTTATTTGTGTATAATCTGCTTCTTTCCATGGTGTATGCTCTGGTACAGATGATAATGGAGTGACTACAGTTGGAAGGTCAGGTATCAGCTTACGCATACGCTTGGCCTGATGAATGAAGCTGCTTCTTTTAAGCCGTCCTAATGCCAAGTTATTGAATCTCTCCTTCAGGGGATGGCTTACAGAGCTAAGGAATTTTTCTCCCATGGTCATGACCTTTGTGTCTCTACGTTCCTTTAGCGGTTGAACACCAACTATTTTCTGCATTTCTACTATTGGTGTGGACCTCATGGCACCTGTGATAATCCGTAGTGACTGATTTTGAACTTTCTCTTTTATTTCTATTTCTTTGTCCTGTATGTTTTTATATGAATAAACTGCAAGTCAAAACAAGCTCTGTTTTCTTTTTTACATAATTCAGAATAACAGTAACAGCAAATAGAAAATGCACTGCCAACTCAGGTCAAGAATAGCTAAAAAATAAAAAGCAATCCCATACTGTTAAGGCAAACATAGGATCATGTGTTGGTACCATACTTCCTTAACCTGCTGGCACACAGGAAGGTGGCATGGTCAGTATTGCACCTGACTGCCTTCCCTTAAGTTCCAGGTACACAACCAGGATGAAGTTTTCCAATGACTACTGCCATGACAAGTAAGTGTATTATTCACTTAGTTATTCATATCAAAGTAAAAGTGGAGAGTTTTGAATATCTTGGATCACTTCTAACTAATAATGGAGATACAATGAGGGAAATTAAAAGGAGGACATCTATCGCTCTTCAGAAAGTAAAACAACTAAAGAATCTGTGGAGAGGAACAGACAGAACTACAAAAATAAGATTTTTAAGGGCATGCATCTTTCCCATCGCAACATATGCATGTGAGAACTGGACACTTAATAAAACAGCTGAGAAACACATAAATGCCTTTGAATGTAAATGCTACAGAAGAGTTCTTCAAATATCATGGATATAAAAAAAAAAGAACAAATATATCCATACTACAAGAACTTAATATTGAAGAAGGCTGGCTAGTAAGGAGGATTAAACAAAGAAAACTTAAATATTTATTACTAGAACCATACACCTTTATTTACCTTTATTACTAGAACCATACACCTCTATCTAATCAACAAATGATTCTACAACGCATTACTGACAACAAAAGCCATGCCAAGGAGCTGACTGCAATATTGACCATGACCCAATCTGTGGAAAAATTACAATAAAACTAAAGAAAGCAGGCAGAAAAGTGAGAAACATCAAACTGAATGCAGAATTCCTTAAAAATGACCAAGAACTCTGAGAACAATACAAGGTCATTATAACAAATAGATACAATGCAATAGCAAAGATAAATAGTATAGATGAACAGTGGGCAATGTTAAGAGATTCTATCCACCAAACTGTTAAGGAGATAATACCACCAAAAAAAGAAGCCTCTAAAAATAAATGAATGATAGATGACATCTTAGGACTGATGGACAAGAGGAGGAGGAGGAGGAACAAAAATAACAAGGGAAAATATAGCAAGATAAATAAAGAAATAAGACGCAAATACAGAGAAACAAAAGAAGTGTGGTTAAATGAAAAGTGCAGAAAGATAGAGGACTCTCATAATAAAGACAGCAAAAACATGCACAAACGAATTAATGAACTCACAGGCAGGAAAACACAATATACCACAGGATGCCTGAAATCGAAATAAGGTAAAATGTTAATGGGAAAAGAAGACATTGTGGGCAGGTGGACAGAGTATATCGGTGAGCTATATGGAGGAGAAAGACCAGAATTAACACCAGATACTGAAAACTGTGATGGACCACCAATACTTGAAGATGAAATCATAGATGCCATCAAACACATGAAGAAAGGAAAAGCTACTGGGCCTGATAATATAACAATAGAAGAAATAGAGGCACTAGAGGAGATAGGACTAAAAATAATAACCAAGTACTGAATGACATTTACAACAGTGGCTATATTCCCAGTGACCTGCTTAAATCCACGTTTATAGCATTACCAAAGAAACCAGGTGCAAAGGAATGTGATGACCACCGGACTATCAGCCTCTCATGTCACATAACGAAGCTACTTCTGAGAATCATTATGAGAAGAACAAGGAAAAAGATAAAAATGGAAATAGCAGATGAACAGTTTGGATTTGTTGAAGGAAAGGGAACACACAATGCCATTTATGCTTTACGAACACTAACAGAAATAGCTTTAGAAGTACAGAAAGATCTCTACTTATGCTCATTTATTACACAAAAGGCATTTGACAAGGTGAAACATAATGAAATTATTAAAATGCTTGAAGACATCAATATAGACGGCAAAGACCTGAGGATTGTAAAACATCTATACTGGCAGAAAGAAGCAGCAATTCGAGTTGAAAATAGAACTGGAAAATATCAACCTATAAAACAAGGGGTGTGACAAGAATGTGTACTATCTCCAGACCTTTTTTCTCTGTACAGCGAGAATATTCTAAGAACGATCACCACAGAACCAGGCATAAAAATTAGAGGATACAATATTAACAACCTTCGGTATGCTGACGACATAGTACTGATAGCTGAGAACCAACAAGACCTGCAAAATCTCTTGGATAAAGTGGCCAAAGAAAGTGAACAGAAAGGCCTTACATTGAACATCAAAAAGACAGAGACTATGGTTATATCTAAGAAACAGAATCCACCAGCATGCAGTATAAAATTAAACGGAACTCTTCTAAAGCAGGTGCAGAAATTCAAATACCTTGGAGCAGTAATAACTTCAGATGGAAAATGCAGAACAGAAATTAGGAACAGAATACCATTATCCAACACATCTTTATCAATGAATGTTAGAAAACGAGTCCTAAAATGCTATATTGAACCTATCTTATTACATGAAAGTGAATCATGGACAATAGGCAAGTCTGCATAAAAATCATTGGAAGCAGCAGAAAGGTGGTTTATTAGAAGAATGTTGCGAATCCCCTGGACAGCAAAAATAACTAATGAAGAATGTATGAGAAGAGCTGGAGAGACCAAAAAACCTTGTCAAAAAGATAAGAGAGAGACAATGTACTTTCATAGGACATGCAATGAGAAGAGGGGGCATTGAAAATATTATAACAACAAGAAAAATAGAAGGAAGAAGATCAAGAGGAAGACCAAGAGAAATGATACTGGACAGTCTGATGGGATGGTGTGAGAGGAGATCACCAACTGAGCTGATGGCCTGCATGAAGGATCGTGTACTCTAGAAAAGTATAACAGCCAACGCCAGTCAGCACGGCACCTGATGATGATGATGACACCTCTATCTACCTTTATTACTAGAACCATACACCTCTATCTACCTTTATTACTACAACCAGTTTTACCACAGTTGTTATCTCTTTTATCTGCTTCTATTCTGAACTACCTTATAGTAAAACTACCAAAGAAGGGTGACCTCAGAGATTGCAGGAACTGGAGAGGCATTACCCTACTGCCACTCACCAGTAAAGTATTTTGCAGAATAATCATCAACAGAATTGTACCAACACTTGAGGAAAAACTTCTGAAAGAGCAGGCAGGATTTAGGAAAGGAAGATCATGCATAGACCACATATTTGTACTTAGACAAATATTAGAACATGCAAATGAGTGGCATAGCACAACATATGCATTATTCATAGATTTTGAGAAAGCCTTTGACAGTGTCAACAGAGATGCACTGTGGAAAATCCTAAGATGGCATGGCCTCCCCCATAAGATAGTTAATGTAATCAAAGCCCTATACAAGGGTTTTCAGTGCAAAGTTATCTGTGGAGAACATACCTCCAGCAGCTTTAGGGTACAAACAGGAGTGAAGCAGGGATGTGTACTATCACCAACATTATTTATCTTGGCAGTAGACTGGTTAATGAAGGAGGCAACATCAGACAAACGCAGAGGATTACAACGGACCCTTGACACAGTGCTGGAGGACCTTGACTTTGCGGACGACATTTGTCTATTATCAAGCAGTCACAAAGATATGCAAGATAAAATAAACAAGCTAACTCAGAATGCAAACAACATAGGACCAACGTAGGAAAGACAAAGTTAATGAAGCAAAATGTGAAGAACAGAAATGTACTCAGAGTAGATAGCAAGTTAGTGGAGGAGGTCAACGAATTTGTATACCTTGGCAGCAGAGTAGTAGAAAATGGAGACAGCACAGAGGACATCAACAGCAGACTTACTAGAGCAAACCAGGCTTTTGCAATGCTGCAGAATATATGGAAATAAAAAAACTAAGCATAAATATGAAAATCAGGATATTTAAGAGTAATGTTCTAAGTGTACTACTCTATGGAAGTGAATGCTGGAAAATCACCAAAACCATAGAAAACAAGTTGAATTCTTTCCAGACTAAATGTTTACGAAGAATTAGAAAAATATTTTGGCCAAACACCATAAGAAATAACATCTTATTGGCAGAAATGCAGATGAAACCACTGACAACAATTATTGAGGAAAGACGCCGGCGATGGTTGGGACATGTGTTCCGAATGACTGATAACTCACTACCAAAAATAGCACTAAGATGGACACCACAGGGGAACAGAAGTAAGGGTAGACCAAAAGAGACATGGAGAAGAACAACAGAAAGGATGCTGAGCAATAGAGGGCTCACCTGGGCAAGAGCAAAAAAAAAAAGGCGAAGGACAGGCATTTGTGGAAAACCCTTGCGGAAGACCCATGTGTCTGGGCACTTAAGGCTCAGAGAGAGAGATTCTGAACTACATCACTCTGCTCTGTACAACTAACAGCCTGAACTACATAACCCTGCTCTGTACAACTAATAGACTGAACTACATAACCCTGCTCTGTACAACTAACAGACTGAACTCATTCATTCATTCCTTTGCATGTCCCTTGCGGAACTTTGCCTCCCAAACAGCACTCCTGTAGGCCTCTCGGTTGTGAGCAAGATGGCCTGCTGCTGCTGCATCCATTTCCAGATCATCAACGATGTCTTGCAGCCATCTTCGTTTCGGTCTTCCTCTTTTTCTTTTTCCCATTATGTATCCTTCCAATACGGTCTTCTCTAAATTATCATGACGTTTAATGTGGCCAAAATATTTAAGTTTTCTCTCTTTAATCCTCTTTACTAGCCTGAACTACATAACCCTATTCTGTACAACTAACAGCCTGAACTACATAACCCTATTCAGTACAACTAACAGCCTGAACTACATAACCCTATTCAGTACAACTAACAGCCTGAACTACATAACCCTATTCTGTACAACTAACAGACTGAACTACATAACCCTGCTCTGTACAACTAACAGCCTGAACTACACAACTCTGCTCTGTACAACTAACAGCCTCAACTACATAACCCTGCTCTGTACAACTAACAGCCTCAACTACATAACCCTGCTCTGTACAATTAACAGCCTGAACTACACAACTCTGCTCTGTACAACTAACAGCTTCAGCTACATAACCCTGCTCTGTACAACTAATAGCCTGAACTACATAACCCTGCTCTGTACAACTAACAGCCTCAGCTACATAACCCTATTCTGTACAACTAACAGCCTCAGCTACATAACCCTGCTCTGTACAACTAACAGCCTCAGCTACATAACCCTATTCTGTACAACTAACAGCCTCAGCTACATAACCCTATTCTGTACAACTAACAGCCTGAACTACACAACTCTGCTCTGTACAACTAACAGCCTCAACTACACAACTCTGCTCTGTACAACTAACAGCCTGAACTACACAACTCTGGTCTGTACAACTAACAGCCTGAACTACATAACTCTGCTCTGTACAACTAACAGCCTCAACTACATAACCCTGCTCTGTACAACTAACAGCCTCAACTACATAACCCTGCTCTGTACAACTAACAGCCTCAACTACACAACTCTGCTCTGTACAACTAACAGCCTGAACTACACAACTCTGCTCTGTACAACTAACAGCCTCAACTACATAACCCTGCTCTGTACAACTAACAGCCTCAACTACATAACCCTGCTGTGTACAACTAACAGCCTGAACTACATAACCCTGCTCTGTACAACTAACAGCCAGATCACAGCTCTAGCAAAGATGAAACATTTTATTTATTTGTCTATTTAGCCTTCTTTTTCTGGATTTGCTGGATATGACTGTAAGTGCAGCTCCTTATATAGTATATGGTACTAGTTTGTGGTTTATGAATACACAGGCATCAATGTATACAGTGAACTTTACTCTGGTGTTAATGATAGATGGCCTTGATTCCAGGTTAGCTATCCCACTCTAGAAGGCCACAAAGCATAAAATTAATCACAAATTTTATTTATTTATTTACTCTAAAGTCCTGTGTAGGAGGGAGGTGGGGTAGTGACTTGCTTGAAGTCTTGGCATGGTTGAAAGAAATAAGATCCCTGTAGCTCTGCCTCTGTGGAAGGAGGGGATCCACGGTGATTTTTAAAACCGTTAGCTAGGTTAGCTCTCAATATAAACACCAGGAAAAATCTAGATAGGATCTTGACCAGATCATCTGCATTGTACCTGAAAATTGCGCCTTCCCTACAGCACAGTTACGTACGCGCCTTCCCTTCCGCCTGTGAATATGCTACTTACATAGTTTTATGTTATTACGAGGTAATAAACTATATAATACTGTATCACTTCTTTGGTGCAAGTAAATACACTATTTCCCTTGCACTGTCCATTCAGGACAAGCCTGAACATCTTACCGTCTGTGCTCTTTCTCTGAACAGTATTATTTTCAGCACACTGTACACATGACAAGGAAGCAGCGTTAAAATATTCTGCTGTTTGTCCATTGGTCCCTTCGTTGCAGTTATCTATAGTTTTGAATGGAACATATGAATCCAGACTCTGACAATTTGCTAGCGCTAAGAGCAATCCGCTCAGGATCAAGAATATGCCGACCACCGCCATCTTGGTTGCCTATAAACGGTTATGGGCACAAGCAGAATTGTATTACCCATTGGTTAAAATTATTTATGATTAATTCATATTTTAATCATTAATTTGTCTGCCGATATCCAGATATAAAATAGCTAATAATATCATCTAATTCATAATAATTTAAAATGTTTCAACATTTTAAATTTCATTATATGCAAATTACGTGCCACTTAAGCATGAATAAGCCGTATGACGAATAAAAATACTTTCTGTTACAGAATAAATCCGTACCATAAATATTTTAGATATCTATTTATTTACATAAAATATAAATTATTAATAAATAAACATTCTAATTTAATATATGCACATGTATTATTTCTGTTGGACAAGTTTATTTTCGGTTAATCTGGTTGTGTTTTAAAATCTGGCACATTTTCTTCAAGTCACGCGTCTGTCAAGAAGAAGCTGTATTGTGTGAAAATATTTGCAGTTCATTAACCCAAGCTAGGAGATTTTACAGACTTCAGGTATTGGCAATACTTATTTTTATACGTTTATTTCAAAAGACAACAGCTTTACGTGTCAATTTATAACAGCATTTTAAATTTAAATAGAAAGGGCATCTCCTACCGTTGTTAGTCCACAGCAATTTATTCAAGATGGCGGATAGTCCGGGGAATGTTCTAGTTCAATAACTTGGTGGTGTGAATATTAATATAACTTTGTTTTTTCGATGTGTGTAACGAGGTAGTTATTAGTCTAAGCGCAGTATCGTGTTATTATGTAAAATTAGCTTACAAAATGATAATAGATCATGCCGTGTCAAAATTATTTTTGAAACCTGAAGGGGCCAGTCGTGGAGTCTCAAACCGTGTTCTTGCTCCTAGAAGTGCCACATTAATCTAGCGTTTGAGTGTTAACTTTTTTTTTTTTTAAACATTCAAATCGGATATGTAGATATGTCATTCAACAAATGCGACTGACGTATTCTCCCAAAATTCAAAGAAACGTAAACATAGTTCATACAAATTGCACGTTTAAGATACTCTTGTAACGTTTCAGATGTCCGACTGCCATTTTAAGATGTTTGCCAGCGACGCTGAGTGTACACCTAAAGATGATTCTCGCCACCATTTCTGTCTGTCCATCGTCCTTTTTTTTTTTTGCTTTTCTGTACTCTTGCCTTCAGTACACGTGGGAAGAAATGTTCAAACAACTTATAGTTCTAACAAACTTAGCACAACAACAGGAGTTTCTTAACTCTTCCCGTGCCGCAGGAAAAAAACGCGGATGTTCCCGTATGTGCCACACAAAAAGTGCGAGTCTGATATTTATTGGGGGTAGAGTTGTAAAAGTGAACGTACAAAGTATTTCCACTTTAAAAGTATACATATTATGCATGAAAATAGTTGTAAATGTAAGAGGATTTCATAAACGAAAAATTTTTTAGGAAAAAAAATTAAGTAGTGTGATGATTTTAGCTGATAATTGTGTAGTGCTTACCATCAGTGATGTCTAGAAGTACAATGTTTACCATCGGTGATGTCCAGATCCACTTAAATTTTCATCCGATCTCGTCGTGTGGTGGCACTCTCACTAAAATAATGTCTGAAATAGCCATCTGACTATTTCTCCAGTCCATTTATTAGGTCTAGATGTACTTGGGGTACATTCAGGAACAGTGGTCGGGTCATAGGACATGTCCTTATGCCTCTAAAATCACAGTAAATACTGAAATTTCCCCGGTAAAACATCTGTTTTGCTCGGTTGTTGGATTGAACTATGAAAGGTCACCAGACATGCACAGATAAATAATATACAATAAAAAGTTTTACAGTAACGAAACAAAATTGCTATAATGAACATGGCAGTCACTAGACTAACAGGAAGTTATCACAGTATTGACTACGGCAGGGAAAGAATTAAGCACTCTGTGCTGTATAATACATCACCATACACCAAAAGAAAAACAATTCACTAAAAGACTGAGAATTATTTGCAGAAGGCTTTAGATATTTTTTTTACATGTAACAATGAACATCAAGAAAGGTAAGAAAAATGTTTCAAATACATGAGCAGCAGAAACTGGCAATTAATATACTTTATAATTAATATACATTATCATGGAGTAACCAGTCAGTTTGTTTAAATAATTTGGTGAGATCAAAGGCATGATAAGAAACTGAAGACCATACTTGATGAAAAAAAAAAAGACAATATGGTGGGTGGACAGCATGGACATGAATATGTAAGATGGAATGCACCATGAAAGCAGTGGAATGGACACTGTCCTGATGAAACATTCATTCATTTGCATGTCCTTTGTGGAACTTTGCCTCCCTAACAGCACTCCTATAGGCCTCTCAGTTGTGAGTAAGATGGCATGCTGCTGATGCATCTTGAAGATATGCTGCAGCTAAATCTCTTTCAGAGAATGGCACAAGATGGTGATGGTTATAGAATATAAATTTAATGCACTTGTGGTTGATTTCTGGACTCCTAGGTGAATTCACTGGCAAAATTATTTCAGCCAAGTTTATAATAAAAGGAATTGGGATGTTATATACTTCATAGGACTAACAGGAATTTCATGGTAGCATTTTAATTTTCTGTCAGTTAAAGCCTAGTTACGTATATTAAAAATTGTTCAGTGTTGAAATGATCTGCCTAATTATGGCATGCATCAGTTCAACATAGATCTCTAGCATTTTTCATAGAGAACCTTCATATAGGACCAGGCAATGCATACTGCATTAGAAATGTGGCCATTATTACTTCCCATTGAACTGGGACATGGATATTCTTTACAGCAGTCAGTTATTGCTTGTGTGTAGGACAAAGTTAAGTGTTGACTTAGACATTGCTGGGTGGTTTTAAGTCAGTTCAGTTCAAAAAGTCTGGGAAATTTCTCATTCATTATGATAACTAGCCATTACAGGTCACATAACCAGATAATAAGCTTAGGAGAAAGACAAGATCTATGATTCATGATTGTTAAGCTTCAGGAGATGATCATATGTAGTTTAAATTTCTGTGAGAGAATAGAAGAGGCATGCAGGTGTTATGCTTATTTCCAATACCTTTTCTTTTGTCATCTTACTGAAGCATTTTAAACTAAACTACATTGTATTATGGTCTATAAAGCATTATCTTGTTTTTCCTCAATGAAAATAGTACCAGTTTCCTGGTTATTTCTTGATATAAATTTGTGCCTAGATGTTGTTAACAGTGAAACACATTTACTAAAAGCAAGATAAACCAATATGGACAGACATCCACATAATAATAAGAAAGATGATGGAAGTGGATTGGTCATATACTCTGAAGGTGCCAGACATGACTAAAACAGCCTGTGATGGACATATGAGTGAAAGAGATAGATGTGAGTTCTGTTTGACAAAGAACTGTAAGCAGAGATTAATAGCATGCAGATTTTGAGGTACTTTATGAAAGCTGGCAGGGGACCATGAGAAATGGAGGGTTGTTTTTGTTTTTTTTTGTTGCCCTGCAAGATGTCAATGGTGAACTGGACAGTGATTGCTATGTTGATTGCAAACAAAGGACATGATGATGAAAAAATAGAAACTGGTCTTCATTTATTGAAGAACTTAACCTGCTAACAATCTGCGTCACGGGTAACCTGTTTTAACAATAGCTTTGTGCATAATGATAGCATTCACCATGACAGTATGTGTAATTTTTTTGTCTACAAGACATCACTGCAGTGACTTTCTTACACAGTATATAGCTATTTATTTTCCCCCCTGCTTAAACCCATGATGTCTTCTTTGTCCTTAAAAGGACAGTGGTTGCATTGTGTTGTAGTTAGTGCCTATTGGCCCAACACATCTGACTTTAGCTCAATGCATTTTTAGGACTGGGTTCA
Organism: Achatina immaculata; assembly: GCA_009760885.1. Lineage (NCBI taxonomy): Eukaryota > Metazoa > Mollusca > Gastropoda > Stylommatophora > Achatinidae > Lissachatina > Lissachatina immaculata. Next base: position 45,026,224 of record CM019716.1, read on the forward strand.
TCTTCCCACTATGATTCCTGTTCGCTTGGCCAGACTGCTGTCTGTTTACAGGAGTACCACTAGGAGGTAGAATGGGGTCCAGGCTGGCTGTGGTTCACCAGCAATGATGCAGGCAGTCAGCTATGTGCCCGAACTCATGACGTAATATGAAGATATCAAGTAATGTTTAAGTGAATTATGAGAATGTGTTTCATCAGTCAATGTTTCAGAATCTACACCTAGTAATAATGAATCAGGTTTGTGTCTTAAAATGTAAAAAGCGTAGTTTCAGTGGTGACCATTGGTCTGTAATTGCAGCAGTTTGGGCTGTTTGTCAGGGATGAAGTGGTCAGCCGAATAAAAGACAATAAATTGGGAAGGGGGGGGCAAAACATATATGAAGACTGTAAATGTGAATGAATCTAAATGTGGAGATGTATATATTGTAGAACCTCGAGGGAAGTGACATATAAATAAGAATAATAGTAATTTGGAAGAGTTGTCTTTGAAAAAACGAACAGGTATTTCATTTTTTACCCACATAAAATTTATAACAAATAATATCATGACATAATCATATAAATATTATTACTACATAAGTTTTTGAAGCAGACAAAATGCTTGGCTGTGGGGTATGAATCTGACAAAATTCTGAATGGGGTCATAGTTAGGCAGATAATAGAGAAAGACACAGGTGTTTGGCTAACTTCTCTGCCCCAAGTATGTTAACTTTTTTTTTTATTAGGTCCAAAACATATGTTAATAGAACAACTTCTGACATTGCTGTTTATATCGGTGATTGATGAGATCACTTGCAATAACAACAAACTTTGCATGCGTTGCAGGCTTCACTCTCATTATGCAGACTTAATATTGTGTTGATGACCACTTGGTGTCTTCTATGTTTATTTCTGTTTCTTCTTATTTTGTCATATTTTTATCAGTAACAGCTTTTCTTTTAGGGTTTATTGTGGCTTGTTTGAGTGGCATTTGGACTAGTCATGTAATATTTCTGTTTTCCTCTTCCTGTACGATTTTTTATGAAGCATACTGTCTTCATCATTATCCTTTATGATGTATTATTTCTTGAAGTTTTATAATATTTTGTTCATTGCATCACAGGAATTTTTAGAATTTTTTTTTCCCACTTGCACTTTCAGATTTCAGAGCAGCTTCTGATTACAAGAGATCTTCTTGTACTTTTGCATCTTCCCTTAGTTCATTTATATCTTCTCACTTGTGATTTTCATCTATTAATTTATTCAGTATGTTTACTGTTCTATAATGATAGCTTCAACTTCCAGTTGTTTTGCCAGATGTGCCCTCTTTCTGTGCCATTTTTTTTTAACTTTATGGAGATTCTGTTATTTTCTTTGGCCTTTTTTTTTTCTAGCTTGAATGTATTTTGTGGAAACTTCTGTGGATGGAATGGGTGTGAGATGTGAAATTTAGAGAGAGTACAGATAAATCTATAAGAAAGACATTTATGTCTCTTATTTAAAACCTGATGACTATTTACAAAGAAAATGCTTTTGAAGTTTGGGTGGATTTTCTTGCATAAATGGCTGAAGATGTATGGAGCTGTATTACAAATTGTTGAAGCATAAATTGTGAAAAAAAGCAAAAAAGAGGAATAAATAAATTTGGTCATACGAAAATACCATCTTCATGGATATGAAGACATTAAAACCAAAGTATACTTTATATATTATGTCACTAAAATTAAATACAGTGTCTCTGTTTATTTCAGCTAACTATTGTAGAAGTTTCACATACATCTTCATCCATATCTACAAGTTTGTGGCAGTTTCATGTTCGCTTCAATGTATTTCTCCCCTTTGCTCTGACCACCAAAGTCATAAGTTTGATATTTTCCTTCACTTGACTTTAAGCGACCCAATGAAACTGTTGTTGTGCTTCCATCAAGTTAGATGTCACTGGCCTCCTCCTGTATCCTATTGCTGAATATGCGTTTCATACTGTATTCACAACTTTTGGGTTCATAACTGCGCAATCTATAGGAATTATGGAATCTGATAGCTAGTACTGTGAAATGGATCCTTCGAGATTGCGTATCCTCTTTTTCATCATGACTTCATGGATTTGAGTGCAACATGAAATTACTTCATGGACTGTGCTGACCACCATTTGACACACCAGTTTCAACTTTGGCACAGTTCATTTAGATACACTTTCCCAACCTTTAAGCATACGGGATACCACACTTTCAGGCAGATCTAGTTTTGCTCCATGGATAATAATTCAGTATATTTTAAACAAAACAAAAAAAACTTCTGATATACTTTCCCTAAGGGAAATAACAGATGTTCGTTATTTTTAAAAAATATATATGTTTTCCCAAAATTAATCACACTGTGTTCGTGGTAATGGTAATAAATCGTATATTTCACTTACTGTTGCAAAACAGTAAGACATAACACTTCAGAATGACTGAACGGTAAAAAAGCATATAAAATTTTCATTAACTGCAATCAACACCAATATCATCCTAACACGACCATTAATATCAGCTAGATGCCATTTTTCACTTACAACTTTACAAGACACATGTAACCATCAAGAAATGTGATACGAATAAAATGCAAAATTTTATTTAACAGAATTTAAAAAAACTTATCAGTAATACTTCAGTAAACGGATACTATCAGTACTTGATCTCACAGTGATCCTGGTGGCAGTGATGGCAAAGACTATGTGATGCTTTCTGAGACAGGACTTTTTTATTATTATTGTTAATATTAGACTAACAAAGTTGATGTACTCGTCATGCTAGTGAAATATGCTGAGAAGTCCACCCCTGGTGACTACTCTTGAGAAATCATGCAACTTACTGTCTGCCATATTCCCATCAAACAAATTACCAGTGTGAACAGAGATTCCCACTTCAAGGCTGCACAGAACTTGAAGTTATTTACATTTAAATCCTTCAATATCTTATATACTACAGTGCAGTTTCAGTAAATAGTCTAGTGAAGAGAGCATGTAAAAATAACATAGCAAATAAAGTACAGATTTAGCATAATTTCTCTTAAACATGAGAGGAATATATAACCACCTTTTCAGATATGTGCAATCTGGAGCCATTTTAAACAGCACCAGAATAATAATGTTTTGCTGACAGCATTACAGGACTCAGCTGCAGTTTATCAACCCTCCAAGTCAAGAACATTATACTGATAAAAGATCCTAAGTAGAATTTAAAAGCTACAGGGGATCGCATCAGAGGAGGAAGAAAAGCAAGAATCAAATTATACAGACTTTATATTTTTCAAGATAAATAATACCTAAACAGTAAGTACACTCGTATTCGTGTGCAGATAGTGGCTTGAGGGATCGCATAATTTTTTACAAAATATTAATTGTATATTTGTTTTCGGAAGAACTAACATACATTCTTATATTGAGTATAGAATATAATAAAATTTAGTGAACATTGTTTTGCATACTAAATCAAGAACAGTAATTTCATAGGTAAAAGTATTTAGTCCCAGATAGTAGAGAAAACACTGACTTCTGACATGATCAGTGACAATTCAAATACTTTACTGTCAGTTCATAGTAGAACTAATGAACTGTGAAAATGAGTCAAGAAAATGGTGAAATGGCCATATTATAACACTGAAATAACATGAATCATTGCAGTGGAAGATGGAAATTAATACAGCACATGTAAATACTAGAGTGTTGGTGACATGTAATACAGCAGAGATATTGGATCAAGCAATGTTTATTTCCTAAATACTTCACTCAGGTGATGTTTAAATACAATTTTGTATCTGACAGCAATGACATAACAGTCTTGACAAGTCAAGGTCATCCAGGATTTGAAACTTATATACAGTAGAATGTGTATGTATGAGAGAAGTGAAGTGGTATGGTACATCAATTTCAATATTAATTTTATATATATATATATATATATATGTGAAATTAATATTGAAATTGATTGATAGCTTTTATTATATGCTTGACACAGATAAATATTTAAAATCTATTATGAACAATATATGAGATGAAACTAACTTCATGAGGCATAGTTAACATATAACTTAGTGACAATACAATGCTATTTATCCATGTAATGTGATAAAGGTAAGATACAAATGTGTTCAGGTTTACACAAAAATAAATAAATAAACAGCATATTTATTATCAAGATTCAATAATGAAACTTCAAAGATAAATGTACCATCTTCCACTCCACAATCTCCCAAATATTTGTAGTAGAAAAAAGATGAATTTTAATCATAGACAAATGTAAAACAAAACATTCAGAAAAACTGTAAATGCAGATTGTCTTAAGTGCTATCAGGCACTCTGGACTGCAAGTTTTTTTTTAAAATTATTTTGAGGGGGGTGTATATTGCATATTAGATTACATTGTCATATCAAAATATGGCAGATACTGAATGAAAATTGCCTGCAGCAGGGCAGGGGAGGGCATGTTACAAAATGGCATAAATTGAAAAGAAGGAGACCAAAATTAATCAACCTATCTGCTTTCTGTGAAAATCCAAGACTCTTGAGCCTAGCATCACATCCAAGCTCCATCAGATAATTATGTACAATGGTGTTATGACGTTCAGCATCTTCGTGACATCTTCCACCAAGCACTTCAACAAGACAGAGTTATTTCACTCAAGACAGCAATTTTATCTTCGTGTGTGAGAGAGAGAGAGAGAATAGGCATGCTTTTCCTCATGTATTCCTGAATTTTTCTCCAACCTCATTTCTCTTGTTCACTGGTGTTGAATCTTTGTTGGATTGTAGTCATCATTGTCCTTAGCATCCAAACACATTTCACTACAAATGCTAGAATATGCTTCTCTTGAACCATTTTGTGTACTATATATAAACATCAGACAAGAGATGACGAACATCTGATAACCCAAAATTAGTTTCCTTGATTTCTGAGTAGTTCAGTATAAGTGATTGCTAGGTTTCAACTGATTAAATGCAGTTAATACTTTATGTGTGTAATTAAAAGTAATTTTCAAGTTTCACTGGACAAGTGTGAGTAAGCAGTATGTATCATCTTAAATTGTTAAAATTGTGTACAGTTGCTGCATTGGAAGCAATGCAAGAGACATCAGCAATGTTTCCAACTCTTCAGGATTCTCCATTCAAATGTTTTTAGTCCTTCCTCGAGGACTTTTCCTTCTGTATAAACATAGTGACAGAGTGTGCAGGTGTATGAGTGTCTAGATCCCAGTTTTCTCACGTCAATAAGAAATTGCCGGAACTGCCACCTGGAGACACTAAAGTCACGTGGTGTCAGAACTGCCCGGGCTCTCACTGTAACAGTTGGTTGTGACAACACTGCCGGTCTGTGCCGAGAAAGGGGAGAGAATGAAAAACACGAAGGGTCGGCTTTAAGGAGATTTAGTGCCTGTTTACATACGTGGGGGTGACAAACATGTCTTGCTCAGGTTATATTAGACTGGGACGTCACCTTCAGCAAGAGTAGGTCACTTCAGGAAGTTTTATAATGTATATTCAATTTAGTAAATATATATTACTAGTGAATCATGTTGACACTTAACTTTTAAGAATGTATGTTAGTCGATGGATCACCATCATTGGACTATTAAGAAGCTGTTATAGATTTAGCAGTGTAATAAATGACAGGCGCATTGAAAAAATTTTTTAAAGCAGTATATAGGCTGATTTTTCACTTTGAATAATTTTATAATTTTCACACATGACATGGAAACCATTAGGTGAATGTAAGCACTGAAACACTACACTAACAGAAGACCAGCAATAGTACGTTAGCAAGAATGCTGGCGAATGTTATAGCTCAGTTTTTTGTTTTTTTTAACGAGGAGGAACTTAGAAGTAAACGTAAGAAACACACAAAAGGAAAAAAAAATACCGCACAAATTGCCAGTTTTATTGGACGACTTTATTTGATGGGATTTTCAGCAATCACGATGGTACATCTTGCGTGATTGTTATATTGTCACTTCATTCGATTTGGATATTTCTCGAGTTGCCTTTGAATTATGGTGTCGAGTTCTTCTACACTGCCTGCACGGTGAACATGTTTTCATGAATGATTGATTCTGAATAATTACTTGACTTTAATAGACGTATATTGTGTTGGTCGCGGGCTGTATCGTGTTTTTATCATCTTTTTTCAATACTCTTGTTATGAGACGAGATTCCTTCAGTCTCTGTAGTTCATAAGCGATGACGTGGGCATTGCCTTTTTTTTACACGGTGGAGCGATAACTGTATAGTATGCATTACATAAAGCAGGTATTAGGACATTTGGGGCTGCGAGTCTGATGCTTCTGTCTAGCTCATAAATATCAGGGCTGAACATTACCTGCTATCTCTCTTTAACCTTCTGCGGTTTTGTGTGAATTCGTATATACTTAACCATTTGATCTTTTCATGAAATAGTTTGTGTAATGCCAGTGTTCTTTCGTCCAATACAGAAACGTCGACGATATAGTAGATTTATAAAATCAGTGGCTGTCACTGCCTTATTGTAGCATTTACAAACCTTATGAGGTTATTTGGAAGAATTGAAAACAATTCAGATCCGTTGTGGAAGAATTGAAAACAATTCAGATCCGTAGTGACTTTTGAGGCGTTGTGAATAGGCAAACAAAGCCAGAGTTTAAGAGACAAGACTGGAGATATAATGAGATCGTTTTGCACCGTGCGGCTCGACACATCCAGCTTCATCATCATCAGGTGCCGTGCCGACTGGCTTTGGCTCTTATGCTTCTCCAGATTACACGATCCTTCATGCAGGCCATCAACTCAGTTGGTGATCTCCTCTCACACCATCCCGTCAGACTGTCCAGTATCATTTCTCTTGGTCTTCCTCTTGATCTTCTTCCTTCTATTTTTCCTGTTATATTTTCAATGCCCCCTCTTCTCATTGCATGTCCTATGAAAGTACATTGTCTCTCAACTTTTTGACAATGTTTTTTTTTTGTCTCTCCAGCTCTTCTCATACATTCTTCATTAGTTATTTTTGCTGTCCAGGGAATTCGCAACATTCTTCTAATAAACCACATTTCTGCTGCTTCCAATGATTTTTGTGCAGACTTGCCTATTGTCCATGATTCACTTCCATATAACAAGATAGGTTCAGTATAGCATTTTAGGACTCATTTTCTTATATTCATTGATAAGGATGTGTTGGATAATATGTTTCTCATTCTCTGAAATGCAGTCTTTGCTTGGCCTATTCTGTTCCTAATTTCTGTTATGCATTTCCCATCTGAAGTTATTACTGCTCCAAGGTATTTGAATTTCTGCACCTGCTTTAGAATAGTTCCATTTAATTTTATACTGCATGCTGGTGGATTCTGTTTCTTAGATATAACCATAGTCTCTGTCTTTTTTATGTTCAAAGTAAGGCCTTTCTGTTCACTTTCTTTGGCCACTTTATCCAAGAGATTTTGCAAGTCCTGTTGATTCTCAGCTATCAATACTGTGTCATCAGCATACCGAAAGTTGTTAATATTGTATCCTCTAATTTTTATGCCTGGTTCTGTGATGATCGTTCTTAGAATATTCTCGCTATACAGAGAAAAAAGGTCTGGAGATAGTACACATCCCTGTCGCACCCCTTGTTTTATATGTTGATATTTTCCCGTTCTATTTTCAACTCGAATTGCTGCTTCTTGCTGTCAGCATAGATGTTTTACAATCCTCAGGCCTTTGCCGTCTGTATTGATGTGTTCAAGCAATTTAATAACTTCATTATGTTTCACCATGTCGAATGCCTTGGTGTAATCAGTGAAGCATAAGTAGAGATCTTTATGTACTTCTAAAGCTCTTTCTGTTAGTGTTCGTAAAGCATAAATGGCATTGTGTGTTCCCTTTCCTTCAACAAATCCAAACTGTTCATCTGCTATTTCCATTTTTATCTTTTTCCTTGTTCTTCTCATAATGATTCTCAGAAGTAGCTTCATTATTTTTAATACTGGATTCACCTTGCCATTGCGATTCCTATTTATTTGACCAAACAGTGTCGGTTTCTAGAGGCACCACTAGTATGTAAAATAGGGTTTTGGTCAGCTATGCTTCACCAAATTGAAGAAAACAATAGCTACGAGTCGATGATCCCCAACTCATTTAGCTTGAGTACCTTTCTTCTGTTGCCATGCATACCCACTGTGAATGGAATCGGCCATAGTCTTGAAGCAGAAAGATGCTGTGGAACTTGGCGAACATCATTTGGATGAGCAGCTTCCTGATTTATGCATATGCAGTTTGAATAGAATCATTCGACAAATTCCACAGCTTCAGTCTTATTCGGAGAGAGGTTTCACAACGTAATTTAGGCGAAGAGACTTGGGACAGCTATTTTAAGATTACTAACCAGCACTGTATATGCAAGCTGTCTAGAAGTTTGATATTTTATGTTAAATGTATGCGCCGCGTGCACACATCTGCTTAGCGTTAGATTCTCCCGTACAAAGACTAATCTGGACTGAGGTCGCACCGCAAATCACACCCCGGCTTCGTGCTGGAAGAACTGGCGTCTTGTTCCTAATAGCCCGCCAAAAACCTGACAGAGCGAAGAGAGCAGAAAAAGTGTTTACCCTTCATCTTGCGCGTGTAATCACGTGGAGCGCTGTCACTTCGCGCCTCGTTTTGAGGTGACTTAGCGACGATGAGAGGCAAGGCAGCCGTGCCGTACAGAACGCAGTGTGAACATACATACTGTGTTATAACCCAAATGTAGTTGAACTAACTGTGTTTGGAATGTTTCTGGAATATCTTGTTAACATCAGAAATTATCCAAAACAAGAATGGCAGAAAATAAGATGAGCCCATATAAATGAAGAACATATAACAATTTAATGTTTCGGCAGACGCCTTTTTTCGACGATTACATACAAAAACAAAACAGAATTTAAAAAAAAAACAAGAAAAATATATTTTAAAAATTAAACAGTTAACTTTTTAGCATCTTTGTGAGAACGACAGGCACAAAATGTATTTGCCGAAATATTGAATTGTTGTAAGTTCTTCATTTACACCCGTTCATCCTACTTTCTGCCATTCTTGTCTCTGGCCACGTTCCTCACTCTATCTTTTTGTAAAACTGACCCATACACCTGTCAACTTGATTACTGGAACTTTCAGCTTTCCTGGATCTCTACTTTTAATTAAATGAATGCTACTTAGAGCATGTAGGAGAGTTAGAATACTGGCAAGTTTCCTGGTTGCATCCATTTTGTCTCGGCTGCGGCGTAGGAAAAAGAACGACTACGTTGAAAGTGTATTGCAGCCTGAACCAACGGCATCTGACATTCAGATGGATTCCATACGGAAACAGTGAATTTTAACTGAGACTGACTTCTTCTTTAAGGCGGGGAAATACTAATACGGTTACAGTTTTGATTAGAGGGGTCCGGAAGGGCTATTCATGGCCGTGTGTGTGTGTATAGACCAGTGTTTCTCAAAGTTGGCGCGATAACCTCTCCCACTCCGTGGGAGTTGGAAAAGACGGGGGGGGGGGGGGGTATTGGGGAAACGAAACAGCAGACGAAGGCAGTAATACCTTCCCTTTTAGCGCTTTTCAGCCTGATATTGAGAAATTTGTGTCCTTACATGAAACTCGTCCATAACATTTAAAGATGAGAAAATAATGAATTAGATGAGTTATAAATGTTCTACTTCATCTTGTTAAATTAATTGATTTGTAAATTAAGATTTTAGTTGTGTAATGTATATCCTAGTTTAATTAATATGCCATTGTGCGAATGGTACACGGGGGGGGGGGGGCGTTGAGGATGTGACCTTTGGAGAAAAGGGTGCGGCAGGCCGAACAACTTTGGGAAACACTGGTATAGACACTGGGTTGGAAATATCTTGTGGATTGGCTACTTTAAATTATCCGCGTTTTTTTCCCACTCAGAGAAACAGCTGTAAAATTATAAAGGAAGTAATACTAGACAAGAGAATTTAACTTGCAGGTCGTCATTAAACAATGTGTCCCGGAGTATACGTAGTTTGGATCAGTGCTTAAACGCTGGAGATTCCTTTCCCTTCTGAACGTCTAATTCTTTTTTATCTTTATTTTTGTGTCCGTGCAGTTCCCCAAATATATTTGCATCTGTATTTGGCCACCATACTCTTAGCAATGTGCGAAGCAGGAAAACTTGTAGGCGGGAATGACATTTTATCACGTTCAGTGAATTCTCTCACAAATTTTATTTTTCATATTTTTCAAGCAAAACAGTGATCAGTTCTTGAATCACAATTGGGGGGGGGGGGGGGCGGTGCGGAAAAAACGGATTTTAAAACACTTTTTAATGTATTTATGAAATAAATATTGAGATAACTAACATATAGTTGTCGACTGGCGACAACTCACGTTTTGAACCTGCTACACTAATGCGACGTTCTTTTGTTACGCTGAGTTTGAACACAGTATTAAAATATTGTTTGCGTTGATTTTGACCCATGAATTAGTGGCACAAATAACTTAAAATATAGTAATAGCAGTAACTGATACATATAAACACACACACGGACCAGCAGACTTTGTCAGTTCAGAATTCCACCTGAGATTTCAGCTTCTGACGCACCCTGTTCTCCGAGAACTTTTTTAGAGATTAAAGTGCGTCTATTACGCGAAGATGATATTGAATCAGCAGCATAATGCTTCTAGTTTCTTTACAGATGATGAGATAAACTGTTTACGAAATTGCTATTTTCCTGCCGATTCAAGTGACGATGTAGACAGAGGTTTGTCCCCACCTGTTATTTGCTGCAGTGATGAGAATGCTGACTGACGCTTCGTATAATGCTACTGCTACTCATTAGTGAACATTGCTATTTCCTGCACAGTACGCAGTATTATCAACGGCTGCAGTTATTAAACCTTGTATGTTTGTGATGACAGCTGGATTAACACAAAATGCCCCTGTTGAAAATACCACACCCTTGAGCATTTTCATAGAGACCGTTTTCTCTCGAGCACCTCATTTATCATGATCCCTATTTGTTTTAATCCAAAACTGGCAGGCAGAGGAATGTGTTGGTTCCAGAACTATCCGTTGACAGCTGAGTCTGTGCTTGTTTTTCGCTTTTGTTTTGTGTTGTGAGAACTGTGTCGGGCTCGCACACAAAAGACCCTCAGATAACATCATGGCAGTTTTTTTACTTGTTATGGTACGCATGTTGTGGTTATTTCCTAAACATTCTTGTACTGTTCTCCTTACTTGCTGTTGTACACAGATTTTGCTGAGTAACGACTACCTGTTATTCAGGGTTTATCGTAGAAATTGACACTAGAACTTACTTCTGTCAGTGATGAATATCTTTCCTTCGTCTGTATTGTTTTGATTTCCCATTAGTAAGAATCAAATCGACGCTTAGCTCCACTTATATTTTAATTTAAGATGATCGCATTCTCCCTTTTCCAGTACATTTAGCTTTCCAGCGAGGCAGTATGGCTGGATCACCCGCATCCTCGTTTTTGTATCCTAATTTTTTTAAAAATTTGATTGACACTTAAATTAGTTCAGCTTTGCTCTTCATCTCCTAGGTGTGTGTGTGGGGGGGGGGGGGGGGGGGGAGAGGCAGGCAGATCAGTTGGTTTTGAATCGAATAAGAAACATTGTGTCTGCAGTATTGCACTCGCTCTCAGTTTTAAAGTATTGTCGTTTTCCTTTCTCTCCATTTCCTCCTCCTCCTCTCTCTCTCTCCCCACCAGAAAGAAGTGGTATTTGTCATCAGTTATACTTTTCCAGTCCACATTCTTGGCACTTGCTGTTTATTCTTTATGAAATTTTGTGAAACCACTATCGGGTTTGTGTGTGTAAAAGTAGTGTATTCACACGAACTGATTTCCAGATATTGAACTGACATGTGAAGACATGTTAAATAAGCAAGGAACAGCAAGCATCTGTCAGTTATTCTCTTCATACATGTCCTTCTGTGTGCCTGGATGTGATGGCCGTCGCATTTCTGCTGTGCTCTAATGTGTGCAGTGCTAGATACTCTGCTGACCTAATTTGAGATACTCAATAATTAATGTATAAGTATATAACTATACACAACTTTGTAATCGTTAAGTAATAAAACTGCTCCTACTTTTTCCTAGTTTACACATTCTAATTTGAGATACTAGCCTATACCTTCACAACGCCCTCACTTCCCCCACATCCGGGTCACTAAAACTAATAGAGCGAGACTTTCCCCCAGTCTAATAGCGTGCTGGCAACAACCACACGCAAGGCGAGATATATCAGTGGCAAGAAATTATAAATATGCTACAAGCAGTTCTTTCTCAAATTATTCTGTGACATTTATTCTTTCACAGTTTCTCCTCACAAGCTGTACAAGATGTTGACCGCCTCCCTCAGGGCATGTTTGAACCGATTACGTGTTCCGTATTCTCACATTCAGTCTATCGGAGCTCTTTGATACCGGTATCGATATCGGTTTGCCACGTGGTCTCGTGTGTTCCGATTTACAGCGTCAGAGTTGCCATGTCACTCGGGAAGCCTCGAACGATTTTTTTTTTAATTGCTGCCTAAATCTGGTGCGATATTTTAATTTTGTACATTTTTTGCAGTTTAAAATTTTAAAAAGAAAAGAACAACATATTTTTATACTGTCACTTGGTCACAATGCAAACTGTTAGAAAAAAATACACTATGACATCTTTTATGCAAAATGATGTTTAAACAGTCGTAAGATAAATACTTAAAAACCCTCTTCCAAGATTAAAAAAAAACTGGTCTGTATAATAAATCGTTTACGCAGGATAAGCAAAGATTAATACCTATGCCATGTTTCTCACATGAAACTAAATGCTGAAGAAGTGAGGTAAAGCCTTTATCATACCTCTTTCCCCCCCCCCCCTCACTCTCTCTCTCTCTCTCTCTCTCTCTCTCTCTCTCTCTCTCTCTCTCTCGCAGTTTTGTTAAAATTACTCATGTATAAAAAAAATATCAAAATATAAGCTAATAATAATGAGCCCAAGAGCTGAGAATCCTAGACGAGCCAGACCAGAACTGACTGTTGACTTTCTGTATTTTCTTGAGGCCATCAAAATGCTTCTCGTGGTGACTTCCTGTAAATGAGTGGTCCTCTCCAGGCCACCTGTCTAAAGTCTTCATAATACACGTGTACAAACACAGGTCTCATTTGGTTGTGATGTTCTCTGTCGCTCCCTGTTCATTCCTGGATCTAAAGTGCAAATTGCACTAAAATAAATATATTATGGGCATGTTTTCAGTATTTGTAGAACGTTGCAGATAAGTTATTTATATAAAAGTGTGCTCTCCATTGTTTATTGATAATTATTTTTAAGTTTTCATCAGTATTATCTTAAATACGTACAGAAATGAGCAGGTCTGGCATGCGCTGCGCAGCCTATTGGATAAACTGATAAAACGCTAACATGACCCACATTACAGATAATGTCTACAGCCACGTGTTGCCAGCTCAGAGATAGGAAATATTTTAGTTAAACATATGATTACTGAATGTTGACTTGTCGGTATGGACATCAATACGGGATCTATCGTCTTGACAGTATTCATGGTTTTTTCCATCTGTAGATATGGCCTATTCGCGCTGACGGAACCTTTTTTTTTTAACTTCGTGATAGCTGTCCAGTACTTAGTTCAAGACACTAGAATACTCATACGCTTTAGTTTTCTCTCCATTTACCACTTATTGCTCTTCATTTCTCTCTCTCTCTAACACATGTTGACGAGTCAGGTATCCATTTCTACAGCCGGATAACAGGCACTCCAGCCGAACTTGACCTTACTATAAAAGACAAGCATGCCAACGACTACGCCACAACTACAACCCGCACTCAATCAGCTTGAGTTTGTTTCTTGTCGATTTGTCTTGAAAATTAGAGTAAATACTAAATGTCGACAGTGAAACGTGACGATAGAATACAACAACAACAACAAAAAGTAATTAAATTGCAATAACCATTAATTTGTTGCTTCAGTACACGTTGGTAAACATCTTTCTTGAGATTGATGTAATATTCTCTGTCAACATGTGAGAGAGAAATGGGGAGCAATCAGTGGTAAATGGAGAGGAAACTAAAGCATATGAGTATTCTGGTATTGTGAGCTAAGTACAGGACAGCTATCACGAAGTTTAAAAAACGTAATCTTCGTGTTCCTTTCGTTTTTTTTTTCTTTTTATCTTTTCTTTCACTCACATCACGACGTGGTGGCTAGTTAACAATACTTTCCTGGGCAGCAGATCTTGATATACAGGGTCTTTCAGAAGTTCTTTTACACTTTCAAGAGGCCACTGTAGGAAGACATCACATGCAGTTTCGTGAAGAAATTCTTAACGACTCTTTAGAGATACCGGTACAGAGACTCAATGTGAGCCTCCCTTATGACGCAGCATACGTCAATGTGAAAATCAAGTTCCTGTCAGATTATACGTAACATATCTGAAGTAGCAGTTGCGTTATGTCCGTGATTCGCTGCTTCAGAATGTTCAGATCCTGTGAAAGTGGGTATGCATAAACATTGTCTTTAAATTTACCTTTGCAAAAAAAAATAGTTCCAAGGTGTCAGATCAGGGGATCCAAGGTGCCACTGCGACAGATGTGAGTCGTTTTACCAGCTATTCCAATCAATCGATTAGGCAGATCAATGTTAAAAAAAAAGGCCGGCAAATTTCTCTGTTTAAAAACGAACACTTGGCTGTTTTCCTGAAGTTGATACGTCAGCCAATCAATTAACATGTTGATTGTGGACATATCAGTTACAGTGTTCCTAGAAGAAGAAAGACTCATAAACCTCTCGAAACGGAACAAGAGACGTTCGCTGTTGGTGAATCTTGCTGCTTCTGGATGACCTGAGGGAGTTCTCTGTGCCCATTATGTCTGTTCACTTTTACAGCTTTCATAGAACGTCAACTCGTCGATGAAAGTTACCCTCTCGGCAGACGCCTTTTCCTCAATCTTGGTTTGAAAGTCGATACAGAAGTGATATCTGGCAAATGTGTCTTTGTGACACACGCCACTGTGTTGTCTTCACGACTGTCTGGCTGAAATGATTTTCGTAGATTGCATTGGTACGCCTTGCGAATGTCTGACAGACGGGCGCCCACTGCATTTCATTGGACATAGCCTGTCTCTTAAAAGCGCCATTACCATTGCTAGATCGCAGGTCTGGAATGTGGTTCTGATACGAAAGCTGCACGGAAGCTACGCTGTACTGCTGTAACTCCGATGACTTTTGCAACGCGCATAATGATTTCTCTGCTCCTGATTCAGCCATCTTGCATACAAAGCCCTCTGATGTGTCAAGAAAAATGCGTGGTGCGTGATTTAAATCTTTGAAGCCTTCAATACAACTCTTCCCCCCCCCCCCCCCCCCCCTCTCTCTCCCTCTCCTTTTAAAACGCATTTAAGCATGTGATATAATTGACTATGAAACTCTTGTAAGACAGATCAAAACTTATAGACTGCATACTGGCCTAGTAGAATTAATTGCATCATTTTCCTTCAGACGGACAACACATGGTATTCTTCAACAGCACTTCATCAGAGTCATGTGGTTGATACTTTTTTTGTCTATATCAATTATCTTCCACTTCATCATAAACACTACTTATGACCTTTTCTACTGACGACTGCATGTTTTGTATTAGTGATAGAGACTGTACTAAACTAGAATCAGCTCTTCACATCGAGATAAATAATGCAATGAAATGGAGCAACAACATTGACATGATTATAAACGCTGATAAAACCAAATCAGTGCGTTAGCGAACACAAAATGTTAGATCTCACTATTGACCAACATCTGACCCGAAACTCTCATGTGCAGAGTCTAACAAAACTCATTGCACAAAAAGTTTATTAATAACCAAAATAAGCATTTCATCGATCAAGACACTTGAAAGACATACTGCATATTACATATACAAACTGATAAAACGAGATCATCGTTTATAACTACAAGTCAGAAACCATTAAACGCGACAGAAACAACATTTCAGTTCTGTACTGAAACGTCGCAGATAGAAAATGTTAGCAAACACAAAACGCTAGATCTCACTGTTGACTAACATCTGAACCGGAACTCTCGTGTGCAGAGTCTAAGAAAATTAATTGCACAAAAAGTAACCAGAATAAGCACTTCATCGATCAAGACACTAGGAAGACATATTACATATACAAACACATTTAGACAATTGCTCAACAATCTGGGATTGGTGCTTAGTATTAAATAATAAACTTTAGTCACTTAGTGACAAAGATAACAAATCAGTGCAAACGTATCAAAACTCTGTCTTTCAAGAATGTTCCTTTTCAACAAGACCAAGTTAGTTCAAATTATATCACAGAATGCGCCGTCTTTATCTATGGAATTTTAAATCTAATCCAAAGTGTAGGAAACGCTTAAACAATATAATTCTTCCAGAGCCTAAACTTGATCTGTTCAAGAAAAACCTTGCTTCGTCTGCTGTACATCTTTGGAATACCCTCCCTTCCTGCGTAAAAGGAAAAAAAGAAAAAAAATGTCCAGTATCTACGTGATGTCGACTACATGCTTCCATGATTAAAAAAATTTACGTGTTATTTTAGACTTTACATGCTCTGAATTTAAGCGATTACTTTTTCCTGAATAGTAGCTTGGTAGATATCTATTAGTGTGAGACTGCGAGAATTTTTTAAAACATGTATGTAGTTACTTCCTGTACTGATTGCATGGATAATAGTGAAATGTAAATGTTTTAATTCTGTGTTAATTTTCACAGCTTTTTACATTTTATTTATTATATGCGCAACATATCTGTAGAATGTCTGGAACACAAAGTGTTATAAAGGGCAGAATGTCAAACGGGACTAGTTCTTAACCATTTGGAAGTAAAGATCAGTCAGTCTGTCAACCCCAGTCCTCTGTACAGATCGAGTTCCCATATTCGGCTGTCATCAGGTCTCACATAGCATCAAGGCAGGATCAGTTCTTTGTCTTAGAGAATCAAGTTGACCAGTCGAATGTGAGGTGTCCCGGTAGTTACATTACACCGATGATCTTACTACGAAACTTTGGAGGGTCAAAGAATCTTACAAGAAACATTTAATTTGAATTTAAACTTCAAAGTTCATTTATGGTAATATAAAATTATGCATTTTTAGCAGATAAATATGCAAGGATAAGCCTACCATCATCTGACAGTGATGGTAAAACAAAATATCTGTCTCTAACGAATATAACATTTTCAAAGAAGCATGTGGTTAAATAATACATTTAAGTTTTTGCATTAAAAAATGGCTTGATATACGAACAAATATATTACAAAGAGTGAATGACGATAATATTACGCTTGAAAACTTTGTGCCCTATCAGTAAGTTACATGTTTATGTAAAGAATTCATGATCAGTGATAGAAATCTAGCACTGCCGAGTAAAGTACAGAGAATGAGATCGTAAGAAGGGATGTTTAGATTTGTATCAAAGATGCCAAGGTTATGAGTCTGAAAATATTTCCCCCAGTTGCCTGCCGTTGTGATTCACGCCCAGATCTTCACTTCTGTGAAAGGGAAGCGTTGTTGCTAATGTGATAGATTATACCAGCCATGATTCAGGAAAATGATGTTCTGAAAGTTCTACAGGCAGCATATATTTACATGCTTAAAAACTAGCTTGTGTTCCCAAATGAACAGTGCCATTGTTATTGGGGGCGGGGGGGGGGGGGGACCATCATTAAGCACGTGAACTTTAATCTTCATAGTACTGGTAAACGCACAAACACTTGTTCTTGTTGATGCTTGTCAGATAGAAGGTAAAAGTGCTAAGCATATTTTACGCTTTCATATATCCTATCTCATGTGTGTGTGTGTGCCTAATATCGACGTCGTATTTATCAAAGCAACAATATATCAATTTTAAAGATTGAAAAAGCATCACAAATAAGCTGATGTATTTCACTGATATACGCATTTTTCACGGGGGTAAATGCATTAGCATTTGAAACAAAACTTACATTTTCATGTGAGAGCTTGAGAGTCCCTGGAAAACTGGAAGTGAAGGCTGTGGACACTATCAAAAGCAGTGTTTCTCCACTCTTTTTACATCCAGTAACAACGTACGTATTGCTTATGTGCAATATCGTAATACCATAAGGCATAACATGTTTTTATTCAGTAGACAACACTTAATTCCGAACTGATAACGCAGATGAGGGGGGGGGGTCAGTTATCTACACCTGACTTTTCCTGAGACAGGAACGGCATTGACAGTAGATTGGCTGTTCCTGTTGCCTTCTGTCGGTTTGTTTTACGGACTCTCTGCTACTCTTTGGACCATGTCCCACCTGCAAGGCAGCAGTGGCCAGATAAGCGCCTCTTCTTCGCCTGACAATCACTTTCTTGAGCACATGAGGTATTTTGTAGGAATGGAAAAGCTACCCTCTATTTCGCCTCGCTCTGTATGTTTGCCGCCAGTTGGTCCGCGCTTGCTTATTCACAGGCATCTTTCATACCTGGGCTTCCACTATCCGCCACCTGTTGCTTGCCGGGTTGGGGATGCCCAGTTCCCTCATTCTGTGGGTGTAGGGGGTTATTCTCCCATGTCATTTCTTCCTTCCGACTTGTCCAGTTTCAACACACCTTGCGTGCGAATCTTTCCAACCAGCCAGCTCTTTACCGTGCAGTTCTGCATGTCTGGGATACTATACGTGAGGACAGCAGCTTGAGAATGTGCGAGAAAGCTGATCATTTCCATTTGAAGCATGCATATGCCGTTGTCGATATGTCAAGTTACATTGGCTACTGACGTAAACCCGGCCATTCATTTCTGTCGGCACAACACGTAATGATGATTTCTTATTAAAGTTTGAAATAAAACTTGGGGAGGATTATGAAATGAGAGAGAAGATACGTTAGAGGTGTTCTCTGCATGCTCAGCAGGAGCAAGAGGCAAGTCGAAGGTCAAACACTTTCTGTGTCTGCACCACAACCAGACAGCTGACGCGGGGTCTGGAAGCCGTTCACAGACTGGCCCGCTACTTCGCTCGCTCAGCCACAGACCAGCCCGAAACCTTTCGTAGGAAAACGTCGCTGGTGTTCGGGATATCCGATGTAGACTCGGCCGACATCGCTCATTGGCGGGACAGGGCTTCACGTGACATTCAACGTCACCGTTCATCAACAGCGCGTGAACCTGGCGATAGGCATGTGGGTGAAAGCTTCAAGTCGCATAATTGGAAGTTTGTTTAAATGGTATCCTGATAATCACTTTATTGCAATGTGCCACTGAAATATACTACTGGACAAAAGTTAAGGGCCAGTTTTTTAATTCTTACACAAAGTCATCTGACTAACAAACAAGCCATTAGCACCAAAGAAAACAGCATTTAAAACGAAATAAATTCAATCATTTCATTTGCAAATCAGAATAGCAATACACATACAACAAGCTGACGAAATCACTTACCCCTTGTCCAAAACTTCACAAGAGTGGTCTTCAAACAACAAACATGTCAGTATCGCATGTGGCCACCGTTCACAAGGACATCCCAAAATGTGCTCAGTGAGTGACAGATCGGGCGACGGAGCTGGCCAATCGATTTTAATTACCCTTTGCTGTTGAAGAAAATCTACGACATGACCCCGCTGTGGTCTTGTGTTATCGTCGTGTAGGATTGCCCCTGCACCCATGACTTGCAAGGTAGGCTGGACAATGAGTTGCAGAATTTCGTTCAGGTATCGCTGCGTAGTGGTTAGAGCACTCGTCTAGCAACCAAATGGTCGAGGGTTCGAATCCCCAGCTGAGCGGGATTTTTTTTTCCGACCAATACGGCCCCGAGGTCGACCCAGCCTCGTAAAATGGGTACCAGAGAAAATCTGGGAAGTAAAGGCAGCGAGGAAAGGAACTGGTCACCCTACCTCATACGCTGATGACCCAGCATAATGAGGTCTCTAACGCTTCACCCCCTACGGCATTTGCTATGGGACTATCTTTACTTTTTTTTATCGCTGGGCGGATAGGGTGCCATGAATGACATGGAGGGGAGTCCTGCCGTGCCTGCTGACGATCCACCTCTTGGATAGTGGCGTCATGGAACCGTTCCCTTGGCCTTCTCCAAACACGGATTCTGCCATCAGTGAAGGACTTGCTGAAGTGGAATTCGTCCGTGAAAAGAATTTCACCTACTGGTACCTCATCCAACGGATGTACTGCCAGCACCAGGCAACACTACCTCTGTGGTGAGCTGGAGTAAGAGGTATTCTTATTGCTGGTCGTTGTGAAGCCAGCCCAGATTCTCTTAAACGCCTGCGAATTGTTCTGCCGCTAACACTGATGTTTGCCGTATTCATTAGCTGGTTTCTGAGAGTGGAAGACGTTACTGTTCGGTTGCGAAGTGTTGACAGCTGCAGGTATCTGTCATCTTGTCTACTCGTGCAACGAGGTTGGCCTGAACGATGCCTGTCTTCTCCTCTGGTTGCGCAGAATCGCTCCAAATGCCTGTGGATGGTGGAATGGATAAACTGCTTTCAACCAAGGCTATGACCCGATGACGCTCAAAGGTGCTAAAACGCCTTCGCGGTGGTATGGTGTTTTCAGGTGACAAAAATACCCATAAACTGCTTTAATTAAAATGATTGGAAGGTGAGAAGTGTTCGCTAAACTTGTCTCTTGCACGTGCAGCACAACTCAGAACGATTTAATTACCTGCTGGGTCATGCTGACACTTTTTAAAAATGCCCTAACATTTTGTCTAGGACGATGCTACTGCACGTGATTTTTACACTTGCTGTGATGAACAGTTGGTGTTGTTTATGCCCTGGCTGCGTAGAGGACTGCTTGAGAATGCAATTTAATCAAGATTCTACAATAAATTTATTTACAGTTTTAGTACGGCAATCAAAATAAACATATGCTTGTTAAAGTTAATGACCGGCCCTTAACATTTTGTCCAATAGTATAGATCATGAGATGGGGATAGAATTATTAAGCTGCTACATTGTGTTCTGCAATAGTCTGTGTGACTAAAGACTATGAAACGTGCAGCACAGATGCAACGTGCGCATCCGTTTGATGAGGCTGATAATGAACCCCTACACAAGAAGTCAGAGTGACATCTTGACGTGGAAAGAAGAGCCAGCTATTGCGTATGCAGTTCATCAGGCACATTATATTACTAGTGTTGGGGGGGGGGGGTGCATTCATGTTTTGCTTTCATATACCAATCTGTTCTGAGTCTCTTACACGTTATATATGTTCTTTTTATAACTATAATTATTTTAGTAAGGAGCAATCCACTTGTTTCTAATTTTTGTTTAACTCTTTAGACACGCGTGTAACAAAATGTGCATACACAATATCTGTATGTTAGTAGACACGTATGTAACACGGCTTACACATACACAGTGTCTGTATATTAAAGATAAAATGGGCGTATTGATATGAACAAAAAAGTTATATATGTGACACGAGCATTTTAACTATATGCTGAAACTGATACGGGGAACTTGTGGGTTGTGGACTAGCACTCATAATAACGACCATACAATCAGACTGAATTTTGTTGTTATACTCGCACACACCTTTGAGAAAAAACCTGACAACAGAATGTCGTAAAACCCATTACACACAGTTTGCTTCTTTCCTTTCTTCCTGCTATTCCCATGCTCTTATATCCGTGGAGCGGACTTGTTTTGGGGGCTGTGATATATCTTTACAATAAGTGAAAACAAGGCTGGGTAATAAGTAATGGGATGAACAGGTTGAGGACAGTGTCTTGTCTTTTTTCTTCATATATCTTTCAGTGCTGAGTGGACATATAGGCGTCGTTATAAGGTTAAAAAAAAAGGTCCTATCATGCCTTAGACGCACATAGGGATATGGTGTTAGTGCCCATATTTTCCTTGAGACTCGTAGTTTATTCCATATAACGGGATAATTAAGGTTTCTATAATTTTCTCCTTCCATCACAACATGCCTGTGAGACCTGGACACTTAATAAAATAGCCGAGAAACACATTAATGCCTTTGAATGTAAATGCTACAGAATAGTTATTAAAAAATCATGGACACAAAAAAGAACAAATATATCCATACTACAAGAACTTAATAATTAGGAAGGCTGGGTTGTAAAGATGGTTAAACAGAAAACGTAACTATATTGGATACATTAAACGTCATGAGAATTTTGACAATTTTGGAAGGGCGCATAATGGGAAAAAGAAAGAGGAAGACCAAGGAGTAGATGGCTGCAATACATCGTTGATGATCAGCGAATGGATGCATCAGCAGTAGGGCATCTCGCTTACAGACCTACAGGAGGCAAAGTTCCACAAGGGACATGCAAATGACCGAATCTCTTGGCCGAGGGCAGTTTGAATATATAGAGTGTTTGAGATAGCTTGTAATTAAGCCACTCCATGCTTGCACATTTAGTTACTAGAGATCTGGACAAGACCTTCTGTTTCATATTATAATAGACTGAAACATGCCTTTTCCTTTGCTTTTGAAACAGGTATAGCGAGATGTCTGTGATCATTCGGCTCCAGGGTTTGCCCTGGTCAGCAAGCGCCATGAATATTAGAAATTTCTTCTCTGGGCTGAGTATCCCAGCGGGGGGAGTTCACATTATCGGTGGTGAAGGAGGAGACGCTTTTATTGCCTTTAGCTCTGATGACGATGCCCGGATGGCCATGAAGAAGAACTTGTGTCCTCTTAATGGAACCACAGTCCAACTGTTTCTGAGTAGCAAATCTGAGATGCAGAGTGTAATTGATGCTGCTAGGTCTGGTAATACCGCAAGCGTTGCTACGCCGGCAGGACATATGGTACCACAGCAGCCGCCCCCGCCACATAGACAGCAGTTTCAGAACATGCCAGCTTCGTTTTCTGTGGACAACCAAAATCAGAACAATCTCACTGGCGGTATGTCAGGCCAACAGGCTAGCGAATTTAATTCTCAGATTCACACTCCTTTTCCCAAAACCGAGTGGCAAGGGTTTCAGATGTATGGTGGTCGTGTGGATGATCAGGCAGCAAATCAGTTCCAGCACAACCAGAGAATGCCAGCTCATCAGATGGAAGGGAGGTTTCCATCTGTTTCCGGTGCTGGCGACGCGAGAGGCTCATTTGGAGTAGCGCAGACACAAGGCAAAGGATTTCCTGAAAACATTTCTCAGTTTCATGATTCCAGTAGTCAGGTTCACCAGAATGTTCCTACAGCTATAGGACCAAGTAGCGAAATACCGCTTCCTGGAGCACTGGCCCCCAAGCAACCTCTATTCGGTGATCAGGTTGGGAGCCGGCCACCCAACATATCAGCCACCTCTGGCGGCAGTGAAAATCCTTCAACTCATATGGGGGGTTTGGGAGGCATGGGTAGGGGACAGCCTGCTTTTCAGGGTCAGACAGGTATTGGTCCAAACAGAAATGTGTTCAGTACCCAGTTAGGAAGGCCTGTTCCTGGCAGTGATATGCCCGGAAGCATGGCTGGAAACAGAAGTGATGCAATTGTAGGAAGGCCAAATCCTATGGAAGAGAAATCTCATGGAGAATCAACTGATATTTTGTCATCTAGCGAGAAATTTACAAATTCATTTATCGGTGAAGCAGGCCAAGTTAGTGCAGATGGAAGAAAACCTGAGATAATGGACTGGGCAGTTGAAGGCCAGCCAGATACCAGATTCCCTAGCAGTCAGAAGATGTTTGACCAGGACGTCCCGGCTGATAAGTCAAATCTGATGAACAGAGATAAGATACCAGGACCTGATGGAAGACATTTTGAGCAGTTCTCTTTCAGGGGCGAACAGGACAGAGCCAGAATTAACCGCGGACTTGATGAACGACCAGACCCCCTGATGGATCCAGGAGCTAATCGTTTATTGGACAGACAGGATAGAGAACCTTTATTCCCTGGCAGAGACATTAGAATTGGCAACAGATTTGCAGGTAGCCAAGATCCAGAAGGAAGATTTCATCCGGACAGATTCAGCGATGATCGCCATGCTGATGATGTTATGGCGAGCAGCAGGTACCCACCAGAAGAAGAACTTCAGACTGGACCTAGTGAAGGTAGACCAGTGGGACGGTTTCCACTAATAAGAGGCAGGCATGATGATGTGAGATTTCCGGGTGATGAGAGACAGTTTCCGCCTGGTGAGCACAGATTTCCCAACGAAGATCGCAGGTTGCCAAACAGAGATCAGGCATTCCTCCCAGAGCACGAGCGCTTCCCTGATGGAGACCAGAAGTTCCC
This sequence comes from Achatina immaculata, assembly GCA_009760885.1. NCBI lineage: Eukaryota > Metazoa > Mollusca > Gastropoda > Stylommatophora > Achatinidae > Lissachatina > Lissachatina immaculata. The sequence continues at coordinate 45,050,431 of CM019716.1, forward strand.
ACCTTCAAGTAGAGGATTCATGCCTGATGAAAGAAGGCACAAGGTTGATGACAGGAGATTTCCTCCAGGACCTGATGGCCGCAGATTTCCTCCAGATGATGGAAGATTTCCACCGGAAGAAAGAATGGCTATACATCCTGATCGAATAAGAACAGAAGAATTTGGGGGCAGAAGACCAGGAGATAATCCATTTGCTCCTGAAGATATAAGGTTTAGAGAAAGGGAAGAGGAACTGAGGCGTAGAGAAACTTTTGGCAGAGGACGTCGAGGAATTGACGATCGGTTCTCGCATGAACATCCAAATGAAGGTAGGCCAGGCATCCGTCCGGGCTTCCGAGATTTTGAGGAAGGTGAAGAAGGTAGGCGCTTCCCCCCAGAGCGCAGATATCCACCAGAAAGGGGCTTCAGAAACGAGGAAGGTGATACAGAATTTCGAGGTCCAGGTGTTTTAGACGAACGTCGTGGAGTGCCTAGATGGGAGCGCGATCGATTCGAGGACTGGCAAGAAGGAAGCGAGAACTACCCTCGAGTTGGAGGCTCGCGGGGACCACTGTCAGAGAGTTCTGAATTCGGTGGCTTGAATAGACCAGGAAATGTTGACTTGGAAGGACCCATGGACATGGATCAGAGAGCGGGACGTGATGTAGGGTCAATGAGAGGGCCGGTAGAAGGAAGGAGAGGCCCAGCATTTGAAGGCAGGGGAGGACTTGGAATGGAAGGTTCAAGACCTCTCCTTGAACATGATGGAATGAGGGGCCCTGGCATGGAGGGGTTTAGACCTCCACTCATAGAAGGAAGAGGACATGCCATGGAAGGCATGAGAGGTAGGGGAATGGAAGGAATGAGAGGAAGAGGAATTGAGGGAATGAGAGGTAGAGGCATACCCGGAATTGATGGTAGAAGAGGACCAGGAGTGCCTAATCTGATGGAAGAAAACAGTTTTGACTATGGCCATGGATCAGCTGGTCGTGGAAGGCCATTGCCAGGAAATCCAGAAACTGAAGAAGACTTTGGCGAAGCACTTGATTATGACAATCGCTTTCAAGGTCCACCAGGTAGAGGCGGTGTGTTTGATCGTCCACAGCGTGGCAGAGGCGACCCTTTCTTCAACAGGGGCAGACCAGGTCCACCACCAGGAAGAGGACGCGGTATGGATGTGGACAGGCGATTTGAAGACGCAGGCCCAGAATCAAAGTTTAATATGGATGTTGATGCGAGAAATGTGGGCGGCCGACCGGATGGTCCACCACTCAGACCTGTTGTTGGGGAAGCTAAAATACCGGACTACAGCGTCAAGCCCGGAAGCGGTAAGGGTCTCCTAGGCGATGCTCCTCCTCTAGAAAAGCCTTTAGCTCTAAAGTTGGAGGCAGAGAAAAGAGACTCTGCCGCAGATGCAGTGAGAAAAGATCTAGACAACAGATCGGCAAGAAGGAGTGATGACAGAGACAGAGATCACAGGCCGTTTGATAGGAGAGGTCGAGACAGAGAAGACCGGCGACTTGACGACAGAGACAGGTCCAGGTACAGGTATGAGAGAGACCGCAGTGACAGAAGAAGGTCAAGGTCAAGAGAGAGGGGCGGTGAGGGTCGCAGAAGTCGAGATCGTTCATCTTCAACAAAGAAAGATCATGAAGCATCTAAATCAGATTCACAAGTGAAAACCGATTCAAAGAAGAGATGTGTGCGCATCAAGAACTTGCCAGCAGCTGTAGGCTACAAAGATCTTAGAAGGTTCTTGCAGCCAATAGATGTTCCATTTGATGGTCTTAAACTAATCAGCGATGACAAAGGTCAGAGAACAGGGGAAGCATTTGTTCAGTTCCGGCACGCGGACGATGCCGGCAGGGCTGTTAGAAGACATGGTGAAAAACTGACAGGTAAAATCATCGCCATTTCATTTTGCAGCGACGAGGAGTTCTCTGCAGCCGTCGATTCTTCTGCACCAAACAAAAAAGAAACAGCCACGCCCAGCTCGCAAGAAAACGAGAAGGCAGACAAAGCGACAAAGTGAGATATATTGTGCAGGTGAAAAACCTTCCATTGAACATCACAAAGCAAGATATTATTCAGTTTTTTAAAGGACTTACAATTGAGAACAATGGCGAATCGGTTTTTATTGAGTTTGATCAGACGGGAATTGCTACAGGTAATGGATTTGTTGAATTTAAGAGCGACTATGATTACAAAAAGGCGCTTACCCAAGATGGGGGCCTGTTGGGAACGGTACACATCAGAGTTTTCCCTGGTAAAAAAGAAGAAGCAGATGCTCTGAAGCAGAAGCAACAGGAGATGTTTCAGAGGGCAGCTTTACGTAATGCATCAGGCTCCAGAATGATGCAGCCGCGACCTCCTGGTCAGTCAGTAAGACCTGGTCTGATGGGACTAAGGCCAGGTTTGCCACCTCAACAGCCAACCCCACCAGCACTCACACCACCTGGGAATCAAAGCACGAGGGCGTCGACGCCGTCTGACAGCTCAGACACAATATGTGTGCACATACAAGGTTTGCCTTTACTTGCAACGCCACAAGACATCCGAGAGTTTTTCTCCGATTGCCAGATCGCACAGAGAGGAATCAACATTGCTCACGACAGCCGAGGAAAGCCCCTTGGTGAAGGTTTTGTGGAGTTCAAGTTCAAATCAGATTTTGATAAAGCTATTAAAAAAGACAAAACATCGCTAGGTCGTCACATTGTTGCTGTGAAACCGATAGGCAAGAAAGAGATGATAGAAAGGTTGGACAATGCTAGAGGGTTGCCAGCACAGCAGGGATCCCAGCAGAGTCAGTCGTCGGAAGATCAACAGAAGAATCAGACTCAGGCTCTTCTACAGACTGGCGAGAAACAGGCTTCTGCCAGTCCTCAGCAAGGGCCTCAAGCACCAAAACCTGGCCTCATATCCGGCCCACCCTCAACCCCATCAGCACAAGGACAGGCAGGTGCCCCGGGTGGCACTAAATCAATACCTCCAGGAGTGTTAAACAAAAACTGGTTCTACGTACGCTGTCAGAATTTCCCGCCAGACATTTCCATTTCAGAAATTCTGACCTATTTTCAAGGTTTCCGGCCTATTGGCGAATCTATCAGACTGCACTACTCCAGCGAGGGTAAGCCCACGGGCAACGCTGTTGTTGGCTTCGGCTCGCTTGATGAGGCACAGAGAGCACTTCAGCGACTCAACATGAAGATGTGTCGGCAGAACGTGGTCACTCTGCACCCAGCTTGATCAGGTAAGCTTATATACCTTCTCTCTCTCTCTCACACGCTATACCTACATAGATTTTAGCAGTGAGAGCTAACAAAAACTCAGTCTTCTACCACGCCGCCACCCACACGACTTGTCTCAGGGCCTTTAAATGCCCAAGACACATGGGACTTCCCTAAGGTTTTCCCCACAAATGTCTCCCTTCGCGGCCCCCCCCCCCCCCCCACCAGGTGAGCCTTCTTTTACTCAACTTCCGCTCAATACCCATTCTTCTCCATGACACCTTACTCCACTCCCGTCCCGGTTCTCTCCTTCCCCCCCCCCCCCCCCAAAGCTGCCCATCTCAATGCTGTTTTTTTGTTATTGAATCGCCAGTCATCCTGAGCACATGTCCCAACCATTGCCATCTTTCCTCTATAATACGCAAAATCATTGTAATGCAACAGACAAGTACAACTGTAAATATACTATAACCACTTTGCTAGCTATCCGCGAAGATTACAGAACTGCTGGATTACGTGTGTTTCTATGCAAAAATTTAGCAGCCACATGGGGAGAAAGCAGGCTTAAAACAACCAGGCATAAAATTACAGGGACATAATCTTGTTCCTAGAAAATCAAGTTTAGATGTTTGTGTTGTCCCAACCATGTCTTTTATAAAATATTGATTTCATATTTGTTCACATTGTTTTTTAAATGAGGTAAATTTACAATTTATGAACATACAAACATGCTTGTTCATTCATTTGTGAACTAGGTCAGTGCCCGGCAGTCGTTACTGCTGATTACTACAAATCTTAAGTTGTATTGTTACAAGATCGCATGATGACTTTACACATAAGTAGCCAGTACGACAACCAGAATATGTTGGGATAATCTAGTTTCTGTGACTGCTCTTGTCATGTGCATAAAGAAACGATGATAATTTTGACATTTAGGGTTTGTGATAGATTATTTTCCAGTATAATTCAAAGAATCATTTCTTTCTGTGTTTCTGTCCAGGTGCTTGTACCTACTTTCAGTGCAGCAGCCCATTTATAAGTCAAGAGCAACAAATGAAGCTTATATTGCAAGACAGTTCCAAGGGAAGACTTCATGTGCCAAGATGTGCATTTTCTCTGGACAGCAATCTATAAATTCTGTTACATGCCATTATTTTTGTTCTCTATGCCTGCTACAGCACACATTATGTTTAATTTCCCTGCTGTTTGCATATGATCACCGTGTGCAGCTATGACAGTTTGTGTTGTTTTGATATCTCGTCTTACAGTTTCTTCAAGCAGCTGATAAAAACTTCATCTGGCAAGCACAAGTGTTGCAACAGCACAGAATCCTGCTTGCAGTTTTCTTTTTTCAAAATGTATTTTGTTACAAGTGGATGGAGGGACGTCCCAGACTTGTGCTGTACTTTTTAACTTTTAAAACTATGTTTGCTTCCACTTTATGAACAAGATTTGCACCTGCATCAACTCCATTGAACATAGTTTTGATGGTTCAAACAGCACAGCTGAGGGTCTTCAAAACTGATGTTTCACATGCATCAAGTTGGACGAAGTGTACAGCTTCAAGAAGCAAGATCCACTACCATGGGGTCATGTCAGATACTGGCCCCACTGACCTAGCTAAACTAAGAATCAAATTAGCACCAGATGGTATCAACCTCAACATCTAATATAAATTGATAATGGTTAGGCAAAATGGCAGATGAATTTGCTCACAAATAAAAAAATTACATGACTCCGCAGTAAGCAGCTGATTTTCAGAAACCACATTTTCCATTCCTGTTCCTCAAATTAGCTAAACCTTGAGAAGTTGGTAAGTGAAAGGAGCTATCAGGCAGAAGCACTGTTCAAATGCACTGGCGTTTCACTTCCCAGTGTGATTTATTACTGTGTATTCAACTATGTATGTATTACCATTTGTTCTCTTTGTATATGATGTGTATGCTTTTCAGATATCATGCTACAGATTCAATACAATGTGTACTTATGGTACAAAAAGACATGGAATGAGGCTCAATGTGGTTTGTTATTTTGTTTGCAGAAAATCATAACATTATACAGAATTTAAAAAAGGCATGTTCTCATGATTGTCACTGTAAATATGTACAAAATGGATCTGAATCTGAGCACTTGATGTTGGTTAAGCAGGTTGTACTTCTTTTTATTTTTTAAGTAGTGGATCAGCATACAAAATTAACTCATCAGAAACTGAATGGTGTTATTGTATTGAGATTTTATCTTTTCAATAAAAATTTTTTTTTTAAATTCCTTTTTTGTACTAATTTAAGAAACGTAAATCTGTGAAATATGTTTCGATGCATAACCACTTGAGAAGAACAGGGAGAGGGCAGACCTTGTGTAACCACTTGAGAAGAACAGGGAGAGGGCAGACCTTGTGTAACCACCTGAGAAGGACGGAGAGAGGGCAGACCTTATGTAACCACTTGAGAAGAACGGAGAGAGGGCAGACCTTGTGTAACCACCTGAGAAGGACGGAGAGAGGGCAGACCTTGTGTAACCACTTGAGAAGAACGGAGAGAGGGCAGACCTTGTGTAACCACCTGAGAAGAATGGGGAGAAGGCAGACCTTATGTAACCACTTGAGAAGAACAGGGAGAAGGCAGACCTTATGTAACCACTTGAGAAGAACAGGGAGAGGGCAGACCTTATGTAACCACTTGAGAAGAACAGGGAGAAGGCAGACCTTATGTAACCACTTGAGAAGGACAGGGAATTAAATGAAAGAATGGGGAGCATCTTGGTTGATGACTTGGTAAAACAAAACAAACAGAAAGAAACAAATACTATTTGGACACTGCCAGCAAGATGTGCTTGGTTTATGACTACAAGACAAGAAATGCTACAAGTCTCAAACAATATACAGCCATGTGTTTGTACACTTCAAGGAGTCAGGCACCCATGCTAAATTTTGAATGAAAATCTCACTCAAAGCTAGCTGTGTTGTGTTTACCTTAACTATATGAGGCATTCACAAAAACACTGGGAGAAACAAATGAAATAAAAGGAAAGAAAAAAGAAAACAAATGTAAAGTCCAAAATTATGTACTTTCTGCTTCAAATCTGATCAACAACAATGCAAACCAATACTTGATAAGCTCATTTGTTTTGTTAACAAGACCCAAACAACTTGGCTCACTTGAGCAGTAAATAATCATCTGCTCCAAACATTACATCTTTATGTTCACGGCTTTCAAAAAAACAAACACACATACAAACATGTTCACTGATGAAAGATAAAATGAATCATTTTGAAAAATATCTCGCATGAAGTAAGAGAAAGACAACACATCCAAAACCAAACAGCAAATGATGTTCTTTCTTTCAAGAATTAATACTTTTAGTGTCAACTAAACAACTGATGTACTGGACGTTTATTTGTCATCTGTACTGACTGCATATACAATAACTGTTGAGTGCAAATGAACTCTCAAAAACTGTATCCATATAACTTGCCTAAAATAAGATGTACCTAATATTCAGTCAAATGACAAAATTCAGACATCTGTATATGACAAGAAAAATTCAAAACAGTAAAATTTCAAATATTTTACAAATACTGTAGTTTTACACATATAATGCATGCATTATACGCAACTTTTGCAATCCACATACCTGCAAGTTATGTAGTTCACAAACATCTACAGACGACAGAGGTTTATGCATAAAATATAAACAGTAGTTTGTCCTACAGCCTTTCAATGAACAACTGAGAAAATTTACACAGAAAATGAAGCTAACGTTTTAAATATATAACTTGCCCAACACAGAAAACACACCAAAAATATCATCTCAGACGAAGAAGTAGAAAAGATTATCAGACTAGAAAAAATAATCTCAGACGAAGAAGTAGAAAAGATTGTCAGACTAGAAATATAATCTCAGACGAAGAAGTAGAAGAGACTGTTGGACTAGAAATATAATCTCAGACAAAGAAGTAGAAAAGATTGCCAAGCACTCAGAAAACAGTAGCACTGGGCACCAATGGCCTATGCTACTCCCACGTCAAGGGGGCAACCAAAGAGGACATACCAGCAATCACCAAAAACTACACCCACAGTTCAACTACACAGTTACCTTAAACCAATACCCAGAATGGAAAAGAATAAAAACTTAACAGGAATTTTACCACATTATCACCACACAAAATATAACAGCAAAAAGAATAGTGTGGGAAATGGAAAACAAGTACTTGCAACTCAAAGCAATGGAGGATGTCACCCCAAACAAGATAATCTTGCAAAAGCGGACTTCAAAACATGAAGCATTTCAAAGGAAAAAGAGGAGACATTAATGGTGGCACTTGATGCATACATGTGTAGTCGCAATGCTACTAACAATACTGCCAGAGATGGGAATAGAAATGTGGATCATCAAATGAACGGCCAATGCACTTTTGAAGAACCATAGAGCTTATTATAACAACAGGAAAAATAGAAGGAAGAAGATCAAGAGGAAGACCAAGATAAATGATACTGGACAGTCTGACGGGATGGTGTGAGAGGAGATCACCAACTGAGCTGATGGCTTGCATGAAGGATCGTGTACTCTGGAGAAGCATAATAGCCAACGCCAGTCGGCACGGCACATGATGATGATGATGATGATGAGAGCTTAGTGTGAAGCCTTCAACCACTTCAACCAATACAAATATTCTCAGGACTACTTCAAGGATTCCCATTATTACAAGATTTATTTAATACATGCACGCCCGCCTGGCTAAGCTACATCAACCATCCCACTGCAAATTACTAACTCTAGTAGATGATATTCTACTATCTGCACATGGTAAAAACTGACAAATCACAACCTCAGCTTCAAATCTCTAGGTAAGCTGACTTAATCCCCCAGCCTCAGAGCTCTAGGTAAGCTGACTTAATCCCCCAGCCTCAGAGCTCTAGGTAAGCTGACTTAATCCCCCAGCCTCAGAGCTCTAGGTAAGCTGACTTAATCCCCCAGCCTCAGAGCTCTAGGTTATCTGACTTAATCCCTCAGCCTCAAGTCTCTAGGTAAGATGTCTTGCTCCTTCGGACTCAAGGGCTCTCTATATTAGGCTGCAGCTGACACTTTTAAAAAATTTCATTTATGGTTTTGAATCCAGTTTTTCTTTGATCATCTGCTTAACAGCAAATCTGTCCGCCTTCCCATGCAACTGTTTCATGACCTTCTCTAGAAGAATATCCAGCTGGTTCTTCTTTCCCTTTCTGTAAGCTTTTACCTGTGAATACAATGTAACACAAAGGAGATTACTAAAGTTTCTAAGTGACCTGTGAATACAATGTAACACAATGGAGATTACTAAAGTTTCTAAGTGACCTGTGAATACAATGTAACAATGGAGATTACTAAAGTTTCTAAGTGACCTGTGAATACAATGTAACACAATGGAGATTACTAAAGTTTCTAAGTGACCTGTGAATACAATGTAACACAATGGAGATTACTAAAGTTTCTAAGTGACCTGTGAATACAATGTAACACAAAGGTGATTAATATGTACAGTGATTTTTTTTTTTTCACCAGATCCACTAAACTAAAGGTAGTCAAGACCCTATCTAGTGCTTATGTTCTATAGATTACTGTCACACTTCAGCATGGCCTGCTGGGAAAGGATTGATGGTGATCAAACCTGCCAAGACATCAAGTTTTGTAGATCTGTTTATGAACAAGCCTGCAGTTAAAAAGGCCAAACAAAAGTGTTGATGGAGATAATTCTGTTTAAACAGGAAAAAAAGGAAAGACATTTCAGTATTTGTAAATATATTTTTTTCAGAACAGAGCTTTTTCTATACAACATGAATGCAGGAGTAAGATGCAAAGGCAGATTTCCTTGGAGAACTCTTAACAAAACAAATAAAGCAAATTAATGACACAAGTAAGTTCTCAGAGCTGACAAACGTAGACTTTCATGGATGTGGATTCCAAAAACTGTAACAAGAAACACATGCTAAGTTCTCAGATCTGACAAACGTAGAATTTCATGGATGTGGATTCCAAAAGCTGTAACAAGAAACACATGCTAAGTTCTCAGAGCTGACAAACGTAGAATTTCATGGATGTGGATTCCAAACATATGACATACCAGCCAAAACAAAAAACACCTGCTAAGTGTAGCAGAGGCAAAGGCAGACTGGTGTTTCTAAGCATAGAAATGCTGATGTTCAGAAAATTATTGTAACTCCATCGATGTGTTAGAACAATTGTTTGAGTATTACCATTTTCTGTTTTCTTGCAACAAACACCAAGAGACTGCTGCAAACTATGTCTTCTGAAGAGAAGAGTAGCGCAGTCATAGTGAAATGACTTGTCATATAAAGTAAGTGAACTAGAATCTTCCACTTAGATCAGTTGTGTGTCTAGCGTGCCTGTGTTTGGAAATAAACTCTGAACACTGGAGAATGCCTGCAAAGCAAGGCACACCAAAATACTTCTTCTTATCTGCCTGCTTATGCTATTAGTGTTGCACAAAGTTCTTAGACATTGGTGCAGAGCAAAAGTGAGAGTCCTCGTTAGCTGTCATGTCTCCTCAGCCAATCAGAATACAGTGTATTCATAGCTGTCAGTGTATTTATGGATAAATAAAATTCACATAAAAATCAGCCCCATACACAGGGACAACACTTGAGTTTATAGAAGCATATATTAAATGATTTAAAAAATCTTCACAAATATTTATTAGCTTTAATGTTTTTCTGAACACAAACACTCACCGTCTTTGAAGTTTCAGAACACACACTATCAATGGCTGCTATAACAGTGTCATGATTAACTGCCCTTAGTCCTAGCTCATCCATGATTTGGTCACACGAACACTGGGGGTTAGTCGCCAGCTCTTTCAGCAGCTAAACAGAACAAATGCCAGTGTACATGCTTCTCTCAATAACAGCACACACCTTTCAAAGAAAGTTCTAGCACAATAACAGGTAGTAATTCTGGTCAAAGTTTTTTTTTTAATGTGTGACCACAAAACCTTTCAAATACACCCAGTTTATTCTTTTAACTTGCTGATCAAGTAGGTACTAAAGTGGTGTAGAAGTTTGTGCATTCACTTGCAGATCTAAAAGTCCCTGGTTTGATTACACACTTAGGTAGAATTTTTTTCAGACCAGCAGGCACAGAAAGCCTCAAGAAATGGGACTTCCCTAGGAAAACAAAGGCAGTGAGGACAGGTGCTGGCAATCCTACATCAAATGCTGTAGTGGCCTAGACATGTGAAGGCACTAACACTTCACACCCCTACAGCAACCATCACAGGACACAGACATTGTAGGTGTAACGGATTAAAATTATGACTATGTGTGCATACATCTGTGTGGGTGTTTGATGGATCATAGCTCCATGCCTTGGCATTGCGGATCCATTTACTGTGCACTTTTTTCAACCTAAACTCTTATGTTCACTGACTGACAAAGCAAAAATGTGCTATCTTTTGTGACAATCAACAAAATGAGGTCATCCCATCCACAGTGGATTCAAAATACTAATTTTAAATGAACTGTCACTAGCTATTGTTTAGTACAGCTTCGGGGTAAATTGAGTCCAAACACTTGCATGGTATCAAAATCAAGCTTTTTCTTTAGATCAGTTTTAGATAAAGATTGATATAACAGAATATCAACAATCAACATTTTATAAATTATCTGAAAATGTTGCCTCTGTGACTTCGCATCTACCGCTGTATGTTTAAGTAAAAATCATATTTTCATTTCTTCTCCCATAATTTTTGAGTAGTTAAACCATACTTGGGGGCCGGCTAGCGTAGTGGTTAGAGCACTCGTCTAGCAACCAAATGGTCGAGGGTTCGAATCCCCAGCTGAGCGGGATTTTTTTTTCCGACCAATACGGCCCTGAGGTCGACCCAGCCTCGTAAAATGGGTACCAGAGAAAATCTGGGAAGTAAAGGCAGCGAGGAAAGGAACTGGTCACCCTACCTCATACGCTGATGACCCAGTATAATGAGGCCTCTAACGCTTCACCCCCTACGGCATTTGAAATGCTATGGGACTATCTTTACTTTTTTTACTTTAAACCATACTTTAAAATAACTAATAAAGTTGCTCTTTAACAAAATGATGTCTAGGTACCCCTTGTGAATGTTAACAGAATTTTTTTTTTAAAAGTAGAGGAAATACTTACTTCGACAACAGCAGGACCAGTGATTTCTTTCTTCTCAAATATGCAAATCACCTCAGCAAGTTTCTCATCAGTTATAGGGCTGAACAAAACAGTCACACTTTAGCAACATGAAACAACAATCTGTCTATATTCAAAAACTGCACAACCACATACTGTACTCCACATAAGGGATTTAGGATACATTCAACAAAATAATTACCAAAGTTTTTTTCTTCTGTTAAAATATTGTTAACATGTAAAATAATATTGTTAACATGTTAAAAAAAATACTGCTAACACATAAAAGACATCATAAAAATGCATGAAATTTTTTTTGCTACAGCAGAATGATGACTAGGTTTTAATCTTCTGATTAATTAGGCCATGACACACATCACCTGACACATAAATGTTGAGGTAAGTTCCTATGAAAACACAGAATATCTGGTAGCAGGGCAAGACACACCAGATTATTCTCTTCATAGTGTCAGTGTAAGAAGAGAAAATATATTATCACATAAAACTTAATCCCATGAGTATGGGCCTTGAATTCAGAAAGGTGCCTGGACAAAAAGAAAAATGGAACAGCCTCTTCTTACATGCATTCTTGTTCTTTCTATTCAGCATTCTAAGTTCTAGATTTTGCTAACTCTGGCTGCCATAGCAGAGTCCCCAGATTTCTCCCTGTACCTGCAGGAGGTCCAAACTTTTGTCTGGGTCCCTCTGAACAATGCTGTTAAGGTAGATAGTATTGATTGGCACTCATATAACATGTTCTAGTTCTGTATTAGGCTGCTTGGCCAAGGCCAAGAACACTTGGTTACAGTGCGTATCAGAACATAACAGATCTCCACCATGTACAAAACAGTGTGTGTCAGAACATAACAGATCTCTACCATGTACAAAATAGTGTGTGTCAGAATATAACAGATCTCCATTATGTACAAAACAGTGTGTGTCAGAACATAACAGATTTCCACCATGTACAAAACGGTTTGTGTCAGAACATAACAGATTTCCACTATGTACAAAATAGTGTGTCAGAACATAACAGATCTCCATTATATACAAAACAGTGTGTGTCAGAACATAACAGATCTTCACAACATACAAAACTGTGTCAGAACATAACAGATCTCCACATTGTACAAAACAGTGGGTGTGAGAACATAACAGATCTCCACATCATACAAAACAGTGGGTGTGAGAACATAACAGATCTCCACATCATACAAAACAGTGGGTGTGAGAACATAACAGATCTCCATCTCGTACAAGAACAGTAAGGAGCATTGATCAAAAGTGACAACAGCGTTCTAGTAGTGTATGTATCCTTGTGGAGTGCTTATAAACCAACAACCCACAGAGCTAAGTAAGCCATGACCCACTGGGTCTCATCTTCTTTTGACAGTTGGAAGTTTAAAGGCCTGCAGGGATGATTCTCTGATGATTTTTTGTTGCTGTGTGACAGAGAACTTCCAGATTAACTTCTTCTAGAACTGGACACTCTCATCATTTTGCTTCTGGCTTGTTTGGTTGCTTGTTCACATGTAAGTTGTAGAAGAAATATTTTCTGACAATCACCTCCAAAAGATCACCTGACACTCTGTTATAGACAAATACATGACAACAGAAATACAAGGTTTGTCTGGTAAGTAATGAGACTGATTCCATAAAATTCAATTTGTTCTAGATATACTTACATACACTTAAAATCCTCAAAATAACATCCCTGAGTATCACTACACCGCTGCCAGCGGTTCTGCCATGCTTGGTAGCTCACCTGGAAGCCTTGAACAGAGATCTCCTTCAAAGCACTCGTCACGGCAACTTGCACGTCATTAACAGTCACAAAATGGTGGCCTTTCAAGCTTGATTTGAGCCGGAGAAACAAAAAGAAGTCAGCCGGGGCCAAGTCCGGGCTGTAGGGAGGTTGGCACAGCATTCTCAGAAATTCTCTGACTACTGGCGATGCATGGCTCGGCGCATTGTCGTGGTGAAGAACCCAGGTGTTGGCGATCTCCGGGCAGATGCATGCGACTCTGTTATTTAGCTGTTTAAGCACTTCCATGTAAAATGCTGCGTTGATCATTTGTCCAAGTGGTATGAACTCCTTATGTCAACACCTTTAGAGTGGAAAAAAAAGACAATGAGCATCGATTTCATCTTTGATTTGCACACTGTTCATCATCGATGCTCTCTCTTCCTTTGTTGAACGTCTTGTGCCACTTGTACTTTCGATAAAGCATCCTTCCTATAGACTTTCTGCATCACAGCAAGTGTCTCAGTCACGAATTTTTCAAGTTTAACACAAAACTTTATCGCGTATTGCTACTTGACACTCCTCTGCATTTTGACCATCATGCGATGCTTAAACATCTGTCCACTTCACAAGAGATCCGCACTCTGTAAAAGCTCAGAGCCAAATGATGAGATATCAACCCATTACCCAACATCCCCCACTAACCTTCAGATCCAGAGAATCCACCCCCCCCCCCCAGCCCCCCTGATTGACTGAATAAAATAAATCTCATTACTTATCAGACACCCCTGGGAACAACTGTGTTAAGAGCACACTTATCTTAACATAGTCTTTGTGAGACAGGGAACATAGATCTGTGTGCTTACAAACTCTGACCTACTTCTGTAGTCCAGAAACCTGTAGCAATCAACACTGATTGTAATTGTTATTTTTGTAAAATGTAATGTCAGGTTGGTGGATGGATGGGGACATGGAGATCGCTGGCAGGGATGAGGAAAATCTGGTGTGAAACCAATGAATCTAGGATGTGACAAGCCTATGGGTCTTTACAACAATGGCTATCAGAATGATGTAAACAAAACAGAGCCAGCAGACTATAGGTGGCGGGGAATGGATATCGTTGAGGCACCTATCAGATTCCTCATCCCAAAGCTGGAGTGTCTCTGTGGAACTGTCTCAAAGCCATCTGGCCAGCCAGCATTGCATGCTGGATCTGACGTGGAGTAGGGGGTTAAGTATAGCTACCAGAGGCTGGAAAACAAAGTTTTGGCCAGGCCAGCCTACACTGTCTTCATGGCAGTCCCAGCAAGACCACAGTCTGCCCTAGCAAAGAAAGGTGCTGAAGTCAGCCTACACCACTGTCTTCATGGCAGTCCCAGCAAGACCACAGTCTGCCCTAGCAAAGAAAGGTGCTGAAGTCAGCCTACACCACTGTCTTTATGGCAGTCTGAGCAAGACCACAGTCTGCCCTAGCAAAGAAAGGTGCTGAAGTCAGCCTACACCACTGTCTTCATGGCAGTCCCAGCAAGACCACAGTCTGCCCTAGCAAAGAAAGGTGCTGAAGTCAGCCTACACCAATGTCTTCATGGCAGTTCCAGCAAGACCACAGTCTGCCCTAGCAAAGAAAGGTGCTGAAGTCAGCCTACACCACTGTCTTCATGGCAGTCCCAGCAAGACCACAGTCTGCCCTAGCAAAGAAAGGTGCTGAAGTCAGCCTACACCAATGTCTTCATGGCAGTCCCAGCAAGACCACAGTCTGCCCTAGCAAGGAAAGGTGCTGAAGTCAGCCTACACCACTGTCTTCATGGCAGTCCCAGCAAGACCACAGTCTGCCCTAGCAAAGAAAGGTGCTGAAGTCAGCCTACACCAATGTCTTCATGGCAGTCCCAGCAAGACCACAGTCTGCCCTAGCAAGAAAGGTGCTGAAGTCAGCCTACACCACTGTCTTCATGGCAGTCCCAGCAAGACCACAGTCTGCCCTAGCAAAGAAAGGTGCTGAAGTCAGCCTACACCACTGTCTTCATGGCAGTCCCAGCAAGACCACAGTCTGCCCTAGCAAAGAAAGGTGCTGAAAGTCAGAGGTACCCAGCCAAAAGGCGCATCGCAAAAATCAGAGTACCACACATCATTGCCAGTGTGCATATGAAGAAGACTTACCGGACACACCTTATACATACACATACAACACCTGGTAAGAAGTCTCTCATACTGGAAAAAAAAACCAGACACAAGACTCAAAGAGAAAACAATAAAATCTCACTAGGACATTTTTTTTTTTCCACAAAAGGCCAGGGAAAACTGGCATCCAAATATGGAACATACATTAAAGAGCACTTCACAAAATAATGATAACAACAGTAAAGGTAACCCTGTCATGCCTTACAGGCACATAGGGATATGGTGTTAGTACCCATATTTCCTTGACCCACTGGCACACAAGAGGGCAATGTGGTCAGCACCGCACCTAGTAACAAAAGTGCTTGGAATGATTCACAAAAATGACAAAACTCTATAGGGAAAGTGATGATAAGACTAAATTAGACGGATTAGGTTTTTCAATTTTTCTCACAAGAGAGTACCTTCTATAATAAACTGTTACTAGTTTATATCTTATACAAGACAAAAATAACACCAGTGACAGGCATAGGGAGCTTACCAGTCTGCAGTTTGAAGGTCGTTGTCATAGAGAAATGATATAAAACTGTTTTTCAGTACAGAAGAGGCAGCCCCCGGTTCACATCCATATTTTTTTACCAATATTTCAAACTTGTCTGTCAGCTCTGCTCTCTAAAATTGTTTCAAACACAAAATAAAAAATAAATGCTGGCACAGCAATTTGCTCACAAAAAATAGCTTTCTTTTTAAATTATGAAAATATGTGAACACTAAAATTTTCACCATAATATTACTTCAATCTGATTTTTCATTAGGTAGAAAGAGGTGTATGGTGCAGCTTTACAAGGTGGCAGATGGAGTGAGTAAGTGAGAAAAAATGAATAAAAAGTATGAGAGTAAGATGAGAATGTATAAATGAAAAATGTACAACATCCAATATTTTGGCGTACAAACAAAACACGACATATAACTAACAGAAAATGAAAAACTTATTTTAGTGGCACTCTCCTAAGTAGGAAACACAAGAATGTGTGTCCCATTGACGAGGCATTGAGACCACGGGGGGGGGGGGGGGGGGGGAGTAACGACAAAGGATAGCAGATGAAGCCAATCAGAAATAAGAGGTGGGGAAAGGGAGAGAAACAGTTGGGATGGGGAGAAGGGGAAGGGCAATAGACACCTGTAGGCTGCTACAGAAGCAGGTGTCGGGGGGGGGGGGGGGGGGAGCGGAGAGATAATGAATGAATAACTGCAGGGATGAACAGAAGGGGTCATAAACACTTGTAGGCTGCTAAAGACTCAAATCATGGTGGGGAGGGGCAAGAGAAGCAGGGAGATAATATGAAACTGGTGAATGAAGGACAAGACCCGGAGGGGCAATAAACACCTATAGGCCGCCAGAGAAGAAGAGAAGGTGGCAGTGGGGAGCTAGGAGAAAGAAACAAGAAAGTAGAGTATAAATCACAGAGAAAAAGTGGAAAACTAAAGAAGTTAATGAAAGCTGAAAACACTGTTAATTCCAGCTGGGTGGAGACAGCCAGCCTGGAAAATAAGGCGCCGTTCTTGGACCCTCCGAGATTGTACATCAGAAGAACAAGAGTGGATAGCACTAACAGAAATGTCCTGTTTTCCCCTATGGTTGCTAAGGCAAAAATGTTTAGCCACAGGTGTCCAGGCCCTCTTAGAAATGTCATTAAGATGTTGATGAAAACAATCTCCTAAGCATAAACCGGTCTCCCCATTATATTTCATTATCACAACGTTTGCACATAATAGCATAAATAACACTGCATGAAGTGCAGGTGAAGCCCTCCTAAACTGATAACATGGACTTAGGAAAGGAGATCTGGCTAGCCTCAACAACAAATGGGCAAGTGTTGCATCTATGATGTCTGCAACATCTGGTACCATAAAAAGTGTCATCTGTCTTAAGGCGACTTCGAACTAAAAGGTCCCTGAGGTTCTCGTCCCATCTGTAGACCACCAAAGGGGGTTCTCCAAAGAGTTTACATGTATCAGGCTCAGTCTGGAAGAGATGAAGTTGGCGAAACAGTATGTTCTTAACTGCCAAACTGAAGGTGGCGCGTTAGTACCAGTTCAGCTCCGTTCAAGCTACAGTGCAGTTTAGGAGTGAGGGCTTGTTGCTGTGATATATGGCTGATGTGGTTCCAAGACTATAAGAGAACATGTTCTGGATAACCATGTTGGTGGAAGAAATCTAGCATTTTGTGGGCTTGATCATGGAAATAAATATCCTCAGTACACAAACATTACAACCTAAGAAGCTGAGAAAAAAAGGAATAGAGTCCTTACATGATCCTGGATGGGAGGAAGAGTATAATGTGAGAGTCTGTAGGTTTATAGTGGACAGAAGTAGTAAGCGAGGCAGGCCTGATAGTGACGGCAATGTCAAGAAAGTTAGCAGAAGTGGTAGAGACATGGGAGGTGAAAGAAATGACAGGATTGTACTGCTTAACAAAACTAATGAAGTTGTCAAGGTCTTCCTCTGGCATTGATGTGACCCAAATGCCGTCATCTATGTAGCATCTACAGAAGGCTGAAACAGGGCCTCTATAGACTCTCAAAACCTTGTGTTCGAAGTGGCCCATGAACAGACATGCGTAGCTGGGGCCCATTTTGGTACCCATAGCCACACCACTAATCTGGTCAAAGTACAGGTCATTGAATTCAAATGAACTGAGCTGGAGGACAAGTCATGTAAGGTGCAGAATAGTAGTCGTAGGAATAGATCTTTTGCTCAGAAAGAACTTGACGGCCTGAAGTCCCTGATCATGCGGGATGGATGTGTATAAGGACACTACATCAAGGGTGAAGATACGGTATGCGTGACCAGGCAGGAGAGTAAGGGTCTCAAAACCAATGAGTGCATGATTCTTGTCCTTAAGATAAGTGGGCAGACTAGTGACCAGAGGTTGAAAGATGCTGTCAAGAAAGTCAGAAATTTGTTCTGTAGGGCTGGAACAAACAGACACTATGAACCTCCCCGGGTTGCCTGGTTTGTGTATCTTAGGGAGTAGATAAAAGGATGGCTTCCCCAAGCAGCTGTCACACATGTGTTGATGAGTAGCAGAGGGAGAAAGACCAGTCTTGTGGATGAGTTCATTGATCGTGTCACGAACATGGTGGCTTTTGGCCAGAGCTGGATCTTGAGTGGGGGTGGGGGGGGGGGGCATAGAATTCAGCGTTGCTCAGCTGGCCCATGGCCTCTTTGCAATTGCCATCCCTCTTACCTTATTTTTCATTATGATGGTAAGTGAATTTTCATTCTTTTTCGCTTTTTTTTTTCTTTTTTTTTCCTGATTTTTGTATCACCACTTTGACTTGGACATCTCAAAGGAAAAGAAAGAGGGGCAGGCCACTGCAGACATGAAAATGCACAACACTGGAAGATCTAAAGGAAACAGGAAAGACAAGATTTGAAGTATTCTGACTTGCTCAGAACAGGACTGGCTGTAGACAACTCTGCTGATCATTATGCTCCATTGGAAATACAGAGGACTGACGATGTACTGTATGTAAGCGATGGAAAGGTCTGATTTTGCTAGAAAATATTTCTGAAAATATATCATATGTAATTCAACAGTCCATAAAACAGTGGTTTTACAAACTGTTAACACACAGACAACAATGATTAAAATTACACAAAGAACATCTGACATCTGATAATGTGCTCCACAATCTGAATTAAAAGAAATGCTAGAGGATGAAAGATTAAACAAACCTCATTTTATATAATAAATTACCAAACGACAACCAAAACTGATGTATAAATTTACTGCAGGAAAGTAAAAGAGTTAAAATACAAGAGAGAACATCCTCTTCTCTTGACAAGTCTCTGCTTATTAGCCCCACAAGAAATCACTGTCAGTTCCCAAAAAACCTTGGTTCTCATGCGGGCATCTTCTGACAAACTGCTTATCTTTGTGCAATCCTGGTCATTTATTCAAGTTTTTCTCATCATTTTCTTCTTTCTGACATATGATGTCATGCTCATCAAATGAACATGTAAACAATATGGCATCTGTTTGAATCCTTTGTTTGAGCTCAGTGTTATCAAACTATATTCTTTAGCTTTAAAATTTCCTTGACAAAAACTAAGCTTTTCTCTAAATCCTAAAATAAGCTCTATAATGACAATGAGAACTAAATAAGAGTTTTAACTCTTTCATTGCCAGGGGAAAAAAACGTGGACAGTACTGTGGTACCGACGAGAACATTACATTTTCGAGCGGTTGTTGGGGTCCCCTTTCTAAGTCATTGTTACAAACTAATTCTGTGTTCAACATATGTGTACTATATATCAAAATAAGTGGAAGCAAATGATGATTCCATAAATGAAGTTATCTGTCATAAAAAACAACAAAGATGGAAACATTTTTGAGCACTAAAGAAAAATTTTTGGACTGAGAAATAAAACTATGTCCTATTATGTGACTGCCATTACTGTGTCATAAATCCAACATGAAATATATAGCTCTACTGACTGCAACACTATTTGGGGATTTTTTCACATCCAATAAATCCAGCAATCAAGAATAATACAACAACATATTTTCCAGCAATATTTGGGAATTTTTTACAGTATGATGTGTCGATTTGGTGGGTGTGATCATTATGCCTACCAGTCTCAAAAAACATTTATACTAACACCGGTTAAAGACTGAAAAGGCCGCCACACATGGCGAAAGTCTTTAACTTTCGAATGAAAAGAGCTCTGACTAGTTAAATAAAAATTTTAATCGAATTTTCAATAAAACAAAACATACAAACTGTTAAGGCCCGAATAACCGGAAGCAGCCCTAAAAAGATACTATGTATTGGAAGAGTGAATATCATTTTTCTTCTACCAACAGTTGTTTCAACTAGATTTGAGGTCACAATCAATACTAAAATTCTGTACTATGCGCACACGGTTAATGACTGACAGCTAATCAATACTAACATTCTATACTAAGTGCACATGGTTAATGACTGACAGCTAATCAATAATAAAATTCTGTACTAAGTGCACATGGTTAATGACTGACAGCTAATCAATACTAAAATTCTGTACTAAGTGCACATGGTTAATGACTGACAGCTAATCAATACTAAAATTCTGTACTAAGTGCACATGGTTAATGACTGACAGCTAATCAATACTAAAATTCTGTACTAAGTGCACATGGTTAATGACTGACAGCTAATCAATACTAAAATTCTATACTAAGTGCACATGGTTAATGACTGACAGCTAATATGCCACTTCAACTTTCTAAAACAAAAGTACACAAACACGCCTGAACTATTCACATGTGAATGTTATACCCACTTATTTTTTTACAGGAAACTGGACTTTCCACATATGTGCATTATAATGTGCATTATACAGATATGTGCATTATACAGATATGTGCATCATACAGATACGTACATTATACAGATACGTGCATTATACAGATATGTGCATTATACAGATATGTACATTAAGTGTGTACAAATACAGTATGTGCACATCTACCAGTGCATTATCAGATGAGCAGATATTCACACACACACAAAAAAACATTAGTCCCATGTGTACTGTATCATGTCAAAGTTCACAGTAGAGAACACAAGAAACCCATTACAAGAAGCCTTACCACAATTGTCACAGCCTTCAACAACGAGATGCCATAATCATTCTCTAACCGCTGTCGTTTCACATCAGGAAGCTCTTTCATCATTGCTCTGACATCTTCAAGTACAACATGACAAGATGATGATGATGATGATAATGATGCTGGTGATGATGGAACACTGGATCTGCTCAAGTGGATGACCAGGGGTGGCAGGTTAGGCTCTGGCATGAAGCGATAGTCCAGTATTTTCTCTTTGTCTCTCATAGGGATAGTTTCTCTAAAATTATAGGGATAGTTTCTCTAAAATTATAGGGATAGTTTCTCTAAAATTATAGGGATAGTTTCTCTAAAATTATAGGGATAGTTTCTCTAAAATTATAGGGATAGTTTCTCTAAAATTATAGGGATAGTTTCTCTAAAATTAAGAGAGACAAAAAAAAAGTTCACAATAAAGAGCTATTCTTTGAGCTATGCAAAATTTAACATGGAATTTTTCAAATTATTATAACCAGTGATTTAAAATAAACGGATGCATTCCTTTGTTTAAAAAAAAAATGTTAGCATTTCAACGTTTGTAAAAATTTCTCTATACACATATACAACCCGTATTGAAACAACCAGTTGCATTATGTCAAAACTACTCAGCTGGGACAGGGCTTGAGATGTTTCCCATAATGCCTGAGTGTTCTCAGAAGCCACATTTCTTGGGTTAGTCTCTTAATTAAAGTTTTAGCAGTTGATGAAACGGTAAACACATCCAGTCCGATGCTGAGAGTGCTGTGCTGGATTTAGCTCCCCCGAAGCTTCTCAGCTACATAAACAACAATGAAGACATGTCAAACTTTAACCTTCTGCTCTTTGTCTAGCAGTGCATCATCCTGTTACATCAGAAATCAGAAGGAAATTGGCACACTTTTGGTATGCCATTTTTGACAATTCTGCAACTTAATTCATCGACTGCCATCAATAACAAGGTCTTCCAGTTAGTCTAGTGACTGCCATCATCGCTATAGCGAGGTTTGTTTCGCTGCAGTGTAAAACTAGTGTAACTTTTAATTGTACACAATTTATCTGCGCATGTCTGGTGACCTTTCATAGTTCAATCCAAAGCGTGGCTAACCGAGTGAAATCAATGTTTTTAATCGAGAAATATCAATATTTATTGTGATTTTGGAGGCATAAAGACATGTCCTATGACCCGACCACTGTTCCTGAATGTACCCCAAGTACATCTAGACCTATTAAATGGACTGGAGAAGTAGTTAGAAGGTTATTTCAGACATTATTTTAGTGAGAATACCACCACACGACGAGATCAGATGAAAATTTAAGTAGATCTGGACATCGTTGATGGTAAACACAGTACATCTAGGCATCGCCGATGGTAAGCAGTACACAATTATCAGCTAAAATCATCACGCTACTTCTTTTTTCCTAAAAAAACTCTTTATTTATGAAATCTTCTTACATTTACAACTATTTTCATGCATAATATATATACTTTTAAAGTGGAAATACTTTGTACATTCACTTTTACAACTATACCCCCTATACATATCAAGACCCGCGCTTTTTGTGTGGCACGGATGGGAAAGTCTGTGTTTTTTTTTTCTGTGGCACAGGAAGAGCTAAGAGTCAACTCGGCTTCTGTCATCAGCAAATGAAAGTTTCTTCAGCACTGTAAGTGAACCATCTGGTTCATATTTATTCATTTACTCACAACAATCTCCAAACTACATTTACTCACAACAATCTCCAAACTAACAGTAAATAGTTACGGTAAAGGTAGTGAAATCCTCGTTTCCATGCCATAAAGACATACTGAGGAATATGATGTTAGGCCCGTATTTCCAAGACCTTCGGCACATGAAAGTGTGATGTGGTCAGTATCATGCCTGGCCACATTTACCTTCCTAGATTTCTCTGCTACCTACTTTTTGAGACTGGGTGAATCCCGAGCCTTTCTGGCGTGTACCAAAGATAAATCCCCACTGCAGAGACTTGAACCTGGTACCACTGAATTAGTAAGCCAATCTCCTAACCACTCAGCTAACCAGGCCACCAAAAAGTAAATGGTAACAAACCACAAATATAACATTAATTTCATCAAAACTGCAAAGAATAATAATACTGGTTTAAAAAAAAACTAAAAAAGAAACAATTTTTTCATCAATAATGAACACACATCTATTTTAATATCTAAATAAATATCATACCCATCTTCAACATCAAAAGACCGAGTTTCATTTTCAACAACACCCCCATTTTTCAACACCTGAATCTGGCGCTGAATTTCATAATCTGGAAAACATACAGAAACAAACAGATGAAGTTTTATATTATTTACAGATCTGTCTGAATGGAGGAATACAGATCATGCTTGTGTACTTTTGAAAACAGAAACTCATATTCTCATCTTCACATTCCAGTTCCTTGTCTGAAAGGCACATGATCAATACAATCAAGAAGAAGCAGAAGTACAGATCCTAAGGCATGACCGGTTAACTACGGACTGGTGAAGATACTACTTCTCTTCTTACAAGTGATTCCTAACAAGAGACTAACTCAACATTTTGGTGAGCGAAGAATCAGTATTATCCATGCAAGGGGAGAGCATTAACTCATGCTCTTAAGTATGTCCTAGGAAATCAAGGGAGGAATGGTAACCTCCTGTCACAACCAATATCATTATAACATTACCACCATCTTTACTGCTCAAAGAAAAAGCCATGAAAGTTTTCCACAGATCTCAGAACAAAAGCAAAAATATGATCAAGATAACTGTGTAGGAACTTCTCACACTTCGTGTAACTGCTGCTTCAAACTACAGATCGGCAAAGACTTGAATTTACTGTACAAAATGGTTCTAAGGACTGTTATTGCTGGAGGTGGGGTGGAGGATACGCTCTCCACTCCAATGGCGTGTGTCTCAAATAGCCTCAGACAGTCAAGTCCAGCTCCTGGCCTTCTCGTAGCAGAACTGTTTAAACTGACAGGAGAAGGGGCAAAGGCGAATATCTGCCGCCTGCAAACCAGACGTTTCGGGTAGATGATAGTCATGTTTGGTAGCTCATCTACCACTGCTGGCATGATTCTTCAGCTGCCATGCGTGGAGTAGGGCTCCTCCCGGCCAGTGAAGAAAGGTGCCAATATGGGTTGCTGTGCAGCACTGTGGAAAAGGCGAAAGAAAGGAGTAAGTGAAGTAATCAGTAGTCTCGAGGTCAGGACTGCTCAAATCACGGCACCTCTGCTCTGGAGTTCGGCCACATCCCATGTACACTCATACCGGGTGAATTGCCTGAACCGGCTTAACCCAAGGGTTAAGACGCTGCTGGCGAGACTCTTCAGATGCCATGCGTGGAGTGAAACTCCTCCCAGCCAATGAAGAAAATGAAGAAAAGCAACCAGGGTTGCCATGCAGCGCCGATGTGAGAAGATGATGGAAAGGATAAATTGAAGCTTAATCGGTATGTCCAGTAGTCTCGCGGCGAGAGCTACTTATACCACAGCATCTCTGCTCTAGAGGCTGGCCATACTGGTGAAATATGCCTAAACCAGCTTAAACCAGGGGTGAAACTTGATGGCTACTCAAGTCAAGGTACCTCCACTCTAGAGGTCGGTCACGTCCTAAACACGCCCATACTGGGATAATATGCCTAAACTAGCTCAACCCAGGGGTGGAAGTCACTAGTGGCGAGGATTTGTCCAAGACAAAAGCTCCATCCTGGTCACAACTAGGAAGGGTAGCGGCCACAACCACAAAATGCTGAAGTTGGAGACACTGAACCAGGACAGTCTAGATAGGCAACCACCTTTCACCTGGCGGGGATGTATACGTATCCTACTCACGCTGAGGTTTTCCGGTGAGAAAGCCCAACGCTGGACTGGTTGGGCAACCACCTCTCACCCGGCAAGGATACATGGGTACCCCAAAACACGTCAAGGTTTCCCATTGAGAAAGTCCAACTACAGGCTAGATGGGCAACCACCTCTCATTCTTCACTTTAAGGAGGCTTGGCCTCAAAATTTCTTAACTTTATTCTTCATTTTACAGGGGCTTGGCCTCAAAATTTCTTAACTTTATTCTTCATTTTACAGGGGCTTGGCCTCAAAATTTCTCAACTTTATCCATCACTTTAAAGAGGCTTGGCTTCAAAATTTCTCAACTTTATTCATCACTTTAAAGAGGCTTGGCTTCAAAATTTCTCAACTTTAATATTCACTTTAAAGAGGCTTGGCTTCAAAACTTCTCAACTTTATTCATCACTTTAAAGAGGCTTGGCTTCAAAATTTCTCAACTTTAATATTCACTTTAAAGAGGCTTGGCTTCAAAATTTCTCAACTTTAATATTCACTTTAAAGAGGCTTGGCCTCAAAATTTCTCAACTTTATTCTTCACTTTACTGGGGCTTAAGTTCCAAGCCCACTTTGCTTTCTAATACAAATATCAAATACCCACATCACCTGAGCTGACTGAAATGTAATGTGAAACTGAACCAGAACTTGGTCATTTTGTCATAAGAAGCCAACTCTCTAATCACCACACTACTCCTGTGCTTGTTTACCTATGGCAGCTCTTATACTCCTCAGAGAGTTGAGGTTCTTCACTTCCGTTCGAACTCCTAATGGCTCTCCTGGCTTGTGTACTGAGATGTTAGCATCAACTCTCAGCGACCCCTCTAAAATAAAGAACAAAGGAAGTTATACTAAATGACAGAAACTGAAGCACAGATGTGAACATGAATTATACTTCTATATGACATTCAAGCTTTCTGTGCATGAATGTAAACAATCCTGTGACTATGGTGGTAATAGCAGATGTTGAGATAAATCACCTCCAAAACTGCTTTCAGTATAAATATAACTGAATAAATCTGACCTGGTAACACAGTTTCAACAATGAACAAGTGCCCTGTTCCAGGCCATTAAGTTATATCAGTCATTTGCATGTCCCTTGCGGAACTTTGCCTTCCTAATAGCTCTCCTGTAGGGCTCTCAAATGTAAGCAAGAGGCCTTGATGCTTATGCGTCCATCTGCAGATCCTCAACAATGTCTTGCAGCCTTCTTCACCTTGGTCTTCCTCTCTTTCTTTCTCCCATTATGCACCCTTCCAAGACTGTCTTTTCTAAATTCTCATGATGTTTAATATGTTCAAAATAAATAAGTTTTCTCTGTTTAATATTCCTTACTAGCCAATCTTCTTCAATACTAAGTTCTTGTAGTATGGATATATTTGTTCTTTTTTTTTTTTTGTGTTCACGATATTCTTCTGTAGCATTTACATTCAAAGGCATTTACGTGTTTCTCAGCTGTTTTGTTAAGTGTCCAGGTCTCACAGGCATATGTTGTGCTGGGAAAGATGCATGCCCTTAAAAATCTTATTTTCGTAGTTCCGTCTGTTCCTCTCCACAGATTCTTTAGTTGTTTTATTTTTTTGAAGAGTGATAGATGTCCTTTTTTAGTTATTAAGTTATACGGGAGATGCAATATTTGTACCAATATTTTCTTTGGCCAGTACCATGCCATTCAGTTATATATGGCAGTAGTTCCCACTTGGTGGTCTGTGGAGTCTTGGGGGCCCATGGAACCTGCCGTGGGGGTCTGTGACAAAACTCAAGGGCCCTTTTTTTTAAATTTTCACTGTGAAATGTTTGATAGCAAACATTTTGGTGAATCCTGTGGAAAAAGAGGGATGATTTCTCTCACCATATTTAGGATGGTTAGCTGCCACACAATTCATATTCTTTTCATTTGTCAGAAAAAGCAGGAATGTCAATTGCTGTCTATATTTTCTTAACATTACTGTTATTCTGAAAACTCACCAAGTCTGTATTGTGTGTTTTAAGTGCAGTGCAGCATTTACTCATTAAAGGTTACCCACACTTTCTGAAAAAAATTTTTTGCATTCACGTACACAGCCACCATACAGATTTGAAATTTTTCCAAGGTATGGGGGGTCCATGGCCTGGATTTTGATACAGCAGGGGGTCTGCGGCCTCTTGCTAATTAGGAACTACCAATATAGGGAACATGATAAATGCACCAATATTTTCCTTCACTGGTACCATGCCGTTATGTTATATAGGGCATGTGATATATGTCCCAATTTTTCTTCCACACGCTGGTACACGAGTGAGTGATGTGGTCTGGTCTGCTCTTGACTACTTTTCCTATCCAAGCTCCATGTTGAACTAGACACTCATTTTGACAGCTACGCTGAGGCTGGACTTTGGAACTGAACCATCAACCACTGCCATGAGAGACTAGCGAACTAATCGCTTTGTTACTGTATCCGAATAAATCTTGCAAAGATATGTTAATATAACAGATATTTTCAACACTGCTATCTCTTCTGCAGAAATCTCACACTAGGCTAACCTGCCATTCTGCCATCACATGTTCCTAATGTGACCAAGATGTCTCGGAGGTCTCTGACAAAGCTGGAAGCATCATCCCCATCAGTGAAGTCTGGGGCAGTGACAATCTCCATCAAACCAACTCCTTTACAATTATGAGGAGAAATAAACCATAAAAAAATCAACAGAAAATAAAATGTCTGTGCAGTGGTATAATAATGAACACTTACACTTATCACTGTGTGCTCACATTTATCATTCAATGTCTACACTCATCATATTGCGTTCATACTCATCATCTTGTGTTCATGCTCATCACTTTAAACACTTATCATCCTGTGATCACATTCATCCTGCTGTCACATTTATCATCCTGTGCTCACACTTATCTTTTGTTTATACTTATCATTTTGTATATCCAAATTTATCATTTTGTTGTCACACTCATCATCCTGTGTTCACACTTATCCTGTGCTCATACTTATCATCTTGTATATCCACATTTATCATTTTGTTGTCGCACTTATCTTGTGCTCACACTTATCCTTTGCTCACACTTATCATCTTGTATATCCACATTTATCATATTGTGTTCACACTCATCATCTTGTGTTCATGCTCATCACTTTAAATACTTATCATCCTATGATCACATTCATCCTGCTGTCACACTTATCATCTGTGCTCATACTTATCCTTTCTTATAGTTACCATCTTGTATATCTACATTTATCATCTTGCTGTCACACTTATTATCCTGTTCTCACACTTATCCTTTGCTCATATTTATCATCTTGTATATCCACATTTATCATCATGTTGTCACACTTACCTGTGCTCACACAACTCCTGTGCTCACACTTATCCTGTGTTCACACTTATCTATCTTGTACCACCTCCACAGTCAAAGCTGCCTGCTACGGGTCTCACATTTATTCTGTTCTTTCAGTGCACCCAGTCAGGCTTATCTTGTCTCACATTTATTCTGTTCTTTCAGTGCACCCAGTCAGGCTTATCTTGTCTCACATTTATTCTGTTCTTTCAGTGCACCCAGTCAGGCTTATCTTGTCTCACATTTATTCTGTTCTTTCCGTGCACCCAGTCAGGCTTATTTTGTCTTGCATTTATTCTGTTCTTTCCGTGCACCCAGTCAGGCTTATCTTGGCCATCTCTTGAAGTAGTCGACTCATCTCTACCACTGTTGTCTCATGCACTTGCTCCTTCAATACTCTCACATTATGCCTCTTGAAACCAAAGGAGACATGAGGAAGAACAAAGGATAGGATGTTGAGTAACAGAGGTCTCACCTGGGCAACATCAGAAAGAAAGGCAAAGGACAGGCATTTGTGGTAAACCTTTGCCTTGGCCATCTAAAGCTCCAGGGAGAGATATTATGCCTCTTAACATGGCCAAAGCATTGATGGAAGCCAAATATCAAAACAAGCAGGTAAGAGAGCATCCAGGTCATCAGAGGAATGACTCCTCTGTTACCAGTTGGATAAAGTTGAACACGTCAATATCTTCAGACACCATACACACCACAACAGACAGAGGTGATATCACTTGTATAACAAGCTCAAGACAGGTCGAGATGATATCACTTATATAACAAGCTCAAGACAGGTACAAATGATAAGTGCACCTGTGGCACTAAAAAAAAAATGACGGCCTGACATCTGGTGCAAGACTGCCCTGTATAAGAGGAGAAAGGCAAGGACACTTGGCCATGATCTGTACCAATCCTGACTTCTCCAGCGATATTTATGCTGACATCTGCTGCAAGACTGCCCTGTATAAGAGGAGAAAGGCAAGGTCACTTGGCCATGATCTGTACCAATCCTGACTTCTCCAGCGATATTTATGCTGACATCTGAGAATGTTAAAAAAAAAGAAGAAGAAATCTTATCAAGCCAACTTTCTGATCACTGTCAGACTGAACAAATAAAACTCACCAGCTCGGTTCAAATCTATCAAGCTAACTTTCCGATCACTATCATGTAAGCTTTTCCCGCTGTCCTGCTCAAGTTGAATCTGTACCAGACTTGCAGACCTACGCTCAACACGGCTGGTGTGGGAACACTGGTATACGTACGCTACATGGCCGTTCACTGCCAGTGGCCTTCTCTGCTGAGTTATCTGATAACCTGCCTGTAACATAAACATAATGAAAACACTTTTTTTCCCCTCAAAATCATATCAATGGTAAAATCTCAGTAAATAAATGAGCAAGGAAAATCCTCCTAAAACGCTCATTAATAAATTCTAAGCGTTCAATTTCTACAGAAAAATAAGAGGCGCTTCCTATCCATATAAGATCAAGGACACATTTTCCGTAATACTTGGGTTGGTGTAGCATGGCTGGTAAAGACCCCGTCTCACCTCCACAAAGTGATCCCTGGAAACAAACTGTGTCATAACAGCGTGGCAAATGTTAGAGGTGTCAACATTACCCCCACTGTGATGAACCCTATTTATAAATTGTATGAAAAGCTGGAAGAGCATCACCTTTCTCAGCCTCAGAATGTGGGACAAGTCAGCACCAGGTTCAGCATCATCATCATCATCATCATCACATAAGTAAATAAAGTAATTGTTTCACATTAATCTCAACATCTATCCTGCCACTGTTTTCTTGTCCAACATTGAATTTCTTGCCCAGATTAACTTGTACATACCAATGTAAAGTGAAGCTAAACTTGTATGTACCAATATACGGTGAAGTTAAATTTGTATATACTTATGTAAAGTGAAGTTAAAATCATATGTACCAACATAAAGTGAAGTTAACTCACTTGAACCTGATACTCTTCTATTAACACATGCCTAAACTTGTATTCCACTTCTAATGTTAAAACTGAAAAAAAAAAAGTTAATAATTATCTTTCTCTCACTGTCAAATGTAACACATACAGGCAAGTCAGCGTAGAAGTAATGTTTGCGATCAAACTTTGACACCAAGTTAACATCACATCCCAGTGCTAATGCAGTTAACACACCAGCCTGGACACACTTTTGGTTAAGTACCTGCAAACACATACATTATAAATGATTTTACGGCATACACAGAAGTAAAACATAAGTAAAGGATATGTAAAACTAAAACAGATGTAAGTAAAGTATACACAGAAGTAAAACAGATATAAGTAAGGCATACAAAGAAGTAAAACAGATATAAGTAAAGCATACACAGAAGTAAAACAGATGTAAGTAAATCATATATACAAGTAAAACAGACAAAAGTAAAGCAAACATAGAAGTAAAACAAAAGTAACAGTGAGTAAAGACAGCCCATCATAGTATAGAGGCACCAAAGGATATAGTGTTTGCGCTTATATTTTCCTTGACCTGTCAGCACACCGGCGGGTGATGTTGCCAGCATCACAACTGACCACCTTTACTTCTCCAGCTCCAAGAGAGACCAGGTGCTCATTCCTACAGTTGGGTTACTGGGGCTCCTCCAGCCTGACTTGCAAAAAAATTAGCAACATTGCTCAAATAAAATGTAACCTGTGAACTTCCCAAGCCCCAGGTTTACAAGTTTTCCACTCATTTTCCTCTATTCCAGGTAATAGAGTCCACAGAATGTTTCTTCCCTTTTATGTACTTCTGTGCAGCACATTGAAGATAGAAGCATTTGGCCATAGCAGGCATTTC
Source organism: Achatina immaculata (assembly GCA_009760885.1). Classification (NCBI taxonomy): domain Eukaryota; kingdom Metazoa; phylum Mollusca; class Gastropoda; order Stylommatophora; family Achatinidae; genus Lissachatina; species Lissachatina immaculata. Next base: position 45,081,279 of record CM019716.1, read on the forward strand.
TTGAGATCTTCCAGCACCTCCACTTGCTGGTGAGGCCATTTTTTTTATTTGGTTTTTTTTTTTTCCCAGGTAAAGAGTGGTAAAATTTATATCTTTTTTTTTTCTGGGTTTCTTTTTGATGAATCAGTTTCTAAAACTGATCATGCCAGTGCTTCAACTGATGAAAGAGATTCAGAAGATTTACTATGCAAGTGCTTCAAGTGATGAAACAGATTCAGAAGATTTACCATGCAAGTGCTTCAACTGATGAAACAGACTCAGAAGATTTACCACGCAAGTGCTTCAATTGATGAAACAGATTCGGAAGATTTATCATGCCAGTGCTTCAAATGATGAAACAGATTCAGAAGATTTATCATGCCAGTGCTTCAAATGATGAAACAGATTCAGAAGATTTATCATTCCAGTGCTTCAACTGATGAACCAGATTCAGAAGATTTACCAGGCAAGTGCTTCAGTTAAAAGAAGTTTCTCTTTCTGTCCTATACTTGTTATTCCTAACTCTCAAAATTTATAACAAATGATTTAACTAATCTTACTACATTTACAATAACTGATTTTACTACCATATTAGATTATGGCAGACTTTTCAGTAGGGTCCCACTCATGTGACAGGTCATGTTCCTGAACTTTAGCTCTTATTCACCCAAACTAAATACTGAGGGAAAAGGGATTTTAAAAATGTTTGTTGTCTTGAAATTACATATAAAAGCCTGAGATCACATTTATAATATTATTTGTTAAATGAACAAAAGAGCTAGATCTAAGGAAAGATTACAAAGTAAAATCTCCTACTTTACATACTTTAGGGTAAACAAAATAATGAAAGAACAGAACAAATGTTAAGTTTAATGAACATGGATTTAACTGGAAAACACTTTGAAATGTGGGGTCCTACAGTACTGTCTTATTAAGTCTATGAGAAATGAGCGCAGCGTCTGCACCCTACAGTACCATCCTACTAAGTATTTAGTAACTGATGGCAATGTCACCCTACAGTATTACATCTTTGGTAACTGATGGCAATGTCACCCTACAGTGCTGTCCTTTTACATCTTTGGTAACTTATGCCAATGTCACCCTACTGTGCTGTTTTACTATTTAGTAACTGATGGCAATGTCACCCTACAGTGCTGTCCTATTACATCTTTGGTAACTTATGCCAATGTCACCCTACAGTGCTGTCCTATTACATCTTTGGTAACTTATGCCAGTGTCGCCCCACAGTAGTGTTCTATGAAGTATTTGGTAACTGATGGTAATGTCACCCTATAGTAGTTATGCTATGTCTTTAGTAACTAATGTCAATGTCATTTTGTACCGGAAGAGTTCCTGGCAGTGCTGCATCAAAGAAGGAAACTTGAGTGTTTGTGTTTGTCCCGTAAAGAGTCCCAGCTCCTGAGAAAAGTTTGGAAGCGGAAGAAATCTGAGCATGAATTTCCAGACCTATCACACCTTTCCACTGTTGCTTGTTCTCTCTGCAACAAGATCAAACAAAAACAGAACTGTTGCTCTCTCTTTCTCTTTGAAACAATCTTGTGAAATTGCTGAAATTATAAACAGGAGAGGCACTATACTCACACTCCCTCTTGAACTGCTCATTCTTTTAACATAAATCCTGGAAATACATTATGTGGGGAGGGGGGATGGGACACTTATAAGTACACCAACACTGAGATGCAGAAATATTTGTAAGGAATCCATAACTAGGCCATGAAAACTAACTCAAAACTGACAACAACAACAACAACAAGGGTCATTTGTAAATCAACTGTGTAAGTATGCCACACCCTTTAAGTGTTTCCTTTTTTAGGACAAAAACTTAAGACAAAACGACACTAGCGCAAAGAAACAGGACATTGAAGCACAAATCTGATCTGTTGTTATTGTGATCGATTATGCCATTAAAATACTCATAGAATCAATCATGACGGAAACTGTTCGGTGGCTTACACAAATAACCAACAAAACTAGGACAACAAGAATCGTTATATATTGGTTTTAGATGAATGAGAAAAGAACGCTGTTATAATTTCTTTGGCCAAAGTCACAGGGGAAAAGTGAACAGCAAGTGGAAAGAACAAAAGCATTCTATTTCAAGCAGAAATTAATCTTCGTTTTTCTCGTTGGCGTACCTTGCAATGGCAACATCATTCGTGTTGTTTACATTTCTAGCAGATGAGCTGCTAAAACGTTTTTGGCATGTATGAAATCTCCCACACAGCCTGCACGATCTCTGCAAACTAAGACCTAAGGACGCAGCCATAGTGGGAAGGGAAATCACTCTTGTCTAGTTTTTGAGCTAGCGTGGAATTATTTTTTTTCAAAACTGTGGGTTATTTTAGTCGGTAGATCTTCTGATCTCCTCAATATATTCATTGATGTAGAGCAGCTGATGACATTGGTCATACGTTAATTTACAGTTCTATTTGATCTTTTAACTCAGAATTTGTTATTGAAACATTTTTAATCAATAAAAATGAGCAAACGTCATTCACTGGATCATCATGCCCTAGTTCAGAGAACATCAATTCTTACTTTAGTTTAAGTAAGATTCTCATCCCGGCACTCCAGACAGATCCATAGTTAGACTTTCAAAGAAGTACTAATAACTATTTGTTTCAGATTTACTGAAGTGGCTTTTTTGTTTATATATATATATATATATATATATATATATATATATATATATTGAAAGTCAATAGATGCACCGATCTCCATCATAAAGGTTATATGGTAAAATATCTGTATACTTTCAAAAATAATATATTGTCTGTCTGTTCTAGTAGTTTACCTTTTAATGGCGAGAATGTATTTATTTTAGGCATGCGATTGTTTAGGAACTTGAAGGCGTGGCAGTTAGCCGCGACTTGTCAATCTGGCACTCTAGTTCTCGTCTACTCCTCTAATTGAAAGCTAACACAGCGAGGATGATGTAGCAGTCTCTTGTCCACCGTAAGGGAACAACAAATTATTATCATTTTTTTTAAAATGAGAGCAAAGATAGCCGCACATCAGATGTGGTGTGATGATCTAGATTGATTAATAGGCCGAGACCCTACCCTATTTTGTCCAGTTATTGCGCTCAATCAGAACTTGATATATCGAAGAGGTCATTATGGAGCTTACATAGGACATTTTTGGATCCACGTTGTGTCATTGAGAACTGCTCTCAGTCATGCCGATGTTTATGCGTAAGATACACCCTGACTTCGGCAGCAGAGATCACAAGTTTGCTGTTCCAAAGATGTCAACGGAAAGAACTCGGTTTTTATTAAATGTTTATTTGCAGTCTTCTTCTCCTCCTCCACCTCCTTCCTTAAACTGTGAAAGGGTGTTCTTTGCAGCATATGCAGTGAAGACGTTGTGGTGAGACACAGCATCATGTTGGATTCTGGGGGTGGGGGAGGGTGGCAGGTCATGGCAGCCATGTTTTAAGTCTCAAAGTGGAGTTTGAAATAAAGGGAATGTGCAGTACTACTTTAGTAGACTCTTTTGTCATGGGGACTCTGGTGATTCCTGTTATCCAGGGTGTACCAATGAAGATGTGGGACTGGGTCTTGATCAGCTTGGTACACCAGCCCTGACACTAGCATGTCAGCTATGGGTTGCTGACTACCAAAATTGGACAGCATCTTCACCTCCAATGAATCCCACAATTCAAGATTTTTCTTTCCCTACAACCTTTATTTCACATTTAATTCTTGTAAACCAACTCATCTTAGACATAATTTTGGCATAAGCCTTCATCAAACTTTGACCGAGGCACTTAAAGAAAATCAAAACTGAACAAAGTCTTACTTTTTCATTTAAAAATGACATTTCACTGGTCAGGTGCAAAGCCAGTTTTTAATTCTTTCTTACATTCTTGCAGGCAAGAAACAATAGCCCTATCGTTTTCTGTGAACAGATGTGCAGGTCCCAACATATTCTGAGGCAATAATGGCACTTGTTGTATTGGACTTTTTCCAAGCTAGTGGTCTTTGCTTGTCTAGCATTGTTTTGTCAAGCAGTTGCTCTCCTCACAGAGAGGATAGTGATTTTGTAATGCTTGTATGTCTTGATAATGTCATTTGTGTTATTTTAAGGTTAGGCATCATGAACACCAGTGAGTGTGATTCAAGTCTGGCAAATCGAATTGCACAAACAGTAATAAATTCATACAAGAAGCTGCCAAAGAAGGGAAAGCCACAGCCAAACAAAGAATGGACACTACTGTCAGGTGTTGTGATGAGTATTAAAGGTAAGAGTTTCAGCAGCTAGAGACACTGTCAGATGTTGTAATGAGTATTAAAAGTAAGAGATTTGGCAGTAAGAGGTACTGGAAAGGTGGTGAATATTAAAGATTTGAGATTTGGCAATAAGAGGTACTGGAAAGGTGGTGAATATTAAAGGTATGAGATTTGGCTGTAAGAGGTACTGTCAGGTGTAAAGGTAAGAGGTTTGACAAGAAGATAGAGGTGGTTATAAATTTTACCTATATAGTATTGAAGTTACGGCAGCTAGTGATCATGTATAATCTTTCATGACAACTAACAGTCATGTTTAACCTTTCATGACAACTGATAATCATTTTAAATCTTTCACAACAACTCAGTTTGAAGAATATATTTTAATAATTGTTGTATGTTGCTTTTTTGAGGTATTGATGAAGAAACTAGGTTGAAATAACAACTTAGTGTTCACATTTTCTAAAGTGTGTGTAATAAAATGATAATGAAGCTAATATCATGAAAAAAAATTAATTAAAATTATTTTTTTCAGGTGATTGTGATGTTAAGCTGAAAACAGTTTCAATTGGGACTGGTTCAAAATGTATAGGAAAATCTAAAATGAGCCCCAAAGGTAACAACTGTCTTGTCTTGTCTCTCCTTCCTCATTCACTTTTCAGTGTTGTTAGGAGAAATAGATGACTTGATAGAGCTGAACACTTTGCTTCATAAAATGGAATATTTAAGGTTTCTGTAATTTCCTCCCTCCATCCTTTTCATGAGTGATCTCTTCCTCTGTTTGCTAGTCTTAGCATGTTGTTTCCTCTGCCATGCTCTCTGGTGATAGTTGTGTAATATGGCCAAACCATTTGACTTATTGTTTCTAGATGACCCTTGCCCTAATGGTGTCGCTACTGATTTTGTCTCTTTTTGTTACATTTATTCTCAAACATTTTATTTCTGTCATGACTATTTTCCTATTATGTTTAGCAGTTAGTGCCCATATTTGACAGATAGCACATAATTAGGAGACATATCAAGTTGTATAGTGCTCTTTTGTTTCATTTGTGATGTATTTGTTTTTAAGTAAAAGAGTCATTTGTCCAGTGACCTGCTTTACTTTATTGCATGTGTTATCAATCTCAGCATTGATTTTTCTAGAGGATGATGCTGTACTCCCTGAGTATTTGAAATGCTTGACCTGTTTCAGAGGCTGATTGTCCAGGAAGATCTTTGTTGGGATTTCTTCTCTGTCAGTGGTCAAGACTCCCAGTTTTTCAGCGCTGATCTTCATGTTGTGGGTTTTACATGCCCTTGCTAAGCTGTCCTTGTTCTGCTGTAGGTCTTTCTCTCATGTCAGTGCTTGATCATCAGCACAAATCGAGTTAATTTACGGTCCACTTATTGGCTCTGTTTTCTGAAAAGTGTTGTGAGTTTCCTCGGCATTAATTTTGGAGTTCGGCTATCAGGCAGTATCACTGTGGAATTTTTACTTTGTATGTTGGCTTCTTTGCATATGTTGTCAGTGTATGTTATAAATAGTAAGAGATAGAGTACACAGCCATGCCTCACTCCAGATTTTATGGTGAATGTTTTGGAGTTCTTGCTGTTGTAATAACTGTTTTGTTTATTATTTACTCTCTTCTATTTTTCTTGATAAATGAAACCAGCAGGGAGGAAACAAGTCTAGTCTTGTGGTATTGTTTACTAGTTTGTTTTTTTTTCTGACAAACTAGTAGAAAATTTGTGTGCATAGTGAGTCTATGTATAAAATTGTGCACACAAAAGCACACACAGTGCCATTTTACTTTAAAAACAAAAAAATAAAGTCAAGTCCCATGTCATTCAGGGGATATGGTGTTGATTATCTTTGTGCCCTGAGCTACTCAGATTTCTAATTGCAGCAAAATTGTAGAAAATAACATGACAGCAATTTATTTAATAACTATCATAACTGTAAGAAAGTACTGTTTCAGCTCAGTATAAGTCTGTATCTAACATTTTACAGGGGGAGTATTATTGATGTGTTTACTTTCAGGTGACATTCTCAATGACAGCCATGCTGAGGTATTAGCTAGAAGGTCCTTTTTAAGGTCAGCCTGCTGGTTACGGTTCTTGCAATCTTAAGATAAACTGAATGATAATTTGAACAAAAAGGTGTAGTGTTAGATTAGTGAAAATTTATGTTGTGTATTAATAAAATTGTTATGAAGCCGCATATAGATTAAATTTTTTAAAATGTGGCATCGAATTAGGTGTAATGGAAACAGTTTTCATAGTTTTCTTCTACACTTAAAGTGGATTAGATGTAATGGGAACAGTTTTCATAGTTTTCTTCTACACTTAAAGTGGATTAGATATAATGGGAACAGTTTTCATAGTTTTCTTCTACACTTAAAGTGATTAGATGTAATGGGAACAGTTTTCATAGTTTTCTTCTACACTTAAAGTGGATTAGATGTAATGGGAACAGTTTTCATAGTTTTCTTCTACACTTAAAGTGGATTAGATGTAATGGGAACAGTTTTCATAGTTTTCTTATTCACTGGAACTGTTATTAACTATTAAATGTATTACTGTATTTTGTAGTCATTTTCATGTCTGTATGCAGGATTAAATATTACTGTATTTTGAGAGAGATACAATGATTCCATCATCATCAGGGTCAGCCATCAAATGTGTTTCTGGTAACAGGCTGTTGTGGTCTGACCAACAGGCTGTTGTGGTCTGACCAACAGGCTTGGAACTGACATTTTTCCAAAAGTGATATCATTTACCCAGTCCCAGCGTTTGTTTCCTGACACAATCATAGTTATATATTTTTCGCTTAAGTTGCTGCCAGCATTAGTCTAGTCCTTTATCAGAAGTTAATATAGACTGGTGCTAGAGTGGAGTGGTTTGTGCACTTGCTTGATGATCAGAAGGTCCTAGATTTGAATCATCGTATGGGAAGGGGGGAAGATATTTTCCTCACATCAAGCAGCACAGTGGTCGACCAAGCATCAAGAAATTGATACCTGGCTTTGCTGTGGGAAAGAAAAGATAGTAAGGGCAGGTGCAGTCCTCCTTTTCTCACAGTGTTGTTACCTAGAAATGTGAAAACACTAACACTTCACATCCCTTATAGCGTGCATATTTAATTTTTCAAATTTGCTATTGATACTTCTATATTTATACATAAGGATTTTTAGTCTGATTTGCTATTGATATTGATTCTTCTAGGTTCCTGTATGAGGAATTGGAAAGAGCTTACCATGGAACAAGTAATGTTTTCCATCCACCAAGTCTTGAACAAGGAAGCCGCTGTTTGTTAAAATCAGATGTAGCCTTCCACTTGTTTACCAGTCATACTCCTTGTAAGTGTGTACTTCCTACATGTCTCTGTAGGGCAGAACATCCCTTTTTGTTGTAGGTTTATTTGTCATGTAGATTTATTGACACTGAGGAAAGAGAGATGGATTATCATGTGTGTGGTATTGGTTTTATGTTTGTTCATAATTTAGCTCACGTCATTAATTCATCATCATCATTACAAGAGAAGTTCGGGAAAAACCCATACTACATAATTATTGCAAGGAACAATGCTGACAGAATCCTTTATCAGAAGTAATTCTGCTTCTTTGACAGCTTTTCTTTTAAATGAACTTATAAAAACTGTGTTCTCACACTGGGTCCTATTTCTGCTACCATCATGCTTCAGTTTGAAAAATGTCTACCCACTGTAGATATGTTTAGAAAAATTTCCTCAGAAAATAAGGTGTGCTGGATTAAGCTTCCTGCATGGTTGCTACTGCATGAAAGGAAGACAGGATATTGCATAAAGCTCAGTATGAACCTTCATCTGCATCCACACCAAGTGCAGAGAAACAAAATATTCCAGTATTTCTTTACTGTTTTCCAACTTTTGGTGCAGCTAGCGAGTGGTTACACGAATCATCAGTTGATAAGGTATCACTTTAATACCAAGATATGTTTCAGTAACATTGAGTATGATACTCTGACATCATTGTGTTAGATGTCTTGTAAAGTACTGCTGAGACTATGATTATAATTATCACCATTTGGTTTCCTCAAATTTCTGAAACCTGAATGTATAAGATATGGCTAAATTTGCTAAAAACACAACTCCTACTTAGTAAAAGAAATGAAAAAAATTTTTTCTATCCAGAATTAGTCCTTTAAAATTTCTTTCATGTTTTTGTTTTTTAACCTCCCTGATTTTCAAAGGTGGAGATGCATCAATCTTTCCAAAATCTTCACATGGGAACTCCTGTGATGGCAGCCAGGAATCATCCCAGCACATGGACAAACATCAAACTCCTTCAGACAGTGTACAGTCACATGTTACACCAGAATGTAAAGAAGAGCTCATTGTATCACATTCTACCAAGAATTCAGGAGACTTCACGGATGATAAAACTATTACTTCTCACATATCTTCACCTGTTCAGGTTTGTTTGACTGCAAGTGCTGATGCCCTATCATGTGACAGTACATCAGCAGACTCTGTGACTTGTATACGTAGGTCAAGGAAGAGGACATTTTCATGCAGCTTTTCACATTCCAGTACTGATTTACTTGAAGATGAAGATGAAAATATTGGCCTTGCCTGCACAGATGTTGACACACACAAACAGTCTTCAAATAACGGTGTACCAGGAAGCATAGGTGAGGTGTTTGGTGTTGTGTCATCATATAGAAGCTTCTCATTACTGTCTTTGAGCTTCTTGTCTGTTCACATATGTACTATATCATGTCATTCGTCATCACTTTTTACTCCCAGCTCTATTATCCTAAACAGAGATGCTGTGTCACAGGTTACGTAAGAATCTTCTGCCCTGCCATCCTCCAAAAGGGTGTTGGCAAGACCTGCCTAATTCATTATCTCATTTCTCCTGGAGACCAGTCTAACATCACCTACTGGTCTGCTCATTCATCTGGGAACAGATGCATGCCATGGAACAAAGACAAAATGGAATGCAGTATTGACACAAGCCATTACTTCCAAATACAGATATACGCTGTCCGCTGGCAACACATTTTTAAAAATCATAATCATTCTGTACTGCAGTGATCATGTTAAATGACGATTGCCAGTAAATTACCAGTTTTTTTTAAAACAAAACTTTTGGAGGTCCCCAGTTACCGTAACTGGTTTATATTATCAAAAGCCTAGTAATAAGCAACTAATGAAATCGGTTGGAGTATAGTCAGGCCATTAGGTTAGTGATGCTGAATTTGCACGGAGAAAAATCTGGTAATTTTGACTTTAGTTCAGTATGTGAGCACTTAGTAAAGATCAAATCTTGCTCTAAATAAAAGAAGAAGAAATTTTCACACGAACATTTACTATCCATTGTTGTTTGTAAAGAGTTTAATTTTACATAAAAAAAAAAAACATAAAGTACCAAATGGTGTATTGAGAAAACTGATAGTTTGGAAATTACTTCATGCAAAATGGAAGACAGGTACAATTGTACCAGTTTCAGGAAATCCTAGCTGTTGCCCCATGGAAGGTTGTATGCTGCAGTGGATCTCCAGTATTCTTTTCACTTTCACGATACATTTGACCCATCATCTTTTGATGTTGTTGACTCATCTGTGTCATCAGTTTTCTCTCCAGTTTGGTTTTCAATATGTTACTCTACCTGTTAATGTGGCCAAAATATTGTAATGATCTGTGTTAGTCGGTGTATTGTATACCGTTTTGTTTTTGTTCCATTCACAACCTGCGCTTGAATATGTATAGGTGATATATTCAGAACTGGAGCAAAGTGTGTCCCAGGAGGTGAGCAAGACCCGCTAGCTCCAGCCTCGGGTTATCACAAACTGGGTCTGCTCAGGACCAAGCCAGGCCGAGGAGAGAGAACAGAGAGCATGTCCTGCAGTGACAAGATGGCCAAGTGGAATGTGCTAGGCTGTCAGGGAGCTTTGCTCTCTTTGTTTCTGGTGGAACCATTGTACTTCTCATCCATTGTTGTTGGCAAGTAAGTGCTTGTTAGCTTCAGCTTTTACATATTTGATTGTATGTATGCTAATGCTGGTAACAGAGAGATTTGGTCTGATGACTCTTATGTGAATGTATGTATGCTAATAGAGAGATTTGTCTGATGACTCTTATTTGAATGTATGTATGGTAATGCTGGTAACAGAGAGATTTATGCTAATGCTGGCAACAGAGAGATTTGGTGTGATGACTCATATTTGAATGTATTTGGAGTCAAACGGTAACCACAAAGTAAGGGACATAACCATTGAAAAATATATGTAAAAAAACTTGATAGTCTTTTCGTATATTTCCAATGGTTATGTCCCTTTATTTGCTTTGCAGGTACTTTCTTATGTGCATCGTATGTTGATAGGAGTGTCAGAGATTTGCACGTAGATATTTTCATTAGGAGTCTGATATTTTAGCTCACTGGAGCAACATTATCATACTGTCTCGTATAAGCCTGAGAGAATGAAGAAAGCCAAGACTGCCTGCTATCAAGATCATCATTTTCACTGCACAGAACAGCAAATTACTGGTAGTTAGTACAAGAACAACAAATTTATCAACATTCTCATTTTGCTTGTCTATATATATATATGCATATTTACAAGGGCTTTGAAGCAGTTCTTTGTTTATTGCTAAGTACATTCCACACATTTTTTTTTAAACATTCATTGGCAAAAAATTTTATAGTCTGAAATTGAAAACGTCTTGAAATTTTATTTCTTTAAATTCCTGAAATCAGGGTCTGGTGAATGTTGTGTATAGTGACTTCTAGGTTTGTGGCTATTTTATTTATGTGGTTTAGTTGTGTAAGAGATGGAGATGTGCTGGCCTCACGGGCAATCAAAACAGTGGACTAAAGTGTACATGAGAAATTAGACGAGGCAGATATATAGTTACTTGGAGGCAAGCCTTTCTGACAAATTTATAAAGTGTAGAAGAGACAAGATGGAAAATAGAGAGGTACACGACCAGGCCTGACGGAAAATTTATGCCTCAGCCATATTCATCTTGGCTAATTTACTCTTCTCGTGCCCAAGAAAAAAAATGCAGACGTTCCCGTCCGTGCCACACAAAAAGCACAGGTCCTGATCTGTATAGTGGGTATAGTTGTAAAATGGAATGTATTTACATGTACTTCCGTGTACTTATTATATTTCAAAATATAACTAAATGTATGAAAATTTCATAAATGCAGAGTTGTTTTAGAATAAAGAAGTAATGTGGTGTTTTTAGACAATGATTGTGCCCAGCTCACCATCGGCTAGGTCTAGATCTACACTACTTACCATCTGAGATGTGTAGATCTACTTGTCAATCTCGTATTGTGATTCTGTGTTACATTCTCGCTAAATTAATGTCTGAAATAACATACTAACTATTTCTACAGTCGTCTAAATATGTCTAAATCTTCTTAGGATACATTCAAGAGCAGTGGGGTGGTCACAGGCCATGTCCATACCCCTATCTACATCGTCAAAAATTGAAAAATTTCGATGTTTCTCTTCCTTTTTCTAGCTCGGCATCGCTCCTAACTAAGGACTCTTCCACCATTTTGAAAAATGTCACTGGAAACGTGAACGAAATATGTACAATCTAAATGTTACACCGGTTGGTTTTATTGAAACAAATGAATTGTCACTATAACGACTGTGGCACGCAACTCAGTAACCGGAAATTCTCACTATAGCGACTATGGCACGGGAAGAGTTAATGATGATCATGATGACAACATATGATAATGTGGTTGCCTGATTCACCTTTTTCTACTGTGTGATATATAGTGTCCATGTACTACATATCCCTCCTCCCTAAGTTCCACTCCCTTCTCACTTGTTACACATAGCTCAGAACCTCTTCACAGCATCACATTACAACCCCTCAACCCCAACTATAATCACATATTTCACTTTCTCCCGGCTAGATTACCATTGTATCACTCTCTCTCCCCTCCATGGTTTCCCCACCCATCACCCTCAGTTACGACCCACCTATCACACATCCCAAGTCTCCATTTAAATACTCTCTACACTCCACCAAGCACATTTCTGACACACAGAGTTGGACAAGCCACAGCTTTTACAAGTTACAGCTAAGTGCCCTATTCATTTTATTTGATTTTTTTTTGACTTAGCATTCATATGAATTTATACTTTATCTCCACTCTCTATTTCTTCATCCTGTGTGTTTTTGTATGATTATGGTTAATGCCGAAACGTCACAATTGTGTACTCGTTAAGTAATAAAGCTGTTCCTACTTTTTTTCCTAGTTTATACATTTTGATATTCCCCTGGGAACAACTGTGTTAAGAGCACAGTTATCTTAACATAGTGTTTGTGAGACAGGGAACATAGATCTGTTTGCTTAAAAACTCTGACCTACCTCTGTAGCCCAGAAACTTGTAGCAATCAACACTAATTGTAATTGTAATTGTTATTTTTGCAAAATGTAATGTCAGGTTGGTGGACGGATGGGGACATGGAGATCTCTGGCGGGGATGAGGGAAGTCTGGTGTGAAACCAATGAATCCAGGACGTGACAAGCCTATGGGTCTTTACAACAATGGCTATCAGAATGATGTAAACAAAACAGAGCCAGTAGACTATAGGTGGCGGGGAATGGATATCGTTGAAGCACTCATCAGATTCCTCATCTCAGAGTCAGAGTGTCTTTGTGGAACTGTCTCAAACCATCTGACATGGAGAAGGGGCTTAAGTACAGCCACCAGAGGCTGGAAAACAAAGTTTTGGCCAGGCCAGCCACACTGTCTTCATGGCAGTCCGAGCAAGACCACAGTCTGCCCTAGCAAGGAAAGGTGCTGAAGTCGGAGTTACCCAGCCAAAAGGCGCATCGCAAAAATCAGGGTAACACGCATTATCGCTAATGAAATGTCTATATCTACAGTTTTCAAACATGGTGCTCGCCCTGTGAAGACTAACCAGGCAGGTGCAGTGCCGGGCCCCCTGCCTCGAAAGGGTCCACCCAATGCTACTGGAGGTCCTCTCAGTTCGTCTTGTGGAGTCAGGAGACATGAGAGTAGAGCTACTGGCCAAAAATACAACAGAAGAAAACAGCCAAAAAGCAAGAACTTAAAATAATGCAGTGGAATGCTGAGGGTGTCAGCAGTGTTAGAGATGGCTATAGCAAAAAGGTTGAACTAGAGAACATACTTTTTGCAGAGCAGGTAAGTATATGCTGCATACAGGAGACACACCTAACCAAAGATGCCGCCTTTAAAATCAGAGGCTACCAGTGTTTTAGATCAGACCGACAGGACAGAAGAAAAGGAGGAGTACTCACACTTGTTAAGAATAACATCAGCGCATGTCAGGTGGGAGTGTACATGGAAGGAGCCGAATACCAGATGATCCATCTAAAAAGTAGTAATACAGATTTCCACCTCCTTAACTATTACTGTCCTAATGACCGCCCACTTGCTTTAGGAACAATCCCACACAAAGAGAGACTGATGGTCTGTGGTGATTTTAACAGTCATTCCCAGAGCTGGGGCTATGACCACATAGACAAGACAGGAGAGGAAGTTGAGAGCTGGCAGGATGATAATGGACTTCTCCTGATCAACCAGCCAATGGATGCCCCAACATTTTACTCAAGGGCTTGGCATACAAAATCAACACCAGATCTGGCATTCCACTCTCCAGATCTGAAGTGGAACATTACACGTGAAGTTGGAAAACAACTTGGAGGTAGCGACCATCGACCAGTCTTCCTGACAATAGAAAATGAACTCCTTAACACCAGTAACCCTCTCCCCAGATGGAACTATAAAAAAGCAAACTGGACAATGTACAGACATCGTACAGGTATCCTGGTGGGACAGCTGTCCATAGAAGGTAAGGATATTAACAGCATAGTGAAGGAATTCAATGCTTGTATCCTTCAGGCCGCTCGTGAAACCATTCCCAGAGGAGCTCGCAGGGACTATAAACCATACTGGTCTAGTGAGCTGGGAAAACTCCATGATGACGTGGAAGCAGCTCGAAAGCAAGCAGAAAATAGACCATGCCAAGAACACCACAATAATTACCAACATTCTAAGGCCAAATTTCAGAGAGCAAAGCTGCAAGCCAGACGGGAAAGTTGGAGAGAGAAAACAGAGTCCCTAAACTTTGAAAAGGATGGAAGGAAACTGTGGAAACTAATCAAACAGTTAAATGATGAGAGTACTGGAAGAAGTACAAAGATTACACTAATAGAGGATGGGAAAACTTTACAGGTAAGCAGGTAGCAGATCACTTTGCTCGCATGTTTGCACAGGACTGCAACATTGATATCCATCCAGAGAAGGAGCGTACAGTGCGCATCGAGCCACAGAAAGAGGAGGAACAAGTCAGAAAAGTGGAGGTCATGGATGCACCAATCACACGCAGTGAGTTAGACCTAGCAGTTAGTAAACTGAAACCAAGGAAATCACCAGGACCAGATGGAGTGTCCAATGAAATGATCAAGAACCTGGGAATGGCAGCAATGGGAAAGCTGTTGGATATTTTCAATATGTGCTGGAGCACAGGTAAGTTACCTCAAATCTGGAAGGAAGCAAGCATGGTACCACTGCTAAAACCAGGGAAAAACAGTGATACTGCCTCCAGCTACAGGCCAATCAGTCTCACTAGCTGCCTATGCAAAACGATGGAACGCATCATTGACCTGAGGCTAAAATGGTACCTAGAAAGTGAAAACCTTCTCGTTCCACAACAAGCAGGATTTAGGCAGTACTACAGTACGGAAGATCAAGTGACCTATCTCTCTCAAGAGATTGAGGATGCATTCCAAGAGAAAAACCTTGTACTAGCAGCGTGGATAGACCTGAAGAAAGCCTTTGATAAAGTATGGAAAAAAGGTCTGCTGTGGAAACTAAGAAACTGCAATGTGAATGGAAGACTGTACAACTGGATAAAGTCCTATTTACACAATAGAAGAGCTAGAGTAGTAATGGATGGACACAAAAGCCAGAAAGTACTTCTGCGACACGGTGTACCACAAGGAGGAGTCCTTTCGCCTACACTATTCCTTGTATTCATTAATGACCTGGTCAAGGAACTTCCCTATGGAATCAAAGCAGCACTGTATGCAGATGATCTGGTCATGTGGTGTACAGATGAATATGCGACAGTTGCTACACAGAGACTCCAAAGAGCAGCAGACATCTTGACATCATGGACAAACAAATGGTGTGTAAGTATCAACACAGAGAAATCAAGTACCACTCTGTTCACCCTCTCATCTAAACAGAAAGCAGGTAAGATCTTTGTAAATGAAATACCCTTAAGGATGGACAACCAACCCACTTACTTAGGAGTGACTCTTGACTCAAAACTGACTTGGAAGCAACACATCAACAGTGCAGAAGCAAAAGCCAGAAGAAAACTAGCCATATTAAGAAAATTGAGTGGGACTACATGGGGAGCTAGTGAAAGAATCCTCAAGAATGTATATCAGCAAAGTATTCTACCACATTTAGAATATGGCTCAACATCTTGGTGCACAGCATCAAACACTACGCTGCATAATCTAGACAAGGTTCAAAATCAGTCACTACGGATTATCACAGGTGCCATGAGGTCCACACCAATAGTAGAAATGCAGAAAATAATTGGTGTTCAACCGCTAAAGGAACGTAGAGACACAAAGGTCATGACCATGGGAGAAAAATTCCTTAGCTCTGTAAGCCATCCCCTGAAGGAGAGATTCAATAACTTGGCATTAGGACGGCTTAAAAGAAGCAGCTTCATTCATCAGGCCAAGCGTATGCGTAAGCTGATACCTGACCTTCCAACTGTAGTCACTCCATTATCATCTGTACCAGAGCATACACCATGGAAAGAAGCAGATTATACACAAATAACTATTCAGACTGAAGTGAAAGGTGTGCAGAATGGTGAGATGCAGAGCAGTCTTGTAAGATCAACAGCCACACTTAGTGTTCTAGATGACAAATATCCATGTGACACCTGGATACGTGTGTATACAGATGGATCTGCACATAATGCCATAAAGAATGGTGGGGCAGGAGCATATATTGAATATCCAAACAACACCATTGACAAGATTTCCATACCCACTGGTAAATACTGCAACAACTTTGATGCAGAAGTTAGGGCAATTATTGCTGCAGTTGAAAAACTATCAGACTCCAGAATTGATACATGTCCTGTAGTAATTCTCACAGATGCAAGATCAGTACTGGAGGCTCTTCAGTGCAACAAACTACCAGACCTTAAGGATGCCTTGTCAAAAATTGGCTTACAACATGGAGTCACTTTGCAATGGATTCCCTCCCACTGTGGGATACCAGGCAATGAGAAAGCTGACCATCTGGCCAAAGAGGGCACTGAAATGGAGCAACCAGACATACCAGTCACCTATAATCAGAAGAAAAGCATGATAAAAACCTACAGGAAGCCACAAACACCACCACATGATGACTATCACATGCTAAACAGAAAGGAACAAGTCACCATCTTCCGTCTCCGAACAGGACACAGCCGACTCCGAAGTCATATGTATACAAAGTTTAAGGTTGGTACTACTAATCTATGTACATGTGCCCAGGTGCCCCAAACCGTGGAACATATCCTCCAGAACTGCATCAACTACGAGACACTGAGAAATAATTACTGGCCCAGTGAAACCACTAAAGAAGATAAGCTCTACGGTTCCATACATGAGTTACAAAAAACAGTGAAATTTATCCAAGAGACAGGACTGCAGATATAGACAGACAGTGCGAACGAAGAAGAAGAAGAAGAGAAGACATTTTGATATCACAGCTTTACTGCAGTGG
This sequence comes from Achatina immaculata, assembly GCA_009760885.1. NCBI lineage: Eukaryota > Metazoa > Mollusca > Gastropoda > Stylommatophora > Achatinidae > Lissachatina > Lissachatina immaculata. The sequence continues at coordinate 45,098,291 of CM019716.1, forward strand.
CTCCATGTATAATTATACTCATACACTAATTATGTGTTACATGCTTTCTTTTATGTTTGTCATATCATTGGCTTATAGTTGTAGCATGCTTTCTTTTATGTTTGTCATATCATTGGCTTATAGTTGTAGCATGCTTTCTTTTGTGTTTGTCATATCATTGGCTTATAGTTGTAGCATGCTTTCTTTTGTGTTTGTCATATCATTGGCTTATAGTTGTAGCATGCTTTCTTTTGTGTTTGTCATATCATTGGCTTATAGTTGTAGCATGCTTTATTTTATGTTTGTCATATCATTGGCTTATAGTTGTAGCATGCTTTCTTTTGTGTTTGTCATATCATTGGCTTATAGTTGTAGCATGCTGTCTTTTGTGTTTGTCATATCATTGGCTTATAGTTGTAGCATGCTATCTTTTGTGTTTGTCATATCATTGGCTTATAGTTGTAGCATGCTATCTTTTGTGTTTGTCATATCATTGGCTTATAGTTGTAGCATGCTATCTTTTGTGTTTGTCATATCATTGGCTTATAGTTGTAGCATGCTGTCTTTTGTGTTTGTCATATCATCTAGGCATGAAAGATACTTACACTTACATCTTTGTTTTTTTTTAATTAACATAAAGAAAATCAGGTTAACACTTTTCATGTTAACATGCATTTAAGATACGCTTATTTTCTGTAATAACATACTCCCATGTAGTTTTTTTGTAATAACATACATTTTAGGTACTGTTGTGGAACTTTTTTGTATCAACACCCTCTAAAGGTGCCCATACAGTGCGGATGCTATGAGAAGAGCTGTGATATCCAGAGTTTGTCCACTTTCGTCATCTTTGGCCCCACCATTTAAAGTGAATAAACCAGAGTTGTTGCAGGCTTTAGGCCAGGAATTTGAAGCCAGCCGTGCTGTGGTTGAGCATGGAAATAATCCTGTTGGAATGAATGCAAACAAGATTGTTCCTTCAGCATCAGGTAGTAAACTGTTTGCTGAGTGTAGCATTATTTGTTCAATAAACATGTATTTGTTGTTTTCTGTGTATGTTATTTATTATTTGTTCCTTCACTTTTATAGTGAATGTGGCTACAAAATTAGCCACAAATTAGACTGTTCCCTGAAAGAGGTAATAATCGCTCTTTCACCCTCTTATAGAAAATCTTTCAGAAAGAGGTACTATAATGTTCTCTAAGTATTGCATTAACCCCTTTAGCATTTTCCCCGAGTCACTCATACAGTGGTCTCCCTGAGTTAACTCGCCAGTTATGCACACATGCACTTTCATAACGTTATTCCCAAGTTTTCTTACCCTATCATAAACAGTGGCTGACCTAGTTATCAGAAACTGTGGGAGGCTTCTAGAACAGCAGATTTGACAACCAGGTCAAGGTAAATGTAGCCACATTGCTGTGTTACACTGCTCATTTTCATTTTGTGAAAATAATTCGCCATCAGACAAGCAACGCAGTATTTTAAAAATAACTCTGAAGATGTTAATTGTTCATTGTTTTTGATGTACATTAAGTTCTGAAACTCAGGTATCAGACTGTTCCTTCATAGTGAGACAGTGTAAAAATGTGTATGCAGGAAACAGCAAGAGAACAATCTTTAACCATAAGGGTGAACTAATATCTCGTCTACTGAATCCTAAGTCATCAACAATCACCAAAAAATGTAACATACACAAACTAGGATAGCTTTGGGTACTTTAGTTTGTTTTTGTTATAGTAAAATGTACACTTTTGCCTCTTTATATTGTCCTTAAATTGTTTTGTGTATAGTGCAATGAATTATTATTAGTTGTTTCTGACAATGAGAATCACCCATGATGCAAGACCAAATCATTTGTATATAATTTATTAGATATTTCTTTTTTTTTTTTTTTAATTCACTTGCCTGTTATCTCTTCTTATCTCCTTCCCTCTTCCCCACCCCCATCAAAGCCACTAGAACAGTTTCTTTTTTTTTTAGTTAGATGTCTCATGATTTACATCTGCATAGTTCTCCCAGGTAGTTACGTCTACATGCATTACCTTCTTTCATATATGTCTGGACCAAGGTTGTGATTACTTCTCTTCATCAGTATGTGTTGTCAGAGCCAAGTATCTTTTATATATATATATATATATATGTATCATTGTGAGTATGAGCTCAAGATTTTAATATTTAGTCAGCTTTTATTCTTTCCTTTATTTCAGCAATGACATGGTATTTGTCATATAAACCTAATGTCAGTTATCAGGATGTTACTGTAAATGGCAGGCGACAGGGTATAACAAAAAATGATGCACATAAACCACAAGCCAGGTAGGTGGTCTTTACATGCTTTAAATACTAATCAGGGGTTGTCTATGTATGCTACATTATATTATCATTAGTTTAAGATTACATAATTTTTTCTGAGATTAAAAATATTTCGATGCCTCTGTGCTGTTGTTGAGTTGAACAATTTGATTTGACCAGTGAACATCAATTTCCTTACAGTCATTTATTTTTTTAGTATAAATCTGACATGACTGTATCATAGGTAATACCAGCATTTTGACAAAAACTAGTCTAGATTCAGTCATTCCTCTGCACAATGCTTCTGTTAATAAGCTGTTGTGATATTCTGGAAAGTCCTGTATCCTATTCAGTATCTCTCCCAGAGTACACTAACTAATGACAGTTTTACCATGGTAAAGGTGCTCCTGTTATGTGGAGGCATATAGGGCATATGTTTTTAGTGCCCATGCTTTCCTTGACCTGTTAGCCCACATGAGGGCGACATGGTCGGCACACATCCGACCAGCTTTCCTTTCCCCATCTCCAGAAGAAGTCAGGTACCTATTTCTACACCAGGCTGACTATGGTGCCTCTGACTGGGTTTGAGCCCCAGACCTTTGCTATGACAGACTAGCGCATTAGCACTCAGGTGCCTGCTAGCATATTGCTATAACTTGCTAGGTGTGGTTTCATGGGTTAGACTTATATTGCTATAACTTGCTGAATGCAGTATCATGGGTTAGACTATTATATTGCTATAACTTGCTAGGTGTGGTAACATGGTTTAGACTATTATATTGCTATAACTTGCTAGGTGTGGTAACATGGTTTAGACTATTATATTGCTATAACTTGCTAGGTGTGGTATCATGGGTTAATAAACTTAGTTCTGTGGTTATTTACAACACAAGTGAAGGAGATGGACCATACACTTTTGTCTGTTACTGCATTGTTACACTTAAAATTTAGTTCTTTAATCCTAAATGTTTATTGTATACATATTGTTTATTTCTAATTATTTACAGTAAATGGTTGTCCGTTTCAGAAGTGCTGTCTGCAGTATATCCTTGTATAAATGTTTTCAAGACCTAGTGGAGAAAACAGAACAGACCTCTCGACCAGTTGCTCTAAGGTATGGTATCAGTTTATTGATACTGCAGATCTTGTGATATCAGTTTATTGATATAGCAGATCTTATGACATCCATTTTTAGATACTACATTTCTGTATCAGAAGTTGATGAAGTATTTTGTGTGTGTGTGTGTGTGTGTGTGTGTGTGTGCATGCATGCGCATCCGCATGTTTTTGTTTGTTTGTTTGTTTCTTTAAACAGGGTTAAAAATGTAATCATGCATTAAAATTTTTAATAACAAATTAACTGCATTTTAATCAGAATTTTATGTTTTTCTTTTAACCATATTAATATTGTTCTGTAAAACAGAAATAGCTCAGTACTACTTCCTAATATAAAACATGTTAAATTACCTCTTGCCTGCATATATTAAATTATTCCAGTTAGTTTAATAACAGTTTGGTGCAAAATATATAGTTGAATAAACAATGAAACACTAATCAGTCAGCAGCTAAACGTAATTTTTTTTTCAAACTACATCACAGTAATGCAATAATACCATCTTTAGAAAGATGTGAAGATGAAAAAAGTAACTTATTCAGTGAGTTTTTAATTTATTCATTCAGCCAATTACTTAAGCAGCAGGCCAGTTTATTTATGCTGGTAGATTCAAAGGATTGTTTTTTTTTTCTTTACCAACATACCCAGATACAGAAAACAAATATTCACAAGGGACAGTAGTGGCTGAGGATACTAAATATTTTCTAGCTAACTTAGCACAAGGGACAGTAGTGGCTGAGGATACTAAATATTGTCTATCTAACTTAGCACAAGGGACAGTAGTGGCTGAGGATACTAAATATTTTCTAGCTAACTTAGCACAAGGGACAGTAGTGGCTGAGGATACTAAATATTGTCTAGCTAACTTAGCACAAGGGACAGTAGTGGCTGAGGATACTAAATATTGTCTAGCTAACTTAGCACAAGGGACAGTAGTGGATGAGGATACTAAATATTGTCTATCTAACTTAGCACAAGGGACAGTAGTGGATGAGGATACTAAATATTGTCTAGCTAACTTAGCACAAGGGACAGTAGTGGATGAGGATACTAAATATTTTCTAGCTAACTTAGCACAAGGGACAGTAGTGGGTGAGGGTTCTAAATATTGTCTATCTAACTTAGCAATAGCTTGGTATTTGTCCTCATGTAGCTTCCTCCAGTGTCATGGTTCCAAGTCAGTGTCAGTTTCTTGCTCAAGTCTGTATTGTTCAGCAGCTGTCTTCAGTGGCTTCCTGTCAGAGTCTGATGACAGTTTATGTATTTCTTTTTTTTTTTTTTTGGGGGGGGGGGTGGTTTCTCTGTTGTGTTTTGATTATTATCAAGTTGGTCAGAAGAACTTCCAGCTCTTACTAAACCTTGATTCTTTTGTCCTTTACCAGCATTTAGATTTTTTAAATGAGGGTTCAGTGTAGTCACATTTCCTATAATAGACACTCATCCAGTCATTCATACAATCTTTGCCCAGTCCAAACATAGCAGTAATGTTTGTAAACAATGCTTAGGTTTACTCTTCATGCATCTTTTTAATTTCTGGCATGAATTTTTGAAAGCCACATCTTAGATTAGTTCTGTCTGAGCTGAAAAACTAACCTGCAGAGATTAGGGTGTCACAGAGTATCCCCAGGCTCTGTCACAGCAATGGCCTACATGTGAATAACTTGAAGGTGTGGCATGTATACCTTTCAAAAGATTCTTAGCTTGCTACAAGTAAGAGATGCACACTATGATCTACTCACCTTGAGATTTTCAGCCTTCAGTGAATTTGATGTGTATTGTGATTTTAGATTACAATCTGGCAAACGGGCTTGTGCCCAAAGTTTTGGAGGTTCTTCGTGGCCGCAGTCTCTAATTAATGCATTTAGGTGCTGCACTAAAAAATGTCATCACAGAAATTTTTAATTTGTTAAGGGCATTTGTTAACAGCAGTTAACGAGGAGCCTTAGTTTTAATATTCATAGTTGTATCTCTGCTGTTACATTTCAGTAACAGAATATAAATGTGAATGAATAAATTAGTTAACAAATTCGTTAATTAATATGAATAGTATAAGCACTTTATTCTATACCATAGAAATAAGAAAGTTGTTTGGATTGTCCATATATTGAGGAGATAGGTTGTTAGCATAGTCAACATAGACTAGGTGGAACTCAAGAGTCACAAGAAGACCATCAAACACTTGGAGAAGGTAAACAGAGAACATGAATTAAGGCAGAGAGGCTTCACATGGGGACACCAAGATATTATCAGCCAGGACAAGAAGAGGTGGTGGCTCCTTCAAGGAGTGAAGTTAGGAAGGATGGTGATGATAACAGTTACCTCCATTTCCTTGTTTTCTTTTTTTTTTCAATCTGTTGTTTCCTTTCAGTTTTCAGTTTTAGTCTTATTTTCCCTATACACAGATTGTGATCACTGTTGATGTCTGCACTCTTATATGTTCTTACAATCTATCAGAGATGTTCTGAATTTCTTTCTAATACAAAAAAGATCTATCTTATTTCTGGTTCTATCATCTGGAGTTATCCATGTTGTTTTATGTATCTCTTTGTGTGGAAATATTGTTCCTCCAATGACCATGTCCTCTGTTAGTCATATTTCAATTATTCTTTCTCCATTCTGATTTACCGTATCAATCCCTTCTTTCCTCATTACTTTTTCTACGTTGGTGTTATCTTTTCCTACCTTGGCGTTGAAGTCCCCCATAGCAGTTAGGATGTCGTGTTTAGGGACTTTGCTAATGAGTTGTTGTAGTTGGTGATAGAAATTGTCTTTTATTTCATCATCTGCATTGTTCGTGGGTGCATAGCATTGTATGATTGTCATTCTTCCGTGTCTTATTTGGAATGGTGCTCTTAATATACGACTGTTCACTGGTTCCCATTCTGTAAGGCTCTTTGCTGCTGCTAACATAATTATACCTACTCTTTCATGATATTTCCCATCATCTCTGCCTGAATATATGATTAACTTACAGTTTTCCGCAGATCTTTTCCCTGCTTCTGGCCATCACATTTCACTGATGCACAGGACGTCTAAGTGATATCTATCCATTTTTTGGATTATCTGAGCAGCTTATGATGGTGCGGCCATTGTTCTTACATTCCAGAATCCGATCTTTGTCACACAATTTTGTAATTGCCATAGACTTCATTCGGTCAGTCATTTGCATGTCCTATGCGGAACTTTGCCTCCCTAACAGCTCTCCTTTAGGCCTCTTGGTTATAAACAAGATGCCCTGATTCTGATGCATCCATTTGCAGCCATCTTCGCCTTGGTCTTCCACTCTTTCTATTTCCCATTATGTATCCTTCCAAGACAGTCTTCTCTAAATTATCATGACATTTAATATGTCCAAAATATTTAAGTTTTCTCTGTTTAATCCACTTTACTAGTCAGCCTTCTTCAGTATTAAATTCTTGTAGTATGGATATACACAACATAATGAAAAAATGCTGCACAGGTAACACAGGCATTGATTGGGTACATGAGATCCAACTGGAAGATATTGATTTTGCAGATGACATAACTCTTATCGGTGACAATGTGAAATCAGTTCAAGTAAAAACAGATACCCTGTCTTCAATGGCTAGTAAAATAGGACTTGAAATTAATAAGGATAAAACAAAAATAATGAAACTTCTCATTAACCACGAAGGACAAATATCCATAGAAGAAGCAGCTGTTAAAGAAGTGAACCATTTTGCATATCTCGGTAGCTACATAGACCAGGATAGTGACACTAGAAAGGAAGTTAGAATTCGAATTGCAAAAGCAACATTGACCGTCAAGAATCTTGAGAACATATGGTATTCAAAAGTTGCAAGTATAAAAACCAAGTTAAGATTATTCAGTTGTAATATCCACCCTCATTTATGTATGTGAAAGCTGGAAAACAACTAAAGAAATAGATAAGAAATTAGACTCTTTCAAAAACAAAAGCCTAAGGAAAATACTCGGTATAAAGTGGAATGAAATTAAGAACAACACAGTGATAAGACAGGTGAGCACACAACAACACCTGTTTCATGGGTGATCAGAAAAAAGATATGGACATATGTTGGTCATGTGATGAGAAGAAACAACAAGAGAATCTCAAAACTCAAGTTCACTCTGCAAGAAAGTCATCAACACAAGCAACCAGTTGTTTCATAGGCCCCCAAGCAATTTCTTCCGCTCATGATTTCTTATCACTGTCTTTGATTTCTGTTATTGTGAGAGGATGCCAATTTATGAAAATTATAACATATCAGTGATATCTGAGAGCAGTACCATTCATAGAAGATGAGTATATTTACTTGTTATATTTTCTTGTTCTGTTTTTAATTTATGCAGGAATGAAAGCATCAAGACCTTGACCTACTGGGAAGCTAAAACTTTGGCTACCGAATTTCAGAGAGCATGGGTTGAACTCAGGAAAACTGTCTTCTGTACGTGGATTGTGAAACAAAGAGAATTGCTAAGTTTTTGTGTGAATGACTGAACACTTCTTCCTGTATATCTGTGAACTGGTGTGTAAAAGAGAGAGAGCACGAAATGTGGATATAAATGGTTGTCTTGGTTGCTAGTAGCTTGTCTAGGCAACCTCCAGTCAGCTTAGCTGTGGAAACTTGGGTACATGACACTTTTGTTAAGCAGCTGCTTGCAACAATGTGTGATGTCTGCTTACAAGGTGAGGCACACCCCTGTAAACATGACTGCCAGTGCTTTAAGGGAAAATAGATTTGTTCATGGAAATCAGTTTCATGTATGTGGGAGTTGGTATGAAAGTGTTTTCACAAAAAAGCAGTATTTGTCATGTGATTCCAAAATGCCATTGGGTAAAGTTTTACTTATGTATAATCTTGACTGAGTAAATAGAGAACTTTGTCAATTAAAATAAAAATTCATGTAGTAAAATATGTTTTCATGCTCTTGAGTTGTTTTTTTTTCCTCAATTTTTTTTAAACAAATGTTTGTTAACAAGAAGTAGCTTCAAACACACCAGAAAAGTATTTGAAAACTGTCAACAGACTTAACTGGTCCCACTTCAGAAAATAAAGAAGGTCTGCTGTGGTTCACTTCTCACCCAGCTCTGTGCATGTGTATAAAATCTTCACGATCTTCACCCAGCTGTGTGCCTGTGTATAAAATCTTCACCCAGCTGTGTGCCTGTGTATAAAATCTTCACCCAGCTCTGTGCCTGTGTATAAAATCTTCACCCAGCTGTGTGCCTGTGTATAAAATCTTCACCCAGCTCTGTGCCTGTGTATAAAATCTTCACCCAACTCTGTGCCTGTGTATAAAATCTTCACAATCTTCACCCAGCTCTGTGCCTGTGTATAAAATCTTCACAATCTTCGCCCAGCTCTATGCCTGTGTATAAAATCTTCACCCAGCTGTGTATCAAAATCTTCAAATGTTTCAAGTGGCCACTACAAAGAACCAAAATGTTCACTTAAAAGACCATTATACACAAAGAAAATTGTGCTGCATACTTTCTACTGAGTGCACCAGGTTAATGTCCTTCTCATAAATGCCATGGATAGTGGTACCAGGGAAGAGGAGGCAGGACTTTCCTGGTTGCCAGCAATGTCAAGAGGAGGCAGGACTTTCCTGGTTGCCAGCAATGTCAAGAGGAGGCAGGACTTTCCTGTTTGCCAGCAATGTCAAGAGGAGACAGGACTTTCCTGGTTGCCAGCAATGTCAAGAGGAGGCAGGACTTTCCTGGTTGCCAGCAATGTCAAGAGGAGGCAGGACTTTCCTGGTTGCCAGCAATGTCAAGAGGAGGCAGGACTTTCCTGGTTGCCAGAAATGTCAAGAGGAGACAGGACTTTCCTGGTTGCCAGCAATGTCAAGAGGAGACAGGACTTTCCTGGTTGCCAGCAATGTCAAGAGGAGACAGGACTTTACTGGTTGCCAGCAATGTCATGCTTAGCTTCTTTGCAGAGGTCACCACAGCAAAGAACTGAACAGTAAAAATGGTAGAAGATGAAAGTGCACACTGGTTATAACATAGTTTTGTTAACAAGTAAATTGCTTCTGCCGTATGTGCTGTTGTCATACCCTCAAGATAAAAACTGCAGAAACCGCAGTGTTTCAGGTGCTTGTTTTGGTGTGAACATACTGGCAGTTACCTGGCCACATGCTACAGATAAGTATAAATTCTGTTTCAGACCTCTCATGCTGGCAAATCTATCCCATTTTGTCCTCGTGCAAGGTGTCTTTACTGTTGTTTGTGATTTCCATTGTATTCTGTATTTCTGCCTTATCTTCTTTTTTTATAGTTAACCCAATTTAAAATAAAAGTTTTAAGGGCATGCATCTTTCCCATCACAACATATGCCTGTAAGACCTGGACACTTAGCAAAACAGCTGAGAAACACATAAATGTCTTTGAATGTAAATGCTACAGAAGAGTTCTTCAAATATGGACACAAAAAAGAACAAATATATCCATAGTACAAGAACTTAATATTGAAGAAGGCTGGCTAGTAAAGAGGATTAAACAGAAAACTTTTTTTTGGACACATTAAACATCATGATAGTCTAGAGAAGACCGTCTTGGAAGGGTATGTATTGGGAAAAAGAGAGGAAGACCAAGGTGAAGATGGCTGCAAGACATTGACAATCTGCAAATGGATGCAGCAGGGCATCTTGCTCACAACCGAGAGGCCTACAGGAGAGCTATTAAGGAAGCAAAGTTCTGCAAAGGGACATGCAAATGAATGAATCCAATTTCCTGCAACAAAATTTCAGGATTTTTAGAGCAAACAAGTGTTATAAGAAATTCTGATTTAAAAGAGACATAACATTTCCCTCAGCTGATCATGTCATCTGTGACAGAAAGTGTTCCAGATCCACTCTTCTCTGTACATCTTCTTCTTCTTTGTTCGCAATTCTCTGTACATGAAACATTAACTGTCTTTCATATTTCCAACTTTTTTTTTCTTTTGAGAAAAGAGGAATGGATAAGCAAGACCACATGGGAAGAGGTAGAGCAAAGAAAGGAAATCAAGAAAAAATTACTGAACACCAAATCACAAAGGCTAAAAGAACAAGTTTTAAGTAATTATGCACAAAAAGACAAAGAAGTGAAGGAAACATGCCATCAAGATAAACGTCAGTACTATGACAACTTAGCAGAAGCAGCAGAGAAAGAAGCATATGCAAATGACATGAAAAAGATAACGGTAATCCTATCATGCCTTAGAGGCACATAGGGATATGGTGTTAATATATACAAAATCACAAAGCAGATGACAGGTAACTTCAGCACAAGATGTGAGAGTGCAATAAGGACACATAAGGGACAAATGATCAGTGGAGAAAGAAAATTGAAAGATGGAGGTAACACTTTAACACCCTACTAAACACAACGCAAGCAGCACAAACAATAGACATAGCTAAAGCAAAAACGGAACTAAACATCAATACAGGACCAATAACAATAAATGAAGTAAAGGAGGCAATAAAGAAGCTAAAATTAGACAGAGCACCAGTTGAAGATGAAGTGACTGCTGAGATGTTGAAAGCAGAAGAAACAGAAACATCAAAACAATTGCCAGATACTACAACAAATTTGGGATCTAGAAAAAGCTCCAGAGGAGTGGAAAACTGGACTTATAGTAAAGCTACCAAAGAAGGGTGACCTCAGAGATTGTGGAAACTGAAGAGGCATTATGCTCTGCCACTTATCAGTAAAGTATTTTGCAGAGTAATCATCAACATAATTGTACCAGCACTTGAGGGAAAACTTCAGAAAGAGCAGGCAGGATTTAGGAAAGGAAGATCATGCATAGACCACATATTTGTACTTAGACAAATATTAGATCAGGCAAATGAGTGATATAGCACAACATATGCACTGTTTTCAAATTTTGAGAAAGCCTTTGATAGTGTCAACAGAGATGCACTGTGGAAAATTCTAAGATGGCATGGCCTCCCCCATAAGATAGTGAATGTAATCAAAGCCCTATACGAGGGTTTTCAGTGCAAAGCGATCTGTGGAGAACATATCTCCAACAGATTTAGGGTACACACAAGGAGGAGTCCTTTCGCCTACACTATTCCTTGTATTCATTAATGACCTGGTCAAGGAACTTCCCTATGGAATCAAAGCGGCACTGTATGCAGATGATCTGGTCATGTGGTATACAGATGAATATGCGACAGTTGCTACACAGAGACTCCAAAGAGCAGCAGACATCTTGACATCATGGACAAACAAATGGTGTGTAAGTATCAACACAGAGAAATCAAGTACCACTCTGTTCACCCTCTCATCTAAACAGAAAGCAGGTAAGATCTTTGTAAATGAAATACCCTTAAGGATGGACAACCAACCCACTTACTTAGGAGTGACTCTTGACTCAAAACTGACGTGGAAGCAACACATCAACAGTGCAGAAGCAAAAGCCAGAAGAAAACTAGCCATATTAAGAAAATTGAGTGGAACCACATGGGGAGCTAGTGAAAGAATCCTCAAGAATGTATATCAGCAAAGTATTCTACCACATTTAGAATATGGCTCAACATCTTGGTGCACAGCATCAAACACTACGTTGCATAATCTAGACAAGGTTCAAAATCAGTTTCTACGGATTATCACAGGTGCCATGAGGTCCACACCAATAGTAGAAATGCAGAACATAGTTGGTGTTCAACCACTAAAGGAACGTAGAGACACAAAGGTCATGACCATGGGAGAAAAATTCCTTAGCTCTGTAAGCCATCCCCTGAAGGAGAGATTCAATAACTTGGCATTAGGACGGCTTAAAAGAAGCAGCTTCATTCATCAGGCCAAGCATATGCGTAAGCTGATACCTGACCTTCCAACTGTAGTCGCTCCATTATCATCTGTACCAGAGCATACACCATGGAAAGAAGCAGATTATACACAAATAACTATTCAGACTGAAGTGAAAGGTGTGCAGAATGGTGAGATGCAGAGCAGTCTTGTAAGATCAACAGCCACACTTAGTGTTCTAGATGACAAATATCCATGTGACACCTGGATACGTGTGTATACAGACGGATCTGCGCATAATGCCATAAAGAATGGAGGGGCAGGAGAATATATTGAATATCCAAACAACACCATTGACAAGATTTCCATACCCACTGGTAAATACTGCAACAACTTTGATGCAGAAGTTAGGGCAATTATTGCTGCAGTTGAAAAACTATCAGACTCCAGAATTGATACATGTCCTGTAGTAATTCTCACAGATGCAAGATCAGTACTGGAGGCTCTTCAGTGCAACAGACTACCAGACCTTAAGGATGCCTTGTCAAAAATTGGCTTACAACATGGAGTCACTTTGCAATGGATTCCCTCCCACTGTGGGATACCAGGCAATGAGAAAGCTGACCATCTGGCCAAAGAGGGCACTGAAATGGAGCAACCAGACATACCAATCACTTATAATCAGAAGAAAACATGATAAAAACCTACAGGAAGCCACAAACACCACCACATGATGACTATCACATGCTAAACAGAAAGGAACAAGTCACCATCTTCCGTCTCTGAACAGGACACAGCCGACTCCGAAGTCATATGTATACAAAGTTTAAGGTTGGTACTACTAATCTGTGTACATGTGCCCAGGTGCCCCAAACTGTGGAACATATCCTCCAGAACTGCATCAACTACGAGACACTGAGAAATAATTACTGGCCCAGTGAAACCACTAAAGAAGATAAGCTCTACGGTTCCATACATGAATTACAAAAAACAGTGAAATTTATCCAAGAGACAGGACTGCAGATATAGACAGACAGTGCAAACGAAGAAGAAGAAGAAGAAGGGTACAAACAGGAGTGAAGCACCAACATTGTTTATCTTGGCAGTAGACTGGTTAATGAAGGAAGCAACATCAGACAAATGCAGAGGATTACAATGGACCCTTGACACAGTGCTGGAGGACCTTGACTTTGTGGACGACATTTGTCTACTATCAAGCAGCCACAAAGATATGCAAGATAAAATAAACAAGCTAACTCAGAATGCAAACAACATAGGATTAAAGATCAATGTAAGAAAGACAAGGTTAATGAGGCAAAATGTGAACAACAGAATGTACTCTCAGAATAGATAGCAAGTTAGTGGAGGAGGTCAAAGAATTTGTATATCTTGGCAGTATAGTAGCAGAAAATGGAGACATCACAGAGGACATCAACAGCAGACTTACTAGAGCAAACCAGGCTTTTGCAATGCTGCAGACAATATGTAAATCTAAAAAACTAAGCATGAAGACGAAAATCAGGATATTTAAGAGTAATGTTCTAAGTGTACTACGCTATGGAAGTGAATGCTGGAAAATCACCAAAACCATATAAAACAAGTTGAATTCTTTCCAGACTAAATGTTTACAAAGAATTAGAAAAATATTTTGGCCAAACACCATAAGAAATAACATCTTGTTAGCAGAAATGCAGATAAAGCCACTGACAACAATTATTGAGGAAAGACGCTGGCGATGGTTGTACATGTGCTCCGAATGACTGACAACTTACTACCAAAAGTAGCACTAAGATGGACACCACAGGGGAACAGAAGTAAGGGTAGACCAAAAGAGACATGGAGAAGAACAACAGAAAGGATGTTGAGCAATAGAGGGCTCACCTGGGCAAGAGCAGAAAAAAAGGCAAAGGACAGGCATTTGTGGAAAACCCTTAGGGAAGCCCCATGTGCCCTGGGCACTTAAGGCTCAGAGAGAGAGAGAGAGAGAGAGAGAGAGATTTCCAACTTATTGGATAAAATATAAATTTAAGCCTGTGCATTCATCAGGCAGTAGAAATATAAAGGAAGTAAGACCTCACCCAACAAGTTCGTGACAGAGAATTTAATAAAAGTGTAAACATGAATGAAACCTTAACTTGATTTTTTTGTGTGTGAGTTTAACAGCAGTTTTGTTCCACCACGGCTCCAGTACAAGTGACAGCATGTGATTTATGTGTTTTTTTGTAAGTATAAAACCACTTGTGTCTGAAGTTCACTCATATTTTTCTATTCAAGCTGATAGTTGTCTTTTTAGTCAGTCCAGTGATTCTGAATATTCTGAAGAACAATATTTGTCCTTTGGGTTACACTCAGTGTTCCCACTAAGCTAAGCATGCGAGCAATCACTCCCATATTTGCTTGGCATTGCTCATAAATTATTCATGTCACTCAGTAAAAACACAGATGTTTTAACTTATTCATATTCACACTGAAATTTGCTGGTCATAAATTGTCAGACTATATAAATTATTTAGTTCATTCATTCATTTCATTCATTCATTCCTTTGCATGTCCCTTGCGGAACTTTGCCTCCCAAACAGCACTCCTGTAGGCCTCTCGGTTGTGAGCAAGATGGCCTGCTGCTGCTGCATCCATTTCCAGATCATCAACGATGTCTTGCAGCCATCTTCGTTTCGGTCTTCCTCTTTTTCTTTTTCCCATTATGTATCCTTCCAATACGGTCTTCTCTAAATTATCATGACGTTTAATGTGGCCAAAATATTTAAGTTTTCTCTCTTTAATCCTCTTTACTAGCCAGCCTTCTTCAATATTAAGCTCTTGTAGTATAGATATATTTGTTCTTTTTTGTGTCCACGATATTTGGAGAACTCTTCTATAGCATTTACATTCAAAGGCATTTATGTGCTTCTCAGCTGTTTTGTTAAGTGTCCAGGTCTCACAGGCATATGTTGCGATAGGAAAGATGCATGCCCTTAAAATCTTATTTTTGTGGTTCTGTCTGCTCCTCTCCACAGATTCTTTATTTGTTTTACTTTCTGAAGAGCAATAGATGTCCTCCTTTTAATTTCCTTCATTGTATCTCCATTATTAGTTAGTAGTGATCCAAGATATTCAAAACTCTCCACTTCTTCCAGTTTTTCCTCATTGATACATATTTCAGTTGCCTTGTTTGTTTTGTCAGTTGTCATCACTTTAGTTTTCTTTGCATTAAGATAGAGGTTCTGCTCTTCGCTGTTCTTGCGGACTGACATAATTAGTTTTTCCATTCCTTCTTGTGTTGTGGACAGCAATACTGTGTCATCAGCATATCTAATCTCTGGTATTTCATAACCTCCAACTGTTATGGCATCGTAATATACTTTGTCTACATCTTCTCTAACATTCCTCATTATATTTTCAGTATACAAGTTAAATAAGTAGGGTGACAATATGCACCCCTGACGGACCCCTTGTTTTATTTTAATTATTTAGTAACACACAATAATTAGTGTATAAGTATATAACTATACACGAAGCACTGCAGTAAAGCTGTGATATCAAAATGTATAAACTAGGGAAAAAAGTAGGAACAGCTTTATTACTTAATGAGTACACAGTTGTAAGTTGTGTATTTATTAAGTAATAAAGCTGTTCCTACTTTTTTCCCTAGTTTATACAATTTTATATAAATTATTGCTCACGAACAAATATTTTTCAACATGTTGAATTGTTCCATGAAGGGAGTATTGGTTAGGCTGTGTTGTCTCATTTGTACAAATTTCATCATCTCATTTCTTTGCAATCAAAGAAGCTGGTAGATGCAGTGTTAAGGATCCAAGGGAAGTCACAGCCATAACTTACAGCCTTTTGTGCTCTAAAACACAGGGTTCTGTGCTCCTTTGTTTGTCTAATGAGTCAGGAATCTTGGTTTCCTTTGGCTGTTGAAGGTGACCAGAGGCTTTTCTCTTGGGTCCATGCAAGGAATTACAGAAAGTCACTAAAACCTATTTCTTGTGTGATTTCAGATCCATGTCTCTTCAGCACAGCAATGGCTACATAAAACTCAAGTTTACATTTACATGCGTAGGAAAATGGCTTTTTTCACTGTGTAGAAGTTAGTTTTGAGAAGACTGGTATGGGCTGACACTTTGTGGAACTTTCTCAGCATCATTTTGCACGAGCACTTACTGGCTGGCATAACAGGTAATGGTAATCCTGTCATGCCTTAGAGGTACATAGGGATATGGTGTTAGTGCCAATATTTTCCTTGACCTGTCAGCACACTAGAGGGTGATATGATCATTATCATGCCTGGCCACCTTTCCTTCCCAAACTCCAGAAGAAGTTGGGCATCCATTTCTACAGCTGGGTGACTGGGGTGCCTCCGGCCAGAATCGAACCCCCAAACTTCACCATGAGAGATCAGTGCACTAACCACTTTGACACTCAGATGCCCCGATTGGCATAATAGCCACAGTAGTAATAAACCAAATTTTAAGGCCCTTTCTTGTTGTGTGTTGTGCCAAACCACTCTTAGTTCTAAAGTAAGGTCAAAGACTCTCACATCCGAAAGTCAGCAAGGGTGCCAAAACGATGGGTAACAAAGAACCTTGATATCAACATCATTCTTGTGTATCTTATCTTATATCCTTCCCGTGCCGTTAAACGTCACATAGGGCTCGCAAAGTAGTTCGCCAATTTTTCCTGTCTTTGGCGAGTCTTTCAACCTCATCAAAGGATTTTATGCCTGTTAATTTGGCCTCTCTTAACAATGTCCTCTTCAGAGTTTCACGCGGTCTGCCTCTTTTTCTTTGGCCTGTTGTGTTCCACTTGATAGCTTGTTTTGGGATTCTCTGATCATTTCTTCTCATCAAGTGACCAACATATGTCCATCTCCTTTTCCTGATCACCCATGAGACTGGTTGTTGTTCAGTCATCTGTCTTATCTCTGCATTGTTCTTGAATTCGTTCCACTTGATGTCAAGTATTTTCCTTAGGCATTTGTTTTCAAAAGAGTCTAATTTCTTGTCTATTTCTTTAGTTGTTTTCCAGCTTTCACATGCATAAATGAGAGTGGATATTACATTTGAATTGAATAGTCTTAACTTGGTTTTTGTGCTTATAACTTTTGAATTCCATATGTTCTCAAGATTCTTGAAGATTGATGCTGCTTTTGCAATTCTGATCCTAACTTCCTTTCTAGTGTCACCATCCTGGTCTATGTAGCTGCCAAGATATGCACATTGATCGACTTCTTCAATGTTTGTCCCTTCTATGTGTATTTTTCCATTTTGATTAATGGGAATTTTCATTATTTTTGTTTGTGTTATTTTTGTTATTCTTGTGTATATGCATCCCTTATTTCTTCCCCCGTGTGATCTTTTTCTGACACATCACATAGGACCGTTTTTAAAGTTTAATAACAGTTATGCATTCTTACTTGGATCTGCGTTATTATATGAAAGAGGCGCCAGTGACATGCGTTAGTTTCATAAACTGCGATGTTTCATTGGGGTCCTAAAATTGATATATTATAATGCGAAACAACTGAATGCCGAGTTTCTGTGTTGTTCTTCGGTGAAGGAGGCACGATGCATATCTTTCGAGTCAGAAGTGAATGATTACGCTTGTAACGGTCGAACTGGGTCCATCTTTTTTCTAACCTTTACAGGTAATTCTTACAATACTTTGGCAGGCTAGCGATACTTTTAGCTGATTATTATATTCTAATTAAGTCCTCAGTTTCTATGAAATTCTAGCAATTTCTCCGTTTATTCGCATTTAGAATGATAGGAACTTTCATTTCAATTGATCAGAATCAACTAAATAGTTAACAATAGTCTTTGTTCTGAGGCGGAAATATAGCATAAAATTTAATTAAAACATAAGAAATGTAAATGTGCAACACGTTTGGTGCCTACGGCCTTTGAATATTTCAACATGATTATTTACGAAAGTATTCATTCTTTCATTAAGTGCATTGCCAGTGTAACAGGTACGAATGAGAGAGAGAGAGAGAGAGAGATGGCAGCTGCGATAAAAACTGATAATGAAAGTAGATGGAGGTGTATGGTTCAGTTTTACAAAAAGATAGAAACTGTCAAATTGAACAATACACCTCCATCAAATTTCAAACAGGCATGAAGCACTCCATGGTTCACTGCCCACAGTCACTGCTACCTGTGAGCACCTCCATACCCTCAGCCGTGCTGTGCTGTGCTGGTGGGCATCACACACACACACACACACACTCTCATGCAGGAAGCACTCTTCGACATGAAACAGCTGTAACATAACAATATGCTTTTGGTATTACTAGTCTGGTGATTATATGTCAATAGCTTATTCTGAAGTTCAGTCCTTTAATTTGGTCATCCCATATCTAGACTGTACATTGTTAAGAGAGGCCAGTTTAGTGGGCATAACATCCCTTAGTGAGGTTGAAAAGCTCGCTGAAAATAGGAAAACTTGATGAACTACCATGCGAGCCCATGTGATGTTTAACAGCATGGGAAGGATGTAAGATATCTAGACTGTGTAACATAAAGTAGGGTGTTAGGATGGTCTGCTAAGCATACCTTTAGCTTCTTTATACTCTGTACTGTCTGTCTTCTAATGTCTAGACTTTATTGTACCCCTAGAGCTTTAGAAAAATTGTTATAACTTTATGGTGATGCTTTTTTGGCTCTATGAAATACATGTATGTTATGTGAATATTTTGTTCATCATTTCATGTAAAATATATATCCACCAGTAGTTACATTGAGTATACTGCAAATCTTAGAATAAATGTTATAATATTTTATTTGGCATCAGTTTGCTTCATTATATGGAAGGCAGTGAAGGAGTGAAAGAGTATCCTAGTTATACTGTACTGAAAGTCAAAATGATTTGTGAGCTCTAGATAAGTTCATATTCTGGTCTGGTTTTTCAGCCTCTCAGTCTTGCTCAACTTCTTACTAACACAGAACTAAGAAGCTGACAAAAAAGTTTATACACATCTACCAGTTACACATGCAAAAAATGAATGATTAATATATCTAACTTATACATAGAGTTATTCGGCATCAAGTGGAATGAATTCAAGAACAATGCAGAGATAAGACAGATGACTGAACAACAACCAGTCTCATGGGTGATCAGAAAAAGGAGATGGACATATGTTGGTCACTTGATGAGAAGAAATGATCAGAGAATCCCAAAACAAGCTATCAAGTGGAACACAACAGGCCGAAGAAAAAGAGGCAGACCGCGTGAAACTCTGAAGAGGACATTGTTAAGAGAGGCCAAATTAACAGGCATAAAATCTTTTGATGAGGTTGAAAGACTCGCCGAAGACAGGAAAAATTGGCGAACTACTTTGCGAGTCCTATGTGACGTTTAACGGCACGGGAAGGATATAAGATAAGATATAAGATACATAGAGTAATATTTTCACAATTAAATATAGGTGAATTGGTTCATGGCTGTGCAGTAATGACTCTGGGGTGCTTCCCACCCAAGGGGAGTGTATGGTAGCCAGGGTCACTGACTCCAGAGTCAGTTCTGCCTGGGGAATGCTTCATACCTGTCACACCAGCAAGTTTTTGATGAATTGTCTCCAGTTTTTTAAATTAGGTTCTCTTTATTTTCCTGCACCACTTAGGGTAAAGGTAGCCCTGTCATGCCTTATAGGCACATAGGGATATGGTGTTAGTGCCCATATTTTCCTTGACCTGTCAGCACACTAGAGGGTGATGTAGTCAGCATCACACCTGGCCGTCTTTCATTCCCCAACTCCAGAAGAAGTGGGGCACCCATTTCTACTACTGAGTGACTGGGGCATCTCCCGCAGGATTCAAACCCCTGACCTTCGCCATGAGAGACTAGTGCACTAAGCACTTACTACTCAGATGCCTTGCACCACTTGGTCAGGCCATAAAGATTTTTTTTCCACCATCACTTTCATTTCTCTTTATTTTGTGGACAAAAACATGGCCTGGCCACTTCAGCAGCAGCAGTACTTATTATTTATAGGAATTATATAACCAGCCAGAGTAATGGAAAATAGTTAAATCTGTGAACATTTTTGTTACCATTTTGTTATATTGTTATACTTAGTGATATCTATCATGTTCTGTTACATTGTAAAGTTTAACCAAGCCTGTCTTAATTTGTGTAACATGTAGTCTGTGTAACCATGTCCACCATCTTCTTTATATTACATGTAGTCATATGTGTTACATTTAACATTTGTCGTATTCTCTTTGTCATATGTGTTACATTCAACATTTGTCGTATTCTCTTTGTCATATGTGTTACATTCAACATTTGTCGTATTCTCTTTGTCATATGTGTTACATTCAACATTTGTCGTATTCTCTTTGTCATATTGTTACATTTAGCCATATATGCATCAATTATCCACAGAAGAGAAGAGGACCACAGCTTGTAGCATGTCACGAGTGGTATGATACTTAACTTATTG
Organism: Achatina immaculata; assembly: GCA_009760885.1. Classification (NCBI taxonomy): domain Eukaryota; kingdom Metazoa; phylum Mollusca; class Gastropoda; order Stylommatophora; family Achatinidae; genus Lissachatina; species Lissachatina immaculata. Next base: position 45,118,850 of record CM019716.1, read on the forward strand.
TTTTTGCTGGGTTTTTTTCTCTTGACTTTTGTATTCATTTATGGATCTGTTTGCAAGTGTAGAGCAGTTTATGGTGAATAGTCTTGTCAAAATGAAGAGAGTTGATTGTGGACTGGTTATATTGAAAAAAAAATGGGTCAAAAACATTAAAATAAATGTACAAAAAATGTCATCTCTAGTCAACTCAGCTATAGAAAATAGTACCTGACACTTCTGCAAGGAAAACTACTGCTTCAAAAAATGGATCATATTGATCAGCAGGGACTGAGTATCAGTGTATTAAAGAGAAAAAAAAAAAGATATTTATGGGTCTGCACCATGACTGAAAGTAGACCCAAAAAAAAACCAGATTTATTTACATTCAGTTGTGTGATCTTTGATCATTTATAAAGAAGACTTGCAGAAGACCTTTGGAGCCAAAGAGCGCAAGTTCAGATGGCTGCTAAATTGGAGAAATGAATCATTTATGTTTAATGTTAACATTTTTGATTGTCTTAATTTTGTTGGAGCATTTATTTTTCTCAGCTATATCTTTCACTGTGCTAAGTCCATTTTGTCTCAAGCATTTTTCTCCATGTTTCGTTCACAAGCTTGTGTAGTTGTTTAGTTTTCAGGTTTTGGCTGTTTTGCATGGGAAAAAAATATAATTATTTTGGAGGAGTTCATAAAATAAACAATTTGATATAATTTTCTGGCTAAATGATTTTAGTTATTCCTGTCATTAATTGATTAAGATCTTCTCTGCATTTAAAGAAAACAACCCAGTTCTGTGTTTGTATGGAGAGGAGAGTTAGTTTGTGTAGCAGAGCTAGAGCAGGTCTGGAAAAAGGATCTCTGTGACTGAAGACATTTTATTGTATTTGTTGCATTTTTGTCAAAGTTCACTGTCCACATATGCAGCAGAAGTAGAAATGTGATCCAAGAGAAGCCTTTGTACTAGTGAAGGAAGAAGATAGAAACAAAGTATAGTAATAGACAAACTTTACATGAAAGATTTTTCTTACTCAAGCGTGCATCATGTCATAGAGATTACTGAAAGTGGCTGCTACTTCTATCATCATCATCATCATCAGGTGCCGTGCCGACTGGCGTTGGCTATTATGCTTCTCCAGAGTACACGATCCTTCATGCAGGCCATCAGCTCAGTTGGTGATCTCCTCTCACACCATCCTCTTGATCTTCTTCCTTCTATTTTTCCTGTTGTTATAATATTTTCAATGCCCCCTCTTCTCATTGCATGTCCTATGAAAGTACATTGTCTCTCTCTTAATTTTTTGACAAGATTTTTTGTCTCTCCAGCTCTTCTCATACATTCTTCATTAGTTATTTTTGCTGTCCTTGGGATTCGCAACATTCTTCTAATAAACCAGAACTTATTTTATACCATACACAATTCATACAGCATAAACAGTGTGGTACACTTTGCTTTGCTAAAAATAAGACAGGTCACTGTGTAGCCCTCTATTTTTTTTTTTTTTAATGCTGTCTTATGTTAACAATGATTTTGTAGTATGTGTAAGAGTGAATAAAGGATTAACTGAAAAAGTAAAATAGCCTACTCTAAACTTGACAGGTGTCTTTGCTGGTTGGGTTGTATGCTGGGGTATACATCACTCAGAACTACCAGGTAAGTCAGCAGGAATGATTTTCATTTAGGAGTACCTAGACGTAGTCTTTGTAGAATGGCATCAGTTTTGGGGTCTCTGTTGCTGGTGTCTGTTGTGAGAGTTAGTTCACCTCTGGCTGAATATGCACACAAAATTTGTGGATTCTTCCCAGGAAAAGTTGGCTGCAGTTGATGTTTGTGGAATGTCAGAACTCCATTGAAAATGTATTTGTGTGTGTGTATGTACATGTGTGTCTGCGCTATCTTGTTAGATCAGTTACCTCTTATGTAGTTCATTATCCTGTATTTGTGAATGTAATATTTTCATTTTAGCTTCTTAGATTATTTTTTTCCGTGTAATCTGTATACATATATTTCACATAGTTTGATCTTGCATCCTTTTTTTTTGTGCGTGCGAGTGAGAGAGAGAAAATATATGTATATAAAACATTCATGTAATTTTGTACACCTTATTAAATGGAGAGTGTGGGAAACATGAAAGATGGAGTGATAAAGGGCAGAATGTAAGACATGCCTGCGCACCCAATTCTTCACCCTTTTAAAATAAAGATCATTCATTTATTCTTGTGGCATTTAGCCATATACATATTTGCATTTGACTTCCCTAAGCTTTCCATTACCTAATCTCAGCCTTTTCATGATAGAATGAATTTTTGTCAGTTGTGATTGGTTTGTCTGCAACTTTTGTGAGAACATTGTTTTTCTATGTGTCCCTTGCATCTTTCTCTGCACCCTCATCTGTGGTTGCTTTCTGTTTTTATTTGTGTTCATATTTCCCCAACTATCTCTAGAGTTTAAATCTCTCTCTCTCTGAACCTTAAGTGCCCAGGGCACATGGGGCTTCCGCAAGGGTTTTCCACAAATGCCTGTCCTTTGCCTTTTTTTCTGCTCTTGCCCAGGTGAGCCCTCTATTGCTCAACATCCTTTCTGTTGTTCTTGTCCATGATAGTTTAAATATGAAATCTTTATTATTGAGGTATATTAACTCATTTTATATATTTTTCAGTCTGTTGCTATTCTTATGCATTTTGGTGTAAAGTGATAATTTTCTGAAGAAATTGTTCCTGCACGTTTTTTTTTTTAATTAGCTGTTTTTTTTCCTGCATAAAATATAGACACTTTCCATACCACAACAGCAAGTGGAGTGTCTTCAGCCAAATACCTGTCCATGTGCAACTACTTCCAGTTTATTTTGTTAAAAAGTATATTTTAAATGTATTTGTAAGTTGAAAAGAATACTTGAGATTGCAGAAGCATGTCTACTGGAAGATATTGGTTAACACTTTGTTCTCTCCCACCCCACTTTTTTAAAAAATTAACCCACAGGTTCCCCAACTGCCTGGGCCCATTGGCTTGTGGGAAAGCATCAAGGACTATTCAAAGCAGTTTGAAAAAAAAGGAAAGGACTGACATGATGTTTACTGCTGCTGGATGCCAGATTAATTAATCACTCAGAAGTTTCAAGGAATTAGCCATTTTTATATGCATTTTACACTAGTTTGGTTTTATTTTACATTCTTTCTGTGAAAACACTGACCATCAGCTGTTGGACATGCCAGGAAAGACCTACTTTGCATTGCCTTTTGTTATTATTACTTCTGGTCAGTTAATGTTAGCGGCTCATGAACCAGCAGCAGATTATAAAGTTCAAGGCTACGTTTGTCTTTCATGACTCGCGTTCTCAAAAATGTTTCCAGGTATAAATAAATGTTGGATGTAATGTTCTTATTTGCCTGCCTGGTTCTGGCCGGCCAGGTCTAATGTTGGCACTGTTGTTTCAGGCATAAGAATAATGGTAAACTTTTGATAGAAATGTGGTTAACAAACAGTGGCTGTTTCTGGTGTTTAAACAGAAGTGTTCCATAAAATGTTGTTGGGACTTTAGCATTCAAACTATGATCATTATAGAGGTCTTGTTCGGTTGTTAGATGTATGGCAGACAGTAACAGCAGTTGTTTTAAATATATGTGATTAGGATTTTATTTAAATGAAGTATCATTCTGTTGTTCCCAGTATAAATGTCAGTATTTGTATCATATATGTATGTATAACACAAAATATGAGTGAAGATGTGTGTGTTTTTTTTTGTTGTTAAGTAACATTACATTGTAGGGGCATTTCTGTGCCCTCTGCCCTAGGCTGCAGTGAGATAAATGTGTATTAGATGTTACAAATAAATCATCTATGAATTTTGAAAACTTTCAGCTGCAGTTTTTTTTTGTTTCATTGTTTTTCTTTAATATCATCTTTCTCTGCACCCCTTGATAATGTTCTCTTTTGATTACAGGTGTTATGTATGTGTGTTTGTGTGTTTGATTATAGTTTGTTCAGATTTATTTAAATTAGCAAAGGCTTGCCATTCATTATTTAAAAGTAGTCATGCTAAAACTAGCTGCCATGACCCAGTGTACCTTGGTCACATGATCACCCACACTATCACATGATGATTATCATCCAATGGGTAGAAGTAACAACTTTTTCTTTACCAATCCGATGGTACCGGGTTCAGTCCCAGCAGTGGGAATTTTTTCTAGTACACACCAGAAAAAAAGGCCCCGGGGTCGACCCAGTCTTAAAAAAATGGGTACCAGAGAAATCTGGGAAGGGATGCAGCCAGGTGCGATACTGACCACATCACACTTTAATGTGTCTAACACCGATACCCCTAATATTCCTTCATGGCATGGAAAATAGGATTTTACCTTTTACCATAGAGGCTTATGCAAATGACTGATCACCTGATTACAAAATTTAAGCCCAGTTATACAGGCCTGCCTGCCTGTGGAAATCTTCCATGGCTGTCCATGTTGTAACACTAGAAATGTACATTGTATGACATGCTCACAAGTGTCTATATTGTGTCTTTGTCACAAACCTCAGTCCTTTACCTGACATGTAGTGGAAAAATCACACATTCCAAGATCAGGGTGATTTTCTGAAACTTGCATAACAGATTGTCATACTGGATTACAAGGGCTCATATTATCAGCTGGGTAAACTAGACTGCAGAGACTCTTATTTGTCAATTAGATAAACTAGACTGCATAAACTCATTTGTCAGTTAGATAAACTAGACTGCAGAGACTCTTATTTTGTCAGTTAGGTAAACTAGACTGCAGAGACTCTTATTTTGTCAATTAGGTAAACTAGACTGCAGAGATTCTTATTTTGTCAATTAGGTAAACTAGACTGCAAGGACTTAATTCACTGACTGGGCAAACTAGACTGCAATGACTTGTGTTTGTCAACTGAGCAAAACCAGACTGCAGTGACGTAATTTATTGACTGGGCAGAACTAGACTGCAGGGACTTGTATTCATCATCTGAGCAGATATAAGGATTTATATCCATCAATTTGGCACCCCAAACTTGGCAAGGACTTGCCGTATCAAAAAATAAAGCATACAGACTCCTTAGGAACTTATTTCATAATTTTGACAAACTTGATTCTTCTGGGACTCATTCCGTCGAAGAAAACACTGGGAAAAAGAACACAACAACCCAAGCAGAAATGTATAATCTGCCAGCTTTGTATGAATTTTTTTACTCATATAACAGTTTTGCAAACCAAAAATTACAATGTATTATAATACAATGTCAAAAGAAGACTATAAATTCCCATGTTGTTTATACAAACAATAAATAATCTTGCAAATTTAATATGTTCTTTATGGCATTAGCAAAATATACATTTTCTCCAAGTAAATGGCAAGCCACAGATTTCAATGAAGACATTAAAGATAAATATAAAAATAGCGTCCAATATTTCATTAAAGCCATAAAAACATGTCACCGGACATTGCAGACATAACCTCTTGATAGATAATTCTAGGATGAGATTCTTCAAAAACTGTAATACAAACTAAGAATCATATGACCTTTCTGCAAACAAGACAGTTTGTGGCACTGCTCAGCCTGCAAGTAAGAGTTCTTGCCAGCGAATTACTGAGTCTCAAATATTTAGTTATGGTTGCTGATCTGATATTTACAACAACAAAAATGTCTGTGTTGGCATATGCATGCACTGAAGCGCAAGAACCAGAAATAAAGTACTTATCAGATGCATGGAAGCGCTCGAGCTGTCATAAAATGGATGCATACAAATTTGTTTCAACGTACAAAAAATGTGCCTTCGTGGACACATGTATAAGAAGAAGACAAGATGAGCAAGACCTCTAGCAGCACAGTTTGAGCAAGTACTCAAACTGAACAATGAAACAGTTGTCAGTGGCCCGTACATGACCGGCTGTCAGGGTTGGCATAACTGACTGTGTCAGGGTTGGCAAACTACAAAACACCCCAGTCTACCACCCTGTATCAGCCCTGGAAACTGAAACCAGTTCTGCTCAGTGACCTGAGATCACAATGGGAAGGCAAACCTGACCCTAAAAATACACTTAAGTTGGATTGGTCGAGTTGCACCTAACCCTAACACAACACAACTAATGCCATTTTTTCACAGTGAATGCACACAATTACATGTTTTGCAACATGCTTTTGTCCTGATATTCAAATTAAAAAAAAAAAAAAAGCTTATCTCATCCACAAGATTAGCCATGTTATGCTGACTCTATCAAGTTTTGAAATTCACTGATAGCTATTTTTAGTATAAGCTGTCTGAAATGGATACAACACAGAAACAATCAAATATGCACTCCACAGCGATACAAGTATGCTGGTGCAGCAAATTACTTTCACAATTGTAGGACTTCTTACAAAAATTATATATAATTATTTTCCTTTGTTCATCATCCGAGTTTTCTATTGTCCTTGAAATAAAGTTTTACCGAAAACTGGTTGTGTTTATGCCTTTAATGAATATTTTTAATCATTCCACCATTTCATAAAACTTTTCTGTACTTACTTTTCATCTTTACTCCATAATATCAACTTTACCATCATCATAATCTTCATAGTGTGAAGCACTTTCAAAGCACACCAATCTAAGCGTATGGCCATCGAGGGGTATGAGCAGTGTGTAACATGACCAAAATCTAACGCGAAACATGCAGATATTTTCTTAAAACTATAAGGATAAGATTTTTGTTTTCTTGTGAAATCAAAGCATACTCCATATACATTAGGTTAATTTATACATGAACAACTGCATATAATTTAAATCACTAACAGCCATTGGTGAAATGTGTTCTGGTGCGCTGCATTCTGCAAATATTCTTTGGTTTCTGGGGTAATAACCATAATACTAGTATGTCAGGTAGCAATTATTTTACACACTGTCAACTTAAGTGAACTGGTAACAACAACTCATTCAACCAATACCTTAGATTGGGGAGCAGTCCACTATTAAAAGTACTACACCTATGCTCAAAGAGAAGGTAATTCTCACATTAAAAAATGCTTCCAACACTCCTAAGCATATTTTATTTAAATGTATGACATCTGTTCACTCTGAGTGGTTTCAAACACAGAAGTGTATGTATGGACATATAAAAAAAAAAATACTGAAAAAGTTCACAAAAGTATTACCTTCACTCACTGATGAAAAAAATTAACTGAAAAACACTTCATGAGAAAGAAATATCATATGAGATTTAAGCCTTAATAAATGTAAGCTGATATTTTGAATCTATCATACATTAGGTGATAAAAATTGTGAAATAAAGCTTTATATAGCAACAAGTAACATCATACTTCAGTCACACCTTCATCGCACAATAATAACAATGAGAACTTATTAGGTCAAATTCACTTCAAATAGCTGCACCATTAACCTTGTTTACCACAGTAACCTTGTAAATATTTACATGAAAGTAAATGTCTGTGTGCTATAGCAAGCTCATTACATTTTTTTTTCACAGAATGTAGATTTTCTTATCTTTAAATGTCTTCTTTTCAGAAAATGAGGCAGGCAAGTAAACAGTAGTTTACCAGTGGTCAGTGTAGAATTGTAGTACATTAACATATAAAATAACAAGTTCATGGAGTACATCAAAAGATGTAAAGAGTTCAAACTTCCTATCATCTTCACTAACTACAATGAAGAACATCTCTGACTGAAAAGCACAGAAATTATCTATTAAAAACAACTTTTTGACTTTCAGCATATTATCTTCATACCTGTTACACACAGCAATGTTCTATGTAGGAATTTAAAACAACAGCATGATTTATCCAAATGACAGAACTGCAGATAGACTATAAATGTGTATAGCGATGAGGACATTGACATAAATGTCAAATACAGTCCATAAAAGTCTAATAGAAAAATGCTGCTGTGCAGTGCCTCATAGAGCTGTGGACAGTTGTTTTTTTTTTTTTAATATATGTTCACCTTGCCGTAACACGCTTGCTCTAAAATACAGTCAGCTATTCTCCTACAGCAGGTAGATGAATACAAGTATTTCTGCACAAAAGATGGTATTTGGTTCAGTCTGAAAGTCTTCATACTCCTACTATATAAGAACATCAAGTCATGGTATTTGGTCCAGTGAAAGTCTTCGTACTCCTGCTATATAAGAACATTAAATCACGGTATCTGGTCCAGTGAAAGTCTTCATACTCCTACTATATAAGAACATCAAATCATGGTATTTGGTCCAGTGAAAGTCTTCGTACTCCTACTATATAAGAACATCAAATCATGGTATTTGGTTCAGTGAAAGTCTTCATACTCCTACTATATAAGAACATCAAATCATGGTATTTGGTCCAGTGAAAGTCTTCATACTCCTACTATATAAGAACATCAAGTCATGGTATTTGGTCCAGTCTGAAAGTCTTTATATTTTTGATGTATAAGATCATCAGCCAGCACTTTCTTACTGTATTTCAAATGAAGTCCTGTATTGTTGCAAGTGAGTCCGATTTTTCCTTCCTCCAATGACAGCCAGTGTAATCCAGTGTTCCTCACTGTACTGGTACATCTTCATTTTTAAGAGTCAATTTTCCTCAGCACAGAATGTCAAGCACCCAGTTTTACAGCTGGGTCAAGTGAAGGGGAAGGGAGAGGAAATTATTACCTTCTGACTAGGAATGAAAACAGTTCCCATAGTTTTTGCTACTTCCATTCTAGACTGCTGGAGACTGTCATCTCATCCTTGTTTATGTTTAATCACATTATAAGATTCTGACAGACAAATATTCTCTGAATGCAGCTTCCCTATTGAAGAGTTACCAGTTAATTTAAACACTGCAATTTATCACAACAAAATACCTTCAGCTCAGGAGAGTATGTGATCAAACTAAACACCCAACACAACAAAATCATAACACTTTCACATCACTTGAAAATGCTTTGACATGCCAAAGGTGATCAGCAAGGCCCCCATATCATTTGTTTTGTTCTGTTGCAGATATTAAATCAAAATAGTAAGGAATGAACAGTCCACATTCAAATAAAGTGGAAATGTTTGCAACCTGCAAGCAAGCATGATAATGGCAACAATGATGAAAAAAAAGAAAACTGCCCAAATAGGCACAGACTATCATCACTTAAACAAATAAATTTTGTGGGAATGACCATTCACAATTTAAAACGCTCTTCTTAAACATTTAAAATTGTCATTGTAAATAGATCTGAATGTTATAAGTGCCATACAACATTACTCACACATCAGAAGCAAATATCAACTTGCTATCTGGATATACACAAAAATGCTTGTTTTATAAAAGCACAGAATAAAGAATGTCTAAACGAATTACATTTCAGAATTCACTGAATTAAAAAAATTTTTTTAAAAAGACAAGAAAAAAGATAATATAGTAAACCTTCAATGCAATGGATTCCCCCCCCCCCCCAAACATAACAGATTTCAGCAATGGATCCCCCCCCCAATATAACAGATTTCAGCAATGGATCCCCCCCCCAATATAACAGATTTCAGCAATGGATTCCCCCCACCCAACACAACAGATTTCAGCAATGGATCCCCCCCCCAATATAACAGATTTCAGCAATGGATCCCCCCCCCCACATAACAGACTTCAGCAATGGACCCCCCCCCTCCAACATAACAGATTTCAGCAATGGATTCCCCCCCTCCAACATAACAGATTTCAGCAATGGATCCCCCCCCCCAACATAACAGATTTCAGCAATGGATCCCCCCCTCCAACATAACAGATTTCAGCAATGGATTCCCCCCCCCCCCCAACATAACAGACTTCAGATTTAGGTTTCAGGTAGTATGGAGTAGACTCTCTTTGTTTCAATGAGTAAATGTTACATATTATTTATTATAATTTAATACTTTTATATTGTATACTACTGTATTACAGTTTTTTGGGTTTTTTTACATTAAAAACAATTTTTAAAATGGCTTTAAAAAATGCCCCCTCCCCTAGATTTGATTTAACAGACTTTTAACATGAATAGTTCATTACATCCAGGGTTTATATTTTTTCTATAATGGGGTGCAGTTCGGAAGAGTTCATATACATGAAGCATTTTGTTTTAAACACACCAACACAAAAATTATAGCACAAGAAAATATAGTCCCACAGCTAAAACCACAACTACCTGCATACAAGAACTTGAATGGCACATTTTATCACCAATTACAGAAAATGGGCAGTAGCAATATTTCTGCAAGTAAATTATCAACAAAAAGGAAAGCATATGCAGTAATTTATCTTTATATGCTTAATATTCATGTAAGGTTCTTTGATGTTTTTTGAGCAATTTAAGATACCAGAGGAGCAGTAACTGATGTTTATAGGTAATGGAAGGACAAGCTCAAACAAACTTCAACATATAACAGATAGTTGCTCACTGGTTCATGATATATTGTTTTATTAGTTCATTATTAACACTGAATTATGTTGCTTAAAATCTCATGAAAATGAAAAACTTGCTATACAATAAATCTCTGTCGATGAATACCAAAAAGAGAGTTATTCAGTGATACCACAGAAATCAAACTGTTAAATGGATGTGAAGCATGGGCAGTAATAAAGAGCACCCAGAATCTACTGGAAGCAGCAGAGTTGTGGTTCCTAAGAAGAATGATAAGAATACCATGGATAGCCCACAAAAAAAAAAAAATGAAGAGGTTCAAAGTGAGGCTGGGCAAAAGAGGGAAATTACGGCAAAATTCCGAAGATGACAGACCAGATTCGCAGGACATGTTTTGAGGTGAGGCAAACTGGAACACCTAGTGACAGTGGGAAAACTGGAGAGACAAAGGGACAGAGGACGACAAAGAAACAATTTATCTGATGGACTAAAAGTATGGCATGGAGCATAGTCCAACACACAAACTATAGAAAGGACAGATGGTTGTGGAAATCACCGACGACCATGCTCAAACTGAATGAGGGAGAGCAAACCTCACTTCTCGTAATATCAATCCTGCATGCTAGAATAAACTAAGATGTATGTTAAAATCTCCAACTACATAGGGTATAATGGCGATGATGGTTCAGAGAGTTAATGGAGAATAAAGCCCCAACAAATCAGGAACTTTTGCTAATAATAACTCATTGCAGCCCACCAATCTTCTGTTGTATGAGATTTCAATCTTATGCACGCGTGTGTGTGTGGTGTCTTCTGCTGACCTATGGAGTGTATGCCAACAAACAAAAAAATGTATCCTGTGATTCACTAGTAATATAAATATTTCAGTTTTCTACAAATATTTCAGTGTAAGATTATAGATAAAAGATTTAAAGTATTCACATATATACTTCAAGTCTTTTAGCTACGCTCTTACATTACATGGGGAGACAGCACAAAATGATGATGATGATGATGATGATGATGACATACATACTTGACATGAACACAGCCTACTCAGTTCAGTAATTCACATATATCTTACATACAGTTCAGTAATTCACATATATCCCACATACAGTTCTGTAATTCACATATATCCCACATACATATCCTTTTCAGCTAAATCACACATAAACTTGACATGTATATCAATTTCGGCAAACTCACATTACACAGTTGATTTATACGATGAGCATACAGAAATAAATAAGCATTATGTCTTTAAGAAACCTTGCATAATGATCACAAAGAATGGTTTGGGTTAGCAATTTAATTAACATACAAAGCAACATAACTATTATTTTGTGGAATTCACTCAAACAAAACTCAGAACTAAACAAGAAAACTGACATATAAATAAATGTACAACATTAATATTATACGTTGTTCACTTCTGTTATACAAGAATTGTACAATCAATCCAACAATGCACTGCTGCTGTGTTTGAAACATTATTTAGAAACAAAATGTATAAATTAGGAAAAAAAAGTAGGAACAGCTTTATTACTTAATGACTACAAAGTTCTGGCGTTTTGCCATGAGCCTTAATCATTCAAACACATACTGGACGAAAAATTAGAGAGAGGAGATAAAGTATAGATTCACATGAATTCTATGTTAAAAAAATAAATAAATAAAATGAATAGAGCACTTAGCTTGAAAGAATATGTAGATTTTCCGACACTCGTTCAGAAATGCCTTGAAAGATTATGGAGCTTTTCCATAATGCGCCTGTTGCTGCTACGTTCTAAATGTGCTCATTCAGATACGTACAGAAATGTGCATGGAGAAGCATAGAGAATGTGTAAATAGAGACTTGTGATGTATGATAGGTGGATTTATCTACATGATAGCTTAGTGGAGAGGGATTATGATTGTGGAGGAGAAGAATGTTATGTGTAGGTGAATAACGAGTTCAAACGTGTGGTTCCAGCATCCCATAGTCCTGAATGTAGTGGTTCTCGGGCGCTAGGCGGCTTGCGTCATCTGCATGACATTGTTTTATGGCTGTTACCAGAAAATCTGAAGATCTCCTATCTCTAGTTCATCATCCTGAGTGTGTTTGTATGATTAAAGCTCACGCCGAAACATCACAACTTTGTAGTTGTTAAGTAATAAAGCTGTTCCCACTTTTTTCCTAGTTTATACATTCCAGTGTCACAGCTTTACTGCAGTGGCTCTGTGTGTAGTTGTATACATATACACTAATTACTGTGCATTATTTAGAAACAAGGAAACCTGCCAGAATGATGTAGGGACAGCTGTGCCATGGATGGATGGATGGATAAAATCCTAATATGTCTTTGATACAGCCTGTCACACCATCGATAATTCCAAGAACAATTAAATGAAAAAGTAAAAATGATCTCGTTACAACAAATTAGAAAGATCTGTATATCAGTGAGAAATAACTTTTGGTAGTATGTGTAGTACTACTATGTGTGTTGCGTTTCTTCTTGTATGGGTGTAACTGATGGGTGTGCCAAGAATGAATATTACTGGTATCATTATCTCTCATAGTCCATGTACAACACACAACAGAAGAAGAAGAGATGAGATCAAAGCCTGAGATGAGTTTCTACACTCACCACGCAGGTAAACTCATCTACAGTGTCAGCTGTTGCCATACAAGTAGCAATAGCAAACGTGCAGCAGTAAGGGATGTAAGTCCTTGGCTAACACATAACATGCATGAAGCAATAACAGACACGGGTTTACAAATAATATAATGTTTAAGGCGCCACGGGATGATGGATTGTTGAAGAACAATTTGGTCACAGCATGTAATGATTCAAATTAATCAGCTTTACTCGGCAATTCAGTCATAACACAAGCACAGTGCAGATAATGAGAATCTATCCAAGGAAACATGATGGTCTTCAACTTCAAGAACAGGACAAACATTCCATTTTCAACTCCAGACTCCAACCTTCCCAGTCACCACTACCATTAACTCTCCTTGTTCTGCTCTGGTCTCTACTCACGCAAGACCCACGCAAGACCCACGCAAGACCCAGGCATATTTGGGCTCTTCCATTCTCATATGCTCACAAACTGTGCAGGAGTACTGGCTCATGTGACCTGCCTATTACAGCCAAATGTACAGAAACATACAGAGGTGGCTACAGTAACATCACACAGGTAAACACCCATGTCAGACTGCTGTTACAAAATGAAACTTTCGTTACAAAATGCTGGTCATAATATTGTATCAACAATAAATACTCGTACGCCATTTGAAACAGCACCATGCACACATGAATGTGACATAACGGTGGCATGGTTGTCAGAGTCAGCAAACCACAGAAGGGCCAAGACCCTACTCTTCTTCTTGATGCTCCCAGTAAACTGATGATGCTCTCCTAGCAGAGCAAGAAGGAGGAGGATGATGAAAAGTCTGTGTCTTGGATCTAGTCTGAATCTTTGAACAAGCCATCATAATCTACTCTTCATTCATAATAACTCATGTTTTTCATCATCAAATGTTGCCCCTTAAAGAACAACAGTTTACTGGTGCAAGAACATTACATGATGAAGAACATCATCATTCTGTGTTGTCTTCATTTCTGGTACACTCTAAAATGTGTTAAATATAGCAATTTGCAGTGTCACATGATGGTATTTTGTGACATGTATTCCTCAAAGCAATGACCAAGAGAGAGTGACGGTTTGGATAAAAAAAAAATGATGCCTTATCTTCTCAGAAAAAGAGACAAAAAGAAAAAAATTATAATATTCAGACTCTGACTAGCACCCATATACATATGACAAAATTACAGCAGAGAGCTTGCTGCAGAAATTCTCTGATCATGAAGATAAAATCACTAATGCTGGAGATCAAAGGTAACTTTATGATCAGTTTAAATGTCTCTGAACCACAAGATCTATGCTGGAAGTTGTTTTCAAGGAAAGTAACAAAGTTTATATCTTAATATTTAAAGATACAAGCAAAGGAATGATCTTTGCATTCTCTCCAAGGAAAGAGAATAAGCTCTTAACAAAACAGCACTGCCAGGCCAGCAGTAGCCTAGCTCATCCATCAACTTTATAAGCAAAGCGTCCACTGGATTCTATTTTTAGCATCCATGCTACCAGAAACCAAACTCATTCAAAGTAGTAAGGCTGCGTGAAACTCCAAATCTGGCCAACTATGTCTTATCATGTGTTACCTCTGCTCTGGTGTTGAATATATTCGTCTAAATTCTGGATCTGCAGATCTGGCCACGCGAGAATTCCCACTCTGTGTTAATTCTGTGGATACTGATCTCCGAATCAGCGGACTTTTCCGTTCCTCCTTCTTTGGACAGACCGAATCATGGCTGTGTGCTAGAATATATAAAGCTGCATCATAGTTGGGGGGTGGAGTTCTCGGCTCTTCTGATAAAGATATTCGTACCTGGAATATACACAAATATGTACACACGTACATTATATGTGAACTACTTGGGTGTTTAATTAGAGTGATTCACCAGCTGTGATGTATGTAAATACGCATATGAAATTGCAAACATATGAACTGGAATGCATCAAAAATATCAGGAGTAGAAATTAAATATGATTTATGATACCAACAACATATACTGGTATGCAGCACCATAGAAGCATTAATAAATGTCACATAACGGTGGTAGTTTCTCTCAATTAGCTACTTTTTCTCAATCACATTTTACTATTCCTCCAAGAACACATCTCCATTCTTGGAGTTGTCTACAATCACATTTTACTATTCCTCCAAGAACACATCACCATTCTTGGAGCTACCTACAATCACATTTTACTATTCCTCCAAGAACACATCACCATTCTTGGAGCTACCTACAATCACATTTTACTATTCCTCCAAGAACACATCACCATTCTTGGAGCTACCTACAATCACATTTTACTATTCCTCCAAGAACACATCACCATTCTTGGAGCTGCCTACATAACCAAAACAAAAACCTGACCCCATGAAGACAAGCACAGCTAAAAATGTATGAACTGCTTGTAACCTCTGCTCACCACAACTAGCGCCATCTTAGCAAACTTAAGCTCTGATTCTGATATGAAACAATTTACTTGCATGATCACATGCCCACATTTCACCTCACACTGGCACTTTGATGTGATGGAGACTAGAAGATGACAAGCAAACTTAGAAAATGATACACTGTCACACAAAAACTGACAAACTACAGCTGACCACAGCTCAGTGCAAACAGGCACTTTCACAACAGCCGGGGGGTGAAGATGCAGTACTCAGACTGAATAAGATGATGGCCAGTGGCTGACTGCTTGTGTCAGGGATGGTGAATTACATTTAACCAATACCTTATTCTACCTCTCAGCAATGCCCCTGGAATCAGACAGAGGCGCTAAGCAAAAAGGAGTTACAGCGGAATGATGGACCTAGCTCTTAATACGTGCCAAGGTGAGGTTGGACATGTCACGCCACAAGGTACATAACACTGACACAAAACGTTTTTCCATTAGAAGGTGAACATGAAAGAGTCTGATAAACAATGGGGTCCTTGTCGTGGTCTTCGTCATGGTCCTTGTCATGGTCTTCGTCATGGTCTTCATCATGGTCCTTGTCATGGTCTTCATCATGGCCCTTGTCATGGTCTTTGTCATGGTCTTTGTCATGGTTCTTGTCATGGTCTTTGTCATGGTTCTTGTCATGATCTTTGTCATGGTTCTTGTCATGGTCTTTGTCATGGTTCTTGTCATGGTCTTCGTCATGGTCCTTGTCATGGTCTTTGTCATGGTCTTCATCATGGTCCTTGTCATGGTCTTTGTCATGGTCCTTGTCATGGTCTTCATTATGGTCTTCATCATGGTCCTTGTCATGGTCTTTGTCATGGTCCTTGTCATGGTCTTTGTCATGGTTCTTGTCATGGTCTTCATTATGGTCTTCATCATGGTCTTTGTCATGGTCCTTGTCATGGTCATCATTATGGTCTTCATCATGGTCCTTGTCATGGTCTTTGTCATGGTCCTTGTCATGGTCCTTGTCATGGTCTTTGTCATGGTCCTTGTCATGGTCTTTGTCATGGTCTTTGTCATAGTCCTTGTCATGGTCTTTGTCATGGTCCTTGTCATGGTTCTTGTCATGGTCCTTGTCATGGTCTTTGTCATGGTCCTTGTCATGGTCTTTGTCATGGTCCTTGTCATGGTCTTTGTCATAGTCCTTGTCATGGTCTTTCTTATGGTCTTCATCATGGTCCTTGTCATGGTCTTTCTTATGGTCTTAGTCATGGTCCTTGTCATGGTTCTTGTCATGGTCTTTCTTATAGTCTTAGTCATGATCCTTGTCATGGTTCTTGTCATGGTCTTTCTTATAGTCTTAGTCATGGTCCTTGTCATGGTCCTTGTCATGGTCTTTCTTATAGTCTTAGTCATGGTCCTTGTCATGGTCTTTCTTATAGTCTTAGTCATGGTCCTTGTCATGGTCTTTCTTATAGTCTTAGTCATGGTCCTTGTCATGGTCTTTCTTATAGTCTTAGTCATGGTCCTTGTCATGGTCTTTCTTATAGTCTTAGTCATAGTCCTTGTCATGGTCCTTGTCATGGTCCTTGTCATGGTCTTTCTTATAGTCTTAGTCATGGTCCTTGTCATGGTCTTTCTTATGGTCTTAGTCATAGTCCTTGTCATGGTCTTTCTTATAGTCTTAGTCATGGTCCTTGTCATGGTCTTTCTTATAGTCTTAGTCATGGTCCTTGTCATGGTCTTTCTTATAGTCTTAGTCATAGTCCTTGTCATGGTCTTTCTTATAGTCTTAGTCATGGTCCTTGTCATGGTCTTTCTTATAGTCTTAGTCATGGTCCTTGTCATGATCTTTCTTATGGTCTTAGTCATAGTCCTTGTCATGATCTTTCTTATAGTCTTAGTCATAGTCCTTGTCATGATCTTTCTTATAGTCTTAGTCATAGTCCTTGTCATGGTCTTTCTTATAGTCTTAGTCATGGTCCTTGTCATGATCTTTCTTATGGTCTTAGTCATAGTCCTTGTCATGATCTTTCTTATGGTCTTAGTCATAGTCCTTGTCATGATCTTTCTTATGGTCTTAGTCATAGTCCTTGTCATAGTCTTTCTTATGGTCTTTGTCATGGTCCTTGTCATGGTCTTTCTTATGGTCTTTGTCATGGTCCTTGTCATGGTCTTTCTTATGGTCTTAGTCATGGTCCTTGTCATGGTCTTTCTTATGGTCTTTGTCATGGTCCTTGTCATGGTCTTTCTTATGGTCTTTGTCATGGTCCTTGTCATGGTCTTTCTTATAGTCTTAGTCATAGTCCTTGTCATGGTCTTTCTTATAGTCTTTGTCATGGTCCTTGTCATGGTCTTTCTTATAGTCTTAGTCATAGTCCTTGTCATGGTCTTTCTTATAGTCTTAGTCATAGTCCTTGTCATGGTCTTTCTTATGGTCTTTGTCATGGTCCTTGTCATGATCTTCTTATAGTCTTAGTCATAGTCCTTGTCATGATCTTTCTTATAGTCTTAGTCATAGTCCTTGTCATGATTTCTTATAGTCTTAGTCATAGTCCTTGTCATGATCTTTCTTATAGTCTTAGTCATAGTCCTTGTCATGATCTTTCTTATAGTCTTAGTCATAGTCCTTGTCATGGTCTTTCTTATAGTCTTAGTCATGGTCCTTGTCATGGTCTTTCTTATAGTCTTAGTCATAGTCCTTGTCATGATCTTTCTTATAGTCTTAGTCATAGTCCTTGTCATGATCTTTCTTATAGTCTTAGTCATAGTCCTTGTCATGATCTTTCTTATAGTCTTAGTCATAGTCCTTGTCATGATCTTTCTTATAGTCTTAGTCATAGTCCTTGTCATGATCTTTCTTATAGTCTTAGTCATGGTCCTTGTCATGATCTTTCTTATAGTCTTAGTCATAGTCCTTGTCATGATCTTTCTTATAGTCTTAGTCATAGTCCTTGTCATGATCTTTCTTATGGTCTTAGTCATAGTCCTTGTCATGATCTTTCTTATAGTCTTAGTCATAGTCCTTGTCATGGTCTTTCTTATAGTCTTAGTCATAGTCCTTGTCATGGTCTTCATCATGGTCCTTGTCATGGTCCTCATCATGGTCCTTGTCATGGTCCTTGTCATGGTCCTCATCATGGTCCTTGTCATAGTCTTCATCATGGTCCTTGTCATGGTCTTCATCATGGTCCTTGTCATGATCCTTGTCATGGTCTTCATCATGGTCCTTGTCATGGTCCTTGTCATGGTCCTTGTCATGGTCCTCATCATGGTCCTTGTCATGGTCTTCATCATGGTCCTTGTCATGGTCCTTGTCATGGTCCTTGTCATGGTCTTCATCATGGTCCTTGTCATGGTCTTTTTATAGTCTTAGTCATGGTCCTTGTCATGGTCCTTGTCATGGTCTTGTCATGGTCCTTGTCATGATCTTTCTTATAGTCATGGTCCTTGTCATGGTCTTGTCATGGTCTTTCTTATGGTCTTTGTCATGGTCCTTGTCATGATCTTCTTATAGTCTTTGTCATGGTCTTTCTTATAGTCTTAGTCATAGTCCTTGTCATGGTCTTGTCATGGTCTTTTTATAGTCTTAGTCATAGTCCTTGTCATGGTCTTGTCATGGTCCTTGTCATGGTCTTCATCATGGTCCTTGTCATGGTCTTTCTTATGGTCTTAGTCATAGTCCTTGTCATGGTCTTTCTTATAGTCTTAGTCATAGTCCTTGTCATGGTCTTTCTTATAGTCTTAGTCATAGTCCTTGTCATGGTCTTCATCATGGTCCTTGTCATAGTCCTCATCATGGTCTGTGTCATGGTCCTTGTCATGGTCCTCATCATGGTCCTTGTCATAGTCTTCATCATGGTCCTTGTCATGGTCTTCATCATGGTCCTTGTCATGATCCTTGTCATGGTCTTCATCATGATCCTTGTCATGGTCCTTGTCATGATCCTAGTCATGGTCCTCATCATGGTCCTTGTCATGGTCTTCGTCATGGTCCTCATCATGGTCCTCGTCATGGTCCTTGTCATGGTCTTCATCATGGTCTTTGTCATGGTCAGAGTATCGCGGGGCTTGGGCCTGAATTCTTGGTGGGTTGCAGAAGCAGGAGTGCGTGACACTGTGGTTTTTTTTTTTTTTTTGCACCCGTTTAATCTAAAGTTGGACTTTCTCACCAGAAAACCTCGGTGTGGTTTGGATATCAGCGTATCCCCGTCACGTGAGAGGTGGTTGCCCATCCAGTCCAGCGTTGGACTTTCTCATGGGAAAACCTCGGTGTGTTTTGGATATCAGTATATCCCTGCCAGGCGAGAAGTGGTTGTCCATCCAGTCCAGCGTTGGACTTTCTCACTGGAAAACCTCAGCGTGATTAGGATATGCATACATCCCCGCCGGGTGAGAGGTGGATGCCTATCTAGACTGCACTGGTCCAGTGTCTCCGACTTCAGCATTTTATGGTCATAGCCACTACCCTTCCTAGTTGTGACCCAGATGGAGCTTTTGTCCAGGAGGACAAATCCTCACCACTATTAAGTTTCACTCCTGGGTTGAGCCAGTTTAGGCATATTATCCCAGTATGAGAATGTTTAGAACGTGACTGACCTCTAGAGCGGTGGTACCGTGACATGAGTAGCCATCAAGTTTCACCACTGGTTTAAACCAGTTTAGGCATATTTCACCAGTATGGGTGTATATCAGACGTGGCCGACCTCTAGAGCAGAGGTGCCGTGGTATGAGTAGCTCTCGCCGTGAGACTACTGAATGTATCAATTAAGCTTCAATTTATCCTTTCCATCATCTTTTCACATCGGCACCGCACGGCAACCCTAATTGCTTTTTCACATTTTCTTCATTGGCTGGGAGGAGTTTCAATCCAAAGAATCTCGCCAGCAGTGTGTATAAGTGTTTATAAGGGCCATTTTCTCTATCCACAACCTAAAATTTGTGCAGTGTCTGATTTAGATAAAATAATCTTTATCAAATCTCTTCATCAAACTGACTTTCCAAAACAAAAACAAAAATAAAAAAAACCACAATAGGAACAAACAGATAAACAAACAGCAGATTTTGTGATGATAGAAACTGCCAGGAATGACAGCTCATGAACACTACAGTCTTACATTTCTCTGCATTTCTGGGGTAGGAGGATATAGACTTGTACTAACAACCTCGTCGTATGCTGGTGGGGGCATGTTCAACGATGCATTGTCTCCATCGCTTGCTGCCTGGTCAGACATCCTCTGATCTAGAGAAATGTAACACAGAATTTATTTCATGAATGTAACCAGTATGAAATGTAACTGGTAAAAAGCATAACCAGTATGAAATGTAACTGGTAAAAAGCATAACCAGTATGAAATGTAACTGGTAAAAAGCATAACCAGTATGAAATGTAACTGGTAAAAAGCATAACCAGTATGAAATGTAACTGGTAAAAAGCATAACCAGTATGAAATGTAACTGGTAAAAAGCATAACCAGTATGAAATGTAACTGGTAAAAAGCATAACCAGTATGAAATGTAACTGGTAAAAAGCATAACCAGTATGAAATGTAACTGGTAAAAAGCATAACCAGTATGAAATGTAACTGGTAAAAAGCATAACCAGTATGAAATGTAACTGGTAAAAAGCATAACCAGTATGAAATGTAACTGGTAAAAAGCATAACCAGTATGAAATGTAACTGGTAAAAAGCATAACCAGTATGAAATGTAACTGGTAAAAAGCTTGTCATGATCTTTCTTATAGTCTTAGTCATAGTCCTTGTCATGATCTTTCTTATAGTCTTAGTCATAGTCCTTGTCATGATCTTTCTTATAGTCTTAGTCATGGTCCTTGTCATGATCTTTCTTATAGTCTTAGTCATAGTCCTTGTCATGATCTTTCTTATAGTCTTAGTCATAGTCCTTGTCATGATCTTTCTTATGGTCTTAGTCATAGTCCTTGTCATGATCTTTCTTATAGTCTTAGTCATAGTCCTTGTCATGGTCTTTCTTATAGTCTTAGTCATAGTCCTTGTCATGGTCTTCATCATGGTCCTTGTCATAGTCCTCATCATGGTCTGTGTCATGGTCCTTGTCATGGTCCTCATCATGGTCCTTGTCATAGTCTTCATCATGGTCCTTGTCATGGTCTTCATCATGGTCCTTGTCATGATCCTTGTCATGGTCTTCATCATGATCCTTGTCATGGTCCTTGTCATGATCCTAGTCATGGTCCTCATCATGGTCCTTGTCATGGTCTTCGTCATGGTCCTCATCATGGTCCTCGTCATGGTCCTTGTCATGGTCTTCATCATGGTCTTTGTCATGGTCAGAGTATCGCGGGGCTTGGGCCTGAATTCTTGGTGGGTTGCAGAAGCAGGAGTGCGTGACACTGTGGTTTTTTTTTTTTTTTTGCACCCGTTTAATCTAAAGTTGGACTTTCTCACCAGAAAACCTCGGTGTGGTTTGGATATCAGCGTATCCCCGTCACGTGAGAGGTGGTTGCCCATCCAGTCCAGCGTTGGACTTTCTCATGGGAAAACCTCGGTGTGTTTTGGATATCAGTATATCCCTGCCAGGCGAGAAGTGGTTGTCCATCCAGTCCAGCGTTGGACTTTCTCACTGGAAAACCTCAGCGTGATTAGGATATGCATACATCCCCGCCGGGTGAGAGGTGGATGCCTATCTAGACTGCACTGGTCCAGTGTCTCCGACTTCAGCATTTTATGGTCATAGCCACTACCCTTCCTAGTTGTGACCCAGATGGAGCTTTTGTCCAGGAGGACAAATCCTCACCACTATTAAGTTTCACTCCTGGGTTGAGCCAGTTTAGGCATATTATCCCAGTATGAGAATGTTTAGAACGTGACTGACCTCTAGAGCGGTGGTACCGTGACATGAGTAGCCATCAAGTTTCACCACTGGTTTAAACCAGTTTAGGCATATTTCACCAGTATGGGTGTATATCAGACGTGGCCGACCTCTAGAGCAGAGGTGCCGTGGTATGAGTAGCTCTCGCCGTGAGACTACTGAATGTATCAATTAAGCTTCAATTTATCCTTTCCATCATCTTTTCACATCGGCACCGCA
This sequence comes from Achatina immaculata, assembly GCA_009760885.1. Classification (NCBI taxonomy): domain Eukaryota; kingdom Metazoa; phylum Mollusca; class Gastropoda; order Stylommatophora; family Achatinidae; genus Lissachatina; species Lissachatina immaculata. The sequence goes on from CM019716.1 coordinate 45,141,253, forward strand.
CGGCAACCCTAATTGCTTTTTCACATTTTCTTCATTGGCTGGGAGGAGTTTCAATCCAAAGAATCTCGCCAGCAGTGTGTATAAGTGTTTATAAGGGCCATTTTCTCTATCCACAACCTAAAATTTGTGCAGTGTCTGATTTAGATAAAATAATCTTATATCAAATCTCTTCATCAAACTGACTTTCCAAAAACAAAAACAAAAATAAAAAAAACCACAATAGGAACAAACAGATAAACAAACAGCAGATTTTGTGATGATAGAAACTGCCAGGAATGACAGCTCATGAACACTACAGTCTTACATTTCTCTGCATTTCTGGGGTAGGAGGATATAGACTTGTACTAACAACCTCGTCGTATGCTGGTGGGGGCATGTTCAACGATGCATTGTCTCCATCGCTTGCTGCCTGGTCAGACATCCTCTGATCTAGAGAAATGTAACACAGAATTTATTTCATGAATGTAACCAGTATGAAATGTAACTGGTAAAAAGCATAACCAGTATTATATGTAACTGGTAAAAAGCATAACCAGTATTATATATAACTAGTAAAAAGCATAACCAGTATGAAATGTAACTGGTAAAAAGCATAACCAGTATGAAATGTAACTGGTACTATAAGCAACTTCAGATGAATATTTTTTTTTATTACAAGGAAAATAAAACATGCACACTGTCATTTTTGCTGAAACTCATTATAATTGTGTACTTAAATGCACTCTGGTGAAGATCTTGTAAGCACAAGCATTGTGTTCACAGCCTTGTAGCACAAAAATTGTGTTCACAACCTTGTAACACAAGCACTGTGTTCACAGCTACACAAAGGTGCAACAAGAAGCTGACTGATCGTCATATCAGAAGTATTCCAGCATAAAGAACAACAAGCACTGCAAGAAGATCAGGACAAATAAAAGATGTACTGCCGCAGTTTGTGAGCTGGCTTATACAGGCAAACAGAATGGGTTAAAGCAGTTTCAGCATGCTTCAATCAACATAACAAAAAAAAATAGAATTGTCTTTAAAACTGCAAGGCCAGGCACACTATCATATACTTAACTCATGACAGTCCAAGCATTAAATCTTCTTCTTTGTTTGCTTCTACCACCAAGACTGCCCTGTGATCCTACTGAATTTACGCCTGTGGTCCTCCATAGGTCCTGTGGTCCCCGAAAGGAGCACACAAGATCCCCGAGAGGACCACAAGAGGTTCAGAGTATCGCAGGGCTTGAGCCTGTATTCTTGGTGAGTCTCAGAAGCAGGATTGCATGACACCGTGGTTTTTGTTGCACCAGTTTAGACTAGGGTTCAAGCATTAAATGAAAAGCATGATGCTTGTGTTCCTGGATTGAAAGAAAGAGACATGGAACAGACAGAAGGACACTAAAAACATAAAACATTTCATCCACCCACAGAAAAACACTAAAAACATAAAGCATTTCATCCACCTACAGAAAAAACACTAAAAACATAAAGCATTTCATCCACCTACAGAAAAAACACTAAAAACATAAAGCATTTCATCCACCTACAGAAAAAACACTAAAAACATAAAGCATTTCATCCACCTACAGAAAAAACACTATATATAATGACACAAAGCAATTTATTCAGCCACTGAAACACACTATAAACAATGCATTTCAATCAGCCAAAGAAAAACATAACAAAGACATTAAAAAAAAAAAAAACAGAAAGAAACAAAATTCGCTCCACAAGAAATGCAAACCCACACACAAAAAAACTTTTCCTGCAGCTCTTACTTGCTCTCCTGTTCTGCGCCCTTCTCTGTGCCCTCTGCTGGAAGCAGTACAAAATAATCAACAAAATGATGACTACCATCCCCACTGCTATCAAGATAAATATTGTGTTCTGATTCACCAGCTGCTCTTCAGCTGAAATACATTGAGAGAAAATGAAGAAAGCTTAAACAGCGCACAAATTCTAGGAAACATCCAGACTTTTCACATCATGTGTTTCAAACTTTGAAGTTATTGGATATCTTCTTCTTCTATTTCGTTCGCTTCTACCACCAAGACCACCCCGTGATCCTACTGAATTTACTCCTGCGGTCCTTGATAGGTCCCATGGTCCCCCTGTGGTCCCCAAAAGGACCACACGAGATCCCCGAGGTGACCACAAGAGGTTCAGAGTATCACAGGGCTTGAGCCTGTATTCTTGGTGGGTCTCAGAAGCGGGACTGCATGACACCGTGGTTTTCGTTGCACCAGTTTTATCCAGAGTTGAACTTTCTCACCGGAAAACTTTGACGTATTTTGGGATACTCATGTATCCCCGCCGGGTGAGAGGTGGTTGCCCATCCAGTCTAGCGTTGGACTTTCTCACCGGAAGACCTCAGCATGGTTAGGATACGCGTACATCCCTGCCGGGTGAGAGGTGGTTGCCTACCCAGACTGCACTGATCCAGTGTCTCCGACTTCAGCATTTTGTGGTCGTGCGAAGAAAACTAATTGATGACAACTGATAAAACAAACAAGGCAGCTGATATATGTATCAATGAGGAAAAACTGGAAGAAGTGAAGAGTTTTGGAATATCTTGGATCACTGCTAACTATTAATGGAGATACAATTAGGGAAATTAAAAGGAGGACATCTATCACTCTTCAGAAAGTAAAACAACAAAAGAATCTGTGGAGAGGAACAGACAGAACTACAAAAACAAGATTTTTAAGGGCATGCATATTTCCCATCGCAACATATGCTTGTGAGACCTGGACACTTAACAAAACAACTGAGAAACACATAAATGCATTTGAATGTAAATGCTACAGAAGAGTTCTTCAAATATCATGGATACAAAAAAGAACAAATATATCCATACTACAAGAACTTAATACTAAAGAAGGCTGGCTGGTAAAGAAGATTAAAGAGAGAAAACTTAAATATTCTGGACACATTAAACGTCATGATAATCTAAAGAAAACCATCTTGGAAGGGTACATAATGGGAAAAAGAAAGAGAGGAAGACCAAGGCGAAGATGGCTGCAAGACATCATTGATGATCTGCAAATGGATGCATCTGCAGCAAGCCATCTTGCTCACAATGGAGAGGCCTACAGGAGTGCTGTTAGGGAGGCAAAGTTCTGCAAGGGACATGCAAATGAATGAATGAATGAATGGCCGCTACCCTTCCTAATTGTGACCAGGATGGAGCTTTTGTCCAGGAGGACGAATGCTCACCACTAGTAAGTTTCACTCCTGGGTTGAGCCGGTTTAGGCGTATTATCCCAGTATGGGTGTGTTTAGAACGTGACCGACCTCTAGAGCTGAGGTACCGTGAGAGGAGTAGCCATCAAATTTCACCCCTGGTTTAAACCGGTTTAGGCATATCTCACCAGTATGGGTGTATATCGGATGTGGCCAGCCTCTAGAGCAGAGGTGCTGTGGTATGAGTAGCTCTCGCTGTGAGACTACTGGGTATACCGACTAAGCTTCACTTTATCCTTTCCATCACCTTTTCACATCGGCATCGCACGGCAACCCTAATTGCTTTTCCACATTTTCTTCATTGGCCAGGAGGAGTTTAACTCCACGCGTGGCATCCGAAGAATCTCACCAGCAGTGTGTTACTGGATATGATTCCCATGTGAGTTCTTGATGTCTATAGAACTCTTGATGTTTAGAGCAATCTTAACATTCACAGCTTTCTTGATGTTTATAGAACTCTTGATGTTTAGAGCAATCTTAACATTCACAGTTTTCTTGATGTCTATAGAACTCTTGATGTTTAGAGCAATCTTAACATTCACAGCTTTCTTGATGTTTATAGAACTCTTGATGTTTAGAGCAATCTTAACATTCACAGTTTTCTTGATGTCTATAGAACTCTTGATGTTTAGAACAATCTTAACATTCACAGTTTTCTTGATGTTTATAGGACTCTTGATGTTTAGAACAATCTTAACATTCACAGTTTTCTTGATGTCTATAGAACTCTTGATGTTTAGAGCAATCTTAACATTCACAGTTTTCTTGATGTTGATGGCATTCTGTTTTGTTTCTAACCTTCCCAAAGCTAAATCCAGCCAGAGGTCCTGTAGGGTGATCAGACCTAGCATATTTTTTTACTTAGGCTACAATACAGGTTATATAGTGAAATAGGCAACATGGCTTATGCACAAACACATGACAAGTCTACAGGATTGTGGCTCTTGTAACTTCAGAAAACCGCTCTGAAATTTCACAAATATGACCAGTCATTAGTGTTTCCAATCAATCAAAAGTTAACAGATTCGGCAATGGGTGAAGTTACTTAGCAAAATGGTTCTCAGCGAGATTATCACAGACAGAAAAGAAAGAAACAAAGAAGTTCTAAAAATACATTTTTTAAAAAATAATAAAAAATTACATGTAACAACCAGTAGTTAAAATAATATGTCCACATAAGAAGTATACAAATATTCTGAAAAATCATACTTGAAGGAAAAAGAGCAAAAGGACAACAATGATACAAGCGGATGGATAACACAAAGAGATGATCAGAAATCAGCTAAAATGGGCATAGCATCAAAACATGAGGAACAGCATAAGAAAGTTCACTGCAGCCAAGCTACCACTGGAAGATGGCAAAGAATTATAATGACTACATTCTGTGGAATCTCACAAGCATGTTTTCTTGCCACCAAGGTATGATATGACATTAAACACAGGACAACATACCTATATAAATCAGACTTATGTGTTGTCTGGCCTCTCTAAAGTCAGAGTGAAACAGGACTACTTCAAAAACACTAAAATTGTTTGAAAACAACAGGTCTTCTTTTCTCTGACGACAGTTTCTAAAACAACCTTCTACAGTTATCCTCAAGATCTTTTAGCCTGTTATTTGACAAAGGTAACATCTCACTCAGCTGCAGAAAACACTGTGATCACAGATTGTAAGGAAAGTTATGGACAAAGTACAATAAATAAACACCACTTACGACACATGTCCACCCTGGCAACACAGCTGCCGTCTCCACATCGTCTGTGTCCACTGTATACACATGGACGACCACGATGTTCAGGCGTAGTGGTGGACTTCAAGCTTGCGTCACCTTTAACTGGTGCCTCAAAACCATTATCCCTGTTCCAAGTCTGCCGGTTCATTGTGCAACTTCACAACTGCTGAAATGTTTAACATGAAACTTCACAAAAGCTGAAATGTTTATCATGAAACTTCATAAAAGTTGAAAATAAGTGATGACATCTTATGCGTTCTGAAAACTGGAGGATGTAAGAGTGAGACAGATGGGACTCATATTATTTTTTATGACTAAAAGTTTAAAAATTCCATGTCTCTTTTGTGTAAAGTTCATTGTGTTTGCATTCTGCATATTTCACAAGGCACCATCCTTTTATCTGCCCTGAACCCTATCAATCTTAGTTGCACCTTTTCTGGGCATCCGTTACATCTCAAGTTTCCCCATTAGAAATTGTAAATAAAGTGTCCAAAAGACTACTGCCATAAAGTGTTTTCTTTGATGTGCTTACAGGGTGCAAATGTTGTATGTGCTTATACAGTGCAAATGAAGTTCAATAAGCAGGCTCTCCAGCAAATACGAGTGGTGAATGATAAGTTCTCGGTATAAGGTACAAATACTTGAAACGCACAGTTGATATTAGGTGCATTTGTAGATCAGGTTATTGTAAGATTAAACACCAAGTTTCAAGAAATTAACTGCAACCAATATTTTTTTAACAGGTTACTAAAGTGGCAAGGGGTGGCAGAAACTTAGAAAATGGATAAAATTTCTCATCAAACAGTCATTCGCTGAATCAAGGGTTTATCATCGAAGGAAATCCACGAGTGATATGGTGGAGACTCTAGGGGAGAGTGCCCCTTCTTATAGCACAGTGAAGAAATGGGCAGCTCAATTCAAACATGGAAGGGAGAGTCTGGAAGACGATCCCCGTCCAGGAAGACCAAGAACGGTAATCACTGATGAAACCACTGGCAGAATTCATGACACGATAATGGAGGATCGACAACTAACTGAGCAGTACATTTGTTACTGAGTTGGGCATCTCCCAGGAATGTGTTCATGCCATTACTCACAATGATCTTCAAATGACAAAGGTCTCGAAGCTTCTTGGAGCTGATCACAAACAGTAGCGTCTCAACATGTCAAGAGACAATCTTGGCCATTTTTCTGCAGATCTTGAAAAGTTTCTTCAGCAGTTTGTGACTATGGATGAGACTTGGGTTCATCATTTTCAATCAGAACCAAAGAACAGTCAAAGCAGTGGAAATATCATGGATCCCCACCTCCAAAGAAAGCAAGGGGGTTCTGTCTGCAGGCAAAGTGATTTCTTTCATCTTTCGGGATTCAGGTGTGCTATTGGTAGACTATCTTCAAAAGGCAGTATAGTCACCGGGGCCTATTATGCTAATCTTGTGAAGCAACTGCGGGTCAAACTGAAAGAAAAGCGTCAAGGGAAATTGACTAGAGGGGTCATCTTTCATCAAGACAATGCTCCAGTTCACAAGTCGGTGGTGGCAATGACTACCATTCATGAATGCGGCTTCCAGCTTCTTGAAAAACTTCATTCCCCAGATTTGGCCCCTTCGGACTATTACCTGTTTACCAAACTCAAACAGGAACTCAGTGGTTGCAAATTTGCTTCAGATGATGACATCATTCATGGTGCAGACCACTTCCTACTGGCACAAGATGCTGGCTTTTACAAAGAAGGGATCCATAGGCTCCAGGATCGCTGGACTAAGTGCATAAACTTGCAATGTTGAGAAATAAACCAAAAAAGTTGTCCACAAATAATCTGTTGTATCTTATGCTGAGAATTTTCAATCACCCTCATATTATCATTGTTTTTATTCAAATCTAAGTCCTCTGCCCTGCCTGTTTATCACTTGTGATTTCATGCCAACATTTTTGTTGCCTTCAGACTTCTCTCTGGAGTCTGCTCATCCAACAGAGAAATTGTTTTTTTTTCTAAGCTTTTGGTCGGTTTCTAGGACACAAGGTTCCTTCTGTAGAACAAAATATTGTTTGTAATTTCTTTTTCAACTGTGTTTTCTCTTCCTGATGTACACATGCTCACTTTTTTGGCTTCCTTGTACAGGCTGAGCTGTAACTAAGAGACTGAAAAAGGGTGTGAAGTTACTTGAGGCAAACATGAAGGAAATGACAAGGGGGGGGGGGGGGGGGTGGAATAAGACTGGGGGCAAACACACCGTCCAATCTGGCAATCACTGACTCGTAGTTACTAAGACCCTGTCCCACTCCTCTGCTGGCAGCCCCAGTAATAGCCCTAGCCTGGCTAATGGGGCAGGGATCACCACAATCCCCATGGTGGTGGAGTCTAGTAGACCGCACACACCCCTGCTTTTCAGCTGCTCTCTGGTACTGAAAAAATAGCTGCCATGACCTGCTCCAAATCCAACACAATGCTGTTCCTCAACATCTGCACCACACTGGCTGCAAAGAACAAAAGACTGAAGTTCCTAGAAGAAGAAGAAGAAGATCGCTCTGTCAAGCACAAAGAATAAAAACATTGCTTATTATTTCCTTGTTTTCTTGACCAATAAGTGAACGTCTGGTTTGAATGAGTTCCGCTCAACTTCCGGCTTCTACTTGAGACAAGCTTGATCTAATCAATGAAGGATTCAAGCCGCGTGAGAGAGTTATGAGCCAACTTCGAGAAGGCGACCGGAACACGAGTCTACCACAGCCTATACACAACATTCAAGACTCGCAACATTCAGGACTAACCCCGGCTTTAGAAAATACTCTGGCAACACTTAACTACTGCTGAGTTGAACAACAAAAAACAGCCGAAAATTTAAACAAATAATCAAGGAAGAAACCGTCGTGACTCTGTAATACTTACAAAAACACTTTCATTGATACTTGGACCTAATAGAGAGAGAAACAAAGATAGACATTTCCTGTAAACAAATTTGTCACATTCGAACATAACCGGAAGTTTGGGTTTTTATCTTGAAGACATGCATTTTTAATTTATAATTATTTTCATACTTATTTCTTAGGAACATTGAACCTACAAATCATGTTAGGAAATGGAGGTGTATTGGCCACACTCTGAGGAAACCCCACACAAGCATAGCAAGTCAAGCAAGGAAATAGAAAACGAGGAAGACCTAGACTTATTTGGAGAAGATAAATTATGACAATGCTCAGAAACAAGAGATACACATAAAGGAAACAGAATAATTCCAAGAACAGGGATGACTGGAGAGCCTTTATCCGTCTCAAGGGAGTGAAAAGCGATGATGATGATGATGATGATGATGATGATGGATGATGATGATGATGATGCACCGTACCGTTGGACTTCCTCGTGTCTGCTCAGCTCAGTTCTGACACATAAATCTGCAGAAATGATTCTAATGCAGTTGATGGTGAGATTCTTGTGTGCTGATCTTCTAACATAATTTCCAGTTCTTTTAGATATCCAAATGATTCTTACATCCTTCCCGTGCCGTTAAACGCCACATAGGGCTCACGTGTTAGTTTGCCAAGATTTCCTGTTTTCGGGGAGCTTTTCAACCTCATCAAGGGATGTTTTTCCTACTAAACCGGCCTCTCAAAAGAAAAGCTTTGCTTATTCTGCTTCTCATCTTTGGAATACCCTCCCCTCTTGTATAAACAAAATATATAAGCTATACTCCTTCCTACAACTATAAACTTTTCCAGTATCTATTTGATGTCGAATATATGCCTCAATGATTCATAAAATTTGCATGCCATTTTAAACTCTTCTTACAGTCATCGAGTTCAGTTATTTATTTATTCTGAATAGTATTGAAATTTTAGTTGGTAGATGATCATTAGTGCGAGATTAATTTTTTGTTTACATGTATGTAGTTACTTTTTGTACTGAGTGCATGGATAAGAATGAAACGTACATGTTTTTTTTATGTTTCTCATATGTTATAAGGTCAAAGGTAAAGGTAATCCTGTCGTGCCTTACAGGCACGCAGCGTATTTGTAGAAGGTTTGAGACAGAGTGAAAGTTGCATGATAAAGGGCAGGATGTCAGACGGGACTGCATGCCCATTTCTTAATCCTTTGGAAATAAAGATCAATCAATCCTGTGAAAGTACGCTGTCACTCTTGTATTTTTTTTTTTTTGGGATAAAATTTTTTGTCTCTCCAACTCTTTTCATACATTCTTCATTAGCAATCGTTACTACCCTGGTATTTGCAACATTCTTCTGATAAACTACATTTCTACTGCTTCCAATGGTCTTTGTGTGCAGATCTGCCTATTCTCCATGATTCACATCCATATAATAAGGTAACCTAAATATAGCATTTTAGGACTCATTTTCAAACACTCATTGTATATGTTTATTCATTCACTAGCCTTCTCTTGAAGGCCTCTTATTTGATAGCAACATGCACTGCTGCTGATTCATCTACTCAAACGATGATGGGGCTTCTACAAGGGTTTTCCACAAACACATGTCCTTTTTTTTTCCCGCTCTTGCCCGTGTGAGCTCTCTATTGCTCAACAATCTCTCTGCTTCTCTTCTCCAAATCTGCTTTGGTCTAGCCTTACTCTGATTTCCCTGTGGTGTCCATCTCAGTTTCCCATTATGAACCCTTCCAAAAATGGCTTCTCCAAACTCTCATAATATTCGATACATCTAGAATACTTTAAAGTTTTCTCTAATCTTTATTAACCAATATTCTTCAATATTAACTCTTCCTGTGCTGGAGGAAGAAACACGGACGTGCTCTGGAGTGCGGGGGTAAAAACGCGGGTCTTGGTCTGTAAGGGGGGGGGGGGGGTCTAGTTGTAAAATGGAATGGAAAACAGTATTTCCATGTACTTCCGTATACTTAAATTCTTGTAGTATGGGTGTACTTGTTCTTTTTCTGTGTGTGTGTCCATGATATTTGAAGGCTTATTCTACATCATTTACATTCAAATGTACATGTTTCTCAGCTGTTTTGATAAGCGTCTCGATCTCACGGGCATATTCTGCGATAGGAAAAATGAAGGTCCATAGAAATCTAATTTTTGTAGTTGTGTTTGGCCGCCTCCACAGCTTCATTAGGTGGTTTAGCTTCTGATGGAGACACATGTCATTTTTTTTCAAACGTTACTTTAAAAAAAGGCTGGATTTTTAAGAGAACAGAAAAACATTATAATCCCATGACATGAAATTAGTATAGTCTACCGAAAGGCAAAATATCTAATTTGATTATGTCGTTGAAGATAATTTAAAGGTAATTTTATGCTATGAAATACAGATCATGTTCCAATCCAGGGTTATAAAATGCATCCCACAATCCATCACGTTATATCAATACCGTCTGATAGCCGGGTGGTCACGTAGTTCTAGTTCTGCTTATCGTCGGACTCGCTGACTTATTCAGTGTCGCTGCTCTCCATTTACTGTTATCATGCCTGAGAACAAAGTGTTCAGATTAGCCGAAGTGAAGGCGACGAAAGGTTCAAAAGAAACTCTTATTATTATTCACAATAAAGTGTATAATGTTTCCAAATTTCTGGAAGAGGTAAGTTGGACTTAGCACTTGTCTGTTTTGTTTGGTACGGTTTTATTGCTTTTGGTTTGGGAAGTTGTCACTAGTGCACGTGTCTTTTAAAAAATTTATCATCCTTTATAAGCAAAGTCGCAATCCTATATTCAAGGGGCTCATTTTTTCATTGACATACTGTGTACCGAGTTACTTCGTTTGCCCAGATGTTTCATAATGCTTTCTGTTGTAATGTGTGGTGTAATTCTGTTGTAATGTGACTGTAAGTGTTATTGAAAGCAAACATACTAAAAATATTTCGGCTGCAGAGTTGTTATATCCACGGTATGTGGGAGGGAAAAAAAATCAGATATAGTGGGTAAATGTTTCATACAAGTTGTGGGTGTTGTATTACATGCATTTTTACATCTGACACAGCAGTAACTTGTAGTTTTCTTTTAGAATTTGAAAATCCCAGAAGGCATTTATGGTCGTTCATCTCAACAGTGACTTTTTAGACTATGATTTTTTTTTTCTCTTGGTCTTCCCGTGCCATTCTTCTCATTTATCTTTCCTGTTGTTATGGTGTTTTCACACCCCCCCCCCCTTTCAATCTTATGATATATCCAATGAATGATAACCCTTTTTCTTATTGATTTAGGTTCATTTCTATATTTGCTTTTGTTAGACAATCCTCATTTGTCATCTTATATGAGGCAGTGATTAAAAAAAAAACCCATATTAGCAAAACTATAAGCATAATTGACCCAACTTGACATCACAGCTAACATGTGGCCAGCAAAATTAATTTATATTCTAGAACAGCTTCTTTAGGGATATAGATGATAGACACAGATATTCCATTAGATGTGACTTACAGTCAAATTAGCCACTTAGAGATAAAACATATCCAAGATGTCACAAGCAGAAAGAATAGTCTTTTATATAAGAATAGAAAATACCAGATTCAACAAGCATTTTAGCAGAACAAACTCCTCTTGTAAATCAAACTGCTGCAACAGCTCCACCCCCAGACAATTCCTATATGAGACCATCCAACATGTTTTACTGATGTTCAAAACTAAAGACTCATCATGGAAAGAGAAAAACTGCTCTCTGATGCCAATTATAATTTCATATATAGCTACACCTGTTATTTGCTGAAGGCAAAAGTTTATTGAATTGGTATAACATATGGATGTCATATTGAATATAGGAGAGAAAAAGTCATCATGGCTTCCTTCTTAACTATCTTAAAAAATAAGTGAACATCAAGTTCCAGGACGAAGTTTCCAACTGTGGAATCCTGTGCTTCCATCCATGATGATTATGCAAAGTGGCAGAAGATTGAGATGAAGAGAAAGGCAGGGGGTGGTGGTGGTGTGTCTATGTGTGTATGAGAGAGAGAGAAGAGTGTTCAAGGAAGAAACAACTGTGTACTCAAAGAAAATACCAAATAATGAACTTGTAAAAAGAAGGAGACCACAAGGTAGATCAAAACTGATAAACAAGGAAGTTAGTAAGGTGTCTATGGAATTTAGTAAGATATCTATAGAAGTTAATAAGGTATCTATGGAAGTTAGTAAGGTATCTATGGAAGTTAGTAAGGTATCTATAGAAGTTAATAAGATATCTATAGAAGTTAATAAGGTATCTATGGAAGTTAGTAAGGTATCTATGGAAGTTAGTAAGGTATCTATAGAAGTTAATAAGATATCTATAGAAGTTAATAAGGTATCTATGGAAGTTAGTAAGGTATCTATGGAAGTTAGTAAGGTAACTATGGAAGTTAATAAGGTATCTATGGAAGTTAGTAAGGTAACTATGGAAGTTAGTAAGGTAACTATGGAAGTTAGTAAGGTGTCTGTGGAAGTTAGTAAGGTAACTATGGAAGTTAGTAAGGTAACTATGGAAGTTAATAAGGTAACTATGGAAGTTAGTAAGGTAACTATGGAAGTTAGTAAGGTAACTATGGAAGTTAGTAAGGTGTCTGTGGAAGTTAGTAAGGTATCTATGGAAGTTAGTAAGGTAACTATGGAAGTTAGTAAGGTATCTATGGAAGTTAGTAAGATATCTATGGAAGTTAGTAAGATATCTATGGAAGTTAGTAAGGTAACTATGGAAGTTAGTAAGGTATCTATGGAAGTTAGTAAGATATCTATGGAAGTTAGTAAGGTATCTATGGAAGTTAGTAAGGTAACTATGGAAGTTAGTAAGGTGTCTGTGGAAGTTAGTAAGGTAACTATGGAAGTTAGTAAGGTAACTATGGAAGTTAATAAGGTAACTATGGAAGTTAGTAAGGTGTCTGTGGAAGTTAGTAAGGTATCTATGGAAGTTAGTAAGGTGTCTATGGAAGTTAGTAAGGTGTCTGTGGAAGTTAGTAAGGTATCTATAGAAGTTAATAAGGTATCTGTGGAAGTTAATAAGGTATCTGTGGAAGTTAGTAAGGTGTCTGTGGAAGTTAGTAAGGTAACTATGGAAGTTAGTAAGGTAACTATGGAAGTTAATAAGGTAACTATGGAAGTTAGTAAGGTGTCTGTGGAAGTTAGTAAGGTATCTATGGAAGTTAGTAAGGTGTCTATGGAAGTTAGTAAGGTGTCTGTGGAAGTTAGTAAGGTATCTATAGAAGTTAATAAGGTATCTGTGGAAGTTAATAAGGTATCTGTGGAAGTTAGTAAGGTGTCTGTGGAAGTTAGTAAGGTATCTATGGAAGTTAGTAAGGTGTCTGTGGAAGTTAGTAAGGTATCTATAGAAGTTAATAAGGTAACTATGGAAGTTAGTAAGGTGTCTGTGGAAGTTAGTAAGGTATCTATGGAAGTTAGTAAGGTGTCTGTGGAAGTTAGTAAGATATCTATGGAAGTTAGTAAGGTATCTATGGAAGTTAGTAAGGTATCTATGGAAGTTAGTAAGGTAACTATGGAAGTTAGTAAGGTATCTATGGAAGTTAGTAAGATATCTATAGAAGTTAATAAGATAACTATGGAAGTTAGTAAGGTAACTATGGAAGTTAGTAAGGTATCTATGGAAGTTAGTAAGGTATCCATGGAAGTTAGTAAGATATCCATGGAAGTTAGTAAGGTAACTATGGAAGTTAGTAAGGTATCCATGGAAGTTAGTAAGGTATCCATGGAAGTTAGTAAGATATCTATAGAAGTTAATAAGGTAACTATGGAAGTTAGTAAGGTATCCATGGAAGTTAGTAAGATATCCATAGAAGTTAATAAGGTAACTATGGAAGTTAGTAAGGTATCCATGGAAGTTAGTAAGATATCTATAGAAGTTAATAAGGTAACTATGGAAGTTAGTAAGGTATCCATGGAAGTTAGTAAGGTATCCATGGAAGTTAGTAAGGTGTCTGTGGAAGTTAGTAAGATATCTATGGAAGTTAGTAAGGTATCTATGGAAGTTAGTAAGGTATCTATGGAAGTTAGTAAGGTACTATGGAAGTTAGTAAGGTATCTATGGAAGTTAGTAAGATATCTATAGAAGTTAATAAGATAACTATGGAAGTTAGTAAGGTAACTATGGAAGTTAGTAAGGTATCTATGGAAGTTAGTAAGGTATCCATGGAAGTTAGTAAGATATCCATGGAAGTTAGTAAGGTAACTATGGAAGTTAGTAAGGTATCCATGGAAGTTAGTAAGGTATCCATGGAAGTTAGTAAGATATCTATAGAAGTTAATAAGGTAACTATGGAAGTTAGTAAGGTATCCATGGAAGTTAGTAAGATATCCATAGAAGTTAATAAGGTAACTATGGAAGTTAGTAAGGTATCCATGGAAGTTAGTAAGATATCTATAGAAGTTAATAAGGTAACTATGGAAGTTAGTAAGGTATCCATGGAAGTTAGTAAGGTATCCATGGAAGATTTTTTCCATTAAGCTGCAAAGACTAGGAAGAACTGCCATAGTCAGCTGCTCTATAGAAGCACTGCTTTGTTTGAATAGGGTAGATAGAGGTGTATGGTGCAGTTTTACAAAGTGAGGGAGGAAGTGAGCAAGGTGAGAAAAAAAAAAACGAATAGAAACTATGAAATGTATAAATGAAAAACATACAACATCCGATATTTCGGCGTGAGCCTTATTCGAGGATACATACAGAACGAAACACAAACATATATAACTTATCTGAAGTGTCTTGCTCCGAGTGAGAAGCAGAAATTTGTGTGGAAGAAGGAGGAGGAAAAAAACAAACCACCACGCTGCCTACAGACAAAAGATTCACGATAGGGCCAATCATAACGAAGAAGCGGAGAGAGAGGAGGAGAACAAGTGGGAGAAAGGGGTGGGGGGGAAGACAATAGAAACATGATAGCCGCTAGAGGTGTCAGGGGGGGAGAGGGGAGGGAAAAGGGGACACGGAGAGATAATGAATGAAGAACTTAAACACCTACCGGGAGAAAATGGGAAACTGGTGGATAGGACAAGACCAATATGTTGGCAGAGAAGGAAATAGGATGGTGGTAGGGAGGGGTAGCATAGAGAAAGAAAGTAGAGTATAAAAAAGGCCAGTGGAAAAATAAAAGAAGTTACAGAAAGCTGAAGACATTGTTAATTCCAGCTGGGTGGAGACAGCCAGTCTGGAAAATAAGGCGCTGTTCTAGGACCCTCCGAGATCGTACATCTGCGGGACAAGAGCGGATCGCACTAACCGAAATGTCCTGTTTGCCCCTGTGGTTACCAAGGCAAAAATGTTTAGCCACAGGTGTCCAGGCCCTCTTAGAAATATCATTGAGATGCTGGCGAAATCGATCTCCTAACCGTAAGCCAGTTTCCCCTATGTACTTCAAACCGCAACGTTTGCACATGATAACATAAATGACATTTCGTGAAGTACAGGTGAAACTCTCCTGTACTGATAACGTGGATTTAGGGAAGGAGATCTGGCTGGCCTCGACAACAAACGGACAAGTGTTGCATCTACGAGGTTGTTTTTTTCCCTCCTCCTTCTTCCACACAAATTTCTGCTTCTCACCCAGAGCAAGACGTTTCAGATATGTTATATATGTTTGTATTTCGTTCTGTATGTATCCTCGAATAAAGCTTATGCCGAAATATCAGATGTTGTATGTTTTTCATTTATACATTTCATACTTTCTGTTCGTTTTTTTTTTCTCACCTTGCTCACTTCCTCCCTCATTTTGTAAAACTGCACCAGATAAAAGGGATGGCGACTGCAGTAAAACTGGTTAATATAAATAAGGTAGATAGAGGTGTATGGTGCAGTTTTACAAAGTGAGGGAGGAAGTGAACAAGGTGAGAAAAAAACGAATATAAAGTATGAGAATGTATAAATGAAAAACATACAACATCCGATATTTCGGCGTGAGCCTTATTCGAGGATACATGCAAAAACAAAATACAAACATATATAACTTATCTGAAGCGTCTTGCTCTCAGTAAAGCGGAAATGTGTGTGGAAGAAGGAGGAGGAAAAAAAATTTTTTAAAAAACAACAACAAAAAAAAACGAACAAAAAAAAAAAAACGTAGGCAACGTTTTTGGTTTTTTTTTCCTCCTCCTCCTTCTTCCACCTTTTTTCTCACCTTGCTCACTTCCTCCCTCACTTTGTAAAACTGCACCATACACCTCTATCTACCTTATTTATTTAAACCAGTTTTACTGCAGTCGCCATCCCTTTTATTTGTTTGAATAGGAAATGAAGGTCAAAACTGAAGATTGAAGACACATGCACAGTGACACTGGATCTGTCAGACATCAGCGCAGAGTGCATGCTCCTTTTTAAAAATATTTATAAACTTACAATAAGATAATTTCAGGTCTGGACTTGTTACACATTCACGTGTCATTGTCCTCTCCCCTTTCCCCCACACACCTCACAGAGAACATACCACACAGAGAACATACAGAACACAAAGTGTAATATCTTGGGAGGAGAGACTTGTGTGTGTATGTGTGTATATATATATATATACACACACATACACACACACTAGCTGAGTACCTGGCGTTGTCTAGGTATTTATCTCAATCATGAAAGTTCTATTCGTTTCCACAACCTTCCAGACATTTCTACAAAGTTCTATTCCTAGTAGGATTTTTTTTTTTTTCTGACCAATACGGCCCCGGGGTTCACCCAGCCTCGGAAAATGGGTACCAGAGAAATCTGGGAAGGTAAAGCGGCCAGGCATGATACTGACCACATCAGACTTTCATGTGCTGAAGGTCATGGAGAATATGGGCCTAACACCGTATTCCTCAGTATGTCTTAATGGCATGGAAGCGGGAATTTTACCTTTTTATATATATATAAATTAAGGTGAGAGTTTTCAAACACAGCTGTTTAATTATCTCACTCTGTTGTAGAAATTAAGAGGCAGAGGCCAACACAACAGAGGCAGCTATTCAACACCTGAAGATGTTTTTTACAAAATCCTCAAAGAATCAAAATTACTATCATCTTCTCCAGTGCTAAATCAGTATTGGAAGAATTAGATCGCTTCTTCTTCTTCTGCATTCGAGGTTGTTGGTCACTTTAGATCCTGATCCCTGTCGACATGGCAAGCCCGCAGTCCTCTCCAGATCTTGATAGGAGCCCCACAGCTCAAACTGGAAAGACAAGACATGTCAATCAGTAGCACATAAGATCAGCCTCCTCTTTAATAGTAACATACGATATTAAAATAATACTACAATGGATACCAGGACATACCAACATTCTGAGAGCATATACACTAGCCAAAAAAAAACAAACTGCAACAGGGAACCAGTCAAACAGTCCAGCTTCATTACAAACAGTAAAGCAAAACAGAAATAACAAAAAAGAAGGAATGGCTGAATGAATGAGAATGAACGAACATATTTTATTTTCAAAGGGCTAAGAATTGGCCACGCAGGCCCATCTAACATTCTGCCCTTCACCATACAGCTTTCACTCGGTCACGGTCATTCAGCATTTGTTAACGAGCATAATAATTATAAAGACACATTAAATGATTACATAAATAAATAATAAACTTATCTCATGTCTGTACACTCTACACTGATTTATGCAACAACATGAAATAAACTTGCATTGTTACATTCATTCAAAACTAACAAATTTATAGAAAAGCAGTATAAAAAAAAATTTACAACAATCAAGCCATGCTTTAAACTACTTAAGACTAAACTTAGGGAGCCATATAGTCCATATCAAACAGATGGTGACAAAGTTTAAAGTTATAAGAATGAATATTACTTATAAGTTTTACATGAATTGCTAGGGCATTCCAAAGGTGGGCAGCTGAGTAGAGAAGCTTTTCTTAAACACAGGCAGAGCAGTTTTCCATTACATGACCCTCAGAATGCAAAAGATTTCATAAACACACAAATAGATGAGAACAAACTATCTTCTTTCCGTTAAGAACAAGGCACATACCCTTGAACACATACATACATCAGATAAAGGCCGATGAAGCCCCCAAATCTCCACCGTGTGGTAATAAACAAGAAACAGTCACACACCGTGTCCTAGAACGCCCAGCACTCAAATGCTTACAGCAGGAATATACTTTCCTGAACACCCAGATATTGAGAACATATTTTATACAAACTCAGTACAATTAAAGAAGACAAGAAGATACTTTGCCATCACTTCCAACAAAAGAGCACAAGCTCATATGGCTGCTGGATGAGAGAAATGAAAAAAATGAAATGATCTCATCCTTATCTTCTTCTACATTTGCAAAAGCTGTAGGCTAGTCACCAGGATGAACTTGACAGTTGTATCCAGGTTGTATGCTGGTCTCATAGCTTCTGACTCATTTGGCCAGTCTGGCTGCATGAGTTAGCAAACTTTACATGCTCCTAGACCACATTCACAAGGACATTCATTTATATAGAGTATCTTAGTTATAGTAGTATGTAGTTATCATTGCTGTAATGTCATATCAGTCATATGTTTTTTATATGCATGTCCATTGTAGAATGTTGCTTATTTGGTCAGTCAGTCAGTCATTTGCATGTTTCTTGCGGAACTTTGCCTCCCTAACCGCTCTCCTGAAGGCCTCTCGGTTGTAAGCAAGATGCCCTGCTGCTGATGCATCCATTTGCAGATTATCAACAATGTCTTGCACCCATCTTCACCTTGGTCTTCCTCTCTTTCTTTTTCCCATTATGTACCCTTCCAAGACGGTCTTCTCTAAATTCTCATGTAGTTTAATGTGTCCAAAGTTTTAAAATTTTCTATGTTTAATCTTCTTTACTAGCCAGCCTTCTTCAGTATTTAGATCTTGTAGTATGGATATATTTGTTCTTTTGTGTCCATGATATTTGAAGAACTCTTCTGTAGTATTTACATTCAAAGGCATTTATGTGTTTCTCAGCTGTTTTGTTAAGTGTCCAGGTCTCACAGGCATATGTTGCAATAGGAAAGATGCATGCCTTTAAAAATCTTATTTTTGTAGTTCTGTCTGTTCCTCTTCACAGCTTCTTTGCTGATTTGGTAGCAGGCTGAAATTGTCTCATTGTTTGGTCAGCGTCTGCTTCAGTGGGTGTAGTGTTTAGATTGTTGGTAATATTCTGGCTCTGTCTTCTTCTTGTCAAGCTGTCACACACACACACACACACACCCCCCCCCCCCATGTTTCCCAGAGGCTCACCATCATTTAGTATTCTTTATATGCCATGGAAAAAGATAGACCAAAGAAATATAACTTTTTTTTTCTTGATGAAGCTGAGAATTCTACATCAACATCCAGTTCTAAGATCCAGTTTTTTTTTGCTTCTCTTATCCTTCAAGATATTCTGAGGAACATTTTGTGATGCTCCTATTTTCTTTTGCATGATCAGTGTCCTTTATTCACATCATATTTAGCTGTTGAGAAGATGCAAGATTAAAGTACTTTTAGCTTAGCATGTTTCTGGTGCCTTGCTTTGTGTTCTTTGTCACAGAAGTTTTGATTGCACTAGTCTCCTTCTTTGTGCTTTCAAGCAACCAGACGTAACGTATATGAGCCCTACATATTATTTTGTCTCAGATGCATACATTTCAGTTGCTGGTTTTTTTTTTTTATTATTATTTTATGTTAAGGTAAAAATGAACAGTAGTGTTTAAAGTTCTAACAGCAACCAGCACTTGAAGAAAATGGAGAGAATGCTATGTCAGAGCAGCAGGACTAAAGTAGGCCAAGCTGGTGCTTCCAAAGATTTAACAGGGAAATAAGTAGACCACAGTCTTTTTTTTTTTATCTGACTGAGACACACAGCCTTGAACTTTTATAGGGGAAGAACAGAGGGGTGCGTCTTATAAAAACATCAGAGGTCAAGGTGTGATAAGAGACTGAATAATACAGGATTTGTTACTTGGTTTGAGCTGTTTGTGTAATGAACAAAAAATTATGCAGAGAGCAAGAATGTTGGGTTTATTTTAAGGAAGCTTGGCTGCTGGTTAGGGCCTGCAAACTGGTCAAAACCCTACCTTCCCTACTGCACTCCCTGAGAGCAGGTCATGTCACAAGTCTGGTGAGCAAGGTATCTTCTTCATGCTGGGGTATTTTGAAGCCTGGCATTGCAGCCACTTAGAAGACATCATCCCATCATTTTACCCTGACATTAGAGGAAGTTCGTACATTTAGTTTTCATTATCATCCTCTGTTGTAACTATCATCATTAGAGAACAGAAGAGCAAAGACTAGGTCACATAACATTTAAAACAAAGAGACTAGTGGTTTAATAGTGGTCTTTGTTCATTTTCATCAGCTTCCATTATGTCTTTATAAATGCTGAGTTTAAGATAAACAAAAACTTCCATTCTTGTCGTCATGGGACCCATGCTGTCCTGTGATATGCTACAACTAGAAAACATATAGTAACAGTAACATTCTTCAGCACATAAAATAACAGCTTCTTATTGATCTCTTCCAAGCTTTTTTCCTTAATGGCACATATAGAAAAGCTGCCATCTGTCTGTTTCTTAATGTTGTCTACCCCTATTCTCATGTTATGGTTGCCTTGGACTTGTCTCTCCAGTTTGGTTTTAACCATATTATTATGCCTCTGTGTATGTTCAGATGCTTGGGTTTTTAGAATCTTTTTTTTTTCTTCTTCTTTCTTTAGTTATTATAGTCTTTTTTTTCTTCTTTCTTTAGTTATTGTAGTCTTTTTTTTTTCTTCTTTCTTTAGTTATTATAGTCTTTTTTTTCTTCTTTCTTTAGTTATTGTAGTCTTTTTTTTTTCTTCTTTCTTTAGTTATTATAGTCTTTTTTTCTTCTTTCTTTAGTTATTGTAGTCTTTTTTTTTTCTTTCTTTAGTTATTGTAATCTTTTTTTTTTCTTCTTTCTTTAGTTATTATAATCTTTTTTTTTTCTTCTTTAGTTATTGTAATCTTTTTTTTCTTCTTTCTTTAGTTATTATAATCTTTTTTTTTTCTTCTTTCTTTAGTTATTGCAGTCTTTTTTTTTCTTCTTTCTTTAGTTATTTTAGTCTTTTTTTTCTTTAGTTATTGTAATCTTTTTTTTTCTTTCTTTCTTTAGTTATTGTAATCTTATTTTTCTTTCTTTAGTTATTGTAATCTTTCTTTTTTTTTTCTTTCTTTAGTTATTGTAATCTTTCTTTTTTTTTGTAACATTTCAGCACCCCGGTGGTGAAGAGGTGTTGCTGGAACAGTCAGGTAAGTGTCTTGTTCATTTGTATGTGTTCAGGTCATCATTTCTTAATTTAATAGCACAGATAGGGAATATTTTTAGTTCATTATCATCATCATCATCATGTGCCATCTCCACAGGAACTAAGTTTTTGGCCATGGTTCAGAAGCATATTTTATATCTTTCATTAATAATGCACCTGGCCAAGCTTATTAATTCTAGTGTTTTGGATGTTGTCCATCCATATGTTTATATTGCCCTCCAGTATGTGTTGATAATGTTCAGCAGTGTGCCTGTCATTGTTCCCTTACTATCTTCCCTACACATTCTGCCCGCAGTCATTGTTCTTCTTTCATATAGTCAAAGTATTGTAAATGTTGGCTTCTTAAGTTCAACTTTTTCTTTTCTTTTTGTTTTAGGTCATTTGTTCCTCTGTTCATGAAATTGCTGCACAGTGTATTCAGCTGTGTCATACCATTGTGTATTCTGCTGTGTCTTACCTTGTGTATTCAGCTGTGTCATACCATTGTGTATTCAGCTGTGTCTTACCTTGTGTATTCAGCTGTGTCTTACCTTGTGTATTCAGCTGTGTCTTACCTTGTGTATTCAGCTGTGTCATACCATTGTGTATTCTGCTGTGTCATACCATTGTGTATTCAGCTGTGTCTTACCTTGTGTATTCAGCTGTGTCTTACCTTGTGTATTCAGCTGTGTCTTACCTTGTGTATTCAGCTGTGTCTTACCTTGTGTATTCAGCTGTGTCATACCTGGTGTATTCAGCTGTGTCATATCTTGTGTATTCATCTGTGTCATACCTTGTGTCATACCTTGTGTATTCAGCTGTGTCATACCTGGTGTATTCAGCTGTGTCATACCTGGTGTATTCAGCAGTGTCTTACCTTGTGTATTCATCTGTGTCTTACCTTGTGTATTCATCTGTGTCATAACTTGTGTATTCTGCTGTGTCTTACCTTGTGTATTCAGCTGTGTCATACTTTTGTGTATTCTGTATTATGCAAGAGGTAAAAATGTTTTTGCTGACTGAGCAAGTGACCTTGGAAAGTTAAGGCATCTGAGTTGATTGTGATTGCTAAGAACCACACAAAATGTGAGGCATATCTGTCAGAGCTTTGGGTACAGCAGATAATGAATGAAAGAAAGACATTGGTGGCGCTATGAAAAGGAGCTGGAAAACTGTGTCTGCGCTTCCATTTATTCACCAGCTTCAGAGTTAAGTAGATGCCCATCATGCATCTCCATTTTGTGTGTGGCATTTGATGTTTCCTGTGACATGCTAATTGCCCATGCCTTTATGTCATCTTGTTTACACGAGATAAATGTGTGCATTGAGCCTGGTTATGAATTGGATGCGCCAAACTTTCCTTAGCACCTCCTCTGTCTTTCTTCTTTCCAACTCCTCTAAACATTCCTCTCTGCAGATCCTCTGTTATTCCTTTCTCCAACCCTTCATATTTCTTATCTCCAGCTTCTGCATAAACAGTGCACTTCTACTGACCAGATTTGTACCCAACTCTAAGTCATACTTTTCTGCTCATAATCTTCAGCTTCTTCATAAACGTGTTTCTGTCAACTTTATCTGCACTCAGTGTGCCCTCACTTGAATCTAAACCCAAGGCTTTATGATGGGAGTCTTCATGATTTTTTTTGTTCTGGTTGTTGATTCGTAGTCTTATTTTAATTCATACATAATATTTTATGAATTTCATTCCTTCAGCATTTCATAAATTTCATTCCTCAAATATTTTATGACTTTCATTTCATTTATCCAGTTAAAATATCCAGTTATTTCTGAAAAGTAACAGTTTTCTATAATCTTAGTAATAGGATTGTGTGTGTAATGAGACTACACTGGTAGTAAATCACACTAAAATTTTGCCCTGGCAGATCACACTGAAAGTTGCAGCTACATATAGTAGATCACACTGAGAGTTGCAACTGCAGATAGTAGATCACACTGAGAGTTTGCAGCTACAGATAGTAGATCACACTGAGAGTTGCAACTACAGATAGTAGATCACATTGAGAGTTGTGACTACAGATAGTAAGTAGATCACACTGAGAGTTGCAGCTACAGATAGTAAGTAGATCACACTGAGAGTTGCAACTACAGATAGTAAGTAAATCACACTGAGAGTTGCAGTTACAGATAGTAAGTAAATCACATTGAGAGTTGCGACTACATATAGTAGATCACACTGAGAGTTGCAAATACAGATAGTAGATCACACTGAGAGTTGCAAATACAGATAGTAAGTAGATCACTTTGAGAGTTGTGACTGCAGATAGTAGATCACAGTGGGCGTTAGAACTACGGATAGTAAGTAGATCACATTGAGAGTTGCACAGAACAATCAAACTTTTGTTTGTTTTGTGTTTCTCTGTGTTCAGGTGGTGATTCTACAGAAGCTTTTGAAGATGTAGGTCATTCATCTGATGCACGAGATCTCATGAAGACCTATTACGTTGGGGACATACATCCAGTATGTACAACCAGATGTTGGATATAGATGTGGCATTCAGGTTTAAATGCAGTGTCATATTTAGTTAATGCCTTCATTTGAAATTTGTATTGATTCATAATGTTAACATCAAGTAACTCATGAATATGAGAGGAGATTTAAATATAGCCAGTACACAGCCACTACAGAGGTAGTGATAGATAGACAGACATAAAACTACAGCTGTTATCAGAAATAAAATGTTGATGTGAGAAGATACATGAACATTAAAATAAGTTAATTATTGATTTGCAGTTAATCAGTGCTGTATCTTTTTTATACAGAGCTCTTTAGGAGTCGGGTGTTTTTTTTTTTTTTTGTTTTTGTTTTTTAATGTTCAAAGAAAATTACTACAATACTGAGATTGCTAAACAGATGGTGATTGTATGCTTTCACAGTTCCCTGCACAGTCATTTATAGTTTCACAGTGGCTTGCGCAGTCATTTATAGTTTCACAGTGCCTTGCAGTCATTTATACTTTCAGTGCCTTGCACAGTCATTTATACTTTCACTGTTCCTTGCAAGCCACAGTGCCTTGCACGGTCATTTATAGTTTAACAGTGCCTTGCACAGTCATTTATAGTCTAACAGTGGCTTGCACAGTCATTTATACTTTCACAGTTCCTTGCAAGTCACAGTGCCTTGCACAGTCATTTATATTTAACCGTGCCTTGCACAGTCATTTATAATTTAACTCTCTCTCTCTCTCTGAACCTTAAGTGCCCAGGGCACATGGGGCTTCTGCAAGGGTTTTCCACAAATGTCTGTCCTTCGCCTTTTTTTCTGCTCTTGCCCAGGTGAGCCCTCTATTGCTCAACATCCTTTCTGTTGTTCTTCTCCATGTCTCTTTTGGTCTACCCTTACTTCTGTTCCCCTGTGGTGTCCATCTTAGTGCTATTTTTGGTAGTGAGTTATCAGTCATTTGGAGCACATGTCCCAACCATCGCCATCGTCTTTCCTCAATAATTGTTGTCAGTGGCTTCATCTGCATTTCTGCCAATAAGATGTTATTTTATAATTTAACAGTGCCTTGCAAAGTCACATGCTTTTGCAGTGCCTTGCACGGTCATTTATACTTTCAAAGTGCTTTGCAGTCATTTATATTTTCACAGTCCTGGCACAGTCATTTATAGTTTAACAATGCCTTACAAAGTCACATATGCTTTTGCAGTGCCTTGCAGTCATTTATAGTTTAACAGTGCCTTACAAAGTCACATATGCTTTTGCAGTGCCTTGCACAATCATTCATATTTTAACAGTGCCTTGCACAGTCATTTATACTTTCAGAGTGCCTTGTGCTGTCATTTATAATTTCACAGTCATTCATACTTCCACGGTGCCTTGCACAGTCATGTATAATTTCACAGTCTTTGCAGTCATTTATAATTTCACAGTGCCTTGCAGTCATTTATAATTTCAGTCTTTGCACAGTCATTTATAATTTCACAGTCTTTGCAGTCATTTATAATTTCAGTCTTTGCAGTCATTTATACTTTCACAATGCCTTGCACAGTCATTTATACTTTCACAGTGCCTTACACAGTCATTTATACTTCCACAGTGCCTTGCACAGTCATGTATAATTTCACAGTTTTTGCAGTCATTTATAATTTCACAGTGCCTTGCAGTCATGTATAATTTCAGTCTTTGCACAGTCATTTATGATTTCACAGTCTTTGCACAGTCATTTATGATTTCACAGTCTTTGCACAGTCATTTATACTTTCTCAGTTGAGTTTTTTTTAAGCATGAGACACATACACATTAGTTATACTTGTAATTAACATGTTAGTTATATCATGTTTTTTTTAGTTGGTACAATCACTTCAGAGTAAAATATCTTTTTATTGTTTTTTTTCCTGATGTAATCTCACTGCTTTAGTGGCCTGAAACTGCTCTGTGACTGTCAGAGTAAAATATCTTTTACTGTAGGAAAGTACCTGTATTAATGTCTGGCTCTGTGGTATTCTGTTCTGCTGTGTCTGATACTAGGCGACATGACAGTTACACTCAGGCCTGGAGTGACTAGAATAAGGCATTAAAACAGGGGACCAAACTCAGGCCTGGAGTGACTAGAATAAGGCAGTAAAACAGGGGACTAAACTCATGCTTGGATTGACTAGAATAAGGCAGTAAAACAGGGGACCAAACTCAGGCCTGGATTGACTAGAATAAGGCAGTAAAACAGGGGACCAAACTCAGGCCTGGAGTGACTAGAATAAGGCAGTAAAACAGGGGACTAAACTCATGCTTGGATTGACTAGAATAAGGCAGTAAAACAGGGGACTAAACTCATGCTTGGATTGACTAGAATAAGGCAGTAAAACAGGGGACCTGGCATGGCTTTTTTGTTAACAATACCATAAACCTAAGTACAAAGTCAAGCTTTTGTCAGTGGAAAAAAAATGAGTTATTTTGCTCATGCCAGAATCACAGGTTCAGTTTTCTGTTTTATTACATCCAGCAATTATCACGTTGGTACCGTCTTCTTGTCTGTGACTCTTACATTATTGAGGTGGCTTGATGGCTTTACCCTTTGAGTGTTGTTGCTTCCACCCATTTAGCATTAGTTAATGTGAATTAGTGTCAGTGCCATAGGCTGTGTTAGTGACAGGTTCTTGTACCTAGTTTTTACCTACTATGGTTTGTTGATAGTTTTTCAGGCAAGATTCCTCATGTATGTAACTGAAGTCATAAAAGCCATTTTTAGGATCAGAAAATCTTTCTTTTTGTTCACTTTTTTATGTTTTCATGACCTTTTCATAAAAGAGTGTTTAACTATCAGTGTTGTTACCATTGTGGTGTGATTATGGTGATATACTGATTGTATGTTAATATACATGTTTTTTTTTGTTTTTGCTTAATAATAGGATGATAAAACAAAGAAAACATATGCTGTAAGTATTTAGATCAAGTAAGTGCTTTTGTGTGTACTTTTATTATGTCTTATTGTTAGAGTGTTTTATTATGTTCCTATCATCTTGTTCCATTTCCATACCACAGGTTTGCCTGTAGTGAATGTTCACACTTGGTCTCACAGTCATTTTTTTTTTTTTTTGCCTCTCACCTTGATGTTACCATTAGACAAACTGTCTCTTGTCCATTGCCTGAAGTAATTTGTCTACACTTCAGATCAAGACACTTTCACCAGCTGGACTTTGCCAGTGTAAGATGATTCTCCTAGCTTTCAGACAAAACTGTAGCTTCTCCAGTCTTATGTACAGTTTATCACTTGGTGACATCCACTTTATATTTAATTATTATTCCTCTTATGACTTTAACATAACATTTACATCTGTGCCATATTTTACTCTCATCTCTTTCATCTTGAATGTGTGTTTTCAAATGTTCTGACATATGGGCCACTGTGTTGGTTGATGTGTTGACAGTGTCTACTTGGTCTACCATCTGTCCTGCCAACTTGTGTGAGAATGCTGACAGTGTCTACTTGGTCTACTATCTGTCCTGCCAGCCTGTGTGAGAATGTTGACAGTGTCTACTTGGTCACCTAACTGTCCTACCAACCTGTGTGAGAATGTTGACAGTGTCTACTTGGTCCACCATCTTTTCCTGACAACCTGTGTGAGAATGTTGACAGTGTCTACCTAGTCCATCATATTGTCCTGACAGCCAGTGTACGAATGTTGAGAATGTTGACAGTGTCTACTTGGTCCACCATCTTGTCCTGACAGCCTGTGTGAGAATGTTGACAGTGTCTACCTAGTCCATCATCTTGTCTTGATAGCCGGTTTGAGAATGTTGACAGTGTCTACTTGGTCTCCTAACTGTCCTGCCAACCTGTGTGAGAATGTTGACAGTGTCTACTTGGTCCACTGTCTGTCCTGCCAACCTGTGTGAGAATGTTGATAGTGTCTACTTGGTCCACTGTCTGTCCTGCCAACCTGTGTGAGAATGTTGATAGTGTCTACTTGGTCTCCTAACTGTCCTACCAACCTGTGTGAGAATGTTGACAGTGTCTACTTGGTCCACTGTCTGTCCTGCCAACCTGTGTAAGAATATTGACAGTGTCTACTTGGTCTACTATCTGTCCTACCAACCTGTGTGAGAATGTTGACAGTGTCTACCTAGTCCACCATCTTGTCCTGACAGCCGGTGTGAGAATGTTGAGAATGTTGACAGTGTCTACTTGGTCTCCTAACTGTCCTATCAACCTGTGTGAGAATGTTGACAGTGTCTACTTGGTCACCTAACTGTCCTGCCATCCTGTGTGAGAATATTGACAGTGTCTACTTGGTCCACCATCTTGTCCTGACAGCCGGTGTGAGAATGTTGAGAATGTTGACAGTGTCTACTTGGTCTCCTAACTGTCCTATCAACCTGTGTGAGAATGTTGACAGTGTCTACTTGGTCACCTAACTGTCCTGCCATCCTGTGTGAGAATATTGACAGTGTCTACCTAGTCCACCATCTTGTCCTGACAGCCGGTGTGAGAATGTTGAGAATGTTGACAGTGTCTACTTGGTCTCCTAACTGTCCTATCAACCTGTGTGAGAATGTTGACAGTGTCTGCTTGGTCTACTATCTGTCCTACCAGCCTGTGTGAGAATGTTGACAGTGTCTACTTGGTCCACCATCTTGTCCTGACAGCCTGTGTGAGAATGTTGACAGTGTCTACCTAGTCCACCATCTTGTCCTGACAGCCTGTGTGAGAATGTTGACAGTGTCAACCTGATCCATTATCTGTCCTACCCACACTGTGGACTTGATATTATTGATAAAAGGGATGGCGACTGCAGTAAAACTGGTTAATATAAATAAGGTAGATAGAGGTGTATGGTGCAGTTTTACAAAGTGGGGGAGGAAGTGAGCAAGGTGAGAAAAAAACGAATATAAAGTATGAGAATGTATAAATGAAAAACATACAACATCCGATATTTCGGCGTGAGCCTTATTCGAGGATACATGCAAAAACAAAATACAAACATATATAACTTATCTGAAGCGTCTTGCTTCTTGATTTATGTTATCATGTGCAAACGTTGCGGTTTGAAGTACATAAGGGAAACTGGCTTACGGTTAGGAGATCGATTTCGCCAGCATCTCAATGATATTTCCAAGAGGGCCTGGACACCTGTGGCTAAACATTTTTGCCTTGGTAACCACAGGGGCAAACAGGACATTTCGGTTAGTGCGATCCGCTCTTGTTCCGCAGATGTACGATCTCGGAGGGTCTTAGAACAGCACCTTATTTTCCAGACTGGCTGTCTCCACCCAGCTGGAATTAACAATGTCTTCAGCTTTCTGTAACTTCTTTCTTTTTCCACTGGCCTTTTTTATACTCTAATTTCTTTCTCTATGCTACCCCTCCCTACCACCATCCTATTTCCTTCTCTGCCAACATATTGGTCTTGTCCCATTCACCAGTTTTACATTTTCTCCCTGTAGGTGTTTAAGTTCTTCATTCATTATCTCTCGCGTCCTCTTTTCTCTCCCCTCCCCCCCCCCACCCGACACCTCTAGCGGCTATCATGTTTCTATTGCCTTCCTCTCTCTCCGCTTCTTCGCTATGATTGGCTATATCGGGAATCTTTTGTCTGTAGGCAACGTTTTTTTTTTTTTCTTCCTCCTCCTTCTTCCACACACAATTAAGCTTTGCTGAGAGCAAGACGCTTCAGATAAGTTATATATGTTTGTATTTTGTTTTTGCATGTATCCTCGAATAAGGCTCACGTCGAAATATCGGATGTTGTATGTTTTTCATTTATACATTCTCATACTTTATATTCGTTTTTTTCTCACCTTGCTCACTTCCTCTCCCACTTTGTAAAACTGCACCATACACCTCTATCTACCTTATTGATATTATTGATCACACAAAATATGAACACTGTAAGAATCATGCCAGTCAGTCACAGTACATACAGTGATACAGGTCTGTGGAGTTAAAGCAAATAACAAGATAGTGGCAGTGTTTCACACAAAGTTAGATGTTTATAGAACTACAGAGACCCTAACCTAGGAGCATCAGTCTGTTGACTGTCCTCATAGCTCACCTCAGGGATACTTTGTGCTCAGTGCTTAATGCTATAATCATTTTGTAACTTATTTGTACCAACCATAAATAGCAAAAAGCGACCGGTTGTTGTAAGGCACAGCTGCACAGATAAGTGTATCTTTCATCATAAATATATTGTAGTCAGTAGAAAGATTTAATAAACTAATCTGGACAGTTATGACTTCCACCTTCCTAGGTGAAGAAACTTTCTAATGCAAGAATAGGAAAGGCAGTCGCTACATATGACAATATTATTGAAATATCATTATGTGGAAGATATTTTTAGAAATCTGTCATCTGCAGTTCATTTACATTGTGTTCATTCATTCCTTCATTTGCATGTCCCTTGCGGATCTTTACATTATGTATGTTGAGTATTTTGTGTTAATTTTGTTTCAGATTTTCATGCTCATTTCATACGTTATCACTTGCTATTTTGATATAGTCATTATTAGTTTCAAGTTTTATTTGGTATTCCAGTGTTTTGATATTTATATCTGCCTTTCATGTCTACATTTATATCTACCTTTCATGTCTACATTTATATCTACCTTTCATGTCTACATTTATATCTACCTTTCATGTCTACATTTATATCTACCTTTCATGTCTACATTTATATCTACCTTTCATGTCTACATTTATATCTACCTTTCATGTCTACATTTATATCTACCTTTCATGTCTACATTTATATCTACCTTTCATGTCTACAAGTTTTACATTTTCTCCCTGTAGGTGTTTAAGTTCTTCATTCATTATCTCTCGCGTCCTCTTTTCTCTCCCCTCCCCCCCCCCACCCGACACCTCTAGCGGCTATCATGTTTCTATTGCCTTCCTCTCTCTCCGCTTCTTCGCTATGATTGGCTATATCGGGAATCTTTTGTCTGTAGGCAACGTTTTTTTTTTTTTCTTCCTCCTCCTTCTTCCACACACAATTAAGCTTTGCTGAGAGCAAGACGCTTCAGATAAGTTATATATGTTTGTATTTTGTTTTTGCATGTATCCTCGAATAAGGCTCACGTCGAAATATCGGATGTTGTATGTTTTTCATTTATACATTCTCATACTTTATATTCGTTTTTTCTCACCTTGCTCACTTCCTCTCCCACTTTGTAAAACTGCACCATACACCTCTATCTACCTTATTGATATTATTGATCACACAAAATATGAACACTGTAAGAATCATGCCAGTCAGTCACAGTACATACAGTGATACAGGTCTGTGGAGTTAAAGCAAATAACAAGATAGTGGCAGTGTTTCACACAAAGTTAGATGTTTATAGAACTACAGAGACCCTAACCTAGGAGCATCAGTCTGTTGACTGTCCTCATAGCTCACCTCAGGATACTTTGTGCTCAGTGCTTAATGCTATAATCATTTTGTAACTTATTTGTACCAACCATAAATAGCAAAAAGCGACCGGTTGTTGTAAGGCACAGCTGCACAGATAAGTGTATCTTTCATCATAAATATATTGTAGTCAGTAGAAAGATTTAATAAACTAATCTGGACAGTTATGACTTCCACCTTCCTAGGTGAAGAAACTTTCTAATGCAAGAATAGGAAAGGCAGTCGCTACATATGACAATATATTGAAATATCATTATGTGGAAGATATTTTTAGAAATCTGTCATCTGCAGTTCATTTACATTGTGTTCATTCATTCCTTCATTTGCATGTCCCTTGCGGATCTTTACATTATGTATGTTGAGTATTTTGTGTTAATTTTGTTTCAGATTTTCATGCTCATTTCATACGTTATCACTTGCTATTTTGATATAGTCATTATTAGTTTCAAGTTTTATTTGGTATTCCAGTGTTTTGATATTTATATCTGCCTTTCATGTCTACATTTATATCTACCTTTCATGTCTACAAGTTTTACATTTTTGCCATATTCACACGTGTATATTAGCACATTTACTGTAATATAAAGTGTTTCTGATTTTCACATACTTGTCACCGAAATCTCATGTGTTTATCATCAAGACAGTAGACTTATCACCGAAATCTCACACCATTGAGGCAGTATACTTGTCACTAAAATCTCACACACTTGTCATTTGCCAGTAGACTTGTCACTGAAATCTCACACACTTATCATTGAGGCAGTAGACTTGTCACTGAAGTCTCACACACTTATCATTGAGGCAGTAGACTTGTCACTGAAATCTCACACATTTATCATCAAAGCAGTAGACTTGTCACAGGAATTTCATGCTTATCATCGAGGCAGTAGACTTGTCACAGAAATTTCATGCGCTTATCATTGAGGCAGTAGACTTGTCACTGAAATCTCACACATTTATCATCAAAGCAGTAGACTTGTCACAGGAATTTCATGCTTATCATCGAGGCAGTAGACTTGTCACAGAAATTTAATGCGCTTATCATTGAGGCAGTAGACTTGTCACAGAAATTTCATGCTTATCATCAAGGCAGTAGACTTGTCACAGAAATTTCATGCGCTTATCATCAAGGCAGTAGACTTGTCACAGAAATTTCATGCGCTTATCATCAAGGCAGTAGATTTGTCACAGAAATTTCATGCTTATCATCAGGGCAGTAGACTTGTCACAGAAATCTCATGCTTATCATCAAGGCAGTAGACTTGACACAGAAATCTCATGTGCTTATCATCAAGGCATTAGACTTGTCACAGAAATCTCATGCTTATCATTGAGGCAGTAGACTTGTCACAGAAATTTCATGCGCTTATCATCTAGGCAGTAGACTTGTCACAGAAATTTCATGCGCTTATCATCAAGGCAGTAGACTTGTCACAGAAATTTCATGCGCTTATCATCAAGGCAGTAGATTTTTCACAGAAATTTCATGCTTATCATTGAGGCAGTAGACTTGTCACAGAAATCTCATGCGCTTATCATCTAGGCAGTAGACTTGTCACAGAAATCTCATGCTTATCATCTAGGCAGTAGACTTGTCACAGAAATTTCATGCGCTTATCATTGAGGCAGTAGACTTGTCACAGAAATCTCATGCTTATCATCTAGGCAGTAGACTTGTCACCTAAATATCACATGCTTATTAAAAAAGAAGTGCATTTATCACTGAAACTCTGTACACTTGTTACTAAAGTAGTGGACTTATCACTGAAACTCTGTACACTTGTTACTAAAGTAGTGGACTTATCACTGAAACTCTGTACACTTGTTACTAAAGTAGTGGACTTATCACTGAAACTCTGTACACTTATTACTAAAGTAGTGGACTTATCACTGAAACTCTGTACACTTGTTACTAAAGTAGTGGACTTATCTCTGAGTCTGTTCTCCATAAACCAAATGAAACTTTACAATGCTTTATTAACCCTTTATTACACAGACTAACACAGGGCCCACAGCACCACCCCCAGCCCAGAGCAAGTGAGTTTTTAGTTATCTTCTTCTTTGTCATAATTGTGAAGTCTGATACAGAATTATTTTTAATCTGTCATATACATGAGGAGTTTGACATGTTTTATTTTGTATTTTATTGTCCCTGTGACAAGTTTGACATTTTTTGGGGTATTTTATTGACCCTGTGACAAGTTTGACATGTTTTTTTTTAATTTTATTGTCCTTGTGACAAGTTTGACATGTTTTATTTTGTATTTTATTGTCCCTGTGACATGTTTTTTTTTGGTATTTGGTTTATTTTGTATTTTGTTGTCCCTATGACAAGTTTGACATGATTTATTTTGTATTTTACTGTCACTGTGACAGTTTTTTATGACATGGTTTTTTTATTGTCATTGTGACAAGTTTGACATGGGTTTTCTTCAGTTGTCCCCGTGACAAGTATGACATGGTTTATTTTGTTATTTTATTGTTCTTATGACAGATTTGACATGGTTTATTTCTATTCATCAGCTGTGTTGTAATGACACACTTATGACTTTTTTCTGTTTGTCTGCACAGTTCATGGACTGGATGGCTTCTTCCTATTGCTATAGCACTAGCTGCAGCATTTGCCTACCGGTACATTGTGTCCCAGTCTGCATAGATCCCTGGGCAAATTACCAGTTTTCCAGTGTGTCTGTGTGTGTAAGTGTGTTGTTGTGCTTGAAAGATCACACAGGGTGGCGTGTTACCAGTAGGAAGGAGAGGGAGATGTGTAAATGTTTCCAGAGAACTTCTTCCTTTTCAAGCAGAGTTTTTCAGTAAATGGACAAGGGTTGGGGTAGCTTATAATATCATACAGATAAAGCTTTCCATAGCTAGCACTAGACAAGCATGAATAGATATAGTAGCATATCTCAGATATCAGGCATATTATCTTTCAGATTTTGTAGGTGAAAATGTGTTAAGTTTATTTTTAGCAGTGACAGAAAGAAGAAATGTTGAATTGTGTGTTCATTAACAAGATACAAGACTGGGACAGTGTTTTGTTGAAACCTGTTTTCTTAAGCTCAGAAATGACTGTATCTCAGTGACTGTCTGATCTTAAGTTACAAGCTTGTGATCTGGGAGATGTTGATGCGTGTGTGTTTCTCTTTTCTGACAGTGTAATATTATGATAGACCATTTTTTTTTGGTACTAAGTCATAATCAGTATCACTTCTGTAGCTTTTTTTTTT
Organism: Achatina immaculata; assembly: GCA_009760885.1. Lineage (NCBI taxonomy): Eukaryota > Metazoa > Mollusca > Gastropoda > Stylommatophora > Achatinidae > Lissachatina > Lissachatina immaculata. Next base: position 45,175,432 of record CM019716.1, read on the forward strand.
TTTTTTGTGAGAGTATTAGAAGGTTAAAGTCTAGTTGATTCTGTGGTTTCTTGTCAAGAGCTATTAGATATGTTATTATGGATATTTTATGTGGTGTTTTCTTAAACACAATCTTTATTGTTCTATTGAACAATTTCTGTTTATACAAGTTCTGTTGAACTACAGATTTGTAGTTCTCAGATGAGAAAGATCACTGCGGATAGGAAGGGTGCAGTTGCTGAGAATAATGTCAGATTATCTAGGACACCTGCAGTAACTGAATAGGCTTGGACAATCACGATGAGAGAAGCTGGTATTTCAAACAGAAGATAATGAAAATAAATAACAACTACAGAGACAATCAGTATTTTTTTATATATAAAATAAGAAAGGGATGACTTGAAAACACCACAACAAGCAGTGTAAGTGGCAAGAGGCAGACGAAGAAGGGATAAGCATCACTGAGCTGACAAAAAACATCACAGCTGGATATCCGTGAAGCATGATGATGAGTAGTAAGCAGCCTGTGTGTGCACACAGTTTGCTAGATCTAATTATTAAACAACTAATTTCATCCTTTACGGGCCTAACACCATATCCCCAATATCCCTTACTGACATGGAAACTGGGATTTTACCTTTACCTTTTTATTTTTTCTTTAACTTCATCCTGCATGAGTCTGCCACAGGCAGGCAAAAGGTGGACTTCAGTCCCTGATATGTTGTTACACATCCAGGCTAGTTCCTTAATTTTTTTCCCTCGCATCTTTCTGTAGAAATTGTAATCTTTGTATTACAATCTAATATCTGGAACATAGTCCATATGGATTCAATATTTTTTTTTTAATAGGTTTTTTTTGGTTGAGTTTTTAATCATTGACTTCAAGCAAAGTCTGCCACAAACTCCTCAATTCTTCTAGGGCATTTGTGAGGTAAAGACAACATTCAGAGAGGATCAGAATTTACTATTACTTGTGCAGGATGTTTTGGTTATGGATATAGGCATAAGAGGATTTGTGAAACAGGTTTCTATTGTTTCATTTTGAATGTATTTTCTTGTTGTGTTAATGTAATACCTGACTCGTATGTCATGTGACAGGAAGCAAAGATGCTGTCATTTGACAAGAAAGATAAGAGAAAACAGGAAGGTCCCAGGAAGTGATAGAAACTGGGGAGTGAGAAGAATAACATTTATTTCTTTGATATACCTGAGATATCATTTACAGCTTGTAAAACATGCTTGAGATATGGTTCACAGGTTGTAAAACTACCAGGATATGGTTTACATATTGTAAAACATGCCTGAGATATGGTTCACATGTTATAAAATGTGCCCAGGTGATTGTTCACATATTGTAAGACATGCCTGAGATGTGGTTCACAGGTTATAAAGCACGGCTGAGATATGGTTCACATGTTATAAAATGTGCCCAGGTGATTGTTCACATATTGTAAGACATGCCTGAGATGTGGTTCACAGGTTGTAAAGCACGGCTGAGATATGGTTCACATGTTGTAACTAAACAAAATGTCTAATGTTGTCAGACACGCTATGGAGGCTTGTTGACTGATTGATTGGCGGGCCAGGGATAATGGTTGACAGATGTTGTCAGATTGTGAACTGACTTGTGATTACTGCTGTCAACAAAGAAACTTGTTTGCTTGTACCTTACTTATTTGATACAAAATATAAACAGTTTTATCTATAAAGTATGCAATGTTTTTGGGGATTTTTTTTCAGTCAAACAGAAATCATTTATACAGAATTCACTGGTAACTTATATAATAAAAAAAAAATAGTAATGAATGTCACTGACTCGTATTATCTTTAGAGTGTTATAGCAAATAGTTACTGTTACAGATGGATGGGGCTGTTATAAGTGGCACAGACAAGATGCATTATACTTCCTGTTAGTGTTGCGTATACATGATGGACAATAGCTAAACTGGTAAATGTGGCTGCTCTCTCGTCATCTGTGTTCTTTGTAACCCACTTTGTGTAATCTTGGAACACAAGTATCATGTTGGATGTGGAGTGGTGACTGACTTTCTGGAAGACACAGAATTGATCCAAGAATTGAACTTATTCGCAGACTCCACAACCTTAGGGGAATGTCTGTACCTCACGAGAAAAGCTGGTAGACTAAACCTTAGTCATGGGAATGTCTATCTATACCTAACAAGAAGTGCTGAATAAATTGATCAACCTCTGCTAGGAGACAGGATAGAACAGAGGCCATGCTCAACATGTCCTCAGCATTCTACCAGTCAGTTCCAGTTTGTAAACAAACTTCCAGTTGTAGAGAAGAAAAAAGGCAGGAGAGAAAGCTTAACTTTGCTCTCCTGCCACTGGCTGTGTGCAGCATTACTGCCTTTCCTTCCACTGGCTGTGTGCAGCATTACTGCCTCTCCTGCCACTGGCTGTGTGCAGCATTACTGCCTCTCCTGCCACTGGCTGTGTGCAGCATTACTGCCTCTCCTGCCACTGGCTGTGTGCAGCATTACTGCCTCTCCTGCCACTGGCTGTGTGCAGCATTACTGCCTTTTCTGTCACAACCTAGGGGGCTTGCCTACCCTAAAATCCTAGACTGCTATGAGCATCCCAGGCATGAGCTCTGCCTTGAATGTTTGCCTTATTTATTTAACACAGGAAAGTGGGTGGCATTTTTTAAAATGCATTTATTACAAATATTCTGAAGACAGTCTGTGTGAAAGTATAAATAATAACATGACCAAAACCAGTCCACGTTTGCCTTGCACATCCTATAAGAAAAGTGAGAGGATGATGAAACCAAACCAAACAAGTGATGTACTAGAACAGGGGTAACCATGGAGACATTGAGGGTAGGTAAAGAGGCTATTGTACTAGAACAGGGGTAACCATGGAGACATTGAGGGTAGGTAAAGAGGCTATTGTACTAGAACAGGGGTAACCATGGAGTCATTGAGGGTAGGTAAAGAGGCTGTTGCACCAGAACAGGGGTAACCATGGAGACATTGAGGGTATAAAAGTCGGGCTCTGTCTCTTAACTAGGTCAGATAACAAGAACTGGTTGTGGCATATGTCAGTCTAGCTGCCTGCTGACTTGATGGCATGACCCTATGCTGATGTCAGAAAAAAATCTTTTTCATGGATCAACTCCGGGCCCTCACACTAGACACAATAGGCCCACCAGACACCCTGCTTGTGGGTTAGTATAATTCATGATAACGACTACAATAATCATGGTTCCAAAGTGACAAGACACTATATCATGGACACTTCATCTCTGGTCACACTGAGCTTCAGAGCACAATCCATTCAATAAAGGCACATTAAAAAAATGTAATATAAAAGCTAATACAGCTGTTGCCTCTTTATTGTTTTGTGATGATCTTTTAAAATCTTACGTGGGTTATGAATAATGCATTATATCTGCCTTTATCATTAGCTGCAAACTAATGGTAGTCTACAAAGTGTATTATGCAGATATTTACATATCAGCAATAAAATACAGCACACACCACCACATGATGACTATCACATGCTAAACAGAAAGGAACAAGTGACCATCTTCCGTCTCCGAACAGGACACAGCCGACTCTGAACTCATATGTATACAAAGTTTAAGGTTGGTACTACTAATCTATGTACAGGTACCCCAAAATGTGGAAAATATCCTCCAAAACTGCACCAACTATGAGACACTGAGAAATAATTGCTGGCCCAGTGAAACCACTAAAGAAGATAAGCTCTACAGCTCCATACATGAGTTACAAAAAGCAGTGAAATTTATCCAAGAGACAGGACTAAGATATAGACAGACAATGCGAACGAAGAAGAAGCAATAAAATATGAAAGGATTATTTTTAATGAGTAAACGTCAGCACATTTGCATGACTCTGTGCTCTTCATATCACAACCACTACATTGCATCAGATCTTCAAGATCGACATAATATCTGTTTCCTTGCACCGGAGAGTAAATTTCCGCTGAGAGTTGATTTCTTATAACTGGGAGTGTCTCCCCGACTTTTTGGAACATCAAAAATTCATTCCAAACATTTAAATATTATCACAGGGGGACAGCCATTATAGTTTACATACGATCAGCCAGTGAGAGTTCTTCAGATACACAGTATTTCAGGAGTTCCCAAGTGTTCACATCCAAGAACAGCTTTTCAAACTATGATAAGATGTTAACCGCCATCGTGTGTGTAGTAAAATAATGCCATGGACTTTTCAGTGCTTTTGTTAAACAGACGACACTTGTCGAGAATTGGTAGAGCTACACATTTTTAATTTCTGAGAACAGCAAGAAGCCTCATCACACAGTTCATCATCCCTAAGTGTCGTTATAGCAATACAAATCATGGGCAAGTTCATTTCTGATAACATGCTGAGAAGTAGGAGTGCTCTCTACATGATTTCATGCAAGTACAAATTGTTCTATGAGAACAAACCCTCTACATGATTTCCTGCAAGTATTAATTGCTCTGTGAGAACAAATTCTCTACATGATTTCCTGCGAATACTAATTGCTCTATGAGAACAAACTCTCTACATGATTTCCTGCGAATACTAATTGCGCTGTGAGAACAAACCCTCTAAATGATTTCCTGCGAATACTAATTGCTCTATGAGAACAAACCCTCTAAATGATTTCCTGCGAATACTAATTGCTGTATGAGAACAAACCCTCTACATGATTTCCTGCAAATACTAATTGCTCTGTGAGAACAAACTCTCTAAATGATTTCCTGCAAATACTAATTGCTCTGTGAGAACAAACCCTCTACATGATTTCCTGCGAATACTAATTGCTCTATGAGAACAAACTCTCTACATGATTTCCTGCGAATACTAATTGCTCTATGAGAACAAACTCTCTACATGATTTCCTGCGAATACTAATTGCTCTATGAGAACAAACTCTCTACATGATTTCCTGCAAATACTAATTGCTCTATGAGAACAAACTCTCTAAATGATTTCCTGCGAATACTAATTGCGCTGTGAGAACAAACCCTCTAAATGATTTCCTGCAAATACTAATTGCTCTATGAGAACAAACTCTCTACATGATTTCCTGCGAATACTAATTGCTCTATGAGAACAAACTCTCTACATGATTTCCTGCAAATACTAATTGCTCTATGAGAACAAACTCTCTACATGATTTCTTGCGAATACTAATTGCTCTATGAGAACAAACTCTCCACGATTTCCTAGATCAATAAACTCATATCAGTGAAAGAGGACATGGTTTTGTTCATTTAATACAGTGATAACGCTCCCCTCTGAGCAGTGGAGGGGGGGGGGATGATGAAAGAAAGGTTCAGCAGGGAGTAGTGGAAAAAAGGGGGTGGACACTGAGGGAAAATGAAGCAGCAGACGAGGGCAGTAATACCTTCTTTCTTAGCACTTTTCAACTTGATACCGAGAAACTTGTGTCCCTACAAGAAACTCATCTATCACATTAAAAGTTGAGAAAATAGCGCAGTAGGTGAGTTATAAATGTACTCCTTCATGTTGTCAAATAAAATGGTTTGCTTGCTGAAGTTTTTAGTTGTGTTAGGCATCCTCCATTTTAATACGCCAGTGTACGAGTAGTACAATGGAAGATCAGACAGGAAAAGAATCCGGTGGTGAGTCCCCCAGGCCAGACAGATCTAATTTTAGCACTGGGGAAGAGTGTGAGACAGAGGTCAGTACTAGCAATAGTGATGATAGACGAAATCCTGACGGTGTTACTAAGGAAAACCCCTGCATCAAACTAACAAGAAAAATAAGAGTAGGAACATGGAATGTGAGAAGTATGTATGAGGGGAAGTATCAAATAATAAGTGACGAGATGAAAAGAATGGGGATACACATTTTGGGAATCTGTGAACATCGATGGAAAGGATCAGGACACTTCAAGAGTGAGAATGATGATATCTTTATATACTCTGGTGGAGAAGTAGGAGAATAGAATGGAGTGGCTTTTTATTTGGACAAATCAACATCAAAAGCATTACTAGGCTACAATCCAGTTAAGTGATAGAATCTTCACCATCAGACTTGAGGGCACTCCTAGAAATGTAACAATTATCCAGATATATGTACCTTCGTCAGCAGCAGAAGAAGAGGAAGTAGAAGACTTTTATAATAAAAACACACTGCAAACAACGATAGACCAGGCACGAAAAAACAATATTGTAATAATAATTGCCGATTTTAATGCAAATAGTGGTACAGAAAAAGCAGAAGATGAAGGATATGTTTTGGAGAAATTTAGTATAGGACATAGAAATGAGCCAGGTGACAATCTAATGGTGTTTTTCATGGAAAATGAGCTAATGACACTTTTTAGACAACATCCAAGATGGGAAAACCAACAATCAAATAGATTACATTTTAGTGCAAAGAAGGTAGAGATCAAGTATAACATCAGCAAAAACTTTACCAGGTGCTGATTGTGACACGGACCATGAGTTATTAATAGCAGACATGAAGATAAAGAAAAAAAAAAACAGTTGGGGGATCAAGACCACTCTGCTTTGATCGTACAAAAATACCAGAACAATACAGTATAGAAGTGAAGAACTGTTTTGAGACACCGATGGCTGAACAGGAGGAGACGACACCAGATGAACTGGCTACAACAACTTGGTTTGACATAAAACAAGAGGACTGTCAAGGTTGCATACTGTCGCCTTACTTATTTAACTTGTATACTGAAAATATAATGAGGAATGTTAGAGAAGATGTAGACATATTACAATTCCATAAAAATTGGAGGTTATGAAATACCAGAGATTAGATATGCTGATGACAACAATACTGTCCACAACACAAAAAGGAATGTAAAAACTAATTATGTCAGTCCGTAAGAATAATGAAGAGCAAAACCTCTATTTTAACGCGAAGAAAACTAAATTGATGACAACTGACAAAACAAATCTCTCTCTCTCTCTCTCTCTCTCTCTCTCTCTCTCTCTCACTCTCTCTCTCTAAACCTTAAGTGCCCAGGGCACATGGGGCTTCCACAAGGGTTTTCATTTGTGGAAGCCCCATGTCTGACCTTTGCCTTTTTTTTCCGCTCTTGTGAGCTCTCTTTTGCTCAACATCCTTTCTGTTGTTCTTCTCCGTGTCTCTTTTGGTCTGGCCTAGCTTCTTTTCCCCTGTGGTGTCTGTCTTAGTGCTATTTTTGGTAGTGAGTTATCAGTCATTCCAAACACATGTTCCAACCATCGCCAGCGTCTTTCCTCAATAATTATTAATAATAATTAATACTCCTCTGCATTTGTCTGATATTGCCTCCTTCATTAACCAGTTTACTGCCAAGATAAATAAATTTGGTGATAGTACACATCCCTGCTTCACTCCTGTTTGTATCCTAAAACTGCTGGAGGTATGTTCTCCACAGATCACTTTGCACTGAAAACCCTCGTATAGGGCTTTGATTACATTCACTATCTTATGGAGGAGGCCATGACATCTTAGGATTTTCCACAGTGCATCTCTGTTGACACTGTCAAAGGCTTTCTCAAAATCTATAAACAATGCATATGTTGTGCTATACCACTCATTTGCCTGCTCTAATATTTGTCTAAGTACAAATATGTAATCTATGCATGATCTTCCTTTCCTAAAACAAATAAGACAGCTGAAATATGTATCAATGAGAAAAAATTGGAAGAAGCGGAGAGTTTTGAATATCTTGGTAACACACTATAAATAGTTTATAAGCGTACAACTATACACAAAGCACTGCAGTAAAGTTGTGATACTAAAATGTATAAACTAGAAAAAAGTAGGAACAGCTTTATTATTTAACGAATACAAAGTTGTGACGTTTCAGCGTTCGCCTTCATCAGACAATAACAAACAGGACGGAGAATAAGATAGAGGAGACAAAGTGTAGGATTACATTAAACTAAGTTAAAGAAATAACCAAAAAATAGATGAAAAATACAAATTAAAACTTTAAAATTAAACGACACTTAGCGTGAATAATTGAGATTGCTACGAGTGTCCCTTTTTTGGCGACACCAATGTAAAAAAAGAAATGTCTGTTACCAGGGTGAGGACGCATACGTTTCGAAAGGTGTAAAATACTGCAAGATTGAGTATAGAAAATGTTAAGAGAAGAGATATGCACAGAGAAGGAGTACAGAATTCTACAAAGAACAGTGATGTCTGGAGAGTCAATATCCATGGATGCTACTGATAAGGGAGTGAAAAGTTGTGTTACATAGTCGTGAGTGGTAGGGAGTTGTAATGTTGGAAGGGAAAGAGAAGATGAAATAGATGATTATGGTTGTGATAGAGGAGCAGCTATAACAGAATTCCTTACTTCTGTTCTTTTATTTAACGTTATAGGGGAGATCCAGGGATTTATTTGGTAGATTGGCGTAGTGGTTAGCGCCCTTAGTTATTTTTTTTAAAAGTACAGGTAAACTATAGGTCAGGTTTGACACGTTGAAGGCCATTTCTTGTCATATCCAGGCATGGGATTTTTTACAGTTAACTAAAGTTATTTAATATATGTTTGTTTAATTTGTTATTTTTTGTTTCAGAAAAGCTTAAAATAGGATGGTTGTTTCTAGTTTATTGTCCAAGGTCATAAACAGGTAATTTTTGCACCAATTGAGATTTTAGGCAGAGATGTTTTAATTGCAATTTTCATCTTTCATGAGATGGAACCTTCGGGAAGATTTAGCAATAGGAATTGTGGTTCATATTTAAGGACCAAACTCTTATGTAGGATTATGATAAGGATTAGATTGATTAGTAGTTTGAGATTCATTATGATTGCAAATTCATTATGTAGAGTTTGACTCAGAAGGATGTTTCAGATAGGATGCTAGGATGTGAACTTAGTTATAGTTTGAATGTGAACTTAGTTATAGTTTGAATGTGAACTTAGTTATAGTTTGAATGTGAACTTAGTTATAGTTTTTTTTTTCCCCTCATGGATCCAATATGTAAATTTTTGATACATCTATTTTCAGTGAGTTAGTAAGTTGGCTCTTATTCCATCATGTTGAATGCCTGTTTTTCCTAGCTGAGAGTGATTGTTGCCCACTCCCTCCCTACATGGCGAACTAGTTCTCGTCGGGAGAGGAGCTTGATTATTCATCTGTTTACTCAGTTTATTGCTACATCCTCACTTATTCACCACAGATTTTTCCCATAATAAATATGTGTAATTACTATTATCAATTTGAGTGTTAGTGGTTCTCAAACTGTTGAGATGTGTTCGTTCTCAGTTGTAATCAGTAGATAGAGTAAGAAAAAGTAGTACAGTTTATCACTTGGGTGGTGGCTTTACACAATTGCGAAGTACTTTAATTAGTGCCGTGTCTTGGCACATACCATACTATACCATTCTATTTTATAGCAACAGGATAGTTCATGAGGAGTCTAAACAAAGTGCAACAAATGAGAATGAGTATGAATGTGGAAGATTATGTGTAGCTAAATAAAGATTTTAAATCATGCGGTTACAGTGTCCCAAAATCCTGAATGTAGTGGTTCTCAAGTGCTAAGTGGCTTGTGTCATCTGCGTGACATTGTTTGATGGCTGTAACCAGAAGATCAGATTTACCTCTATGGTTGGGGCCATTGAAATGATTAGGGATGGGTTTCGAAGCATGCTGGGTGATATCGTATAGATGTTTCTGTATGCGGTCCCCTAGTCTGAAGCTAGTTTCACCAATATAAATTATCCTGCATCTTTTGCATATGATGACATAGATGACATTATGGGACTCACATGTGAATCCCTCATGGAGGTCAGGATAGTTTTAGGAAAGATGATTGTTGTCGTTTCCCAAACTACAAGACAGGTAACATGGCGAGGCCGGTTACATTTTCTAGTTCCAACATATGTAAGGTTCCGCTTTAAGTGGCTGTAAACGAGGATGTCCTTGATATTTGGCTCACGCTTGTAGGCTAATAAGGGTGGATCAGAGAAGATGTCAGGGTCAAGTTAGAGTAGTGATAGATGACGGTAAAGAATTTTCTTAACCATCTGACCATGCAGGTGGAAAGGCAGTACCACCTTAACTCTGTCAGATGAAGTAACAGGCTTAGTTCTAAATTCTTCCTGGCATTTCATTTGTTGGATACGGTTGAAGGCTGCACGGAGGACATTTTCTGGGTAGCTGCAATGACGGAAAAATTCCAACAATTTGTTGGACTGATCGATAAAGTCGGAGTAACCCTGGCATATGTGGCTTAGACGGATGAATTGGGAGTATGGGATGGAGTTCTTACACGCTTCATGATGGGAGGAAGTGTAAAGGTGTAAAAAGGTGTGGCTGTCGATGGGCTTGTGAAAAATGGAGATAACTAGCCTGTTTCTATTCACAGACTTGTCAGAGATTTCATAAGTGAATTTGATGTTACCACTGAGTGAGTTAGCGAATTCAATAAACTATTTTAGCTCTTCCTGTGGCATACTTGTGACTCCAATTCAATCACTGATATATCTTTTATAAAATTTTGGAAGTGTAAGTTTCCCATAACTCAACTTCCAGAAAACCCATAAATAAACAAGCATAACTGGGGCCCATTTTTTTTCCCATGGCAACTCCATTGATTTGCTCAAAATATTCACCGTTGAACTCAAAAGAATTTAGATTGAGTACTAACTGTGTAGGGTGTCTGAGTGGCGAAGTGGTTAGTGCACTGGTCTCTCATGGCGTAGATCGAGGGTTCGAATCTGGCTGGAGGCGCCCCAGCCACCCAGCTGTAGAAATGGGTACCCGACTTCTTCTGGAGTTGGGGAAGGAAAGGCGGCCAGGCGTGATACTGACCACATCACCCTCTAGTGTGCTGACAGGTCAAGGAAAATATTGGCACTAACACCATATCCCTATGTGCCTCTAAGACATGACAGGATTACCTTTACTTTTACCTTTTACTAGATGTGTGAGTCTTATTGTGGCATCAGTGTTAATGGTATGGTGAAGGTCTTTGTTAAGAAAATAACGGAGTGCTAAGAGTCCATCTTCATGGGGGATTGAGGTGTAGTGGGAACACAACATCAAGGAGAAAGAGGTGATAGGAGTAGTGCGAGAGAGCGTGATCGCTTCAAGGGTAGTTAGGGCGTGATTGGTATCTTTCAAATAAGAGGGCAGTTTGTGTACTCGCGGTTGGAAAATGCTGTCCAAAGCGTCAGAAATGTGTTCAGTAGGGCATGAACACGCTGATACAAATGATGTCCCGGGTTACCTGGTTTGTGGATTTTAGGAAGAAGATAGAAGATGGGTATGCCTAAACAACTCTCCTTGATGTGAAGAGAGACAGCTTGAGGTGGAAGACTGCCATTTATAATTAACTCTTTTATGCCAGCTTCCACTTTATTATTATTTGAAAGGGTAACATCGTTTTTTGCGTGGGGTATAGAAGTCTTCATTCCTGAGTTGGGACACTCCTTCAGCAATATATAGATCTTTTTTTTCCACACTACGAGATTCGATGTTTTATCGGCTGGTTTTATTACTATGCCATCTCGACGTCGGAGTTTAGATAGTGCCATGGATTCTCCGTTGGTCAAGTTGAAATGTCGAAGTTTTGGTGGCTGAAGTTTCTGGATTTCCCGACACGTTGTATCAATATACAGATCTAAAGCCCGGGAGGAAGGTGTCCAGCTATGTTTATGCTGGTTATAACGGGCAAATAGGTTATCAGGGTCTTGGTTAGCAAAGAAATATTTGAGACGTATTCGACGGTAGAAGTAAGAAATAGCGGTCACAATGACCGCGGGTAGGAACAAATTTGAGGCCTTTGATGAGGACTTGTTTGTCATCACCAGAATGACGCAAGTCGGGAGGAATGCAGACAACATTAGAAGGAGGCGGAAGAGTGGGTCTCATCAAAGGGTGTGGGTGTGAGAACTTGATTAACCTGGGAAGGTTGGTCAGGAAGTGTGGAGGAAGCCTGCTGTAAAGGCGTAGTAGAAAAGAGGAGTGGAATGGAGGGTTGATTATTACTGGAAGCAGAAGAAACTGGCTGCGGTCATGCAGTCTTTTACACTTTTCAGAACGTACGCGTCCACACACTGGTAACAGACATTTCTTTTTTTACACTGGTGACGCCGAAAAAAGGACACCTCACAGCCATCTGAATTATTCACGCTAAGTGCCGTTTAATTTTAAAGTTTTAATTTGTATTTTTCATGTATTTTTTGTTTATTTCATTAGCTTAGTGTAATCATATACTTTGTCTCCTCTATCTTATTCTTACGTCCTGTTTGTTATTGTCTGATGAAGGCAACCGCCGAAATGTCACAACTTTGTATTCGTTAAATAATAAAGCTGTTCTTACTTTTTTCTAGTTCATACATTTTGGATAACTTAGATCATTGCTAACTAATAACGGAGATACAATGATGGAAATTAAAAGGTGGACATCTATCGCTCTTCAGAAAGTAAAACAACTAAAGAATCTGTGGAGAGGAACAGACAGAACTACAAAAATAAGACTTTTAAGGGTATGCATCTTTCCCATCGCAACATATGCCTGTGAGACCTGGACACTTAACAAAACAGCTGAGAAACATATAAACGCCTTTTAATGTAAATGCTACAGAAGAGATCTTCAAATATCTTATCTTATATTCTTTCCGTGCCGTTAAACGTCATATAGGGCTCGCAAGGTGGTTTGCCAATTTTTCCTGTCTTCGCCGAGTCTTTCAACCTCATCAAAGGATTTTATGCCTATTAATTTGGCTTCTCTTAACAATGTTCTCTTCAGAGTTTCACGCGGTCTGCCTCTTTTTCTTTGGCCTGTTGTGTTCCACTTGATAGCTTGTTTTGGGATTCTATGACTGGTTCTTCTCATCACGTGACCAACATATGTCCATCTCCTTTTCCTGATCACCTGTGAGACTGGTTGTTGTTCAGTCATCTGTCTTATCTCTGCATTGTTCTTGAATTCGTTCCACTTGATGGCCAGTATTTTGCTTAGGCATTTGTTTTCAAAAGAGTCTAATTTGTCTGTTTCTTTAGTTGTTTTCCAGATTTCACGTGCATAAATGAGGGTTGATATTAAATTTGAACTGAATAGTCTTAACTTGGTTTTTGTGCTTATAACTTTTGAATACAATATGTTCTCAATATTCTTGAAGATGGATGCTGCTTTTGCAATTCTAACTTCCTTTCTGGTGTCACCATCCTGGTCTATGTAGCTGCCAAGGTATGCAAATCGATTGACTTCTTCAATATCTTTTCCTTCGACGTGTATTTTGTTCATTTTGACTAAGGGGAAGTTTCAATATTTCAAGTCCTATTTTGCTAGTCAGTGAAGACAGGATATCTGTTTTTTCTTGCATGGAATTCACATTGTTACCGATAAGAGTTATGTCATCAGCAAAATCAAGATCTTCTAGTTGGGTTTCATGTACCCAGTCAATACCTGTGTTACCTGTGCAGCATTTTTTTTGTATTATGAAGTCTATTGTAATTCCAGAAAGCAAAGGAGAAAGTATACATCCTTGTTTCACGCCTGTTTCAATCTGGAACCATTCACTCATCCCTTCTTCTGTCTTGACTGCACAAACATATCCATTGTAGAAGTCCTTAATGATGTTGACAATTTTAGATGGTATTCCATATTGACTTAAAATTCTCCACAATGAATCTCTGTGTATGCTATCAAATGCCTTTTTAAAGTCTATGAAGTTCAGTATTAGTGGTTTCTGCTTTTCGATATGTTCTTCAAGTATTATTCTTATAATAAAGATCTGGTTGAGACAGCTTCTCTCTTTTCGAAATCCTGCTTGTTCTTCTCTCATTGCAGTATCCACTATATCTTTAAGTCTATTAAAAAAGACCTTGCAAAATACTTTTGACACAACTTATATAAAGGTTACTCCTCTCCAATTGTTACAGTCACTAAGGTTGCCTTTTTAAAAAATTTTAACAATGATTCCTTTTTTCCGTTTAGAAGGAACCTTTTCTTCTTTCCAAATCTTATTAAACATTATCTGTAGCATGTTGTCACTATTGATAGCTTTTAACATTTCGGGTGTTATTTCATCTTCACCTGCAACTTTGTTGTTAGCTATTAAATTCACTGCTGTTTCAATTTCATGCAATTTAATTTCATCTAGGTTGACATTTAGTTGTGGGGTTGGTAAGTCGGTTTCAAGGTTTATCATTTCTTTTGGGTGTTGTCGATTGATAATTTGTTGGAAGTGTTCAGCCCATCTTTGCTTTTGGTCTTTACTTTATGTTAATAGGCTTCCAGTTTTGCTAAGGACTGGTCTTTCTTTAGATCTTAGCCTCTTTTGTATGTTGTATAAAGTTTTGCTGTCTCCTGTTTTTGCTGCTTTCTCTGCCTCTTTGGTAATATTGTCTAAGTATTCTCTTTTATCCCTTCTAGCTGAACTTTTTACTTTCTTGTCTAGTTCTTTATATGTTGCTTTTGCCAGATCTTTTCCAAGGTCTGTTTTTGCATTCAACATGTCTAATTTGGCTGCTCGTCTTTCATGTATGTACTTCCATGTGTTTTCTGATATCCATGCTTTTCTATTTGGTTTTCTCAGCCCAGCGCTTGCTTTTGCTGATGTGATTATGGCTGAGCTGTAAGAATTCCATAATTTATCTATACCTATCTCCTCTACTTCACTGAGGGTTGTAGAATGATCAGCAAGTTTCTGATTGAAATTACTGTTAGTATTCTCTTCTTGTAGGCTGTGTCTGTTTATCTTTCCCTAAGAGGAAACTTTGCCATTCAAGTGTGAGCACATCTATTCTTGGTTGTTGTTACTTTCAAGTGTGAGCACATCTATTCTTGGTTGTTGTTATTTTCAAGTGTGAGCGTGTCTATTCTTGGTTGTTGTTATTTTCAAGTGTGAGCACATCTATTCTTGGTTGTTGTTACTTTCAAGTGTGAGCACATCTATTCTTGGTTGTTGTTATGTTCAAATGTGAGCACATCTATCTTGGTTGTTGTTACTTTCAAGTGTGAGCACATCTATTTTTGGTTGTTGTTACTTTCAAGTGTGAGCACATCTATTCTTGGTTGTTGTTACTTTCAAGTGTGAGCACATCTATTCTTGGTTGTTGTTACTTTCAAGTGTGAGCACATCTATTCCTGGTTGTTGTTGCTGTCAATATGAGCACGTCTTTTCTTGGTTGTTGTCACTTTCTCAAGTGTGATCGCATCTATTCTTAGTTGTTCTTACTTTCAAATGTGAACACATCTATTCTTGGTTGTTATCACTTTCAAATGTGAGAGCGTCTATTTTTGGTTGTTGTCATTTTCAAGTGTGAGGGCATCTATTCTTTACTGTTGTCACTTTGAAGTGTGAGCGCGTCTATTCTAGGTTATCACTTTCAAATGTGAGCACATATATTCTCGATTGTTATCACTTTCAAGTATGAGCACATCTCTTCTTTGTTGTTGTCACTTTCAAATGTGAGCGCATCTATTCTTGGTCGTTGTCACTTTCAAATGTGAGCGCGTCTATTCTTGGTTGTTGCCACTTTCGAGCATTGTTTATCCTAGTTCCTAACATCCTCATCTTTCTTTGCATCAATATCGTGATTTCTCAAAATAAAACATTTTCTGGCATTCGTAAAACGGTACTTCATCCACCGACCAGACCTAAGACTGTTGTTATACTGAATCATCCGGTAACACTAGGGCGTTCACGCCGTTGTCATGGTATCTCTTAGAATGTTTCGTTATTTTTATTCTTGTGAAAGTTCAAATTTTAATAATAAGTTTCTACACAACAGAAGATGGTTCACAAGCTGTTCAAAAATATACAAAAAGTGTTATGGCGACCAGTTAATTTTACAGTACTGTAGAAATCATTTCGTGTACTGCAATAATTTATATAATGTCATTCATATATTCCAAGAAGCGTGGCCGATTCATGTCTCATCCGGCTACGCTAAGCGTGTTACTGTGGCCAGTCTGTGACCTCTGCTACACAACTTCTTAGCCATACTAGCAAACAGCAACCATGCACGTGATAGCATAGTGAAACAAGTCGCCATATTTCTGAGCTTGTGATAATGGCTGTTATTCTTCTCCAGTTTTCCGAGCCATTAAGGCTCACTGCTGCAGATAAAGTTCGCCTACATTCCTTTTATTCCTAATCTTCTCTCTCCAGCTGGTGACACTTGGCGGTTATTCTGACATATAATATTTTTTTCTAGTTCTAGAAATTTCTGTTCACGAACCAGGATTATTATATGGGCCAAGTACGTGTTCTGACATAACGTGTTACGTCTTTTAACCCCAAAGATATGTCGAGCACAGAGGAGAAGACAATGATCGTGCGTTGTAAATATATAGCTGTAGATAAGTCACGGGTACGTGATAGAAAAAGGCAGTATAACCACAGGCAGCCAGTCTTCATCTTGTGGTAGTGTGTAGACACAGGGACGACCGATTCTCATCTTGTGGCGGTGTGTAGACAACAGATTCTCATCTTGTGGCGGTGTGTAGACACAGCGACGTGCTGGACATTATAGTTGCCTACTCTTTCTTGTGTGTTGTCTGTCCAATGTTTGTTTTCTCAACAACGTCCTCTGCTGTTGTTTGTGTACGGGCACAGTGGTTAGTTCGTCCGTCTCTCACAATTCAGATCCAGCTGGAGATGACCTAACTACTCCCAGCTGTAGAAATGGGTGTTCATCTCTGTGTGGAGATGGAGAAGATGGTGGTGCGTACCACATCACCCTTTAATGTGGGGTCAGACACATCTCTGAGTGCCTCTATGACATAACCTGGCTATGCTGGTCGTACAAGTATTTCTGTATTTGAAATACATCTGTGTCCGAGATGAGACTATCATCCTGTGTCAGCTAATCAAATTCTAGTCAAGTCCAACGATACCTCCATGAAGTTAACTGTAACATGCTAATATTGTCATATATTATATTATATTATATTATATAGTGTTAATATAGTCTTGCTAGTGAGATGGGTGGAGATTTGTTGGTGGAGTCTGCTCAGAAACAAGTTCCAAGAAGTATTAGAAAAAAAAAACAAAACGGTACATACTATACTTCCCGATATAGAGAACTCAAAATTCTGCGCCAGTGCAATCCAAGCACAAAACATTATTGCGACAGCGTGGGGGGTCAACGTATGGTACTGCTGAGTGCTGGTAATTTGAGAACCGCTGGTGTGTCGCGAGATAATAAAACACAGGTCAGAGATGGAAGAAGAGAACAGTCGGGACGTTTCTCAGATCTTTATAATGGCCTAGGTCGGGTTTGTTAACCGGAACTCGCCAACTTTTTTGCGTCTTCTTCTTCCATCTCACTGTAACTGCAATCGATGCCCTGAAGGTGCTAGGGCACAGTATCGTGTCGGATTGGGAGAGGGCTGCGGCGGCTTAAAAAAAAAAGTCAGTTCCAGAGTGGACATAAAAAAGCAGGTGAGATGCAGTTCCACCAACATAGAGACCTTGGCGATCTCTGCCGTTAGCCAGGTAAGGTGGTTCCAACGGAGAGGTGGGACAGGGTCTTGGTCAGCAATGGGTTCGCCACACCTGACGATATATCATGTCAGCTCTGTATCACTTCAGACAGCATCGTCCCACAAACAGCAACTCATTTACACTGTCCCACAAACAGCCACATTCCTTTACATTGTCATACACATATCCACACTCATTTACACTGTCCCACATCACAGCTGTGTCCTATATATAACCACAATTTTACTGTGGCGGGCATGTATAGGCCATAAACCAGTACCGTACCACGCATTAGCGTGCCTTATATATATATATATGCATATATATATGCTGAATTTCCTTCATTCACTATTACAAATGCTCTATTCTAACAACCCTGTGAAAGTCCTTGAGGAAGATGAGTGAAGAAAGTGCTGATGGACTACCAAAGAATAGTGGTTGTTGACCTCTGTACTGTACATTACTGTAACCAGTGATGAATAATAACCCCGAACCGAGAGGTTTTAATTATGAATTCTGAGCGTCAGGCAATATATGAAGAATGTCAGCTGGTGCAGGTTCTTAAAGTGTTTCGTATATTTTGTGTGGCTGAAACTAACTTCACAACTGTCAGTCTCTCAGAGACATACACCTGCACGTGGTTCATCTAACCATCAGTCTCAGAGACAGACAGCTGCACGTGGTTCATCTAACCATCAGTCTCAGAGACAGACAGCTGCACGTGGTTCATCTAACCATCAGTCTCGGAGACAGACAGCTGCACGTGGTTCATCTAACCATCAGTCTCGGAGACAGACAGCTGCATGGTTCATCTAACCACCAGTCTCAGAGATAGACAGCTGCATGGTTCATCTAACCACCAGTCTCAGAGACAGACAGCTGCACGTGGTTCATCTAACCATCAGTCTCAGAGACAGACAGCTGCACGTGGTTCATCTAACCATCAGTCTCAGAGACAGACAGCTGCACGTGGTTCATCTAACCATCAGTCTCAGAGACAGACAGCTGCACGTGGTTCATCTAACCATCAGTCTCAGAGACAGACAGCTGCATAGTTCATTTAACCATCAGTCTCAGAGACAAGACAGCTGCACGTGGTTCATCTAACCATCAGTCTCAGAGACAGACAGCTGCATAGTTCATTTAACCATCAGTCTCAGAGACAGACAGCTGCACGTGGTTCATCTAACCATCAGTCTCAGAGACAAGACAGCTGCACGTGGTTCATCTAACCATCAGTCTCAGAGACAAGACAGCTGCACGTGGTTCATCTAACCATCAGTCTCAGAGACAGACAGCTGCACGTAGTTCATTTAACCATCAGTCTCAGAGACAGACAGCTGCACGTGGTTCATCTAACCATCAGTCTCAGAGACAAGACAGCTGCACGGTTCATCTCCAGATGCTTTGGCTACTTTATCTTACAAGGTGTGGGGGCGAAGATTATGTCCGATGTGACCGTAGGACTGGCGAACCATAGCTGATCAAGACACCGTCTCGCCTCTCTGTTGGAATCAGCTATTAGCAGGGATTGCCAGTCCCCCCCCCCCCAACGGCGGAGTCTGTGTAACACCCCCCCCCCCCCAATCAATCAAACGACGCGGGGTCTGCTAAAGAATTAATGTGGACCAACCCCTCCCCCCTTTTAGCCCCACTAAGGGACTGAGAACATGGCCGCCGTAACCCACTCCCAATCCGACACGTTGCTGTGCCTCAATATCTTCACCGCATCAGCTACAAAGAACACCAGCTCGCAAGACTGAAGGTTTCCGTGCAGGCCGGCAAGTCTGCCAGTTTCAGAACCACTGAGGACGTGGCTATTAGTCAGATGTCGCTTTGGCCTCAAATCCAACGAGCGGAACAAGTTTTAATGTAACTTGTGTCCTGATCACATCCTACTTGTCACTTTATGCTTGACTTGAGCTACCTGTTTCTATGCTGGTCACAGCTGGCAACAATCTATAATCCTCTCTTGTGTAAACAGCTCCCAGTCAAATATTAGTCCGACCATCTTTTCTAATTTCAAATACATCCAGGGATAAGATGGATTCAATTTAAATGTTAGCCTCAAATTTTAATCAGCAGACCAGGTCTATAATTTTACTTAAAAACGCTTCAATCAAGCCTATTTGTACTTACCTACGCAGTGAATTTTTTTTTTTCAAAACGGCATCTCTCATATTTCTAATTATAAAATTCTGGGCATTTATGAATATGTGGAGATTAAAGATGAGAAATATGTGGAGATTAAAGATGAGAAATATGTGGAGAATAAAGATGAGAAATATGTGGAGATTAAAGATGAGAAATATGTGGAGATTAAAGATGAGAAATATGTGGAGATTAAAGATGAGAAATATGTGAAGAATAAAGATGAGAAATACGTGGAGATTAAAGACCAAATAACAGACACAGCAGCTCCTTCCCTGAGATCACACTGTGACAGACACAGCAGCTCCTTCCCTGAGATCACACTGTGACGGACACACCAGCTCCTTCCCTGAGATCACACTGTGACAGACACACCAGCTCCTTCCCTGAGATCACACTGTGACAGACACACCAGCTCCTTCCCTGAGATCACACT
This sequence comes from Achatina immaculata, assembly GCA_009760885.1. Classification (NCBI taxonomy): domain Eukaryota; kingdom Metazoa; phylum Mollusca; class Gastropoda; order Stylommatophora; family Achatinidae; genus Lissachatina; species Lissachatina immaculata. The sequence goes on from CM019716.1 coordinate 45,195,413, forward strand.
GTGACAGACACAGCAGCTCCTTCCCTGAGATCACACTGAGACAGACACAGCAGCTCCTTCCCTGAGATCACACTGTGACAGACACAGCAGCTCCTTCCCTGAGATCACACTGTGACAGACACAGCAGCTCCTTCCCTGAGATCACACTGTGACAGACACAGCAGCTCCTTCCCTGAGATCACACTGTGACAGACTTAGCAGCTCCCTCCCTGAGATCACACTGTGACAGACACACCAGTTTCTTCCCTGAGATCACACTGTGACAGACACACCAGCTCCTTCCCTGAGATCACACTGTGACAGACATAGCAGCTCCCTCCCTGAGATCACACTGTGACAGACACACCAGCTCCTTCTCTGAGATCACACTGTGACAGACTTAGCAGCTCCCTCCCTGAGATCACACTGTGACAGACACACCAGCTTCTTCCCTGAGATCACACTGTGACAGACATAGCAGCTCCCTCCCTGAGATCACACTGTGACAGACACACCAGCTCCTTCCCTGAGATCACACTGTGACAGACACACCAGCTCCTTCCCAGAGACCACACTGTGACAGGCACAGCAGCTTCTTCCCTGAGATCACACTGTAACAGGCACAGCAGCTTCTTCCCTGAGATCACACTGTAACAGGCACAGCAGCTTCTTCCCTGAGATCTCACTTTGACAGTCACACCAGCTCCCTCCCCAAGATTATACTGCAAGAGCCTAACTAATCAAATTTTACAAGAATCTGAAAAACTAGACAGACTACCATTTGTTCGCCACCACTTCTTACAAACATCAACTTATATGTAACCAAACCTTTTCATATATTCAAATATCACTGTTACAGACAGACTATCACGTTCAGAAATAAAACTTCCCTTTCTTATCTATATTTACCACAATGCAGCAAGAAAGTCTAGATGACATTTTGTCAACATAGATAACAAACCTCAAAGTTTTCAACATTTAATTTAGGACAGTGAAACCAAGAGGACAGACAAGACACAGAAACTACAGCAAAATATCTTGTCCAACAGACAGACAAGACACAGAAACTACAGCAAAATATCTTGTCCAACAGACAGACAAGGCACAGAAACTACAACAAAATATCTTGTCCAACAGACAGACAAGGCACAGAAACTACATCAAAATATCTTGTCCAACAGACAGACAAGGCACAGAAACTACATCAAAATATCTTGTCCAACAGACAGACAAGGCACAGAAACTACATCAAAATATCTTGTCCAACAGACAGACAAGACACAGAAACTACAACAAAATATCTTGTCCAACAGACAGACAAGACACAGAAACTACAACAAAATATCTTGTCCAACAGACAGACAAGACAGAAACTACAACAAAATATCTTGTCCAACAGACAGACAAGACACAGAAACTATAACAAAATATCTTGTCCAACAGACAGACAAGGTACAGAAACTACAACAAAATATCTTGTCCAACAGACAGACAAGGCACAGAAACTATAACAAAATATCTTGTCCAACAGACAGACAAGACAGAAACTACAACAAAATCTTTATTAGATTCTGTTGTTAAACAGGACATAAAAACTGATACACACTGTAATTAGTGCTGTATAACAGAATTTTGCTGACTCTCCTATCTTAGAAACAAGCTTTGGCTACTGACTCTCTTATCTGTGGATTCTTCTTTTGGTCCAACTCCGAAGTGCAGGGATCAAGTTAAAATCACTCCACACTCATCAAGTAGCAGTCTCATGTTTCGAATTAATCACCCCATGAGTATATCAACAATAACATGAACTGTTTTGATGACAAATATTAACATCCACATCACTAAAATGCCATTTATACATCAAATGCAGGTAGGAGGAGCAACAGAACAAGTTACTTGTGACAGCTCATCTCTAGCTGTCTCACAACACAACACTAGGAAGATAAGAACAGCCGGTGCTATTATAAAACTGAATAGTGGACAAGATGCTTGGCACAACTCACAAATAACTTATACCTGCTTCAAAATGTCTTCCAAGACAAATATTTTAAAGTCAAGTTTTAAGTTCCCAAGCTGACAGGGACATGCCACTCAATGTCAGACAAGACATCACAGTAAAGTGAACAAGCAAAACAGAAACATGTTTTCAATGTTTTGGTTTTTTTAAAGACAATCAGTTCTCAACAATAACAAAATAATATGGCAAGAAATATGTAGGACACATAATGATAATATTTCTTTGTGTGCGTGTGTGAAATCCATGTTTATTTTATAAGTGAGATGAGAACAAAGCTGGAGCTAGTAGTTGGCATGGCTTCTTGTCATGGCACTGCAGGTAAGCCTCACACTCTCAGCTGGGTAGCTGTATAGTCCAGGATATTACAAAAAGCTATAGCAGCCTACTATAATCTCGACCTCACTAGTTGCCACATCAGGTCTATAGCACCTCAGACCTAATGGTATTTAGGTAACTGGGATCCACATTGGGTCCACAGCACCTCAGACCTAATGGTGTTTAGGCAACTGGGATCCACATTGGGTCCACAGCACCTCAGACCTAATAGTGTTTAGGCAACTGGGATCCACAACACCTCAGACCTAATAGTGTTTAGGCAACTGGGATCCAAACTGGGTCCACAACACCATAGACTTAATGGTGTTTAGACAACTGGGATCAAGGATTTAAGAATTATGTGTGATTGTTCACTTACTTGATGTGGATGATGAAAGAAACATTCTACAGCAGGACAAATGAAGCTGTAAGTGGTCTGTTAGTTCCATTTTTTCTTGTGTCACTGAGCTGTCTTACTCTTATGACCTAATGCATCAGGTGAGATTACCTTACACAAAGCCTATGCTTTTCTCACCCCGAACAATTTGTTGGTACTCATCTTCTGCAGCCAAAGCCAAAAACATAACATTTTTTCAAAAGTTTGTGCATCCAAACTTGATATAATTTCAACTCCTACATGCAAAAAAAAAAAAAAAACCCCAATGTAGGACATTTCATTTCTGTTAAAAGTACTTTAGTAGAAGCCTCCACTTCACACATTTGTATCATACAGGGTTGATGCATGGCCTCTTTTTACTTCCCCACAGAAACACTTGTCTGAGGGGGGGTACTTCCTCTGATGATCTGAAGGAGTTGTGTTGTTGTTCCGCTCTCTACGGTAGAGTTTCCTGCATACAGGGTTGATGCATGGCCTCTTTTTACTTCCCCACATCTAACAGGTATCAGGTACCCATTTTTTAAAGCTGCACTGAATTGTGGGTAAATCTGAAGTATTTGACTGTCTACATCCTACCTAGCTTTTAAGGACCGAGTCTATGTGGCTCCCTGATACGTTAGATTCAAATACTGATACAAAGAAATTTTCTTTCTTTTTTTTTTTTGTTTGTTACAGATTAATTAAGAATTTATTAAAAATCATTTATCAGCAATTAAAACACTTCCAGAGAGCACAGTGTAAGATATACAACTGACAAATATACAAAACAATAACAGATAACACTGACTGCAGACATGTCAACAATACTTTGGTCATACACAAGAATGAAATTGGCTTGGGCTACAGGTCATCAGAACAACACTAACTGTCCTGTACTTGACAAACTCTCCCAGCATTATCTGATTTGATCCAGTAAGTTCAGACAACAAATCAATTCAAATGTAGACTTGCTATTTGTTTTGTAACTTGAAATTATTCCCCAACTTATTCCTGTCTTCTCCTGGCACTCTGTTTCTTCCATTTTCTTGAAAAGAAAAAAAGTGACAGATTCAAATTAGTCACAAACAATAAACAATATGTACTAGCAAATAAGTGAACCATATGTCACAGATAACTAATGATGAAACAGCAAGCCCCTCACAGATAACTGATGATGAAACAGCAAGCCCCTCACAGATAACTAATGATGAAACAGCAAGCCCCTACATATAAATGATGATGAAACAGCAAGCCCCTACATATAAATGATGATGAAACAGCAAGCCCCCTCACAGATAACTGATGATGAAACAGCAAGGCCCCCCCCCCCAAAGATAACTGATGATGAAACACTGGGAAAATAAAAGTGTGATGTGTTATTGGACATGCAGGTACAATTTCTTTTCTTTATGTGTGAACATCCAACCCTCCTATACTTTTCTGAAGCACCCGAGTTATATGAAAGACCATATCAAAACTCGTGTAAATAATCATCATCATGTAAGGTGATATTTCAGATTTAAGAATGAAATACCGAAATAACAGTATTCCAGTTCTTTAAAGAAATGGTTAAGGAAGAGTTAGATGGTGCAGACAACATTCCACATCTCCAATGTGTTTTGTGCTTCAAGAATACTATTAAGATCAGCATTTCTCTTCTAGAAACTGGTCAAGCCTGGAAGATGTACTTTATGTACAGATATTTACTATTTTCACACAGATATTTATTATGCTCATATCAATAGACTTTTACATTCTGGCCTCTCTGTTTTACTTTTTGTCTAGTTTTTTTTAACATCTTTTATCTCCTAACAAAAGTCTGCATCTCCTGACAGAGACGCACATTCCTTGACCAAGATCTACATCCCCTGAAAAGTCTGCATTTGTTTACAAAGAGAGCCACAATGTATGGTTTGTGAATCTCAGTAGTGACTGATCAAATAACTTCTGCTTACCATCATCTTGTTTCATGTACTTCGACAGAATGTCTGTAAACTTGGACTAGTTCCTCTGTTGATGAAAGACTTGTTTTAAAAAATGTGTAAAATACATGAAAAGATGGAAGTTGTGCTCTAGACTAGACTTGTCAGTTTCTCTAGTAACTTCTTACTTTGGCCAGCACTCTCTTCTTCACTACATTCTGTAAGAGAATGTGCAATCATGTGAGACGTACTTGCTACACTGTTGCTTATCCTGGCTGTATCATGACATCATGGAGACGTGAGGGCCCTTATAAACATAACGCACAGATCTAGTGACTTGTCAGGAGTTATATCTCACACAATTTAACTTAAGCGTAATATGAACAATCAGAGAAAGTAGTAAATGAGCTGTGAAAGTAAACCACACACTCCAGACAACTTACTATTAACATTTTTTTTTTTTCTGTCCGGAAGACCAAGCTCAGAATAAAATCTACTAGCAACCAAACAGACATTCATTATCTGGTGCAGTTATTTTTGTGTAAAAAAAAAAAAATCATGTACTTGCTGAAGAGGGCAGCTAAATACTACCACTCTTAGAGATTGTCACAAAGGCTACTGGCCTGCCTCTAATATGTCAACAACACCTACCACTCTTAGAGATTGTCACAAAGGCTACAAGCCTGCCTCTAATATGCAAACAACACCTACCACTCTTAGAGATTGTCACAAAGGCTACAAGCCTGCCTCTAATATGCAAACAACACCTACCACTCTTAGAGATTGTCACAAAGGCTACAAGCCTGCCTCTAATATGCAAACAACACATACCACTCTTAGAGATTGTCACAAAGGCTACAAGCCTGCCTCTAATATGCAAACAACACCTACCACTCTTAGAGATTGTCACAAAGGCTACAAGCCTGCCTCTAATATGTCAACAACACCTACCACTCTTACAGATTGTCACAAAGGCTACAAGCCTGCCTCTAATATGTCAACAACACCTACCACTCTTAGAGATTGTCACAAAGGCTACTGGCCTGCCTCTAATATGTCAACAACACCTACCACTCTTAGAGATTGTCACAAAGGCTACAAGCCTGCCTCTAATATGCAAACACACCTACCACTCTTAGAGATTGTCACAAAGGCTACAAGCCTGCCTCTAATATGCAAACAACACCTACCACTCTTACAGATTGTCACAAAGGCTACAAGCCTGCCTCTAATATGCAAACAACACCTACCACTCTTACAGATTGTCACAAAGGCTACAAGCCTGCCTCTAATATGCAAACAACACCTACCACTCTTACAGATTGTCACAAAGGCTACAAGCCTGCCTCTAAAATGTCAACAACACCTACCACTCTTACAGAAGGTCACGAAGGGTATTCTACCAAACTTAAGAGAGTCTACAATGATAGCATCATTCTTAACACTGGATCTCATCACTTCTTGGCTGAATATCTTAAAAAAAAAAAACATATATAAATCCAGGGAAAATAGAAAAGTTAATAAAAAAAGAGAAATTGGATGCACTGAAGCAAACAACATTCAAATGGGCAGTTAAAAAAAAAAAAAATTTCAGGAAAACAGGGCTCACTGCGCAATTCTAATCTGACACTTAGTAAATTAAATATCACAGAAAAATGTGAATGATATGAAGTTATTATTTTGAAGAAAAGAAAGACGTAAGTACTGATAACACAGTGCAACAACAGCAATAAAAGGATTATAATGAAAAGAGAAGAACGCATCCATGTTTTGGTGAACATCTGCATGAGGAAGGAGATATTTTGTGAAGCATGTCTGTCTGACTGAATCTCTCTCACAGACACAAACTGAAAAATTGCCATTCAGGTGGAGATAACTTTACAATGACAACAGAAAAAAAAGATCTGCGTCTGAACAATGAGCTGCTAACAATCCCTCGGCCGTGGCTACAGCAAAACTGTGCTACTGATAAATCAATGAGCATTCAGTGGAAGAAATTCCCTAGTTAGAACTCGAATTCATGACTGAATATGGTAAAACTTTCTCCTTTTTTCTACTTTCACTCGGTGTAACCCAGCAGCTTAGTCACCGGCATAGCTCCTGAAGTCACAATGAATCTAGAATCCTATGACAGGATAAAGTTCCAGGTATTTTCCAGAACTCTGTAGTAGTCTCTGACCTCATCTTTCTAGCCAGGCCTGGTTATATATATCCACATGGACTGGGAGGCTGCTCTTGTGCATGTTCTCCACTTTTATTGTAAGTCTAATGACACATATGCAGATGAGAGTTTGAGCCAGCGCAGGAGTCCTTGTAATATGCAATGGCCAGGCATCACTTCTGGCACAACGGACCAACACATTTCTTCATGTTTTAACCGCAGCTCACCCGCTCCAAATCCAACCCTCTGACCAGGACTATCTGTTGATCCGCACTGTGAACATTTACTCATGTGGGATAATAAATCATAAAATTCTGTAAAACAACATGGGCTTTTCTCTTATAATCATAACATTCACTTCTGTGATAATATTCAAATCAATGTTATAGCTCTTGTAAATGATGACACAACTTACATTATCTTTACCATCCTCAGCTTCTGCATTTTGATCCTCCTAAAAAAACAAAAAAGAAAGAATAACTACTCACTTATTATTTATCTAATTGCGAGGATAAATTACAGGAATACTTTAACCCTTACTCTCCACAGACAACACTACCAGCGATTGGTGATCATGCCCAAGGACACAAAAGAGCACTATTAGTGTTGCTTCGTTAAAGTCCACGGCAAATGAATAAATTCTAGTTTCTAATCAAATCCATGATTTTAACTTTTGACAGTAACTTCTTTTTCAATGATTTCTGCTGACAAAGCACGGTCACACATAAACTGTCTTATTTATGGCGAATATTTTTGTGCATATTTGTGTGCTTTGGTTTACATAAAGTAGCAAGTATTCTAAATAAACTAGATGAATGAATGCATCTAGCGTATTCAGTTTATTACAAAGTATTGCTGATAGAGAAGATAAAATGCTTGATTTAGCGAAAGCTATGATAATGACAGTGAATTAGAGGAAGATTTAGATGAAATAAGCACAGCTGATGAGTGGGCATTTTCTTATTTGTCAAGAGCAACAAAATTTAGATCTGATATTCCATTCACTGACTACTGTCAGACATCAAATACAGATAGAAATAATGTTAAAACATCCTGTAATTTCACATTTACATGCTGACTGATCAAGTGACAGAAATGGCAGCTAAAGCTGACTGATGGAGATCCACGTGTTGGCCAGCCTTTCAAAACAAACGCTGCAGAAAGGGTTGAAGGTTTTAAGATTATAGTTATTGCTAAGACAAAGCATGCTGGGAGGTTTAAAGTTTGTAAATAAGAAATGCCAACGTTTGCTAAGGTTGTGGGAGGTGGGGAGGGTCTACTAAGAGCCACGAGGCAACACTCAGTTACAAATTTAAAAAAAAAAAAAAAAAATCCATCCCATAAAAACTTCTATAGCGTAGGCATTTAAGAAAACTACATCACAGCCACATGCTATCTAAAACATGACAGGCCGTTGTGCTAATTCTATTCTTAAAAATGTATTGTAAATTTGCTGATATTTTTTGTCAAAACTCATTACTCAAACTTAGGAGTTGTCATCTATCTAATAAAAACTCAACATTTTTCTTTAACTACAAACCGAACTTGGGATAAATTTGATCCTCACACTGCTACATCCACCAATTACCAGGAACCACAACCTCCACCACAGTTCTCTATAAGTAGCCACCATTAACATAACCTCAGTGAAGATATACTGTAGCCTCATTTCTTTGTCATTTAGATGTTTTCTTGACACTACATATCAGATTCTCAATGCTGTGTGTCACACACACGCACACGCACACACCAAAAATTAATACTTTAACTCATAATTAGTAAAAATGAATAATTTTTCTTACCAGAATTAATTTAACCATTTCGTTACATCAGCCATGTGTCTAAGTAACTCATGATACATGATTGGAGAATGGCACAGGATCAGAAAGTCAAAAACCATTTTTTTCTTTCAAGAAATCTGTCAAGGGTTAGACACATATTACAGTCAAATGTCCACACCATCTGCCTGATGACAGCATGTATTTCTGATAATAAAGCTAAAACGAGGTGAAACTACCAGAGGACACAAACACATACTAACCTGTGTCTTGTAAATTTTCATCTTATGCTCCTCAGTACAGTGAACACAAAGAGCCCATGATGTGTTGAACTCGGTGTCACAGATGGCACACAACAAGATGGCAGGCTCATTTGATCCTCCTGCAAAAAAACCACATTCAGCTATTACAGCAAAGGATGATCACCAAGAGCTGTATTGTATTCAAAACAAATTAACCTTGTTGGACCAAATACCCATGTCCTTTTGATCAAGAGTATGTCACTGATTTCAAGCAGTTCTGAAGCAGCTAGATATCAGTTGTTTCTTGAACAGTTTTGATGTAAAAAGATGTTAGCTGTTTGCTGGTTTTACTGTGTTACAGACTTGCATGTCCATGTCCTTGCACTCTGTGAGGGATTCACATGCGAATCCTGTAACAACACACGAGTCCTGTAACAACACATGTAAGTGCCACCATGTAGAAAAAGTGTAGGATAACTCACATCAGGGAGACAATAACAGCATGCAAAAAAAAAAAAAAATTATCTCTGAAAATGATTCTAAGCCAATCTCTAATCATTTTGATGGTCCTAATTACACAAGCAAATCTGACTTCCAACACCCAATTAATAATGTCACTCCAATAACAGAAATCACCTGGCACTCAAAAACTGCTACATACAGAAATATGTAACCCTGAAACCACACAGACTGAACTCAAAATTCAGTTATACCTAATCTTCTCTTTCTTCACAACCATATTCTTTCCGTGTTCTCATCTACTCTTTCCTCTCCTACAACCGATATTCTAGTACTTTCACTATACTCTATTACACACCTTCTACCTCAACTACATTCTATTCCACCCACCTTTTTCTCACTAGTCCTCTCTCTCTCTCTCCCCTATCCCTTTTCTCCAGTTATTGTTTACTACTAACCAATCAGATTTTATCACATCTCAGAAGTCTTCATTTAAACATTCACAATATTTCACCACACACATAGACTCAGACATAGCTTTTTACAAGTCACAGCTAAGTGCTTTCTGTTTCTCATTCTTATTTGTTATATATCACTGATGTGGATCTATTTTTTTCTCATCTTCTCTTATTTCTTTGTACTGTATGTTTCTGCATGAGTTAAGATGTTACCACTGTCTGCTTGTTAATAAAGTAGTTCCTAGTTTTGTTTGAAACAGTCTAATAATTTCAATGTTTACGCTAGATCCAGAAATGGAAAGTCTAATGGTTTGACCAGGTTATTACTACTGTCAGATGGTATATCACATACAACACTCATGCTAAGAACTGGAGACAGAGGATGAGGCCGCCCACAGAGGAGGAGGAGGGAGAAAATGAGTGAAACTTAAAATTGCCCATTATATGAAGTAAATCATGGAGCCTTATCAAGATGTCTATTTGTCCCCTCAGTATCGATGAAAGGAAACAATAAGGAAGGAGAGAAGACAAGACAAAACATGACCTACTACTTCATTTATCATCTGTACAGATAATTTCCTGCAGACACTTCACTATAGCAGATGTTCCCAAATTGTGATCTGCGACACATTATCAGCTGGTCTGTGGCAGCATTGTTGATCTGGTATTAAGTGCCGTCTACCGAATAAGAACAATTCTTCTTCTATGTGCCTAGAGCTGCAAGCTGGTCTTTGCTGCAGCAGATGTGGTGCTGAAGATGCCAAGACATGCACTGTAGCAAACTGGAAAAAGGATTATGATGGCTTTTTTTTTTTTTTTCAGTCTCTAAGTGAAGCTAATCTTTTGAAAACAAATGCTTCAGGACAATAAAGTGGAATGAATTTAAGAATAACACAGAGATAAGACAGATGAGCAAACAACAACCTGTCTTATTGGTTGATCAGAAAAAGAAGATGAACATATGTAGGCCATGTGATGAAAAGAAACTATCAGAGAATACCAAACAAGCTATCAAGTGGAGCACAACAGGCCAAAGAAAAAGAGGTCGATCACGTGAAACTCTAAAGAGGGCATTGTTAAGAGAAGCCAGTTTAGTGGGCTTAACATTCCTTGATGAAGTTGAAAAACTCGCCAAAAACAGGAAAACTTGGCAAACAACTATGCGAGCCCTATGTGACGTTTAACGGCACGGGAATGATGTAAGAAGTGAAGCTAAAGAGCAGAGAGCATGTGATACTTCTTAAACAGACTCTACCACCATATTGATCCCTGTCCTGTTAGGCCATAGCCTTACCCTTTACTGGGGGTAACAACTGAGAGCTGGGACCGGGGGTAACAACTGAGAGCTGGGACTGGGGGTAACAACTGAGAGCTGGGACTGGGTCTTGGTTGGCTATGGTACCCTGACACTCTCATGTCAGCCATGGGCTGTTGATTGCCAAATTGGACAGCATCTTTTGCCTCCAATTAAGGGTTTACGACATCATGATACTGAGTATAAAATGGGCATCTGCAACTTATATGTAATTAGATAATGTTCTTTGGATATACTAAGTTTCCTGCAATAGTTTTTCTGCTGTGACACAAGACTGAGAGATGGGAAGCAAACTGTACCTGAACCTGCAGCATCATCTTTGGCTTGCGTGCTGACACGAAGCTGACACGGGATCTTCTTATGCTGTGCCAGACTGTGGAGACTAGTGAACTGAAGCTTACACACTCCACAAATCAGCACGTCAGGCCCTGGGCAAGTTTTCATGTGGAGAATAAAACATAAACTTCAAGCTTAGAAATGACAAACTTATCCAGGAATGACATAAAGTGTAAAAGCTGTTTTTCAGCATTAAGTGGGCACCACTGGGATGTAGAATAGGGTCTTGGCCAGCTATGGTTTGCCAATCCTGACACAGTCACCTGCGACTCTCTGGCCACTATCTTCACAACCATATTCTTTCCGTGTTCTCATCTACTCTTTCCTCTCCTACAACCGATATTCTAGTACTTTCACTATACTCTATTACACACCTTCTACCTCAACTACATTCTATTCCACCCACCTTTTTCTCACTAGTCCTCTCTCTCTCTCTCTCCCCTATCCCTTTTCTCCAGTTATTGTTTACTACTAACCAATCAGATTTTATCACATCTCAGAAGTCTTCATTTAAACATTCACAATATTTCACCACACACATAGACTCAGACATAGCTTTTTACAAGTCACAGCTAAGTGCTTTCTGTTTCTCATTCTTATTTGTTATATATCACTGATGTGGATCTATTTTTTCTCATCTTCTCTTATTTCTTTGTACTGTATGTTTCTGCATGAGTTAAGATGTTACCACTGTCTGCTTGTTAATAAAGTAGTTCCTAGTTTTGTTTGAAACAGTCTAATAATTTCAATGTTTACGCTAGATCCAGAAATGGAAAGTCTAATGGTTTGACCAAGTTATTACTACTGTCAGATGGTATATCACATACAACACTCATGCTAAGAACTGGAGACAGAGGATGAGGCCGCCCACAGAGGAGGAGGAGGAGGGAGAAAATGAGTGAAACTTAAAATTGCCCATAATATGAAGTAAATCATGGAGCCTTATCAAGATGTCTATTTGTCCCCTCAGTATCGATGAAAGGAAACAATAAGGAAGGAGAGAAGACAAGACAAAACATGACCTACTACTTCATTTATCATCTGTACAGATAATTTCCTGCAGACACTCCACTATAGCAGATGTTCCCAAATTGTGATCTGCGACACATTATCAGCTGGTCTGTGGCAGCATTGTTGATCTGGTATTAAGTGCCGTCTACCGAATAAGAACAATTCTTCTTCTATGTGCCTAGAGCTGCAAGCTGGTCTTTGCTGCAGCAGATGTGGTGCTGAAGATGCCAAGACATGCACTGTAGCAAACTGGAAAAAGGATTATGATGGCTTTTTTTTTTTTTTCAGTCTCTAAGTGAAGCTAATCTTTTGAAAACAAATGCTTCAGGACAATAAAGTGGAATGAATTTAAGAATAACACAGAGATAAGACAGATGAGCAAACAACAACCTGTCTTATTGGTTGATCAGAAAAAGAAGATGAACATATGTAGGCCATGTGATGAGAAGAAACAATCAGAGAATACCAAACAAGCTATCAAGTGGAGCACAACAGGCCAAAGAAAAAGAGGTCGATCACGTGAAACTCTAAAGAGGGCATTGTTAAGAGAAGCCAGTTTAGTGGGCTTAACATTCCTTGATGAAGTTGAAAAACTCGCCAAAAACAGGAAAACTTGGCAAACAACTATGCGAGCCCTATGTGACGTTTAACGGCACGGGAATGATGTAAGAAGTGAAGCTAAAGAGCATGTGATACTTCTTAAAAAGACTCTACCACCATATTGATCCCTGTCCTGTTAGGCCATAGCCTTACCCTTTAATGGGGGTAACAACTGAGAGCTGGGACTGGGGGTAACAACTGAGAGCTGGGACTGGGGGTAACAACTGAGAGCTGGGACTGGGGGTAACAACTGAGAGCTGGGACTGGGGGTAACAACTGAGAGCTGGGACTGGGGGTAACAATTGAGAGCTGGGACTGGGGGTAACAACTGAGAGCTGGGACTGGGGGTAACAACTGAGAGCTGGGACTGGGTCTTGGTTGGCTATGGTACCCTGACACTCTCATGTCAGCCATGGGCTGTTGATTGCCAAATTGGACAGCATCTTTTGCCTCCAATTAAGGGTTTACGACATCATGATACTGAGTATAAAATGGGCGTCTGCAACTTATATGTAATTAGATAATGTTCTTTGGATATACTAAGTTTCCTGCAATAGTTTTTCTGCTGTGACACAAGACTGAGAGATGGGAAGCAAACTGTACCTGAACCTGCAGCTTCATCTTTGGCTTGCGTGCTGACACGAAGCTGACACGGGATCTTCTTATGCTGTGCCAGGCTGTGGAGACTAGTGAACTGAAGCTTACACACTCCACAAATCAGCACGTCAGGCCCTGGGAGAGTTTTCATGTGGAGAATAAAGCATAAACTTCAAGCTTAGAAATGACAAACTTATCCAGGAATGACATAAAGTGTAAAAGCTGTTTTTCAGCATTAAGTGGGCACCACTGGGATGTAGAATAGGGTTTTGGCCAGCTATGGTTTGCCAATCCTGACACAGTCACCTGCGACTCTCTGGCCACTATCTCAGCCAGCCTGTCAACATATTGTCTTTCTAACTCTCTTTCCTTCTGCATCTTTTTTTTCCTCTGCAGACAAAGCTGCAATGATCTTGAAGCACTGATGCTGAGTTGGATGTGATGGTTTGAAGCACTGATGCTGAGTTGGATGTGATGGTTTGAAGCACTGATGCTGAGTTGGATGTGATGGTTTGAAGCACTGATGCTGAGTTGGATGTGATGGTTTGAAGCACTGATGCTGAGTTGGATGTGATGGTTTGAAGCACTGATGCTGAGTTGGATGTGATGGTTTGAAGCACAGATGCTGAGTTGGATGCGATGATCTTGAAGCACTGATGCTGAGTCGGATGTGATGATCTTGAAGCACCGATGCTGAGTTGGATGTGATGATCTTGAAGCACCGATGCTGAGTTGGATGTGAAGATCTCGAAGCACTGATGCTGCGTTGGATGTGATGGTTTGAAGCACTGATGCTGAGTTGGATGTGATGATTTGAAGCACTGATGCTGAGTTGGATGTGAAGATCTTGAAGCACTGATGCCGAGTTGGATGTGATGGTTTGAAGCACTGATGCTGAGTTGGATGTGATGATTTGAAGCACTGATGCTGAGTTGGATGTGATGATTTGAAGCACTGATGCTGAGTTGGATGTGATGATTTGAAGCACTGATGCTGAGTTGGATGTGAAGATCTTGAAGCACTGATGCTGAGTTGGATGTGATGGTTTGAAGCACTGATGCTGAGTTGGATGTGAAGATCTTGAAGCACTGATGCTGAGTTGGATGTGATGATTTGAAGCACTGATGCAGAGTTGGATGTGATGATTTGAAGCACTGATGCTGAGTTGGATGTGAAGATCTTGAAGCACTGATGCCGAGTTGGATGTGATGGTTTGAAGCACTGATGCTGAGTTGGATGTGATGATTTGAAGCACTGATGCTGAGTTGGATGTGAAGATCTTGAAGCACTGATGCTGAGATGGATGTGATGGCTTGAAGCACTGATGCTGAGTTGGATGCGATGATCTTGAAGCACCGATGCTGAGTTGGATGTGATGGTTTGAAGCACTGATGCTGAGTTGGATGTGAAGATCTTGAAGCACTGATGCTGAGTTTTATGTGATGGTTTGAAGCACTGATGCTGAGTTGGATGTGATGGTTTGAAGCACTGATGCTGAGTTGGATGTGAAGTGGACTATATTTTGTTCGCACTAATTTTGTGCTGCCTGTAGCAAATATTCCCAGTCTTTTCACATGAGAAGAGCTCTAGGAGATCAATAAGAAAATTACTCTAGAGGTTCTGTCTTACAAAATAATGTGACAACAAACAACACTCACAATTAGTCTTGACAATGGCAGGTTTGGCCAGCGTTGCTTTGGCTCGGCTGACAGCTGCTTTGACTGCTGTTAGTGCACTTGTCTTGGCCACAGCTGCTGGGGGCTTCGTGGGAATCTAAGGAACAAACATTCCAAGCTGAAATTACATGTAACTGTTCAGTCAGTCAGTCACTTGCATGACCCTTGTGGAACTTTGCTCCCTAACAGCTCTAATGCAGACCTCTCATTTGTAAGCAACTTATGCCAATTTACATGAAAAACTGTTTCAGTAACCCGAGAAAGTTCTATATGAATAATGCGATTTGATATAAAATTAAGTCTGCAATACTGTAATAACATTTAATATCACAGTTACAGTTATCTTCTCAAGTCTCAAATACCTATGGTCACAATTATCTCTCCGTAACTGGAGATTATCAGAAACTGTCCATGAATAAACCCCATACATCTGTGCAGTATTTCAGGGATTTCATTCATTCAGTCATTTGCATGTCCCTTGTGGAATTTTGCCTCCCTAACAGCACTCCTATAGGCCTCTCGGTTGTGAGCAAGATGGCCTGCTGCTGATGCATCCATTTGCAGATCATCAAAGCGGTTTGCAACCCGCAGCTTACTGCTAGCATCAGGGTTTGCAAACCACAGCCAGCCAAGACCCTATTCCACTTCCGAGTGATGCCCTCGGTGTTGGCCTAAATCACCAAATCTGATCAGAAACCTTGGACCTGTGGCAGAAACCTGCAAACTTGGTACCAGACTAAGGGCTCTAGAATTAGCATACCCATAAATCAACTAATGAAGAGCCCTTTATAGAACAACCCTGTCTGAGATATGCCATTTGAATTTGTTTCCTCAATGTGTTGGTGTGAGAAGTTTAAAATGTTTCCTGAATGTGTTGGTGTGAGAAGTTTAAAATGTGACATTCTGCCCAGACTTTAAATGATTTTACTTACCCTCTTTGGAGGTTCAGTGCTTCCACTAAGCGTGACTAGCGTCCTCTGGAGAGACTGGTTTGTTCCGGTAGGTTCAGCTCGCAACTTCTTTGTAGAACTGTCAAGAAAGATAACTTTAAAAATCAGCAACATACACTTGAAATTTTATTTATATATAAAAAAAAAAATAAAAGAACAATATTAAGCCTGCTGTCTGTGAAGCACAAAGAAAAGTCTGGATGTAAAATATTTTCAAAAATAATAAAAACTATAAAAGGAATCCATGCCAAGTTAGTTCTAGTCTGTGTGCTTCAATACAACAACAGTAACAGCTGCAGCAAGAACAAGAACAATAACAACAACAACAACAACAGCAGCAAACAGTTGTTAATATCACAGAAACATCTCACACATATATACACTGTTACAACAACAAATAAATACCTAATTATCTCCAAAAACAACAAAATACCTGACACAGCTTCTGAAACTTTACAGAGTTAAGCCTGATAAACTCACTTCTCGCTACCTGCTCTCATAATCCAGACAAAAGTAAAGCACTCTCAAGTCCCAAAATTGGAAAACACTTCTGTACTGTCCATGCATACACTTACGAAACCCTATCTGCTGTCTCATAAACGTTAACTTCATCAACTCCAAATTAAAGTTTTTTTCACTTTACAACATTAAGCCACTTAACTTTAGAGCCAAGTTTTTCACTTTACAACAAGTTACTAAACTTTAGAGCCAAGTTCTTCACTTTACAATATTAAAATGCTAAAGTTTCTCATTCACAACAATAACCTGCTAAATTTAGAGCCAAATTTTTCAGTTTATAACAATCTCCACGCAGTTGTCCGTGAAAATTTAAACTGGCAGACTTTAACAAGGCTCAAAAAATCTTCAGCTGGTCAAAATAAAAAGGGGTAGGAATATTTTAACATGGGGCTGAGACATAGCTCCACTTACGGGCATTCATTAAAGAAAAAGATAACACAATAATAGTAGCAGCTTGTTTACCTCTTAACACTTCCATCATCTAATTCTTAACAAAGCCAACAGAAAAAGTAGTACCACAGTGTGCACTAATGGGTGATGATAAAACCTTCACAATTATTTTAAAAAAGAAACACTTCTAAACAAAATGATCTAGACAAAATAAATGTTTCTACCTTTGCACACTCCTCAGTTACATGTCGGGCTTATTAAAAATACATTTATAATTGATGTAAAAAATATCAGACTGACAGTCAAACTTTGCTAGCCCAAAGTAACAGTATTAAAAGCAGATGCAATTTGAAGATCTGCACTATCCCATTACAGTCCAAAATTACAAAGTTGAAAAACAAGAGCTAAAAAAAAAAAAAACAAAAAAAAACAAAACAAAAGAGAACAGCCACTGGTCATGACACAATAATTAATCCAGAAATATAAAACAGGTTTTGCTAAGACATGTATGAGAAAATATTTATGGAATGCTAAATATATATCTAAGTAAAGATTTATAGAAATTTCTTTAAAAATCTAAAACACAACATTACACAAAATATTTAATGTCATTAAAAATTTTTTTTAAAAATCACTGAGAAAAAAAAAAAAATGAAGATTTAGCTCAACAATTTAGTGAATTTATCATGGAAAAATATGCAAAAATAAAAAAAAAAAAAAGTCGATAAAAATATCCGCTAAGAAAAACTGTTCTACTTACGCATCACTCACAGCTCTGGTGCCTGCAGAGCGCTTCAGCGCATTTCTGTTTTTTGGCTGAGACACTATATTGATATCTAAAATTGGGAAAAAAAGGGCGATCCAATAAAAAAACAGCTCCAGCACCCGTTAAAAATGTTGTCTGTGCTGGTGGCATCACAAAATATTTTTTATAGGGTTAAAATACTGTCTCGTCGTACGAGTTAAAACTATCACAGCATCACAAATATTTTTTACAGGGTTAAAATACTGTCTCGTCATACGAGTTAAAACTATTGTGGCATCACAAAATATTTTTATGGCAATAAAATACCGTCTCGTCATACGAGTTAAAAATATTGTTTATGCTGGTGGCAACATAAAACATATTAACCCTTAAATTACCCGTCTCACTTTGAGGGAGTTAAAATTACTTTCAAGTTGGTGGCATCAGAAAACATTTTAACCTTTAAATTACCCATCTCATGTTTGGGAAGTTCTCCTTTTCTTATTCTTCGTTCGCTTCTACCACCAAGATTGCCCTGTGATCCTACTGAGTTTACTCCTGTGATTCTCACAATAGTCTCATTTTGGATGGAGGCTCAGAGCATTGTGGGGCTTGGGCCTATATTCTCGGTGGGTCACAGAAGCGGCATTGCATGACACTGTGGTGTTCGTTACACCAGTTTAGTCTAGAGTTGGACTTTCTCACTGGAAAACCTCGACGTGGTTTAGATATGAATATATCCTCGCTGGGTGAGAGGTGGTTGCCCATCCAGCCTAGAGTTGGACTTGCTCATCGGAAAACCTCAACGTGTTTTGGATATCAGTATATCCCCGCCGGGTGAGAGGTGGTTGCCTGTCCAGTCTAGAGTTGGACTTCCTCACCGGAAAACCTCAATGTGATTTGCACATAATATATCCCCTTCGGGTGAGAGGTGGTTGCTTATCTAGACTGCACTGGTCCAGTGTCTCCGACATCAGCATTTTGTGGTTGTGGCCGCTACCCTTTCTGGTGGTGATCAGGACAGAGCTTTCGTCAAGGACAAATCCTTGCCACTAGTGAGTTTCACCCCTGGGTTAAGCTGGTTTAGGCGTATTATCCCAGAATGGGTGTATATAGGATGTGACCGACCTCTAGAGCAGAGAAACTGATAAGTGTAGCCACTGAATTTCACTCCTAAGTTAAGTTGGTTTAGGCATATTATCCCAGTATGGGTGTATATAGGACGTGACCGGCCTCTAGAGTGGAGGCACTGTAATATGCGTATCTATCAAGTTTCACACCTGGGTTAAGCCGGTTTAGGCATATTGCCCCAGTATGGGTGTATATAGGATGTGGCTAGCCTCTACAGCAGAAGTGCCGTGGTATGAGTAGCCCTCACCTCGAGTCTACTGGCCATACCAATTATACATCACTTAATCGTTTCCATCACCTTTTCCACAGCCGGCGCCACGCGGCAACCCTAATCGCATTTTCTTCATTGGCTGGGAGGAATTTCACCCCATGCATGGCAGCTGAAGGATCTTGCCAGCAGAGTCTTAGTTTAACCCCTGGGTTAAGCCTGTTTAGGCATTTGAGCCAGTATAGGTGTATATAGGATGTGACTGGCCTCTAGAGCAGAGGTGCCATGATATGAGTAGCCCTGACCGTGAGACTACTGGATACTTCACTTAATCCTTTCCATCACCTTTTCCACGATGGTGCCGCATGGCAACCCTAATTGCATTTTCCATCATAGGCCAGGAGGAGTTTCACCCCACGCATGGCAGATGAAGAATCTTGCCAGCAGCAGTTAAAATTACTTTCAAGTTGGTGGCATCAGAAAACATTTTAACCTTTAAATTACCCATCTCATGTTGGGAACTTATAACTACTTTCAAGTTGGTGGCATCAGAAAACATTTTAACCTTTAAATTACCCATCTCATGTTGGGAACTTATAACTACTTTCAAGTTGGTGGCATCAGAAAACATTTAACCTTTAAATTACCCATCTCATGTTGGGGAAGTTAAAATTACTTTCAAGTTGGTTGCATCAGAAAACATTTTAACCCTCCGTATTTAACCTATCGTATTCTAGAAAACCACCAGAAGCAGGCTAAGACTGTTGTCACTGTTGGTGACAGCACAAGACACTCTGACCACTAAAAACTACAAGTCTCACATTGCTACCCTAAAAAGGAGTTCAAGCTGTCATAAGTGTTGGTAACATCACAGAACACTTTAGGCCTAGAATTACACGTCTGATGTCTGGGGGTTAAAACCGTCAATGACATCATACAAAACTTCAACCTTCTCACATAATGTGAAGAAAAATATGTATGCAGTTTGTATATAACACTGACAGAAATAAGTTACTCTTATCTGAGATAATGAAAACATATGATATGGACAGGGACAACATGAAGTTATAACAATCAGGTTAGCCTCTCTCACTAACAAACAACTTGTGTGTAATCTGTTACATGGATTTCATTCTTGAATAAATATCGGTTCTTCCTAACATACTGAGACTGGTGTGCCTTGCTTGCAGATACAACCCCACCTCCCCCCAGAAACCAGAAATCCAATATTTCTGAAACGTAACACCAGGTCAGAGCATGACAGGCTCTAGGGAAAACAATGTCATCTATACAATTCAACGTGGAATCCTTTGGTTCCTGTACCATCTGGTCATCCCGTTCAAATATTTTTATCTTGATCTCTCTATCCTTTTCTCTTTACTTTTTTCCAGCAGCCAAGTTTTATAGCTCTTGCTTTTTTTTTTCTTGATGTCCAAAGAACTTTGTCTTGTCCTGATGGTTTTAACTAGCACTTGTTCTCAAATTTCTTAGATACCTTCATCTGATCATCCTTATCAAAAAGCACAGCTCTGTTGTCTGTTGCTTCCAACTTCTGCCCTGTCTAATTTCCAAGCCTCATAAGCATGTTTAGAGCGGTGGTGTTACCAAAATTAGGCTCGGAGGGTAGGGGGTGTTGGAGGAAGGGTCACAAGAAGATACTGTTAAAAATATTTTTAAAAAAGAAAGACAAATGACAAATACAGAAAAAAAAAGGTTAAAGATTTAACAAATGATTATAAGGAAATCTCCCTACTCTGTTTTCAAATCTAAACATTAAAATAACAATCACAACTATTCACTGAAAGAGTATTTTACATCCAAAAAAATTTTGGATTTTTTATGAAATGACACTACACATAATTTTTTGTTGATCTGTGGCAAAGTTAAACAAAATTAAAGAGACTGAAGTGGTTTTAATTAATTTTGCTGAAGTTTAACACTTTTTTCCCCAATATTTTTCATGGGTCATGGGTCACGTACCAGTTTAGGGACATGTTAAAAAATTTTTCAAACTTTGTATGAACATGTACCTTGCAATCCAGACTTGACCAAGTCTGGTCATTTTCAAAATAATTTGAGATTTGGAAGCAAAAAAAAAAAAAAAGCTATAATTCTCTTATCGTTCTCTACAACACTTACTGTAAAACTCCTTGCTGCAATTACTATAAAACTCCCTGCTTATTTTAAATAATAAACTGTGCTACACTTATTGTATGTAACACTCCCTGTTAAACATTCACTGTGCCATATTTGGCAAAGTTATATGACTAACAACATAATGACAGCATCCTTGATAGGGTAATATCCCACGTGTGGAAATTCTGTCAAGACTGAGGAGAAAAATAAATGTGACTCTTCTCACATAAATGATCTTAATCTGACAATTTAAAAAAACAAAAAACAAAAAAAAAACTGAACAATAATAATTAGTTCACTATAAACATCAATCATGATGAAAAAGAACTGACAGAATGTTCTGTATGAGAAGCACTTGACCAGTATCTTATGGGCAAAAAATCTGCAACCCAAGCACTGAAGACTGCATCCCTGCAAAAATATGGCGGGCAGTGTTGAGAAGTTACCTGCCTGAGCCACATCCCAAATCTGGGCATAATCTTATCACCTAAGCTGGAAAGTTATTTTATAAAGTAAAATGTCAGCTTGCTGGATCACAGCACTAATGTTTTACTTTTTTTTTCTGATCAATAATAGAACCCTGTCAACAAAATGTCTGGAACTCCAGGCAGCCACGAAGTTCCCGTACCTGCAGAAGAAAAAAACTAAAGGAAATCCATCAGTGTAAGCTGCACACGCTGAGTGACAGATTCCCATCATACTCAACTGTTAAAGAAGTGGCACGATAACTTTCAGTATGGAGATCTGCAAGGCCTTCAACACTGTCAGCTTGAGAAACTGCTGATCACGTACATGATCTGATTTTGGCAGATCGACAGATTTCAGCTAAAATAATTGCTAGAGATATCCAGGGAGCGCGTCATGTTTATAATTCAAAGGTATTTCGATAAGCAGAAACTGCTGGCCAATTGGGCACCAAAATATTGAATGCAGTGAGTAATAAAATCAAGTGGACACCCCAGAGCTGATTTTGCAGCATTCTGAGGTATTAACCTTTTGTAATAACTCATCATTGCTGATGAAGCATGGTCACACCAGCCAGTCTTTGCAGTGGCAGCGCTTGGACTCTCCACAGCTGAAGAAATTCAAGACTCAAAAGTCAGCAGGAAAGGTCATGGTCACATTTTTTGGGGATCTCTCTCTCTCTCTGAACCTTAAGTGCCCAGGGCACATGGGGCTTCCGCAAGGGTTTTCCACAAATGCCTGTCCTTCGCCTTTTTTTCTGCTCTTGCCCAGGTGAGCCCTCTATTGCTCAACATCCTTTCTGTTGTTCTTCTCCATGTCTCTTTTGGTCTACCCTTACTTCTGCTCCCCTGTGGTGTCCATCTTAGTGCTATTTTTGGCAGTGAGTTGTCAGTCATTCGGAGCACATGTCCCAACCATCGCCAGCGTCTTTCCTCAATAATTGTTGTCAGTGGTTTCATCTGCATTTCTGCCAATAAGATGTTATTTCTTATGGTGTTTGGCCAAAATATTTTTTAATTCTACGTAAACATTTGGTCTGGAAAGAATTCAACTTGTTTTCTATGGTTTTGGTGATTTTCCAGCATTCACTTCCATAGAGTAGTACACTTAGAACATTACTCTTAAATATCCTGATTTTCATATTTATGCTTAGTTTATTTGATTTCCATATATTCTGTAGCATTGCAAAAGCCTGGTTTGCTCTAGTAAGTCTGCTGTTGATGTCCTCTGTGCTGTCTCCATTTTCTACTACTCTGCTGCCAAGGTATACACATTCGTTGACCTCCTCCACTAACTTGTTATCTACTCTGAGTACATTTCTGTTGTTCACATTTTGCTTCATTAACTTTGTCTTTCCTACGTTGATCTTTAGTCCTATGTTGTTTGCATTCTGGGTTAACTTGTTTATTTTATCTTGCATATCTTTGTGACTGCTTGATAATAGACAAATGTCGTCCGCAAAGTCAAGGTCCTCCAGCACTGTGTTAAGGGTCCATTGTAATCCTCTGCGTTTGTCTGATGTTGCCTCCTTCATTAACCAGTCTACTGCCAAGATAAATAATGTTGGTGATAGTACACATCCCTGTTTCACTCCTGTTTGTACCCTAAAGCTGCTGGAGGTATGTTCTCCACAGATAACTTTGCACTGAAAACCCTCGTATAGGGCTTTGATTACATTTTTGGGGATAAATAAGGTATTTTGATGACTATCTTCCAAAGGGCCAAAAGTTTAATGTAGAATACCACTCTACTTTGCTGCGCTGATTACGGAAGAACTGAATAAAAAACGGCAAGGAAAACTGTGGAAAGGTGTTCTCTTTTTGCAGGACAACATGTCTGCTCATAAGGTCTTGGGTATTTTGAAGAATCTGGGGTCTGAATGTACAGATCTTGTTTCATCTGACCATTCATCGATTCCCAATCTTAAAATGTGCTTGAAAAGGGGCAGATTTTCAAATATTTTGGTGACAACAGCAGCAACAGGGCAGTATTTCATTGAACAGATATAAGAATTATTATTATTATTTTTAGGAAAGGTTACAGAAACTTGAGAAATAACATTCCTCAGAGTCAATATGTGGAACAAAATGCAAGTTTCATGGCTCTAGATCATTCTCTTTCTTAGTCAGGCTGATAACTTTTTACACCCCCTCATAATTGCTGGATTAGAAAAAAGCAAAAATATTATCAATAGTCAGTTATATGAACCAAGGAAAAAAAAACTCTCATCATACCCTATAAAAATAACTTGGTATAGATTTTATGACAATTCTTGCCTTGCTCTAGTTATAGAAGAATGTAAAAACATTCAACTAATCCTTAACCCAACTCTCTGAAATAACTTAGCATAGACTTTACAGCAATGCTGGTATATTACTCTTGTCATAAAAGAAAAGTAAAAATCAATCAACTAATCCTTAAACCAACTCTCTGAAGTAACTTAGCATAGACTTTACAGCAATGCTAGTATATTAGTCTTGTCATAAAAGTAAAAATCATTCAACTAATCCTTAAACCAACACTCAAATATGCTTTATGCCTTTGAGCACAAAGAGTGCTATTTCAGTTATTTCAGAATAATCCAGTATTCATCTTCAAGAGCTCTCCGAGGATTCTGAAATCCACAGATAAAACAGTAATCACAAACATTTATACAGTATTTAACAATGAAAATAAAAATGAGAATTACAAACAAGACGTGAGAAATGGCCATGTTTGTGACAGCAAAAGAACATGATCCTGGTGTGACACCTAAAACACATTTCAGCTGCTCTGAACCTGCAATCAATGGATCCACAATCAGGGTTAGAACTTGAATAAAACAGCCCCCATTCACATAAACATCTGATGTGAAAAGCTGATTTTAAAAAAAAAAAATCAATGAAACAGGCAGGTTTTTGGTGCAGATGACATGACCTAGCAAATATCTGTCTTAAATATTTATTTCATACACACAAACAAGATAACTCCAGGTGTCGTTTGGTGCCTGGACTCAGGCCTTGGAGTAAAGAAAAGGGCTGCAGTTAAAAGAACTCACCAAATAAAGATTACACGAGGTCACAAACAGTACTATGTCTTAGATGATGAGAGATCCTTAAAAGGATCTTTGTGTGCCAGGCCGTTCCCAACTGAGAGCCCTATAAAGCTTCGGACTTTCTTTCGCTGAAAACACGATGTTACTTTTCATTTAACCAATTAGAACTCTTCTGAATCCAAAGTTAAACTAGTGTTTTAAGCATGGGGGATTGAAGCATATTGGAAATATAGATAGGAGGGTAAAATTCAAGTTTATTTTGAGACTGAGTGGTAGAATGATCACACCGACTGACTAGACCTATCTTACTATATGTGTTTCTCGTAGCTGTAGATCTGTTAGATTTATCAGATGTCACAAACATCCATAAATATTGATTTTTCTGTGTTGAAATATGAATGACTATGTATTCTATATTGGATTAAGACACAGTTAAGGTAAGTATAAAGTAGATTTTATTGCTCAGCCCTAAGTTTTTTTAGTGCCAAAAAATCGATCCATCATTTCACACGTTTCTTCTTTTGTTTTTTTTTAAAATGACAAATAACTTCATTTATGGAATCTTCATTCATTTCCACTTTTTTAATGTGTGATACACACGTGGTGATGGAATTAATTCGGTACAATAACTTTTACACAGGGACCCCCGTTCTAAAAAATGTCAGTGCCCTTCTCCAATGTCCGAGTCGTCAGAAAGTAAGGAACAGTTTGGAAATAAGGCAGTCTCAAAAGAGTTTACAAAACTTACCTGGTCAAAAAAAAACCAAAAAACTCCCCACCAAAGACAGGCAAAAGGAAACAACAGCTGTTGATTGCAAGTGGTGGACACTTAACAAAAAGAAAGGACAGTCAAAACTTGACTTATCACTCAGCCGATGCTCATAAATTTTAGCTTTAGATTTTGAAAAATTGGAATGATGTCCGAGGGTGATGAAAGGTGACTGACTGATTGAATGAACTTTATTTGCAAAGGATGAAGAATTGGACACGCAGGTCCATTAGACATTCAAATGTGATAGAAAGATCAAAGCACAGAAAAGAGATAATTGATATTCAAAGATAGACAGGTTACTTTCTGTTGAATGCACCAATTTATGAGAAGCACTGATGAAAGCAGCCCATCATTTATCCTGTTGTTATGAATATATTCAAAACTTAAAAAAAAAAAAGAATATAGGACAAAGCAGTATTACAAGAAGAGAATACTAACAGTGATTTCAATCAGGAACTTGCCAATCATTCAACAACACCCAGTGAAGTTGAGGAGACAGGTATAGATGAATTATGGAATTCTTACAGCACAGCCATAATCACAGCAGCAAAAGCAAGCGCAGGACTGAAAAAACCAAATAGAAAAGCATGGATATCAGAAAACACATAGAAGTATATACATGAAAGACAAGCAGTCAAAATAGACACGCTGAATGTAAAAACAGATCTTGGAAAAGATCTTGTGAAAGCAACATACAAAGAACTAGATAAGAAAGTAAAAACTTCAGCTAGAAGGGATAAAAGAGAATACATAGACAATATGGCGAAAGAGGCAGAAAAAGCAGCAAAAACAGGAGACGGCAAAACTTTATATAACATACAAAAGAGGCTAACAGGTACTATTACATCTAAAGAAAGACCAATCCTTAGCAAAACTGGAACCCTATTAACATCAAATAAAGACCAAAAGCAAAGATGGGCTGAACACTTCCAAGAAATACTTAATCGACCACACCCAAAAGAATTGTTAAACCTTGAAACTGACTTACCAGCCCCACAACTAAATGTCAACCTAGATGAAATTAAATTGCATGAAATTGAAACAGCAGTGAATTTAATGGCTAACAACAAAGCTGCAGGTGAAGATGAAATAACAGCCGAAATGTTAAAAGCTATCAATACTGACAACATGAGACAACTACAGAGAATGTTTAACAAGATTTGGAAAGAAGAAACGTTATCGTTTCTAAATGGAAAAAAAGGAATCATTGTTAAAATACCAAAAAAAGGCAACCTTAGTGACTGTAACAATTGGAGAGGATTAACCTTAATATCAGTTGTGTCAAATGTATTCTGCAAGGTCATTTTGAATAGACTTAAAGATATAGTGGATACTGCAATGAGAGAAGAACAAGCAGGATTTTGAAAAGAGAGAAGCTGTCTCGACCAGATCTTTACTCTTAAGAATAATACTTGAAGAAAATATTGAAAAGCAGAAACCATTAATACTGAACTTCATAGACTTTCAAAAGGCATTTGATAGCATACACAGAGATTCATTATGGAGAATTTTAAGTCTATATGGAATACCATCTAAAACTGTCAACATCATTAAGGACTTATACAATGGATATGTTTATGCAGTCAAGACAGAAGAAGGGATGAGTGAATGGTTCCAGATTGAAACAGGTGTGAAACAAGGATGTATACTGTCTCCTTTGCTTTTTGGAATTACAATAGACTTCATAATGGAAAAATGCTGCACAGGTAACACAGGTATTGACTGGGTACATGGGACCCAACTAGAAGATCTTGATTTTGCTGATGACATAACTCTTATCAGTAATAATGTGAATTCCACGTAAGAAAAAATAGATAGCCTATCTACACTGGCTAACAAAATAGGACTTGAAATTAACAAGGACAAAACAAAAAATAATGAAAATTCCCCTTAATCAAAATGGAAAATTACACATAGAAGGGACAAATATTGAAGAAGTCAGTCAATTTGCATACCCTGGCATACATAGACCAGGATGGTGACATTAGAAAGGAAGTTATAATCAGAATTGCAAAAGCAGCACCAATCTTCAAGAACCTTGTGAATATATGGAATTCAAAAGTTATAAGCACAAAAACCAAGTTAAGACTATTCGATTCAAATGTAATATCCACCCTCATTTATGCATGTGAAAGCTGGAAAACAACTAAAGAAACAGACAAGAAATTAGACTCTTTTGAAAACAAATACATAAGGAAAATACTCGGCATCAAGTGGAATGAATTCAAGAACAATGCAGAAATAAGACAGATGAGTGAACAACAACCAGTCTCATGGGTGATCAGGAGAAGGAGATTGACAAATGTTGGTCACTTGATGAGAAGAAATGATCAGAGAATCCCAAAACAAGCTATCACGTGAAACACAGCAGGTCAAAGAAAAAGAGGCAGATTGCGTGAAACCCTGAAGAGGACACTGTTAAGAGAGGCCAAATTAACAGGCATTAAATACTTTGAGGTTGAAATACTCGCAGAAGACAGGAAAAATTGGCAAACTACTTTGTGAGCCCTATGTGATGTTTAACGGCACGGGAAGGATATAAGAAGAAGTATTACTGAACTGTTTTTGTCCACACACCCCTAGATATAATTTATTTTTAAATGCGTACCCCTAGGGTTACTGATGCATAATTTAAAGTCATCAATTTACTATGTATAATACAATTCAAAGACATAATGCAAGCATTATAATAAATGACATAATGTACATCCCATTTAATATATCAAATTACGGTTAAGGTTTAATTTTTTTTTAAATAACTAAACAATAAGTTTTAATTTTACAAATATATGCTCCTTACTTCTCACCATATAAAAATCACTGAATACAAATCACAATACAAATGAAATGTAGAGCCCGGATAAGTAAAATCTGCTTTAGCAAATAAAAATGAATGTATGAAATATATAAGCAGATGTTAACGAGCAGGATTCTGACTTATTAATGAGATGTTTAAACTTGCTTTTGTGATGCTATTACTTCAGATGAATCTTCACAAGTGTGAGAGTGAATGCTGGTCCTGGATTAGGCAGATCCTGTGTTTTCTTTTCACTGATGTCATAATGAAAAGAAGCCTTCGTCGCACAAATACACTGATAGAAATGGCAACACCCCCTAAGCTCTGCGTAAGCAGAAGTCCAAAAATCACAGACTGATCTGTTCAAGATTTACTTTTAGTGGCATGTCAACAGACATTTCCAGGATTTCTTTCATCAAATGACCAGTGCATCTTATCACATTTTAAGCACTGGCCATTTTGTGGCCAACTCTTGTACTAGGAGGAAGCCTTTAAAAAAACCCAAGTCTAGATTTTTCATCCAGTTTTTATCTGTTGTGTTGTTTTTGTATGTCATCCTTCACAAAGGCTTTTGCCAAAACATTATAAGAAGAATACTTCATTTGTAGGTCCTCATCTTGCTTTCTGCCGACCTTCCTCACCCTCTCTTTTGTGTAAAACTGAACCATGCACCTCCATCTATTTTCATCACATTTTAACCCAATGACTGGTACTGATATATACTGGCAGTTTTTTTTCCCCAAATGCCCCTTTTGGTGTCTCTCATGCTCCTGCGGAATGAGCTGAATAACACTGGCATAAAGTGTTAAAAATATTGTTTTAAAAAAAAAGTGATTAAATTGAAGATTGTACTCAGTTATTCACAAAATGTTGTCCTCAACACCAATGACCATTTCTTGAGCCATTTTTTTTTCATTCATTTTAAACAATTCAGAATTTAAAATGATAAATTGTGAACAAATGTATCCCACCAGGGCAGAAAAAAAAAAGCGTTACACAAGACCCTCACTGTTTCATTTTGCTCTTCATTCTGTCATGTTTCATCGCCTTCACAAGCTTCCATTATATTCAAAGCAGGAAGAAGGCTGATTCTCATGAGACTATAGAATCATTTCATCTTTCTTAAGAACAAAAATATGTCAAGTTATGATCGATGTTCCGAGCCAGTAAACATCTCATAACAAAGCAACGGAGAGCCAAAAAGAGAAGAAAAGGAGAGTAACACCATGTTAAAAGTTGCTGTATCCGTGTCAAAATTGTTAATACTACCATTAACACAAACAAGGCACAAAATTATTATATGCTGCATGTCTGACCCCCTCCCCTCCCACCTCCCCCATATACATCACTTAACGAGTGAATTATAACCAAAATGGCTATGATCAACTGGTTAGAACATAACCCAAATTAATTTGGCACAAACCTATATGGTGCATTATTTATGTTCTTTGGTAGCCAAAATGCATCTGCAAGCTAAATAATGGGTATACTTGAAAATGTGTTTATTTTTCACTACTTGCCAGTGGCACCTAACTGACATATAAGTGGGAGTCTCGTGTATTTTAATTACTGATCAAAATGGTTAAAATCTGCAGGAAAGCCTAGTGTTGGGATAAATATAAGAGCAATCGCAATCGTTAGGAAATCATCTGAATCATAACTTACATTTTGTAAAAGTTAATAAAATAGTACTTACCGCAATTACATTTTCATTAATCTCACTCAAAACTTTCTATGAAATAACAATTAAGAGTCAAAGAGAGACAAATTTCACTGAGAAAAAGTCTTCACATCTTATTGCTATATCACACGTACGTAACAAAATAAACAGTACTTTTCTGTTCAGTCCAGGCAAATAACGAAATCTTTTCTCACATATTCTGCCAATATTTTCTTCATCACAAAATGACCAAAACTCTCAATATTATATCTGAAAGTTTTTATATCATATTTCTATGCTCCAATCAACTGTGAATCTGACAGACGACAGCATGATAATAACAACAGGGATCAAGAATGAATGACCCAGCTTTGTGAATAAATTCTTTCTTCACCTTTAAAACACTGACTGAGATGTGCAGAGTATTTTAGGGTGCTGACTCTGCAGGCAGACATTCTATGTCAGAATTTTGTTTCTTAAAACTCGTGTTAAGTTCCCATTTTTACATTATGTTGACTATATTGTGTTGGAAACCAGATACCACATCCCCTTAAAATAAGAGGCCAGCTCACTATTATATGCACTACACTCATGTTCTAGAAAAATAAAAAGAAAGTCTTTGTTTGGCAGCTACAAAAACGAATTATGAGGTGAAAAACATTATTTGTTAAAAATTCTGCGACAATTCTACTTTTCCTGACAGAAGCTGAGACGATGCAGCTATCATTCTG
This sequence comes from Achatina immaculata, assembly GCA_009760885.1. Lineage (NCBI taxonomy): Eukaryota > Metazoa > Mollusca > Gastropoda > Stylommatophora > Achatinidae > Lissachatina > Lissachatina immaculata. Next base: position 45,226,193 of record CM019716.1, read on the forward strand.
GGCAGAGAACAAAACTTGGCAAAGATTCTATACTTCATCACAGGGTTCATGTTGTGATGTTACAATCTGGCCAGCTAGACTATGATTAATGTGTCACTCAAACTGGAGGTGGCAGCTGTGAGGCTACTGGTACTACATCCTATCTGATACTATGTCCTGTTTATCACAACTGGCACTGGTTGCCAGACATTTCAGTTTGAATTATCCTGCCTACAATAATATCAGCTCTCTTTACTGATGTGAAAAATATAAACCATGTCAAAATATGCATACAGTGAAGCTCTAATCTAATACAATTTTTTTATATTTTTTTAAGGTTTATACAATTTACTTATACAGATCAATATTTTTTTTTGCACAAATCTTGGAAAAGATCTGCATAATACATCTTGGTCTTGCTAGAAGTCATACACTCCAAAAAAAGTTGCAAATGAATAACTGAAGCATGCACATGTGAGAAAATCCAGCTGTTGTATGGTTTAGCCTCTTCATATAAAAGCTGCAGGAGACAAGTGCACACAAACTGACAAAAAGCAAAGCAAAACATCCCTCCATAAAATCATATTTCACCAGTTTATAAACAGGCCTGCCACTGTCTGAAGTTCTCCTGTGGACCATCATATCTTCCAGTTGATACCAGATAGTAACCAAAACTATGAGATGAGCATGTGCAAGAAAAGAAAAAGTGATCAATCTGATCAGAACCACCAAAGACTGCACAAAATGATGAAGACTGATTGCCTACACATATTGACACAGCATCTAATCAACAGAAACAGCACATTAGTGATACCCATCCATCCATCCATAACAGTAACAGCACATTAGTTATACCCATCCATCCATGCCTTTTTACCTCTTCCTGGGATACAGGCCATCAACAAGACTCTCCAATCATTATATTAATAATATGATCAGCATAAAATTATATGCCTTTTATTTTACGATGTATAATTACTCTAGGACAAAATGTTTTCTTTTTTTTTTTAGCAATGAATCATGCAAAAATTAACATTCTGTTGATTGGTGTTTTACTGAATTTTTTTTAAAATGTCACTATTTTTAAGTCAAAAAAATTTTTATTTTTAAATATTAACTTCATAGTTAAAATACAAAAAGTTGAAATGAACTCTTAATATCAGCACCAAATAATCTGAACACAACATATCAAAAATGGCATTTTCCAATTTTTTGTCAACATCCGTCATCTGCTAAGAGACGGAATTTTCTGCCTTTGGTCCAGAATATATTAGGAATGAATTTTTTAAAAAATGCAAAGCTCAGGAAAAAAATGAGTAACACAAATACGTGTACATCCCAATTATTTTTTTTTTAAATGCCCATGACTACTGTAACATGTTCACAGTTCAGCATCTGGGCTTCATTCCAACCTTCAGTCACAAGAGTACAGACTATCGGAGTTGTTGGTTATATATAGTGAGCTCATACATAAGAAAACAGTGGCTGACTATACAATTAGTATTTTAAGATCACATTACCTGCAACATAAACATTACATGAACAAAACTTGACAAGTTTAGTCCTGCTGAACGTTCATTACCAAAACTGAAGCAGATATTTAATGCTGAAAAATGTTATGTCTTCAATATAATGAGATGAACATTAACAATGATGTTACATAATAACCTACAAGACAAATATTTAAAATTAGTTTTAAAATATTCCAATTGGATTTAATAATTCAGACTTGAAAACAGTCAGTGTGTATACGCCTGAAAACAATTTATACACATAAAAATTTATCAGAAAATATATCTATGAGATAAAAGCAATTCCGATGATTAGCTGATGTTTATCTGAAAAGACCTCAATTTAACTGTAAGTTGGTAAAAATAAAAAATGTTACATTTTACAAATGGATAATTACTGTCTATTACTTCTGTCTCATGATGGACAAAGAAATTCTGCCAAGCAGAGTTTGCTTACAGGACTTTTAATGCATGATTCTGACACGCAGAAATATACTTCCAATCTTTTATTAATGTTTTCTTGCCCTGCCATACTGAAATTGTGTTTGAATTTTGCTGAAAGCCTAAACTAAGAAGTCTATTACAATTCTGTTTTGTTTTGTTTCAATAGCAGCCACAAACTGCTGAGAATTTTGGATTTTTTGAAGCATTTCATATCTTTTAAACTGGATATGAAAGGGTTAATGTTCACACTGTTTTGCTGTAAATAGAAAACTCTCTTTTATGTTCACAGTACTTCATGACTGCATGCTGCAGACCAAATCTGGGTTGAATAAAACCACAAAGTAAGATGGGAAAACAGTGTGAGGTGTGGATACCCATCCTCAATGCCCACGTTTTCCCATGTTAACTATAACTAATTCATAACTCTCCGAGTTGCTGAAGGAAATAAAATATGCTTTCCTTAGAAGAGCAAGACATTTTGTAGAATGAGTAGCCTTTGCTGACAACAAAGATAGCATTTATTTAGGGAAGCGGATGAGGAAATGTGTCTTTTTAATATTCTCACAAGGAAAAAAAAAGTCATGCTTTTAACAGAAGCACCCAGACACAAAATAAAATAACACATACCAACATATACACTTCTTACAACAGAATCACAGGAAAAATTATTCACTAACAATTTCTAGGCAAGTTTTCAAAATTATAAATTTTGCATGTCCATGATTTTATTACTTTTTCCCCCTCAAGATTTAAAAAAAAAAAAAAAAGAAGGCCAAACAAAAAGTCAGATCTTCCTCTAGTTATGGACAACACAGATAATAGCAGTTATGATGAAAACATAAAATAAAGCAGTGAAACTGAGGGAAAAAAAAACTATCACCATTGTATAACACACACAGATACTTATGAGCCTCTAAATGCACTTTATTTCTTTGTTTCTATCTTCACTGAAACTTGATAAAATGTGGTGAAGTTATGTTTGTATGTTTAGGGGTTACCATATATCCTCATTTATGCAGACATATCCTCATTCTGAGGGTAAAAGTTTTGTGTGAGTTCTTTGTTTTGTCTACATTTCTAGTCACTGCATGTTTTTTCCTTCCTCTTTTGCAGTAGCCCACATAAAAATGGGAGATCTTCTCTACTGACAAGAGCATATTTCACTTCAAAATATCACATCCTGCACACACACACACATGCAAGTCAATGCTCACAATCATATTATGGCCAAGTCTAAAAAAAAAGAACAACAACAACAAAAAGTAGCACATTTCTAACCCAACCTAAAAGTTTTAAGTTATACAGAACTTCTTCCAGTTCCTTTGTACCAAAATTTCTCATCAAAATTTATCTAGCCAGGAGTCAGAGGGTTAAGAGGTTGGCTACCCGACCAGTTACACTGCCAATTGTTTCCAAAATACAATATTACTTTTTTTAACATCACTCTGCACTTCAAGTGCTGACCATTTGCAGGCGGCTTTATTTTCAGACATATGTGAACAGCATTATCTTTTGTCACATGTTGACTTTAATCTACAACTTATATGTCTAGAATCCCTGAAGCAATTACTTGCTTAAATCAGCTTACCATATGAGTAAGTTTTATTCAATATAACACGTTTAGAAAACTTGTAATTATTTCTTTTTTTCAAATCATCTGGCAAAGTTTCAAGAATGTTATTCTGAGATTGCATACTACTGAGTTACAACAGCTTCCACAAGTAAAGGCTAACTAAAGTGAGTTCATGTAATTCCTGTAGCTACAACATTCTTTCATCACAAGTAAAGGCTAACCAAAGTGAGTTCATGTAATTCCTGTAGCTACAACATTCTTTCCTCACAAGTAAAGGCTAACCAAAGTGAGTTCAAGTAATTCCTGTAGCTACAATATTCTTTCCTCACAAGTAAAGGCTAACCAAAGTGAGTTCATGTAATTCCTGTAGCTACAACATTCTTTCCTCACAAGTAAAGGCTAACCAAAGTGAGTTCATGTAATTCCTGTAGCTACAACATTCTTTCCTCACCAGGACTTCATGCTCAACTCCAGGAACCAAGTTTTTGTTTGTCCACTTGTGTCTGCATGGGTAGGTGGGATGATGGAAGGAAGTTCCTCACTTTCAGGTTTCACAATATAAGGGTGTCATTTTCGGGTTTCATAATATAGGGGTATCCTCAATTTGTGGTTTCATAATATAGGGGTATCCTCAATTTGTGGTTTCATAATATAGGGGTATCCTCAATTTGTAGTTTCATAATATAGGGGTAATTTGTGGTTTCATAATATAGGGGTGTCCTTAACTCTTCTCGAGCTGACGGTCACGATCCTGACATGTCCGGTTTCCCGTTGCGGCCGTATGGTCAGGATCCTGATATTTTTAATTCTCGAAATCACTTTAATCCACCTTTTACTTTGAATGTTAACTGCGCATGTCAGAAATAACCTTCTTCCTGTTTATTCAGCGTGGGTGTGAAGAGGACATATTGGGAAACTTTCTGTTCAATTTTTTTGCAAATTTTCAAAGTATATCGAACTTTGTACACGCCCTTCGACATGGCAGATTTTACTGAATGTACCTCCCGTAGCTCTAGACCTGTTAGACAAAGTACAATAGCTTGTAGAGAAATGTTTGCGACAATATTTGGTAGGAAACGTGTCAGTACTGCATGAAGATTACTCTGCACCATAACCAGGTCCTTTTCAGGACCACCCCAATCTTCAAGAAGATTTTTCTCAAACTGAATATAACCATTGTTCTTCTTCTTTTATCTTTTCTTGCTAGTTTCATTGTTCTGCTTCTGATTTTTTTTTCAATTTTTGTAAAAAGTGATATTTCTTGGATGGAATTCATTTTATCTTCAATTTGTGTGTAACAAGTGGATATTTACAGCTCTTGGTAAGTAGACAACCATTAGTTTAGTGTTTTAGAGATTTTTTTGGGGGGGGAGGAGGGCTAAATATTTTGTCTTATTTTCTCAACAGTTATTTTTTCCTACAAAAACTAGACATTTCTGGAACCTTTATTCATTTACCTTTTTTTAAATGTATATTTAGTATTTTTTAAACATGGAAATAATATTTTAAATTCACCTTTTCAACTATACCCGTCAATCTTCTAAACACCCGCGCATTTTGCTCCGCACCCTACGGTACGTCCGCGTTTTCCCGCCCGCTCGGGAAGAGTTAATTTAGGGTTTCACAATATGGTAACCCTATACACATAACAACAGATTTATATTTCAATTTGTATATAAAGAACAGGCCATAACTATAACATTTACTCACAGATATAGCAAAAAAGTTATAAGCTCAATTTATGCAACCAAAACCGCAGATCTTGATTTGGACAAAAAAAAAAAAAAAAAAAGGAAAACAGAAGCTTTCAAACATGAGCTCTTCACAGCAATTTATCCTCTGAAGGAAATTTATTTGTTGAATTATAAAAATAACCTCTTTTCAGTAACTGACATGAAGCCGACCTTGTCTGAAAAGTCACAAATGAACAAAATCTTAACACACCAGAAGTACTCATCTTTCTTCACAACCAGATAAATAAAACAAAGCACATGCCGCAACAAAAAGTCTAAAAAAAAAAAATCAATGTAAGCTGCACTGAAATGAAAGGTCTACTTATGAGACTACACGTTGAACTCAGTAAACCTGAACTCATTATAGAAGATGAAATTCAACCAACCAGAACTCATTATGGAAGATGTCACAAAGTCAACCAAAACTCATTATGGGAGATCTCATGATGCTGAACTTCAAGTAACTAAAACTCATTACAGGTGATGTCAGGAAGTTGAACCTGTCCGAATTCATGTAGCCAACCACTGAAGCTTCAAACCACGACTGTGCTTTTGTAAAACCAGAATCAGTTCTTTATTTATTGCTGACAAATGCAACAATACTGCATTGAAACATTGAACCATAATATTTTCTAACCTTCTTGTCATCAAATAAAAATAAAATGGCACACTTCAACAACTACATTTTCATTACAGTAAATGTTAACAGCAACAATTAAACTGAAAAAAAAAAAGTCAGCTAATGTTTGGTTCAAGATGACCTTGAGTTGCAGTCCATAAATAATGATCTGTAAATTCTGACACAGAAGTTGGCATTTCCTGCTGATAAAAGCCAAGATTTATCACATACATCACAAAGACAAACTACATACCAATAGCTTGTCCAGCATAATTCTTTCCATCTTCGCTGGCTCCTGCCCTTCTTGCTTCATCAGGGTGGCTAAACTGGACAAATGCGTAACCTTTGTGCACGGAGATGCCCATAATAATACCATACCGAATGAAGATTCCTTCAATGTCCTCCTTGCTCAGAGCTATAGTGTTGAGATTGCCCACAAACAGTCGGGAGTCCATTGACTCTGGATCGTTCAGGTTAGTGCAACTGCTGACCATAGAACCGTGGACAGGAGGTGGTGGAACCATCCCAGGCATGGGTGGCATTCCTAAACCTGGGACTGGGCCTCTGGGGCCCAAATGTGGGGGTGGCCCTCTTGGTGGTCGAAGAGGACCCATTCCAGGTGGCCCCATTCCAGGATGTCCCATTGGGTGACGAGGTGGCCGCCGCATAATTCGGTTCTGAGGCTGCAAAAGTGAAAATCAGCAAATAAAAATCTAAAAACCTATCACGAAACTGCGCATTATATTAACGAGAAAAAGTGACAGGGGAACTTCTGAACATTTTATTTTTAGGTTCTGTTTGCGTGGGAACGAGACCACGAGGCCGCCACCTGCCATTTTTGTTCACACAAATTTTAACATTTAACAGCATGGTAAATGGAAATCTGCTTACATACTGTAATATAAACACACAGTGACTGGTCAGGATTTAAATAAAATGCATACCATTCAAAAGGCAACAGCTCAGAGTGAAATTTCTTCCAAGCGCCGATAAAACTTCGATTCTCAATTGCAGCTTTAAACGATTGAGGTGACACTGTTCCGTACAATAATTTTGTGCTCGAAGCCGGATATCAGTTCGAATACCGGTTGGCTCACATCGCCATCGCCTTCTGTGAATAACAAGTGCAAGGAGCCATGCAATGAATGGCTTCTTACATCTTACATCCTTCCCGTGCCGTTAAACACCACATAGGGCTCGCATAGTTGTTTGCCAAGTTTTCCTGTTCTCGGCGAGTCTTTCTATTTCATCAAGGAATGTTATGCTCACTAAACTGGATTCTCTTAACATTGTCCTCTTTCGAGTTTCACGTGGTCGACCTCTTTTTTTCGGTCTGCTGTGCTCCACTTGACAGCTTGTTTTGGTATTCTCTGATTGTTTCTTCTCATCACATGGCCTACATATGTTCGTCTTCTTTTTCTGATCACCCATGAGACATGTTGTTTGCTCATCTGTCTTATTTCTGCGTTGTTTTTTAATTTGTTCCACTTTATACCAAGTATATTCCTTAGGCATTTGTTTTCACAAGAGTCTAATTTCTTGTCTGTTTCTTTAGTTGATTTCCAGATTTCGCATGCGTAAATGAGGGTGTATATCACATATGAATTGAATGATCTTAGCTTGGTTTTTGTGCTTATAACTTTTGAATTCCATGTGGATAGAAATGAATGGCTATATGAGGATAAATCATTATTTGAGAGGAGAACAAGGACTGGAACCGAAGACAATAAATCCAAGTGCAAGAAGGTAGACCTTACAACATACTTTGGTTGTTGTTGTTATTGTAGCTACTTATGCAAATCCAGTGTTGACAGAATCAGCCATAAGAGAATCTATTCAGAAAAACGATTCTTGTATATTTCATAACAGCTAAGTCATCATTGCTGACTGAAATACTTAAAAAATCGTCTCATAAAAACAAAAAAGTGCCATTACTACATAATCATCTTGTGCTATATCAACATGGAAGACTGACTGTATGTAACAGCTTACTTTTGTCTCCCTTGATCTTTCAGTAAAACTAGCCAAATTGATTCCTATCTTTTTTTTTTTTGGTCAACCTGACTATATCATTTCCTTTCCTTCTTTTTCACATGTGTCTCTGACAACTGTGAAATAACACTGAGTTTCCTTACATTTTTGTTTGTCTCTGACAATTGTGAGATAACACTGAGTTTCCTTACATTTTTGTTTGTCTCTGACAATTCTGAAATAACACTGAGTTTCCTTACATTTTTGCATGTCTCTGGCAACTGAGAAATAACACTGAGTTTCCTTACAGTTTCCTTAAATTTTAAGACACCCATCTCTGTTCTTACCATTTCTGAAATCTCATCATCATTATCCTGTGTTGAATCATAACAGTTTAACAATATGAATTAAAAAAATAAATTAGTGACATGTTAAGTATATTTTTTTTAATTAAAAAAATTAAATACTTAACCATTTACTGGGATACACATGCTTACCAATGATGTAATTCATGGAAATAAAACACTACATCAAACATGTATATTGTGCATTTTATTAATTGATTTTTTTGTTTTTAATTTCTGAAACTGTTTTGATTAATACTTTGGTTTCATCACTGCTGATACTGAAGATTCTGAAAAATTTGGCCATAATGCAAGCAGGAAGTGATAGACAAGATTAATGTCTGTATAATTTTTATTTTCTGGATCTCTTATTTGTGTTTCGAAAAATGAGAAGTGACACGGAATAAAACATGATTCTCATAGTGGAATTTGAAGAAAGATCAATGAGCTGTGATCCTAGTATTATGCCTTTATAAGTTCTTTTATTAAAAGTAGGTCAAGATGGCTCAGCTGTGAGTGGGGGGGGGGGGGGGTGATGGAACATCAATGTTCTGTTCCTCACCCTCCTCCCTTCTTTTAACAATATTTTTTTTCTTCTTTAAAAAATTATTTCATACAAGTTTGTAACATTAGTAAAAAGATTCTTGTTTTCCCCAAGTAAATTCTTGTCATAATTACTGTAGTATAAAATGACATCCACAGTGTTACTGCATATGAAATTTGAATTTGTGAAACTAAAGAATTCTATTGCTCTATTTTTTTCTTTCCTTCTGTATGGTCAGATTTTAAGATTTCTAAACCATTCTCCATGCACTGCTTTCAATGTGCATGAGTATTTTTAAAATATTCTTTTAAATAGTACATTTTAGGTGCTTGTTTATCTCATGTTATATACATATTAAAATGAGGTAGAAAAATATTTAGAGTTGTGCGCATCACCTTGTTTGGTATCTTCTGCAATTATGTTTTAATTTTCTGTAGATCTTTCCCTTATTTCTGTAGTGAAATAGGCACAGAACATCTTGGACTTCTTCAATCAGTTTAAGTGAGATAATGCTTTGCTAGTATTTTACCTATAATGTGTCTTGCTGGCTGTGTAGATTGGCCAGAACTCTGCTTCCCTAGCCTGTCTGTAATTAGTTGTGGAAGCTGCTGACACTAACACTTGAAGTTTATTAATGACCAAAGTAGCTTTCATTGAGGAAAACATAAAATACAAGAACAAACAAATGAAGAAACAGTTACTTCAGATTTTCAAGTACTACTGACATGGCTGAGACTGTCGGTGGGGGTGGGGGGGGGGATAGCACACACTGGTGAAGGCTTCAAAGTTCTTTAATCATCAGATCCCACCTCTGGTGATACAGAAAAATCTTCGTTTTATCTATTTCTTCATTAAGCTCTTCATCATAACATTTCTGTCAAGCTGTCCTGTTTGACTTTTGTTATATTCCCTTTATGTTTTCAGTTTCCTCTAGCTGTATTTATTTTTTAATGTTAGTATGTTTCGAAGTTTATGTTCCTTCCCATCTTGTGTAATAGAAGGTTTTGTCTACAAAAAAATTTATCAGAGTCGCAATCATTGTGCGTAACTTCAAACGAGCAGCAGTAAATATGCTGTTCATATTTATGTAATAAAAAATACGGTACATGAGCTTGTTACACGTAACTTCGATCTTAATTCTCTCGTAATTTTCCTCTGTCTCGTCGAATTTTAAAAATTACCAAATGGTTCGTATCTCATAGCCTTATTTTGGAGGATAAAATTTAAACAGTATATGCAAACATGGAAATTTGTCAGTAATAATAATAATGTGCCATCTCTACAGGGAAGGTTAGCTTCAACAGATCTTGAGGTTGCTCTGCACTTTCCTTTCACAGCGCACCTGGCCATGCTGCATCTCTTCATGCTGTCCGCCCATCTATTATTGTTGTCACACATCCCCACGCTCCTTTTTTCTTTGACTTTCTCTCAGGTACGGTTTATTTAATTATGCCTTTTGAAATATAGATGCACAGAATAATTGGGCGTCAAATCAGTCATTTGCATGTCCCTTGCGGAACTTTGTCTCCCTACCATTTCTTCTGTAGGTCTCTCATTTGTAAGCAAGATGCCCTGCTGCATTAATTTGCAGATTATCAACTATGACTTTCAGCCATCTTCATCTTGGTCTTCCTCTCCTTCTTTTTCCCAATATGCACCCTTCCAAGATGGTATTCTCTAAATTATCATGACGTTTAATGTGTCCAAAATATTTAAGTTTTCTCTGTTTAATCCTCTTTACTAGCCAGCCTTCTTCAATATTAAATTATTATAGTATGGATATATTTGTTCTTTTCCGTGCCCATGATATTTGAAGAACTCTTCTGCAGCATTTACGTTCAAAGGTGTCAGTGACCGAGAATGTATAAACTAGGAAAAAAGTAGGAGCAGCTTTATTACTTAACGACTACAAAGTTGTGACGTTTCGGCGTGAGCCTTAATCATACAAAAACATACAGGACGAAGAAATAGAGAGAAGAGATAAAGTATAGATTCACATGAATACTACTTTAAAAAAATTAAATAGAGTACTTAGCTGTAAATTGTAAGATGTGGCTTGTCCGGCGGTGTGTGTCAGGAATGGATTTAGTAGAACATGGAGACTGTTTAAATAGAGACCTGTGATATGTGGTTGGTGGGTTGTAACTGGGGGTGGTGGATGGGGAACCGTGGAGGGGAGGGAGAATGATACAATGTTGACCTAGACAGGAGAAGGTGAAATAGATGATAGGGAAGAGGGGTTGCAAAGTGATGCTGTGAGGAGGTTTTGAACTATGTGAGACAAGTAAGAAGGGGTGGAGCTTAGTGAAGAGGTACTATGATGATTGAAGAGAATGTTAAGTGTAGCTGAACAGCGAGTTTAACCCGTCTGGCTCCAGTGTCCCATAATTTTGAATCCAGCGGTTCTCAAGCGACAGGCGGCTTGTGTCATCAACTGACACTGTCCGTCCTGGTCACAACTAGGAAGTGTAGCGGACACGACCATAAAATGCTGAAGTCGGAGACACTGGAGCAGAGCAGTCTAGATAGGCAATCACCTCCCACCCGGCGGGGATGTATGCCTATCCTAATCTCACTGAAGTTTTCCGGTGAGAAAGTCCAACGCTGGACTGGATGGGCAACCAGCTCTCACCCGGCGATGATACACGGGTATCTCAAAACACGTCGAGGTTTTCCGGTGAGAAAGTCCAACTTTAATCTGGATGGGCTACCACCTCTCACCCAGCGGGGATATACTGATATTCAAAACACGCCGAGGTTTTCTAGTGAGAAAGTCCAGCTCTAGATTAAACTGGTGCAACGAAAACCACCGTGTTACGCAATCCCGCTTCTGAGACCCACCAAGAGTACATGCTCAAGCCTTGCGATACTCTGAACCTCTTGTGGTCCTTTCGGGGACCACGCGGGGGACCACGGGACCTATCGAGGACCACTGGCGTAAATTCAGTAGGATCATAGGGCGGTCTTGGTGGTAGAAGCGAACAAAGAAGAGGAACATCCTCACTGATCACTCCCCATTCTTTTCATAATAAACATATGGTTTATTTGTTCTCACTTAAAATCAGGTGTCAGTGATTCTCATACTGTTGTATTGTCTGTGTAACCTGTACAATTAGAATTTTGAGAGAGCATTTATTGATATCTGTGATAGTAGAGTACTTAGCAGTATTCAGGATACTATCATAAATGTTACCAATGTGTGAAATGTTAGATGAACATTTTAATAACGAACACCATGTTGAAGGTCGTGCCTCTTCTTTGTAATCTGACTGACCATATGTGTAATAAATAATAACAAAAACATATAAATGATTGCAGACTTTGAATATGGTTTAGGGCCAGGGTGGAACGAGAACTTAAAAGTTTGTGTTAAAGCAAGAAGAAGAGAACTCAAATGTTTGTGTTAAAGCAAGAAGAAGAGAACTCAAATGTTTGTGTTAAAGCAAGAAGAAGAGAACTTAAATGTTTGTGTTAAAGCAAGAAAAAGAGAACTCAAATGTCTGTGTTAAGGCAAGAAAAAGAGAACTCAAATGTCTGTGTTAAAGCAAGAAGAAGAGAACTCAAATGTCTGTGTTAAGGCAAGAAAAAGAGAACTCAAATGTTTGTGTTAACCCAAGAAGAAGAGAACTCAAATGTCTGTGTTAAGGCAAGAAGAAGAGAACTCAAATGTCTGTTAAAGCAAGAAAAAGAGAACTCAAATGTCTGTGTTAAGGCAAGAAGAAGAGAACTCAAATGTCTGTGTTAAGGCAAGAAAAAGAGAACTCAAATGTCTGTGTTAAGGCAAGAAGAAGAGAACTCAAATGTCTGTTAAAGCAAGAAAAAGAGAACTCAAATGTCTGTGTTAAGGCAAGAAAAAGAGAACTCAAATGTCTGTGTTAAAGCGGTTCTAAGGACTGCAAACGCGCCACAAACAGCCTCTGGCAGTCAAGTCCAGCTCCTGGCCTTCCCGTGGCAGAACTGTTTAAACTGACAGGAGAAGGGGCGAGGGCGAATATCTGGCGCCTGAAAACCAGTTACTTAGGGTAGATGAGTGTCACGTTTGGTAGCTCATCTGCCGCTGTTGGCGAGATCTTCAGCTGCCGTGCGTGGAGCGGTGCTCTTCCCGGCCAATGAAGAAATTTGCAAATGAGGTTGCCGCGCAGTATCACTGCGGAAAAGGTGGTTGAAAGAATAAAGCGAAGCAAACAGTCAAATCACGGCACCTCTGGTCTGGAGGTCGGCCACGTCCTGAGTGCAGTCATATCGGGTGAAATGCATGAACGGCTTGTCCCAGAGGTTAAGTCACTGCTGGCTTGACTTTTCAAATGCCGCGCGTGGAGTGAAGCTCCTCCCGGTTAAGGAAGTAAATGCGGAAATAAAGGTTGCTGTGCGGCGCCGAAAAAAAAAAAAAGGTGGTGGAAAGTTAAGTTTAACCTGGTATGTCCAGTAGTATCGCTACGAGAGCTATACCACGGCACCTCTGCTCTAGAGGCCGCCTACGTCCGAAATACACCTACACTGGTGAAATATGCCTAAACCGGCATACACCAGGGGTGGAACTCGATGGCTAGACATGTCATGCCACCTCCGCTCTAGAGGTCGGTAACGCCTGATAAACACCCATACTGGGGAATTTTGCCTAAACCGGCTCATACCAGGGGTGAATCTTGAAGGCTATGAATGTCACAGTACCTCTGCCCTAGAGGTCGGTCCCGTCCCAAACATGCCCATACTGGGAAATGCCTAAACCGGCTCAACCCAGGGGTAGAAGTCACTAGTGGCGAGGATTCGTCCTCCTGGACAAAAGCTCCATCCTGGTCACAACTAGGAAGGGTAGCGGCCACGACCGCAAAATGCTGAAGTCGGAGACACTGGACCAGGGAAGTCTAGATAGGCAACCACCTCTCACCCGGCGGGGATGTCTGCGTATCCTAATCACGCTGAGGTTTTCCGGTGAGAAAGTCCAACCCTGGACTGGATGGGCAACCACCTCTCACCCGGCGGTGATACACGGGTATCTCAAAACACGTCGAGGTTTTCCGGTGAGAAAGTCCAACTCTGGCCTGGGTGGGCTAACGCCTCTCACCCAGCGGGGATGCACTGATATTCCAAACACGTCGAGGTCTTCCGGTGAGAAAGTCCAACCCTAGACCAAACTGGTGCAATGAAAACCACGGTGTCACGCAATCCCGCTTCCGAGACCCACCAAGAATACAGGCTAAAGCACTGTGACACTCTGAACCCCTTGTGGTCCTTTCGTGGAACTCGTGTGGTCTATTTTGGACCACACAGGGGACCACCGGACCTAACGAGGACCACATGTGTGAATTCAGTAGGTTCACAGTGCGGTTTTTGGTGGTAGAAGTGAACGAAGAAGAAGAAGAAGAAGTCTGTGTTAAAGCAAGAAAAAGAGAACTCAAATGTCTGTGTTAAGGCAAGAAAAAGAGAACTCAAATGTCTGTGTTAAGGCAAGAAAAAGAGAACTCAAATGTCTGTGTTAAGGCAAGAAGAAGAGAACTCAAATGTCTGTGTTAAGGCAAGAAAAAGAGAACTCAAATGTCTGTGTTAAGGCAAGAAAAAGAGAACTCAAATGTCTGTGTTAAGGCAAGAAGAAGAGAACTCAAATGTCTGTGTTAAGGCAAGAAGAAGAGAACTCAAATGTCTGTGTTAAGGCAAGAAGAAGAGAACTCAAATGTCTGTTAAAGCAAGAAAAAGAGAACTCAAATGTCTGTGTTAAAGCAAGAAGAGGAGAACTCAAATGTCTGTGTTAAGGCAAGAAAAAGAGAACTTAAATGTCTGTGTTAACCCAAGAAGAAGGGGAAAATATATTAAAATTTGCATAAACATGGAAGTTGATAGGTCGAAATGCACAGCAGTTTTGATTTCGCTGCAGTCTGAAAAAATCTCGTATAGAATACAGGATGATCCGTGTAAAGGAGCTATAGCAAAATAAAATAAACACTTGGGCTTTTTCTGGGTATCTTCCTTATAGAAAAGATGGGCACACAATGCGCCGAGATAGACTCAGTCTTCTGCTTGTATGTTGTACAAAACTACGTCTATCTGCGTGCTTTTAATGTTTTTTTTTTTAATGTGATCTTGAAAAAAAGGGTTTTGGTTAAATATTGGATTGTTGTATGTTCTTCATTTATACGTGGTCAGCTTACTTTTTGCCATTCTTGTTTCTGCCCACTCCCCCCCCCCTTCTCTCTCTCTATATATATATATATATATATGTGCATAGGGAAAATAAAACTAAAACTGAAAAGCCAACACAAGAAATCAGTACACAGAAAGATAAACAGCCACAGCCTACAAGAAGAAAATATTAACATTAATTTCAATCAGGAACTTGGCAATCATTCAACAACACCCAGTGAAGTTGAGGAGATAAGTATAGATGAATTATGGAATTCTTACAGCACAGCCATAATCACAGCAGCAGAAGCAAGCGCTGGACTGAAAAAACCATATAGAAAAGCATGGATATCAGAAAACACATGGAAGTATATACATGAAAGACAAGCAGTCAAAATAGACATGTTGAATGCAAAAACAGATCTTGGAAAAGATCTGGCGAAAGCAACATACAAAGAAATAGACAAGAAAGTAAAAAGTTCAGCTAGATGGGATAAAAGAGAATACATAGACAATATGGTGAAAGAGGCAGAAAAAAGCAGCAAAAACAGGAGACAGCAAAACTTTATATAACATACAAAAGAGGCTAACAGGTACTATTACATCTAAAGAGAGACCAATCCTTAGCACAACTGGAACCCTATTAACATCAAATAAAGACCAAAAGCAAAGATGGGCTGAACACTTCCAAGAAATATTTAATCAACCACACCCAAAAGAATTGTTAAACCTTGAAACTGACTTACCAGCCCCACAACTAAATGTCAACCTAGATGAAATTAAATTGCATGAAATTGAAACAGCAGTGAATTTAATGGCTAACAACAAAGCTGCAGGTGAAGATGAAATAACAGCCGAAATGCTAAAAGCTATCAATAGTGACAACATGAGACAACTACAGAGAATGTTTAACAAGATTTGGAAAGAAGAAAAGCTCCCTTCTAATTGGAAAAAAGGAATCATTGTTAAAATACCAAAAAAAGGCAACCTTAGTGACTGTAACAACTGGAGAGGAGTAACCTTAATATCAGTTGTGTGAAAAGTATTTTGCAAGGTCATTTTGAATAGACACAAAGATATAGTGGATATTGCAATGAGAGAAGAACAAGCAGGATTTCGAAAAGGGAGAAGCTGTCTCGACCAGATCTTTACTCTCAGAATAATACTTGAAGAACATATTGAAAAGCAGAAACCATTAATACTGAACTTCATAGATTTTAAAAAGGCATTTGTTAGCATACACAGAGATTCATTATGGAGAATTTTATGTCTATATGGAATACCATCTAAAATTGTCAACATCATTAAGGACTTATACAATGGATATGTTTGTGCAGTCAAGACAGAAGAAGGGATGAGTGAATGGTTCCAGATTGAAACAGGCGTTAAACAAGGATGTATACTGTCTCCTTTACTTTTTGGGATTACAATAGATTTCATAATGAAAAAATGCTGCACAGGTAACACAGGTATTGACTGGATACATGGGACCCAACTAGAAGACCTTGATTTTGCTGATGACATAACTCTTATCAGTAATAATGTGAATTCCATGCAAGAAAAAACAGATATCCTGTCTTCACTGGCTAGCAAAATAGGACTTGAAATTAACAAGGACAAAACAAAAATAATGAAAATTCCTCTCAATCAGAATGGAAAAATACACATAGAAGGGACAGATATTGAAGAAGTCAATCAATTTGCATACCTTGGCAGCTACATAGACCAAGATGGTGACACTAGAAAGGAAGTTAGAATCAGAATTGCAAAAGCAGCATCAATCTTCAAGAATCTTGAGAACATATGGAATTCAAAAGTTATAAGCACAAAAGCCAAGTTAAGACTATTCAATTCAAATGTAATATCCACCCTCATTTATGCATGTGAAAGCTGGAAAACAACTAAAGAAATAGAAAAGAAATTAGACTCTTTTGAAAACAAATGCATAAGGAAAATACTCGGCATCAAGTGGAATGAATTCAAGAACAATGCAGAGATAAGACAGATGACTGAACAACAACTAGTCTCATGGGTAAAGGAGATTGACAAATGTTGGTCACTTGATGAGAAGAAATGATCAGAGAATCCCAAAACAAGCTATCAAATGGAACACAACAGGCCGAAGAAAAAGAGGCAGACCGCGTGAAACTCTGAAGAGGACATTATTAAGAGAGGCCAAATTAACAGGCATAAAATCCTTTGATGAGGTTGAAAGACTCGCCGAAGACAGGAAAAATTGGCGAACTACTTCGCGAGCCCTATGTGACGTTTAACGGCACGGGAAGGATATAAGATAATATATATATATATATATATATATATATATATATATATATATAATGCACCTCCATCTACTCCAACGTGCTAGTGTTGGAATAATAGCTATAAATATGACTGTTAGTGCAGGAATAATAGTTATAAATGACTGTTAGTTTAGGAATAAGTTATAAATGACTGCCAGTGTTGGAATAATAGTTATAAATGACTGTTAGTGTAGGATATGCAGGAAACTCTACTGTAGAGAGCGGAACAACAACACAACTCATTCAGATCATCAGAGGAAGTACCCCCCCCCCCCCCCAATATCAGACAAGTGTTTCGGCCCTATTAAATAATAGTTATGCTGTTAGTGTAGGAATAATAGTTATAAATTACTGTCACATAAAACAATAATTTTTGTTTGCAGTTTCCCCCCTTGACACCGAATCAACCTAAACATTGGCAGCATTTCCTCTAGGTGGCGCTGTGGCATACAAAAAATAACTTTTACATTTAACCCACCGATGCCTGAAAACTATTCAGTATAATTTATCCGCCTCTGCATGCTGCTTCCACTATAAGCTCTTTGAAGCAGCAGAACACCTGCCAAGAGCCATATGTTCGCACCTCAAAGAAAAAAAAAAAAGATTACCGACGGCGTTCATGATACAGGATCCATGGCAACTAAAAAAAAAAAAAACAGCCCAAGTACAGCAAGAAATAATTTTGATTCATTCATTTTCATGTCCCTTGTGGAACTTTGCCTCCCTAACAGCACTCCTGTAGGCCTCTCGGTTGTGAGCAAGATGGCCTGCTGCTGATGCATCCATTTGCAGATCATCAACGATGTCTTGCAGCCATCATCGCCCTGGTCTTCATCTCTTTCTTTTTCCCATTAAGTACCCTTCCAAGACGATTTTCTCTAGATTATCATGACGTTTAATGTGTCCAAAATATTTAAGTTTTCTCTCTTTAATACTCTTTACTAATTTTGATACAAGTATATATAAACTAAATATACAAAGATATACGAAGCCAAGACAGAAGAAGAGGCCAAGTTGACGGGCATAGGGTCCTTTGATGAGGTTGAAAGACTCTCCGAGGACAGGAAAAATTGGCGAACTACTTTGCGAGCCCTATGTGACGTTTGGCGGCACGGGAAGGATATAAGATATAAGATAAGATACGTAGCCAAGCCGTGATAACAAAATGTTGAAACTGTTTAAAATAAAAGTAGGAACAGCTTTATTAATTAACAATTAAGTACATAGTTGTGACGTTTCCGTTTACATCTTAGTTATAAAAAACATACATGACAAAGAAACAGGGAAAGAAGATAAAACATCATTTCATATGAATGCTATGAAACAAATAGGAATAGAAAAAGTTTGAGAAAAAAAGGGAGCATGTAGCTTTGACTTGTAAGACGTGTAAGTGAGGCAAGAGAAATGACGAATACAGTAAAACATATATATGTAATATATATTACGGTATCATTGGACTTTATGATCAGAATTGCAAAAGCAGCATCAATCTTCAAGAATCTTAAGAACATATGGAATTCAAAAGTTATAAACACAAAAACCAAGTTAAGACTATTCAATTCAAATGTAATATCCACCCTCATTTATGCATGTGAAAGCTGGAAAACAACTAAAGAAATAGAAAAGAAATTAGACTCTTTTGAAAACAAATGCATAAGGAAAATACTCGGCATCAAGTGGAACGAACTCAAGAACAATGCAGAGATAAGACAGATGACTGAACAACAACCAGTCTCATGGGTGATCAGGAAAAGGAGATGGACATACGTTGGTCACTTGATGAGAAGAAATGATCAGAGAATCCCAAAACAAGCTATCAAGTGGAACACAACAGGCCGAAGAAAAAAAAGGCAGACCGCGTGAAACTCTGAAGAGGACATTATTAAGAGAAGCCAAATTAACAGGCATAAAATCCTTTGATGAGGTTGAAAGACTCGCCGAAGACAGGAAAAATTGGCGAACTACTTTGCGAGCCCTATGTGATGTTTAATGGCACGGGAAGGATATAAGATATAAACTAAGATAATTGGACTAAGGCCGTGGAAATTATACTAGTGGACAAAAGTTAAGGGCCGGTTTTTTTTCAATTCTTATAAAAACAAAATCAACTGACTAACAAACGAGCCATTAGTACCAAAGAGAACATCATTTAAAACTGAACAAATTCAATCATTTCATTTGCATATCGGTATAGGAATATACCAGCAAGCTGGCGAAATCACTCACCCCTCGTCCAAAAATTCACAAGAGTGGTCTTCAAACAACAAACATGTCAGAACCGGGCGTGGCCACAGTTCGCTGCCAGACATTCGACACACCGTTGTCTCATCGATTTAACCAGGGTTGTTAGGATATTCTGTAGAATGTTAGGATATTCTGTTGAAGAAAATCTTCTACGACACGATCCCGAAATGGTCTTGCGTTATTGTCTTGTAGGATTGCCCCTGCACCCATGGCTTGCAAGGTAGGCTGGACAATGAGTTGCAGAATTTCATTCAGGTATCGCTGGGCGGTTAGGGTGCCATGAATGAAATGGAGGGGAGTCCTGCCGTACCTGCTGATGCCACCCCAGACCATGATTAATCCTCCTCCATTACGATCCGCCTCTTGGATAGTGGCGTCATGGAACCGTTCCCCTGGCCTTCTCCAAACACGGATTCTGCCATCATTGAAAGACATACTGAAGCGCGATTCGTCCGTGAAAAGAATTTCACCCCACTGGCACCTCGTCCAATGGATGTACTGCCAGCACCAGGCAACTCTAGCTCTGCGGTGAGCTGGAGTAGGAGGTATTCTTATTGCTGGTCGTCGTGAAGCCAGCCCAGATTCTCTTAAACGCCTGCGAATTGTTTTGCCGCTAACAATGACGTCTGCCGTATTCATTAGCTGGTTTCTGAGAGTGGAAGACGTTACTGTCCGGTTGCGAAGTATTGACAGCTGCAGGTATCTGTCATCTTGTCTACTCGTGCAACGAGGTCGGTCCGAACGATGCCTGTCTTCTACTCCTCCGGTTGCGCGAAATTGCTCCAAATGCCTTTGGATGGTAGGATGAGACATCCCCGAACGCCGTGCAACTTCACGGCCAGATAAAGCGCTTTAAACCAAGGCTTTGACCCGATGACGCTCAAAGATGCTAAAACGCCTTCGCTGTGGCATGGTGTTTTTCAAATGACAAAAACACTCCTAAATTGCTTTAATAAAAATGATTGGAAGGTAAGAAATGTTCACTAAGGATGCCTCTTGTACGTGCAGCACAAATCAGCACGATTTAATTACCTGCTGGGTCATGCTGATACTTAAAAAAGCCCTAACATTTTGTCTAGGACGATGCTACTGCACGTGATTTTTACATTTGTTGTGATGAACAGTTGGTGTTGTTTATGCCTTGGTTGCATGGAGGATTGCCTGAGAATGGAATTTAATCAAGATTCTACAATACATTTATTTACAGTTTTGGTACAGCAATTAAAATAAACATTTGGTTGAAATTAATGACCGGCCCGTAACTTTTGTCCAATAGTATATTTTAGACTAGAAATTTGACAGTTAGAAGCAGTTTTATACACAACAAAAATTTACACGCTAACCAATGTGTTGATTTTTTACTTCGCTAGATTAGTCAGTCAGTCATTAGCATGTCCATCGGAGGAACTTTGCCTCCCTGACTTCGTCAAATAAGGAAGTTTTAAAAAGCGAAAGAAAACCAAGAAAGGAACGAAAAAAATAGGACGAAGATTGATTTGAAGGTCATAAGGTCAGCCATTAGCATTAGCAATTATGCAGTCCTCTTCCAAGAGTGATGTGACTCTCTCTCTCTCTGTAAATCCAGCCATATTTTTGTGAGACAGTTTTACATGATATCTTACTTATGGCATCATACACTGACGACCGTGTGTATATTGTATTTGAATGTGTCTCGCCATGCAGGCAGTTTTCTTCAGCATTGGACGCGTGCCATTTTTACATTTGAGCCGACAAGAAGACAACAATAGCAAATCTATAGCGTATCAACATTCGGACAAGAAGAGAATTCACTGTGGATTATACCTCTCTCTCTCTCCCATCATCATCATCATCATCATCATCATCATCATCATGTGCCTTCTAGAGAACGAAGGTTGGCCGTAATGAATCTCCAGTTCCCTCCCCTTGATGGTGCACTAGCTAGACTGTATCCTGTCCATTCTCGTATGTTATCTTCCCATCTACATCTCTGTCTTCCTCTTGTTCTTTTTTTCCTTCCACCTTTCCTTTTAATATGGTCTTCAGTATGTTGTTATGTCTTTTGATATGGCCAAAATATTTTGTTTTCTTCATCCTTATTTCTTTGAGAAGTTCACATTGGACATGGAGCTGTTCTAAAATGTGTGCGTTTGTTCTTTTCATTCTCCATGTTATATGACCTAGTTTTCTATAGAACTACATTTCTGCTGCAATAAATCTTTATCTACATCTTTTTTTTTGCTTAAAGTCCAGGTTTCTGCTCCATACAGTAAAACAGAATAGACATAACATTTTACAAATCTGTTTTATGTTTTTTATGGGTTTTATCCCCTACTGATCACCCATGAGGCTGGTTGTTGTTCGCTCATCTGTCTTATTTCTGCATAGTTCTTGAATATGTTGGTCACGTGATGAGGAGAAATGATCACAGAATCCTAAAACAAGCTATCAAGTGGAACACAACAGACCGAAGAAAAAGAGGCAGATCACATGAAACTCTAAAGAAGACATTGTTAATAGAGGCCAAATTAATAGGCATAAAATCCCTTGATGAGGTTGAAAAGCTCGCCGAAAACAGGACAATTTGACGAACTACCTTGCGAGCCCTACGTGACGTTTAACGACACTGGTGCTTTCAAAACTAATATTAAAAATCATATATGCCAGAAACAAACACAAATGATTACTTTATACATGAATGTTAAAACAAAAATAAAAAACACGTGAAATCGTGTAAAATTTTATATCGATAAAATAACGATGCATAAGTTGCTGGCAGAGTTACATATCAAATTTTGAAGAGCTAAAACAAACACTACATGCGCTTAGTTGAGATTCTAAACAAAAGTTCACAAGTCTAAATAAGTGCAGTTCGCGGAAATAGCATTTACATTCACGCATGCGCTCTCACACGTGCACTTTTTTCTGTGACCGATATACAGAGGCTGTATAATAAAGTCCCTCTCTGACCTAAGAAAAATATCTTTAAAAACTATGCTACGAAAAAAAAATGCAGTGGCATTACGCAGGCACATTCTTAGATCCCCCCTCCCCTGAGTAAGTCATGGGTAGTTTCCCAACAAGGTGGTGCACCGCCACATTGGGGTTTTGTCGTTCGTCAGTTCTTGACTACGAGCTTTCCAAACCAATGGTCCAACACTATGGTCATCACATTCACCAGACATAACCCATTATGAAGTTATGCTAATGACAAAGTTCCAGATACTGAAACTCTGAAGGAGAGGCTATCCAATGTTTTAGAGAGGGTGGCAAAAGAGATGCTAGGGAACACAAGCAACTGACTATGGAACGAAGCTCATGTTGCAGTGCACAAATGAAGTTTGAAAACAAAAATTCGTATGTCCGTCCTTTGCTTAGTTTCGGCGTAATAAATGTCTGAAATCATGAAATACCATTAGTGTAGTGGTAACATAAAGCACTAACAAGTGCAGGCCATCTTTGGAATGATATGTGGAATAATACACTATTTTAAGGGTTTTCAAAATGGAACGGGATGGGTTCAGTTAGAACCTGAACCTGAGATTCTCAAAATGATTATAAACTAGTACATTTACAAGCTAGCCCGATGGTTCCAGTCACAAGAAATGGGTACTATCATGATTTAATCCAGATGGTCTCAGAATAACTGGATATCCATATATACACAATAAAAGCTTAGTCCAGAGATTCTCAAACAAAATAACTATATATAGGTATATCCACAGTGCATTTCATTATTTATGAAACTGACAGAGGTGCAGTCATTACTTACTTTAAAATTCTCAACATGACTCAAGACAGGTACAATAACAGTTTAGTTCTGTGATCCTCAAAGTGACTGCAGCTATGTTCAATCAAAATATAGTCCAGGGGTTCTTAAAATGACAACAGATAAGCACTATCACAATATAACTATGGTCATAAAAATTACCAGGGCTAAGTGCAACAGTTTCCTACTTCAGTGATTCTCAAAATATGCCCTGCACATAAGTTCTTCAATAAACACCTGTATTAGATGGTACTTGATGTTCTTAGGAATTTTGTGATTGTTTCATATCTTTGAAGGAGACCTCAGTGTCTAGCAACTGGATTTCTTTGAATTTATAGTTTTGTTGTTCAACAAATCCATTTTCTTTAAAGCGCATAAAGTGACATTGTTAAACAAAGAGTTTTAGATGTCAGTGATCATGTTAATCAGCATTTACCAGTAAATTACTGCTTAAAAATGAGAACAACCAAAACTTTTGGAGGTCATCGGTTACTGTAACCAGTTGATATAAAAAACCTAGTGAAAAAAATCCAGAGAAATCAGCTGAAGAATAATTAGGCCAGTACAGTGATGATGCTCACTGTGCATGGGCGACCAGTTTTGACTTTGGTTTGCCACGTAATCATTTCAGAAAGATTAAATCTCACTGCAAATAATAAAAAAAAAATGTACACAAACATTCACTTTCCGCTGATGTCTTAAAGTGTTTAATATTACATTTAAAAAAAGATATAGAGTGCTGAATGTTGTACTGAGATAACAGGATTTCAGAAAGTACATCATGCAAAATGAATAACAAGCACAACTGTACCGGTTTCAACAGATCTTAGCGCCGTCACCAGATATGAGAGTGTTTGAATGATCTGCACAAATTTCTGAATCTCTACCATATAAATACATGATATCTTCTAGATATTATCACAGATGAGAAAAAAAAAAAGAGACTGGATATGAAGCTTTGATGCATTCAATGATTAACAGAGATCTCAAAGAATTCAACAAATTATTTGCATTGTTTTTTTGTTTGTTTCCATAGAATTCACATTAATATTGTTATTTTTAAGACATGTTTTGTTTGAATTCAAATGTGCTTGCAAAAATTTAAAGTACAGTATATGCGTATGTATCAGTTTTAAAACATATCTGAATATATCACATCTGAACATCTGATATCTGAACATAGTATATCTGAATACCTCATATATGAACATTTCATATCTAAACACATCATAACTGAATATCTCATATATGAACATTTCATACTCTGTTATGTGACATTCAGCCTTTATTCTGTAGCAATTTACTTTATTAGTATGTCAGCTCAGTCCATGACCATAACCCTTTCTATATGTTATAGGTCATTGCATTCTCATCTTATCTTTCTAAGTTTGACCTCAATAGAAGAACTGTAATCAGATCATATAAATCCTGTGTGAAAAGGAACATTAACTCTGACTGTCCAAAAACTCAAGTCTGTTACCACATCTGAGAATCTCAGAGCAATAAACACTGATAGCTGTAGTTAAAGGGGGAAATAACACCTTCTTATAAGACAGAATTATCAGGGAACAGACTTTTTCGTATGAGAAAAAAGGGAACATAGAACTGAGAAGTTTGCTGGAATCTTTTTATTTATTATAAGAGCATCATATAACTCTGATAAAATTCTCTACATATTAAGAAAAACTCACCAAGTAATGGGCTAAAAGGCAAGCACAACATACCTCTCCTAGGGCAGATGGCTTCCTTCTAGTTTTTAGCATTGCATGTCACCCAACATGTTGAATTTAAGATGCTGACCTTTAGGTCACACTAAACTGTTAAGGACTAATGAAGGCATTGAAATCACTTGCGAGAATGTGTAAAGCCTGATGCAAACAAAACCAATAAATCCAAAACTTGACTAGACTAGCAGTCTTTACAACAATGGTGATCAAAATGTAAAAAAAAAAAGACCAACAAAGCCAGCAGTCTATAACTGAATGGGAATGGACATCAGTGACACACACATCAAACTCCTAATTCTAAAAGCATATGGCCAGTCAGTGTTGCACATAGAAGCAGATTCAAGATCCCCTCCAGAAATGTTTCCTGGATATGAATGCTTATGAAAAAATACAACCCAGTGTGAGAAAGGCATTAGGCTGCATGCACAGGAAACTTGAATTCAGCTATCCAGGCCTATGCTGATGGATCAGTTTCAAGGAAACAGATAACGCAGAATACAGGGCACTCATAATGTTTTGAAATAAGATAACATAAGGCATTAAGCTACTTTTCTGTCTGCTATAGTTCTTACGCAGAGCTGCAAGCTACATAAAGCAATCTTTGATGTCACCATCAAAGCAGAGTTGCAGGCTAAGCAACTTTAACAGCTGTCACCATAAAAAAAAAACTGCAGGCTATATAAACAATTTTCACAGCTGTCACCATCAAAGCAGAGTTGCAGGCTAAGCAACCTTAACAGCTGTCACCATCAAAGCAGAGTTGCAGGCTAAGCAACCTTAACAGCTGTCACCATCAAAGTAGAGCTGCAGGCTAAGCAACTTTAACAGCTGTCACCATCAAAGCAGAGTTGCAGGCTAAACAACTTTAACAGCTGTCACCATCAAAGCAGAGTTGCAGGCTAAGCAACTTTAACAGCTGTCACCATCAAAGCAGAGTTGCAGGCTAAACAATCTTAACAGCTGTCACCATCAAAGCAGAGTTGCAGGCTAAGCAACTTTAACAGCTGTCACCATCAAAGAAAAGCTGCAGGCTATATAAAAAAATTTTCACAGCTGTCACCATCAAAGTAGAGCTGCAGGCTATATAAACAACCTTGACAAATGTCACCATCAAAGTAGAGCTCCAGGATATATAAACAACCTTGACAAATGTCACCATCAAAGTAGAGCTCCAGGCTATATAAACAACCTTGACAAATGTCACCATCAAAGTAGAGCTCCAGGCTATATAAATAACCTTGACAAATGTCACCATCAAAGTAGATCTGCAGGCTATATAAACAACCTTGACAAATGTCACCATCAAAGTAGATCTGCAGGCTATATAAACAACCTTGACAAATGTCACCATCAAAGTAGAGCTCCAGGCTATATAAATAACCTTGACAAATGTCACCATCAAAGTAGAGCTCCAGGCTATATAAATAACCTTGACAAATGTCACCATCAAAGTAGAGCTCCAGGCTATATAAACAATCTTGACAAATGTCACCATCAAAGTAGAGCTCCAGGCTATATAAATAACCTTGACAAATGTCACCATCAAAGTAGAGCTCCAGGCTATATAATAACCTTGACAAATGTCACCATCAAAGTAGAGCTGCAGGCTATATAAACAACCTTGACAAATGTCACCATCAAAGTAGAGCTGCAGGCTATATAAACAACCTTGACAAATGTCACCATCAAAGTAGAGCTGCAGGCTATATAAACAACCTTGACAAATGTCACCATCAAAGTAGAGCTGCAGGCTATATAAACAACCTTGACAAATGTCACCATCAAAGTAGAGCTGCAGGCTATATAAACAACCTTGACAAATGTCACCATCAAAGTAGAGCTGCAGGCTATATAAACAACCTTGACAAATGTCACCATCAAAGTAGATCTGCAGGCTATATAAACAACCTTGACAAATGTCACCATCAAAGTAGAGCTCCAGGCTATATAAATAACCTTGACAAATGTCACCATCAAAGTAGAGCTCCAGGCTATATAAATAACCTTGACAAATGTCACCATCAAAGTAGAGCTCCAGGCTATATAAACAATCTTGACAAATGTCACCATCAAAGTAGAGCTCCAGGCTATATAAATAACCTTGACAAATGTCACCATCAAAGTAGAGCTCCAGGCTATATAATAACCTTGACAAATGTCACCATCAAAGTAGAGCTGCAGGCTATATAAACAACCTTGACAAATGTCACCATCAAAGTAGAGCTGCAGGCTATATAAACAACCTTGACAAATGTCACCATCAAAGTAGAGCTGCAGGCTATATAAACAACCTTGACAAATGTCACCATCAAAGTAGAGCTGCAGGCTATATAAACAACCTTGACAAATGTCACCATCAAAGTAGAGCTGCAGGCTATATAAACAACCTTGACAAATGTCACCATCAAAGTAGAGCTGCAGGCTATATAAACAACCTTGACAAATGTCACCATCAAATTTTTAAAAGTGTCAATAAATGAAGAATCCTTGTCATCTTCTCATACAATAAATCTGCTTTTCAAGCCTTGAAATCAAGACTGCCTAACAGAGGATACCAGGGCAGACTGACATCACAGGCAGTGAAAATGTGACAGGCTGACAGAGAAAGGAGCAACTATTCCACAACTTCACATAAGAACAGTTAAAACATGTCATACACAGCACCTGCAAACAGCAGAGGACAGACTGCCGGGATACTAGCCAAGCCAAAAGTCTCTGTACGCAGAGGACAGACTACCGGGATACTGGCCAAGCCAAAAGTCTCTGTACGCAGAGGACAGACTGCCGGGATACTGACCAAGCCAAAAGTCTCTGTATGCACACCTGCCAAAATCCAACTTAGAGACATTAACAGCCTGAGTTGAGCTGACCAGTGCAAAATCTCCAGCTGCATCATCCTTAATTAACGCTTTCATAGAATGAATACAGATTACATGCCATACTCCATATGAACAGTGTTTAAGTAAACAAATATAAAAAAACTAAATATACATTACAAATATACACAAAGCTAATGCAGTTAAGCTGTGACAAGAAAATATTAGATTATTTAAAATAAAAAAAGGAACATCATCATAATCATCAGGTGCCGTGCCGACTGGCGTTGGCTATTATGCTTCTCCAGAGTACCTGATCCTTCGGAAAGAACAGCTTCATTAATTAACAAGCCCACAGTACGCCTTAATAGTACAAAAACATACAGGACAAAGAAATAGGAAGAGAAGAGAAAATATAAATTCACAACAATGATACAGAATATATAACAAATGATAATAAAAAAAAAATAACAGAAAAAAGGGAGCTCTAAGCTGTGACTTCTGAGAATAGTGTGGTGAAGTGTTGTGAATGAAGACTTGTGGGTATGGTACAATCTGACTGGTTGATAGTGAACAGGGACTGGAGAAAAGAAAAAAAAGGAGAGGGAGATTTACAA
Source organism: Achatina immaculata (assembly GCA_009760885.1). Taxonomy (NCBI): domain Eukaryota; kingdom Metazoa; phylum Mollusca; class Gastropoda; order Stylommatophora; family Achatinidae; genus Lissachatina; species Lissachatina immaculata. The sequence continues at coordinate 45,254,483 of CM019716.1, forward strand.
TGGTTGTTAAGCCAAGAAAAAGGTGGCTGAAACAGACAATTGTAGTCAAAGTAAAGGGTTTGCAGTATAGTGCAGTGAAGATCCTAGAAATCAGCTGCAGGTGCAGAAAGGATAGATGTGAACTTAGCAGGGAGGTAATATGATTGTGGAGAAAGGAAAAGTCAAATATAACTGAATTTCAATTTCAGTCCATAAGGTTTCAGTGGGACATATTCCATGTGGTTTCTGTCATCAGAGTGTCACTACTTAATGCCTTTATGAGGAAGTCGGACTCTTCTCTGTGGTTAGGGTCACTGAAATGATTAGAGAAATGCTTAGAAGCATGGTGGGAGGTGTCATAAAGATGTTTCTGCATATATGAGACTGGTCTCTCTAATGTAGGTTACCCACAGTTTTTTTGCACACAGTGGCATACATTACATTGCAGGACTTAAGTGTGAGTATCTTCATGTGCAGTGTGAACAGATTTGGGAAAAAGTAACCGATTTCATATCCCAGACTCAGAATGATTCATCATGCACATACTCTCAGCCACAGCTTCTTACACATCACAGCTAAGTGCTCCCTCTTTTTCTATTAATATTTGTTCCATTCTTGTTTGTTATATATCACTGATGAGAATTCTTATTTGTTATATATCACTGATGTGAATTCTTATTTTTTTCTTTTTTTTCTATTTCTTTGTCCTGTATGTTTTTGTGTGATTAAGGTGTAAACCAAAACATTACAAATGTGTGCTCATTAATTAATGAAGCTTTTCCTACATTTTAAAAGTCTAATACCTTACCACATGTACAACAAAAGCTATAAAGAAGAAACTGTGAAACAATACTTACTGAACTGTCATACACCAAAAGATTTTTTGAAAGATCTGCTGCTAACAAATTCCACCATTACCAACTTACTCTGTGAGATGTAGAGCAACTAGAAAAGAATGACACATTTCACTATCTGGCATAAGAAAAATTTCACTATCTGGCACAAGAAAAATTTCACTATCTGGCACAAGAAAAATTTCACTATCTGGCACAAGAAAAATTTCACTGTTTGGCACAAGGAAAAAATAGTAAAATCTCTTAAACCTAGAGATAAGAAAAGTCAACAGCTCTATGTTTTACTGCTTGCTTCTGTTTTTGTTCCATATGACTCAATTTCTCTGACCACCTTCACTTTTGCTGGGACTTCTAGATCAGGGGCGTCCAAACTTGCGGCCAGGTGCTGCATGTGGCCTGTGAGACCTTTTTTTTCTTTCTCACAGCCCGCAAGGTAATTATGAAAATTTAATTTATTCGATTAAAATTAACATAATCAAAATATTTAATTTAAAAAGTGTGCTCACATCAATTTGTTGTCATCAAAACATGTTAAAATATTTTTACAAGACCTGAAAAGCTAATTAAACACAATCAGTTCACCATTACTATATAATTGTCACCTTTTCTCATTTTTTTTTTTTTTTTGAAGTTGATAAAAACTAGTCACTTATATATGGTCTCCCACAAGATTTCCGCAGATAGTTGTAGCCTTTGAGGTCACTGAAGTTGGACACTCCAGTTCTAGAACAATGTCCGGAGATACAGAAATCTCCCATTTAGTTAAAACACTCATAAAAGTGCACAGAACCATATACAGTCTGTATTTTTCCCCAGAATGTGGCCATCTGCAATTGTTATTTTCTCATTATGTTGTAATCCACATGTAATCAAAGAGTCATTATGGAGTGATCTTTATGTATTCTAAGACTATATCAATCCTGGCACCTTCTGTGTTCATACTATACTAACAGTACCTGAAGGTGATCTCCATTCATTCTGAGGTCACCTTCACACTGCCATGATCTTTATACTATGATGATTTACATTCATTTGGATGATCTTCATGGTGATTTGCATTTCTCTATTCCTTAAATCCTAATACTATCCTCTCAAACTGAGAAATTTTATGGGTAGTAATGCCATATTCTTCTCTCAGTTCCTCCGTCGGAAAGAAGGCAGGCTCTTCCTTCTCAAGGGCAGAGAAACCAAAGTATCGTGCTATGGCAACTCCAGGAATCCACAGAACGGATGAAAGTATCATAACTGCAGCCAGCAACTTGCACCACCATGGCCAGGGTAGCAGGACAGCAACAGCCTGTTTTGGAGAAAAATTTTATGTAAAATTTAATTTTTTGGTGTGTCATATATCAAGAAAGAGTGCATAAATCAAATGAAAGGAGATATCAAAGGGTTTATAAAAAAAAAGATGTAGGAATAAAAATATTTAAAAAAATTACTGCTCCATGGATGAGTCGTATAGTAGAACACTAACTATACTTGTGAAGTAAAATGGTTAGGAACATTTGAGGAGAATTCCATCAAGGCAAAAGACCAGTTTTCTGTTAATGTATTCATATCTGGAATACATAGCTCTGCATATTTAAAATACGGGCAGGTCTTGGATAATCAAATAAAGATAATTTTGTTACAGTCAATTTGGCAGACAATATTACAGAATATTACTCTACAGACATCAATGAATCATTATGACATTACTATATTTTTACAGAAACCACTCATTTGATTTCTAGATTAAATAAATGCATGTGACCCAAAAGCTATCAGAATTTTAATAACTTATTTCCATCCTAAAAAAGAGAAGTAGGGTATAGAGTCAATGATATAAAAATAAAGGAAGCAAAGATGTCTGAGCTAAGTAGATGTTATACAAATAAAGGAAGCAAAGATGTCTGAACTAAGTAGATGTTATACAAATAAAGGAAGCAAAGATGTCTGAGCTAAGTAGATGTTATACAAATAAAGGAAGCAAAGATGTCTGAACTAAGCAGATGTTATACAAATAAAGAAAGCAAAGATGTCTGAGCTAAGTAGATATTATACAAATAAAGGAAGCAAAAATGTCTGAAGTAAGTAGATGTTATACAAATAAAGGAAGCAAAGATGTCTAAGCTAAGCAGATATTACACAAATAAAGGAAGCAAAGATGATATATTTTAAATATTAAATACAAAAAAATTTCAATGACTGACCATGCTTGCATGTGGTGAAATAGTGTGAATAGTAAGTGATAAAAAAACGTTGCTGAAATGTGACATGGGTTGTTCATAAATGTGACAGAAGGGCTTCCTTCTCAGAACGTGGCCTCATGTACAATGTGCCAGAATTTTTTTGCAAACTCACAGAACTGACATAACCTTTAGCAGGAAATATTAAGTACACATTCAATTATAAATATGTACACATCTATCAAATGTGACCTTGTCAGGATCCCAGGCTTCGTAAACCACACCCTTTGTCATAATTTCAACGATACTAGAAAGGAATATGATCCCCATAGCAACAGGCATCACATATCTCCAGCAGATGAGCCAAAACCATGATGGACGCCTGCCCAACATTAGTTCTATATCATCACTGATTCTGTAGAAGGTATAAGATAAAGTTGTTAGAACTAACAAAACTTGTCAGTTTTCTTATAAATCAATTTTATAATTTTGTTTATATTATGTTTAATATTAACTAACACAATGTTTACATATAGCATCAACAGCAGTGAACACAATGTTTATATATGGTATCAACACCATTGAACATAATGTTTATATACAATTTCAACAGCAGTGAACATAATGTTCATATACGATTTCAACAGCAGTGAACATAATGTTCATATATGATTTCAACAGCAGTGAACATAATGTTCATATATGATTTCAACAGCAGTGAACATAATGTTCATATATGATTTCAACAGCAGTGAACATAATGTTCATATATGATTTCAACAGCAATGTAACCCTAAACCAGATGAACTCATACTAATAAAACTGTTTCCAAGACACCCTCCAATTTAAAGCTGCCTATGGGTATATTCCACGGCTGAGCAACTATGAAGGATAACCAAGTTATTGTTGTTCTTCTCCCTGGAAATACAAGCTGGTGTTCTCTGGATGCAGTGAAGATGGTGTGGCACAAAATCATGCTGAACTGGGAGCAGGTTATGGTGGCTAATCTTTCAGTCCTTGAGAGGAGCTGTGAAGCAAGGAGTGCACTTCTTTAGAAGACTCTGTTGTCATGGAAACTACAATGATTCTTGCCCCATTGGCCAGGCTAGGCCTGTTACTGGGAGTATCAAATGAAAAGTTGAACAGGGTCATGGTCAGCTATGGTTCACCAACCCTTGTGCTAGGACATCAGTCATGGTTCACTGACTGTCAAATTGGGCAGTGTTTTTTGCCTCACTAAGTTCTTCACTAGGACATCAGATGTCAAGAACTTTTAACTCACAGCCTTAGGGAGACTCAGCTTCACCATGAACAAGAGCAGATAACTGTCAGGTCATTAGAACCAACCAAGGTGGATAATCAAGACTTATCTTATCCCTAAGCAGTACTCTCTCAGCAAAGAGGCTGTTGTGATACTAAAGGTGGTCTAATGTGATCAAATCAAAGGTATAGATTGTTTTCTGACTATACATAAGGAAAGTCACCAACTTGCCTTTCAACATCAAAAGAAAGATGGCTTGTTCTAACCAAGATATCAGTTACTAAAAGCTTTATCATTGCAGCTACACAGGAGTACACCAACAACATTCAGTGTCACTTCCTTTCAGTTAATACTTTCTGATTCAGAGTCAATGAGGGAAAATAAAAGGTGGACATCTATCGATCTTAAGAAAGTAAAACAACTAAAGAAGCTGTGGAGAAGAACAGACAGAACTACAAAAATAAGATTTTTAAGGACATGCATCTTTCCCATCACAACATATGCCTGTGAGACCTAGACACTTAACAAAACAACTGAGAAACACATAAATGCCTTTGAATGTAAATGCTACAGAAGAGTTCTTCAAATATCATGGACACAAAAAATAACAAATATATCCATACTACAAGAACTCACTATTGAAGAAGGTTGACTAGTAAAGAGATGTATGTTTAAACAGAGAAAACTTAAATATTTTGGACATATTAAATGTCATGAGAATTTAGAGAAGACAGTCTTGGAAGGATACATAATAGGAAAAAGAAAGAGAGGAAGACCAAGGCAAAGATGGCTACAAGACATTGTTGATAATCTGCAAGTGGATGCATCAGCAGCAGGGGATCTTGCTTACAACCGAGAGGCCTACAGGAGTGCAGTTAGGGAGGCAAAGTTCCACAATCATCATCATCATCATCAGGTGGCGTGCTGACTGGCGTTGGCTAGTATGCTTCTCCAGAGTACACGATCCTTCATGCAGGCCATCAGCTCAGTTGGTGATCTCCTCTCACACCATCCCGTCAGACTGTCCAGTATCATTTCTCTTGTTCTTCCTCTTGATCTTCTTCCTTCTACTTTTCCTGTTGTTATAATATTTTCAATGCCCCCTCTTCTCATTGCATGTCCTATGAAAGTACATTGTCTCTCTCTTATCTTTTTAACAAGGTTTTTTGTCTCTCTATCTCTTCTCATACATTCTTCATTAGTTATTTTTGCTGTCCAGGGGATTCGCAACATTCTTCTAATAAACCACATTTCTGCTGCTTCCAATGATTTTTGTGCAGACTTGTCTATTGTCCATGATTCACTTCCATATAACAAGATAGGTTCAATATAGCATTTTAGGACTCATTTTCTAACAATCATTGATAAGGATGTGTTGGATAATATGTTTCTCATTCTCTGAAATGCAATCTTTGCTTGGCCTATTCTATTCCTAATTTCTGTTCTGCATTTCTCATCTGAAGTTATTACTGCTCCAAGGTATTTGAATTTCTGCACCTGCCTTAGAATAGTTCCGTTTAATTTTATACTGCATGTTGGTGAGTTCTATTTCTTAGATATAACCACAGTCTCTATCTTTTTGATGTTCAAAGTAAGAACTTTCTGTTCACTTTCTTTGGCGACTTTATCCAAGAGATTTTGCATGTCTTGTTGGTTCTCAGCTATCAGTACTGTGTCATCAGCATACCGAAGGTTGTTAATGTTGTATCCTCCAATTTTTATGCCTGGTTCTGTGATGATCGTTCTTAGAATATTCTTGCTGTACAGAGAAAAAAGGTCTGGAGATAGTACACATCCTTGTCACACCCTTTGTTTTATAGGTTGATATTTTCCAGCTCTATTTTCAACTCGAATTGCTGCTTCTTGCTGCCAGTATAGATGTTTTACAATCCTCAGGTCTTTGCTGTCTATATTGATGTCTTCAAGCATTTTAATAATTTCATTATGTTTCACCTTGTTGAATGCCTTGGTGTAATCAATGAAGCATAAGTAGAGATCTTTCTGTACTTCTAAAGCTCTTTCTGTTAGTGTTTATAAAGCATAAATGGCATTGTGTGTTCCCTTTCCTTCAACAAATCCAGACTGTTCATCTGCTATTTCCATTTTTATCTTTTTCTTTGTTCTTCTCATAATGATTCTCAGAAGTAGCTTCATTATGTGACATGAGTGGCTGATAGTCCAGTGGTCATCACATTCCTTTGCACCTCGTTTCTTTGGTAGTGCTATATCTTATCTTATCTTATCTCTTATATCCTTCCTGTGCCGTTAAACGTCACACAGGGCACGCAAAGTAGTTTGCCAATTTTTCCTGTGTATTGTGCTATAAACTGTAATGCTATAAACGTGGATTTAATCAGGTCACTGGGAATATAATTGGAAATGTCATTCCACAAGAGACATGCAAATGACTGACTGACTGACTGATTCAGACTCTGAGGAAGAGAGTACTAAAGAATTGCACTGAACCAATCTTGTTCTTTGGGTGCAAAGTCTGAAAAGTCAGTAAAGAGATACAAAAAGGCTAGAATCAGCTGAAATGTTCTTAAGAAGAATGCTGAAAGTACCACGGACAGTGAGAAAATCGAATGAGGAAGTTTTGAAAGAGGCATAAGACACATGGAAACATATAATGAAGATCTGAAAATGACAACCCAGATTTGTGGGGCATGTTTGGAGGACATGTGGGCTAGAGCACCTGACGGCAACAGGGAAGATCAAAGGTGCAAGAAACAGAGGCAGACAGAGAGAAAAGATGTTTGATGGTTTGGCAACCTGGCACAGGAAATGCTCAGTGACAAGCCTTTTGAAATGCACAAGGGATCGAGGGTTGTGGAGGGGCATGATCTCCTACACCTGTCAGCAGGGACCTTAAAAGAGAGAGAGAGAGAGAGAGTGTGAGTGAATGAGACAGAGAGTGAGTGGGAGAGAGAGAGAGAAAGAGAAAGAGAGAGAAAGTGAGAGAGAGAGAGTGTGTGAGTGAATGAGACAGAGAGTGAGTGGGAGAGAGATAGAGAGAGAGAGAGAAAGAGAGAGAGAGAGAGAGTGTGTGAGTGAATGAGACAGAGAGTGAGTGGAGAGAGAGAGAGAGAGAGGAGAGATTCAGGCCCAGAGTTTGTATGTGGGTGTTTCATCAAATTTGAGAAAAGTGTCAATTTAAAATGTTCTGTACCTTCATAAAGCAGTTCACATATTTCTTAATTATAAATGAACACCGATTCTATTTAAAACACAGTTTCTACACTCTATGTATGACTTCTCCGCTGATACTGTGGGGATTATACAGTTTCAGTAAATCTTATCATAAAGCTCAAACACTACCCCTAAACATCTCATGTGAAACATGAGTGCAGGAGTAGCCAAGTCAATAGTGCAGTGACATCTGCAGTAAAGGTAATGGTTTTGAGACTTCCTATTATCATGTTCCACGATTTTTTTCACAACAGTTCTTGGCAAACTACCATGTGAGCCCTATGTGACATTTAATGGCATGGGAAGGATGTGAGATTATCATGTTCCACGAGTTTTTCACAACAGTTCTTGGCAAACTATCATGCGAGCCCTATGTGACGTTTAATGGCATGGGAAGGAGATTATTATGTTCCAGTCAACCTAACCATATAAATAGGTTTCTGATAAACTTGGAAAATACCTGCCTGTAAATGAGATATACTGATATAATTTGTGTAAACTGATGTTCCCATGAAATTACTCATACTCATATGGTACCATGCTTAATCTGAAATCTGTTGAATGCAGAAAAAATCATCATCATCATTTAAAAATCACCTGCACTATAACCATGGACGCACGGTTCTATGCTCAGAGTTCTTTATGTACTTACTGTTGAAGACCATAAATATATGAAATGGCTACACACTCCATGAAGCCAATGATAAGGAGAGGTATGTTAGCACAAAATGAGTCAAACAGAGCAAACACATAAGGTCCATTAGATGTTGCAAAGCACATGGACAATAGCAGACATCCCAAGCAGACAGCACCTGATAGAGTATTAAATAACAAAAGAAATTAATGGATGATATATATGCCAATGGATAATATAAAATATGCTAATGGATAATATAAAATATGCTAATGTATAATATAAAATATGCTAATGAATAATATACAATATATGGTAACTGATGATATAAAATATGCTAAAAGATGGTACAAAAATGGTTGATATAAAATTTGGTAACTGATGACAGAATGTGTTGACTGATATCATAAATTATGTTCACAGACGTGGTAAAATCTTCTGCAACATGAAATGAAAATGAAAATAGACTCAGCCATGGCAGTCACAGCTCATGTTGATAAAGAGAAGGGGGAACTGGCTGGTCTGGTGTGAACACTGCATCATGGGATCAAGTGGTTAAGGCCGAGAAGCAGTCAGGGGAAAAAACCACTCATGTGCTGGAAATGAGAGTGTGTTAGCTATGGCACAGTGATCAGGGAAAATCAAAACACACACATACTGGCAATTAATGGGCCATACAACAGTCTAGACTGATATCATTTTGCACCAGTCCTTTCATCTACCAGCAAGAAGGAATGGTCTTGGGCCTTTGTCTTGAAAGCTACTGGTGCCCTTGCTTATGTGATAAAACAGAAGACAGTGCAGTACTAGCGGCAGTTTAGTGCTATTGCCCTTATGGGAGTGGAGCACGGATATTAGAACATGTACTCCAGGAATGTTCAGTTGCAGATCTACATAAAACAGAATTAGCCAAGGGGCCTGAATCTGAGACAGTAGCTGTCAGGCTGTTGTGAAAACCTGGAGTAAACTATGGAATTCTTCCTGGTGCCATGGGTATAGATTTAGCATGACCTAGCACTTGGATGTTTAAGCTGAAGAAGAAGAATGTAGACAAAGCAGAAATATTGACTATAAGTAAGACAACCAAAGAATATAGCATCAGAATTAGGAACATCAACTTATAACACATACAAGAGTTTATCTAGGAAGCTATTTCACAACTGGTGAAAGAATACATCAAGAGTCTAGAGTCCTCCAGACCAACAAATTAAAACCATCATAGAGCCCGTTTTGGGAAGCATCTAAAGACAGACATTGCAGCCCTAAAGAATATGCAAAGATAAAACTTTAATTTATGTAATTAAATATCATACAATGGACCATGTCATTTGCTATATTCTTCATATTTTGTACTGAAATTTTTTTCTAATTGAAAGAAAAAAACTGTAAAATGGGAATAATAAGATTTGGTATTTTTGCTTATAAATCATACTTAGATCTTTTAGACAAACATTTATGGTTTTGTTAATTTCTGTATTATTTTTACATTCCAGTAGCAGTACAAAACCATGTTATTTAAAGCCTTTCCATGTAAAAATACAAAAAAAAAAGCGCACATCCATATTGGAGACTCACCACAGACAATTTCTTTACGGATTCTTGGAAAAAACATGAGGTCATTGAGAGACGTGATGGCTCCTTCCAGTGTTCCAAACATGGAGTCAAGGCCAAGTGTTAGCAGCATGAGGAAGAACAACACTGCCCAGAGAGGAGCCGCTGGGAACTGGTTGATAGCATCAGTGAATGTGATGAAGGCCAGTCCTGTGCCAGAAGCCGACTAAAAGGACAAGATTAACATGACAATCAGTGAAGGAAATGAGAGCATCGTGAGTGACCAGTCAGACATGGATTCATTCTTTCATTCATTAGCATGTCCCTTGCAGAACTTTGCCTCCCTGAAAGAAATGACATCTGCAGTAAAACTGGTTCTAGTAATGAAAATAGATTGGTGTATGGTACAGTTTTACAAAAAGACAGAAAAAAGTGGGCAGAAACAAGAATGACAAAAAGCGAGATGCCCTGTTGATGATGCATTCATTTGCACTTCATCAGCAATGTCTTGTTGCCATCTGCACCTTGGTCTTCCTCTCTTTCTTTTTCCCATTATGTACCCTTCCAAGACTGTCTTCTCCAAACTCTCATTACATTTAATACGTCTGAAATACTTAAGTTTTCTCTGTTTAATCTTCATTACTAGCCAACCTTCTTCAATATTCAATCCTTATAGCATGGATGAGACATGGAGTCTGTGATAATTTGTTATGGAATAAATGCAAAATTATGTGGTGAGGTGGTAATAAATAACTTTATGCAGCATGAGATTTCTGTGTAAAAAATAAATGTTGACATATGCTATGTATAATTAATAATAACTATGCTTCAACATATACAGTATAGTGTTTAATGTTGGAACACATCAGCCATGTACAAGTATAACACAGTTCCTCAGTCCTTCATATACAGAGCCTTCTATAGCATGTACAAGTATAACACAGTTCCTCAATCCTTCATATACAGAGCCTTCTATAGCATGTACAAGTATAACACAGTTCCTCAATCCTTCATATACAGAGCCTTCTATAGCATGTACAAGTATAACACAGTTCCTCAATCCTTCATATACAGAGCCTTCTATAGCATGTACAAGTATAACACAGTTCCTCAATCCTTCATATACAGAGCCTTCTATAGCATGTACAAGTAAACACAGTTCCTCAATCCTTCATATACAGAGCCTTCTATAGCATGTACAAGTATAACACAGTTCCTCAATCCTTCATATACAGAGCCTTCTATAGCATGTACAAGTATAACACAGTTCCTCAATCCTTCATATACAGAGCCTTCTATAGCATGTACAAGTATAACACAGTTCCTCAATCCTTCATATACAGAGCCTTCTATAGCATGTACAAGTATAACACAGTTCCTCAATCCTTCAGAGCTTTCTATTGTAATAAAAAAAAAGAAATTTAATTTATTAAAATTAATACTGTTAGTCAAGAGCAACGAGTTTTAGTTCTATGCTGTGAAAAAAAAATCGTCAGTCATCACATTTCCAAATGATTGTGCAATCAACAGTAAAATTGCTGAAAGTATGTTACATAATTCTGCAATACTGGTTGATTTAGATGTGTTCTGCCATTCAGCTCAAGAGTATACAAGTTTGGTCATAAGTGCATGAAACATTTCAAAAATTCGCAACAAATGAAGTACATAACAGATCACGATTATTCTTTCATCGAGAGAGATGAGAGAGAGAGAGAGAGAGAGAGAGAGAGAGAGAGAAATAGAGAGAGAGAGAGAAAGAGAGAGAGAGAGAGAAAGAGAGAGAGAGAGAAAGAGAGAGAGAGAAAAAGAGAGAGAGTCTTCAATTTTATTTTTTTAAGCAAAGCCCACGTGCAGAGCTCCTGTGGTTTGCCGCTAGGAGGCAGCAGTAGCAAATATGGCGTTCAGTAAATGTGAGCAGTCATTTTTTGTTTTGGATTACACAAGAACCTCATCCACTGTGACTGTGCAGTGATGATTTTGAATACAATTCCAGAAGGCAGCGCCTGTTTTCAACAGCATCAAGAAGTGGTATGCGAAATTCCAGGATATCATGTTTTATAATACCTAAATATTATCTCATAAATAAAAAAATCAAGCACTAAAAAAAAATAATAAAAACATCATGAAAACAAACCTCTTCAATTATTTTCTTGAAATTGCACGTCTCATTGAAATGTTGCATACCCACTCCACTGTTGTTGCGCACTCCCTGTTTCTCAAGGCAAGTGTTATACTGCATAGTTGCTCTAAAACCTACAACAACAGACATAAATTTTATCTTTCAAGCATTCCTGAAATCAAAGTTGTCTTGCTTTCCAAGCAATCCTGCGTTTCTCATTAGGAAATCTCAGTTTCAAAATTATCTAAGGACTTACACTAAGAGATAGAGGTTTAGAAATATATTATTAAGCTGTCAAATATACTGTCATAATGGAATCAAATTTCAAAAATGTATGAAAATTTTATTTTATGGAATTAATGTTTCAGTCTTGGCATGAAGAAACTTTAAGGCTTTAACAATGAAAAGATGTTCATTAAATTTGGTTTGGACTTTCATTCTTTGCAACTGAGGTCTCAATTTCAGTACAGTGTATGGCCTCCTCTGGCCTGTATCCTTGACATGGATCCAATTAGCCGTTGGATCTGTTGTTGTGAAATGGCTGCCCACTCTTCACACAGTGCAGGAGACAACTGTCGGAGATTGGTTGGCGCCACGTCATGTTGGCGAACTTGTCTGTTCAGTTCGTCCCATAAGTGTTCTATTGGGTTCATGTCTGATGACATGTATGGCCACGGAATGGTCTGGATATTGTTATCAGCGAGGAACTGGGTGGTGAGTTGTGCCACATGAGGTCGAGCATTATCCTGCTGAAAAATTGACCCTGGTGCAGCCAGAAGTGGGAGGATGGAAGGATGCGAGGATGAAGAATTTCAGCGATGTATCGTTGGGCATTCAGGCATCATTCAATTTGCACCAGGTCACTTCTTCCCATGAAGTTGATTGTCTCCCACACCAGTACACCTCCACCACCATGTGGAGAAGCCTCATCCATGCAGTTCTGAATGTAGGTTCATGGACTCTGTGGTAAACTCTTCTCCGTCTATCATGTCGATGTAGCAGAAAGAATGATTTATCACTTCAACCCTTCTCCAATCATTCGCAATGGTCCATTGTCGATACTGGTTCACCCACTGCTGTCAGTTCTGGCAATGCCGGTCATAAGTCTATAGGGTCTTTCAGCCGAAAGACCAGCATTGTGCAGCCAGTTCCATAAAAAAAAAGAAATTTAATTTATTAAAATTAATACTGTTAGTCAAGAGCAACGAGTTTTAGTTCTATGCTGTGAAAAAAAAAATCGTCAGTCATCACATTTCCAAATGATTGTGCAATCAACAGTAAAATTGCTGAAAGTATGTTACATAATTCTGCAATACTGGTTGATTTAGATGTGTTCTGCCATTCAGCTCAAGAGTATACAAGTTTGTTCATAAGTGCATGAAACATTTCAAAAATTCGCAACAAATGAAGTACATAACAGATCACGATTATTCTTTCATCGAGAGAGATGAGAGAGAGAGAGAGAGAGAGAGAGAGAGAGAGAAATAGAGAGAGAGAGAAAGAGAGAGAGAGAGAAAGAGAGAGAGAGAGAGAGAAAGAGAGAGAGAGAGAGAAAGAGAGAGTCTTCAATTTTATTTTTTTAAGTAAAGCCCATGTGCACAGCTCCTGTGGTTTGCCGCTAGGAGGCAGCAGTAGCAAATATGGCGTTCAGTAAATGTGAGCAGTCATTTTTTGTTTTGGATTACACAAGAACCTCATCCACTGTGACTGTGCAGCGATGATTTTGAGTAGAATTCCAGAAGGCAGCGCCTGTTTTCAACAGTATCAAGAAGTGGTATGCGAAATTCCAGGATATCATGTTTTATAATACCTAAATGTTATCTCATAAATAAAAAAATCATGCACTAAAAAAAAATAATAAAATCATCATGAAAACAAACCTCTTCAATTATTTTCTTGAAATTGCACGTCTCATTGAAATGTTGCATACCCACTCCACTGTTGTTGCGCACTCCCTGTTTCTCAAGGCAAGTGTTATACTGCATAGTTGCTCTAAAACCTACAACAACAGACATAAATTTTATCTTTCAAGCATTCCTGAAATCAAAGTTGTCTTGCTTTCCAAGCAATCCTGCGTTTCTCATTAGGAAATCTCAGTTTCAAAATTATCTAAGGACTTACACTAAGAGATAGAGGTTTAGAAATATATTATTAAGCTGTCAAATATACTGTCATAATGGAATCAAATTTAAAAAATGTATGAAAATTTTATTTTAAGGAATTAATGTTTCAGTCTTGGCATGAAGAAACTTTAAGACTTTAACAATGAAAAGATGTTCATTAAATTTGGTTTTGACTTTCATTCTTTGCGACTGAGGTCTTAATTTCAGTACAGTGTATGGCCTCCTCTGGCCTGTATCCTTGACATGGATCCAATTAGCCGTTGGATCTGTTGTTGTGAAATGGCTGCCCACTCTTCACACAGTGCAGGAGACAACTGTCGGAGATTGGTTGGCGCCACATCATGTTGGCGAACTTGTCTGTTCAGTTCGTCCCGTAAGTGTTCTATTGGGTTCATGTCTGATGACATGGATGGCCACAGAATGGTCTGGATATTGTTATCAGTGAGGAACTGGGTGGTGAGTTGTGCCACATGAGGTCGAGCATTATCCTGCTGAAAAATTGACCCTGGTGCAGCCAGAAGTGGGAGGATGGAAGGATGCGAGGATGAAGAATTTCAGCGATGTGTCGTTGGGCATTCAGGCATCATTCAATTTGCACCAGGTCACTTCTTCTCATGAAGTTGATCGTCCCCCACACCAGTACACCTCCACCACCATGTGGAGAAGCCTCATCCATGCAGTTCTGAATGTAGGTTCATAGACTCTGTGGTAAACTCTTCTCCGTCTATCATGTCGATGTAGCAGAAAGAATGATTTATCACTTCAACCCTTCTCCAATCATTCGCAATGGTCCATTGACGATACTGGTTCACCCCCTGCTGTCAGTTCTGGCAATGCCAGTCATAAGTCTATAGGGTCTTTCAGCCCTATAGGGTCTTTCAGACCAGCATTGTGCAGCCAGTTCCTGACTGTTTGATCTGAAATTCGACAAACTGCTGTCATTGACTGGACTGTTGAGGACGCAGGTGCAAATAGATTCCTGAGGTGATCCAGCTGTATTAAGCTGTCTTCGAAAGAAGTTGTGACTTTGGGTCTTTCACTGCGCAGCCGGTCTGCAACTGAGCCAGTTTCTTGAAATCATCTCCAAAGGCGACTAATGGTGCTTCTAACCACGTTAAATTGTCTGGCCACTACACTTTGTGACTGTCTAGTCTTTAAATGTCCAATGATGACGAGTTGTTGTTCTGTAGTGAGATGACTCATACTTGCGTGTTGAATCTTCAAATGAATTGATTTGAGGAGCATCAATTTTTTATAGGTATTCAATAACTTAATCAGTGAGTTTTGTGTTCAATAAGTTTCACAGGATTCTCGTGAACATGTCATGAGTTATTGTCAAAAATGCTGTTTTGACTAGTGTCAGTTTTCTGTGCTTATGAATTATCTGCCGAGTACAATTAAGGTCCTCACGTGAATTTGATGTCCAACTGAACGTTTCAGGCAATTTTCTCTTGTCTGATCAGCAAACTTCAGTTTAAATCGCAACATTGTATTTGTTGCGTTTTTTTTTTTTTTTAACAGTATATAATAGAGCTTAATGAAATACAGGAAACTCTCTACTGTAGAGAGTGGAACAACAATACAACTCCTTCAGATGGAGTTTTGCCAAATGTAATTTTATGTCAGTCTGCTACAGTTCCCAGTACCCATGTCATATAAAATTTCTGTAATGTTCAACAAGAAAGATGTATACGGTTTCTATGATGTAAAGGAAAGTAATGTTATATAACATTTCCATGTACAACAAAGTAATTTAACATAACATTTCCACAATGTCCAACAAGGTTATATTCTCTACAATGATTTTTATGACAGTCAATAAAGAAATGTTATTTGAGGTTTCTGTGATGCCCAACAAGCTAATGTTGTGTAAGCTTAACAGGAAATTTAATTATGTAATGTAACGACAGCTTGCCATGTTGGCAGGTGGGACAGTGTTATGCAAGTTTTGAGGGACAAGATAATGCTATAACAGATCTTCATGACTCACAGATAGGTAATGTTATATATTGTTTCTGTGATATCCAACAAAGCAATATTATATAAGATTCCTATGATGTCCAGCATGGTAACTGTGATTTCTGTGATGTTTAAAATGCAGTGTTTATAAAACTTACTAACATAATAAATAGAGTAATGGTGCCATATTATAAAAGTAAATTATTACCTACGTTTTCTGACTTACCCAAAATAGAAAAAACAACAACAGCTGTAAAAATGGATGTCATAAAATCACAAATAGTCACAATCAGTGTGTCCCTGAGGAAATCACTTCTAACTGGGTTGTACGAAGCCAGGGCAATCAAACTTCCGAAGGCCAACCCAAAAGAGTAAAAGATTTGAGTGGCTGCGTCTAGCCAGACCTCTGGATCCCAGAGTCGATGCCACTGAGTTAGAAGCCAGAAAAATTTGTTTAATTGATTAGGTAATATCCATAATTAAGTTTACTATGTAGTATCTGTATTAAATTAACATCTGTAATTAACTTAACTAAGTAATTATTTCTTACATCCTTCCTCTGCCGTTAAAAGTCACATAGGGCTCGCATAGTTGTTTGCCAAGTTTTCCTGTTCTCAAAGAGTCTTTCAACTTCATCAAGGGATGTTATGCCCATTAAACTGGCTTCTCTTAACAATGTCCTCTTTAGAGTTTCATGTGGTCGACCTTTTTTTCTTTGGCCTGTTGTGTTCCACTTGATAGCTTGTTTTGGTATTCTCTGATTGTTTCTTCTCATCACATGGCCTACATATGTTCATCTTCTTTTTCTGATCAACCGTGAGTTAGGTTGTTGTTTGCTCATCCGTCTTATCTCTGTGTTGTTCTTGAATTCATTCCACTTTATACAGAGTATTTTCCTTATGCATTTGTTTTCAAAAGAGTTTAATTTCTTGTCTATTTTTTTAGTTGATTTCCAGCTTTCACATGCATAAATGAGGGTGGATATCACATTTGAACTGAATAATCTTAACTTGGCTTTTGTGCTTATAACTTTTGAATTCCATATGTTCTCAAGATTTTTGAAGGACAATGCTGCTTTTGCAATTCGAATTCTAACTTCCTTCCTGGTGTCACCATCCTGGTCTATGTAGCTGCAAAGGTATGCAGATTGGTTTACTTCATCAACAACTGTTCCTTCTACATATATTTTTCCTTCTTGATTAATGAGAAATTTCATTATTTTTGTTTTGTCTTTGTTAATTTCAAGACCATTCAATGTAATTATTAGCAAGTCTCATCTCTCTCTCTCTGAACCTTAAGTGCCCAGGGCACATGGGGCTTCCGCAAGGGTTTTCCACAAATGCCTGTCCTTCGCCTTTTTTTCTGCTCTTGCCCAGGTGAGCCCTCTATTGCTCAACATCCTTTCTGTTGTTCTTCTCCATGTCTCTTTTGGTCTACCCTTACTTCTGTTCCCCTGTGGCGTCCATCTTAGTGCTATTTTTGGTAGTGAGTTGTCAGTCATTCAGAGTACATGTCCCAACCATCGCCAGCGTCTTTCCTCAATAATTGTTGTCAGTGGCTTCATCTGCATTTCTGCCAATAAGATGTTATTTCTTATGGTGTTTGGCCAAAATATTTTTCTAATTCTTCGTAAACATTTAGTCTGGAAAGAATTCAACTTGTTTTCTATGGTTTTGGTGATTTTCCAGCATTCACTTCCATAGAGTAGTACACTTAGAACATTACTCTTAAATATCCTGATTTTCATATTTATGCTTAGTTTTTTTGAGTTCCATATAGTCTGCAGCATTGCAAAAGCCTGGTTTGCTCTAGCAAGTCTGCTGTTGATGTCCTCTGTGCTGTCTCCATTTTCTACTACTCTGCTGCCAAGGTATACAAATTCGTTGACCTCCTCCACTAACTTGCTATCTACTCTGAGTACATTTCTGTTGTTCACATTTTGCTTCATTAACTTTGTCTTTCCTACGTTGATCTTTAGTCCTATGTTGTTTGCATTCTGAGTTAGCTTGTTTATTTTATCTTGCATATCTTTGTGACTGCTTGATAATAGACAAATGTCGTCCGCAAAGTCAAGGTCCTCCAGCACTGTGTCAAGGGTCCATTGTAATCCTCTGCATTTGTCTGATGTTGCCTCCTTCATTAACCAGTCTACTGCCAAGATAAATAATGTTGGTGATAGTACACATCCCTGTTTCACTCCTGTTTGTACCCTAAAGCTGCTGGAGGTATGTTCTCCACAGATAACTTTGCACTGAAAACCCTCGTATAGGGCTTTGATTATATTAACTATTTTATGGGGGAGGCCATGCCATCTTAGGATTTTCCACAGTGCATCTCTGTTGACACTGTCAAAGGCTTTCTCAAAATCTATGAATAATGCATATGTTGTACTATGCCACTCATTTGCCTGTTCTAATATTTGTCTAAGTACAAATATGTGGTATATGCATGATCTTCCTTTCCTAAATCCTGCCTGCTCTTTCCGAAGTTTTTCCTCAAGTGTTGGTACAATTCTGTTGATGATTATTCTGCAAAATACTTTACTGGTGAGTGGCAGTAGGGTAATGCCTCTCCAGTTCCCGCAATCTCTGAGGTCACCATTCTTTGGTAGTTTTACTATAAGCCCAGTTTTCCACTTCTCTGGAGCTTTTTCTAGATCCCAAATTTGTTGTAATATCCGGCAAAGTTGTTTTGGTGTTTCTGTTTCTTCTGCTTTCAACATCTCAGCAGTCACTTCATCTTCACCTGGTGCCCTGTCTGATTTTAGCTTCTTTATCGCCTCCTTTACTTCATTTATTGTTATTGGTCCTGTATTGATGTTTAGTTCCGTTTTTGCTTCAGGTATGTCTATTGTTTGTGCTGCTTGTGTTCTGTTTAGTAGGGTGTTAAAGTGTTCCCTCCATCTTTCAATTTTTTCTCTTTCTCCACTGACCAGTTGTCCGTTTTGTGTTCTTACTGCACTTTCACATCTTGTGTTGAAGTTACCTGTCATCTGCTTTGTGATTTTATATATGGTTTTCATGTCATTTGTATATGCTGCTTTCCCTGCTGTTTCTGCTAAGTTGTCATAATATTGACGTTTATCTTGACGGCATGATTCCTTCACTTCTTTGTCTTTTTGTGCATAATTACTTAAAACTCGTTCTTTAAGCCGTTGTGATTTGGTGTTCAGTAATTTTTTCTTGATTTCTTTTCTTTGCTCTATCTTTTCCCATGTGGTCTTGCTTATCCATTCCTCTTTTCTCCTTTTCCGATATCCCAGCACCTCTTTTGCTGTTTCCTGTAGTGTTTTACTGAACTCTAATATGGACATTTCTGCTTTGTCTTGTAGGACACTGAAGCGGTTCTTAAGTACTATTGAGAATTCATTTCTTGTTTGCTGGTCTTTCAGTTTTCTTGTATCAAAACGTATCTTTCTGTGTTCTCCGATTTTGGCTTTCCTTAATTTTAGTTTTATTTTTGCTACCAGAAGGTTGTGATCACTTCCTACATCTGCTCCTTTCCTTGCTCGCACATCTTGTAGTGACCGTTTCCACTTGTTGTTTATTAGTATGTGATTGATTTGGTTTCTGTGGTTTTATCTGGTGACCTCCAAGTCACCTTATGGATGTTTTTGTGTTGGAAAATTGTCCCTCGGATGGTCATCATGTTTTCTTCACAGAAACTGCACAGTCTTTCTCCATTTTCATTTATTTCTCCGATTCCTTCTCTTCCCATGATTCTTCTTCTATCTTCATTTCCTTCATCTACTTTTGCATTGAAGTCGCCCAAGATGAGTAGCATATCAGGAAAGTACATAGTACAACTCTGGATAAAATTCAAGGGAAAACGAGAGACAATGAAAGGAACCTCCCCACAAAAAAGTACACAAAAAAATTTCCTCCTACATATAAGAGTTCAGTTGTTTTAAAAGGAAGAAGCCAACCAAAACTTTTCATTATGTCCACAATGTTTATGCATATCTTCACACTGGATCAGGCATATTTGTTTCATATGTGATGTTTGTTGTAACAGAAAACTGTTGCATAAAAAAAACTGTTATATAAACCATAAATATTCATACAACAACAAAAGCATCCTATAATGATTACAAGTAAAGTGAAAAAAAAAATCGTCAGTCATCACATTTCCAAATGATTGTGCAATCAACAGTAAAATTGCTGAAAGTATGTTACATAATTCTGCAATACTGGTTGATTTAGATGTGTTCTGCCATTCAGCTCAAGAGTATACAAGTTTGTTCATAAGTGCATGAAACATTTCAAAAATTCGCAACAAATGAAGTACATAACAGATCACGATTATTCTTTCATCGAGAGAGATGAGAGAGAGAGAGAGAGAGAGAGAGAGAGAGAAATAGAGAGAGAGAGAAGAGAGAGAGAGAAAGAGAGAGAGAGAGAAAGAGAGAGAGAGAGAGAGAAAGAGAGAGTCTTCAATTTTATTTTTTTAAGTAAAGCCCATGTGCACAGCTCCTGTGGTTTGCCGCTAGGAGGCAGCAGTAGCAAATATGGCGTTCAGTAAATGTGAGCAGTCATTTTTTGTTTTGGATTACACAAGAACCTCATCCACTGTGACTGTGCAGCGATGATTTTGAGTAGAATTCCAGAAGGCAGCGCCTGTTTTCAACAGTATCAAGAAGTGGTATGCGAAATTCCAGGATATCATGTTTTATAATACCTAATGTTATCTCATAAATAAAAAAATCATGCACTAAAAAAAAATAATAAAATCATCATGAAAACAAACCTCTTCAATTATTTTCTTGAAATTGCACGTCTCATTGAAATGTTGCATACCCACTCCACTGTTGTTGCGCACTCCCTGTTTCTCAAGGCAAGTGTTATACTGCATAGTTGCTCTAAAACCTACAACAACAGACATAAATTTTATCTTTCAAGCATTCCTGAAATCAAAGTTGTCTTGCTTTCCAAGCAATCCTGCGTTTCTCATTAGGAAATCTCAGTTTCAAAATTATCTAAGGACTTACACTAAGAGATAGAGGTTTAGAAATATATTATTAAGCTGTCAAATATACTGTCATAATGGAATCAAATTTAAAAAATGTATGAAAATTTTATTTTAAGGAATTAATGTTTCAGTCTTGGCATGAAGAAACTTTAAGACTTTAACAATGAAAAGATGTTCATTAAATTTGGTTTTGACTTTCATTCTTTGCGACTGAGGTCTTAATTTCAGTACAGTGTATGGCCTCCTCTGGCCTGTATCCTTGACATGGATCCAATTAGCCGTTGGATCTGTTGTTGTGAAATGGCTGCCCACTCTTCACACAGTGCAGGAGACAACTGTCGGAGATTGGTTGGCGCCACATCATGTTGGCGAACTTGTCTGTTCAGTTCGTCCCGTAAGTGTTCTATTGGGTTCATGTCTGATGACATGGATGGCCACAGAATGGTCTGGATATTGTTATCAGTGAGGAACTGGGTGGTGAGTTGTGCCACATGAGGTCGAGCATTATCCTGCTGAAAAATTGACCCTGGTGCAGCCAGAAGTGGGAGGATGGAAGGATGCGAGGATGAAGAATTTCAGCGATGTGTCGTTGGGCATTCAGGCATCATTCAATTTGCACCAGGTCACTTCTTCTCATGAAGTTGATCGTCCCCACACCAGTACACCTCCACCACCATGTGGAGAAGCCTCATCCATGCAGTTCTGAATGTAGGTTCATAGACTCTGTGGTAAACTCTTCTCCGTCTATCATGTCGATGTAGCAGAAAGAATGATTTATCACTTCAACCCTTCTCCAATCATTCGCAATGGTCCATTGACGATACTGGTTCACCCCCTGCTGTCAGTTCTGGCAATGCCAGTCATAAGTCTATAGGGTCTTTCAGCCCTATAGGGTCTTTCAGACCAGCATTGTGCAGCCAGTTCCTGACTGTTTGATCTGAAATTCGACAAACTGCTGTCATTGACTGGACTGTTGAGGACGCAGGTGCAAATAGATTCCTGAGGTGATCCAGCTGTATTAAGCTGTCTTCGAAAGAAGTTGTGACTTTGGGTCTTTCACTGCGCGGCCGGTCTGCAACTGAGCCAGTTTCTTGAAATCATCTCCAAAGGCGACTAATGGTGCTTCTAACCACATTAAATTGTCTGGCCACTACACTTTGTGACTGTCTAATCTTTAAATGTCCAATGATGACGAGTTGTTGTTCTGTAGTGAGATGACTCATACTTGCGCGTTGAATTTTCAAATGAATTGATTTGAGGAGCATCAATTTTTTATAGGTATTCAATAACTTAATCAGTGAGTTTTGTGTTCAATAAGTTTCACAGGATTCTCGTGAACATGCCATGAGTTATTGTCAAAAATGCTGTTTTGACTAGTGTTGCTTTTCTGTGCTTATGAATCATCTGCCAAGTACAATTAAGGTCCTCACGTGAATTTGATGTCCAACTGAACGTTTCAGGCAATTTTCTCTTGTCTGATCAGCAAACTTCAGTTTAAATCGCAACATTGTATTTGTTGCGTTTTTTTTTTTTTTTAACAGTATATAATAGAGCTTAATGAAATACAGGAAACTCTCTACTGTAGAGAGTGGAACAACAATACAACTCCTTCAGATGGAGTTTTGCCAAATGTAATTTTATGTCAGTCTGCTACAGTTCCCAGTACCCATGTCATATAAAATTTCTGTAATGTTCAACAAGAAAGATGTATACGGTTTCTATGATGTAAAGGAAAGTAATGTTATATAACATTTCCATGTACAACAAAGTAATTTAACATAACATTTCCACAATGTCCAACAAGGTTATATTCTCTACAATGATTTTTATGACAGTCAATAAAGAAATGTTATTTGAGGTTTCTGTGATGCCCAACAAGCTAATGTTGTGTAAGCTTAACAGGAAATTTAATTATGTAATGTAACGACAGCTTGCCATGTGGCAGGTGGGACAGTGTTATGCAAGTTTTGAGGGACAAGATAATGCTATAACAGATCTTCATGACTCACAGATAGGTAATGTTATATATTGTTTCTGTGATATCCAACAAAGCAATATTATAAGATTCCTATGATGTCCAGCATGGTAACTGTGATTTCTGTGATGTTTAAAATGCAGTGTTTATAAAACTTACTAACATAATAAATAGAGTAATGGTGCCATATTATAAAAGTAAATTATTACCTACGTTTTCTGACTTACCCAAAATAGAAAAAACAACAACAGCTGTAAAAATGGATGTCATAAAATCACAAATAGTCACAATCAGTGTGTCCCTGAGGAAATCACTTCTAACTGGGTTGTACGAAGCCAGGGCAATCAAACTTCCGAAGGCCAACCCAAAAGAGTAAAAGATTTGAGTGGCTGCGTCTAGCCAGACCTCTGGATCCCAGAGTCGATGCCACTGAGTTAGAACCCAGAAAAATTTGTTTAATTGATTAGGTAATATCCATAATTAAGTTTACTATGTAGCATCTGTATTAAATTAACATCTGTAATTAAGTTAACTAAGTAATTATTTCTTACATCCTTCCTCTGCCGTTAAAAGTCACATAGAGCTCGCATAGTTGTTTGCCAAGTTTTCCTGTTCTCAAAGAGTCTTTCAACTTCATCAAGGGATGTTATGCCCATTAAACTGGCTTCTCTTAACAATGTCCTCTTTAGAGTTTCACGTGGTCGACGTTTTTTTCTTTGGCCTGTTGTGTTCCACTTGATAGCTTGTTTTGGTATTCTCTGATTGTTTCTTCTCATCACATGGCCTACATATGTTCATCTTCTTTTTCTGATCAACCGTGAGTTAGGTTGTTGTTTGCTCATCCGTCTTATCTCTGTGTTGTTCTTGAATTCATTCCACTTTATACAGAGTATTTTCCTTAGGCATTTGTTTTCAAAAGAGTTTAATTTCTTGTCTATTTCTTTAGTTGATTTCCAGCTTTCACATGCATAAATGAGGGTGGATATCACATTTGAACTGAATAATCTTAACTTGGCTTTTGTGCTTATAACTTTTGAATTCCATATGTTCTCAAGATTTTTGAAGGACAATGCTGCTTTTGCAATTCGAATTCTACCTTCCTTCCTGGTGTCACCATCCTGGTCTATGTAGCTGCAAAGGTATGCAGATTGGTTTACTTCATCAACAACTGTTCCTTCTACATATATTTTTCCTTCTTGATTAATGAGAAATTTCATTATTTTTGTTTTGTCTTTGTTAATTTCAAGACCATTCAATGTAATTATTAGCAAGTCTCATCTCTCTCTCTCTGAACCTTAAGTGCCCAGGGCACATGGGGCTTCCGCAAGGGTTTTCCACAAATGCCTGTCCTTCGCCTTTTTTTCTGCTCTTGCCCAGGTGAGCCCTCTATTGCTCAACATCCTTTCTGTTGTTCTTCTCCATGTCTCTTTTGGTCTACCCTTACTTCTGTTCCCCTGTGGCGTCCATCTTAGTGCTATTTTTGGTAGTGAGTTGTCAGTCATTCAGAGTACATGTCCCAACCATCGCCAGCGTCTTTCCTCAATAATTGTTGTCAGTGGCTTCATCTGCATTTCTGCCAATAAGATGTTATTTCTTATGGTGTTTGGCCAAAATATTTTTCTAATTCTTCGTAAACATTTAGTCTGGAAAGAATTCAACTTGTTTTCTATGGTTTTGGTGATTTTCCAGCATTCACTTCCATAGAGTAGTACACTTAGAACATTACTCTTAAATATCCTGATTTTCATATTTATGCTTAGTTTATTTGATTTCCATATAT
Organism: Achatina immaculata; assembly: GCA_009760885.1. Lineage (NCBI taxonomy): Eukaryota > Metazoa > Mollusca > Gastropoda > Stylommatophora > Achatinidae > Lissachatina > Lissachatina immaculata. The sequence goes on from CM019716.1 coordinate 45,279,043, forward strand.
TCTGTAGCATTGCAAAAGCCTGGTTTGCTCTAGTAAGTCTGCTGTTGATGTCCTCTGTGCTGTCTCCATTTTCTACTACTCTGCTGCCAAGGTATACACATTCGTTGACCTCCTCCACTAACTTGTTATCTACTCTGAGTACATTTCTGTTGTTCACATTTTGCTTCATTAACTTTGTCTTTCCTACGTTGATCTTTAGTCCTATGTTGTTTGCATTCTGGGTTAACTTGTTTATTTTATCTTGCATATCTTTGTGACTGCTTGATAATAGACAAATGTCGTCCGCAAAGTCAAGGTCCTCCAGCACTGTGTTAAGGGTCCATTGTAATCCTCTGCGTTTGTCTGATGTTGCCTCCTTCATTAACCAGTCTACTGCCAAGATAAATAATGTTGGTGATAGTACACATCCCTGTTTCACTCCTGTTTGTACCCTAAAGCTGCTGGAGGTATGTTCTCCACAGATAACTTTGCACTGAAAACCCTCGTATAGGGCTTTGATTATATTAACTATTTTATGGGGGAGGCCATGCCATCTTAGGATTTTCCACAGTGCATCTCTGTTGACACTGTCAAAGGCTTTCTCAAAATCTATGAATAATGCATATGTTGTACTATGCCACTCATTTGCCTGTTCTAATATTTGTCTAAGTACAAATATGTGGTCTATGCATGATCTTCCTTTCCTAAATCCTGCCTGCTCTTTCCGAAGTTTTTCCTCAAGTGTTGGTACAATTCTGTTGATGATTATTCTGCAAAATACTTTACTGGTGAGTGGCAGTAGGGTAATGCCTCTCCAGTTCCCGCAATCTCTGAGGTCACCCTTCTTTGGTAGTTTTACTATAAGCCCAGTTTTCCACTTCTCTGGAGCTTTTTCTAGATCCCAAATTTGTTGTAATATCCAGCAAAGTTGCTTTGGTGTTTCTGTTTCTTCTGCTTTCAACATCTCAGCAGTCACTTTATCTTCACCTGGTGCCCTGTCTGATTTTAGCTTCTTTATCGCCTCCTTTACTTCATTTATTGTTATTGGTCCTGTATTGATGTTTAGTTCCATTTTTGCTTCAGGTATGTCTATTGTTTGTGCTGCTTGTGTTCTGTTTAGTAGGGTGTTAAAGTGTTCCCTCCATCTTTCAATTTTTTCTCTCTCCACTGACCAGTTGTCCGTTTTGTGTTCTTACTGCACTTTCACATCTTGTGTTGAAGTTACCTGTCATCTGCTTTGTGATTTTATATATGGTTTTCATGTCATTTGTATATGCTGCTTTCTCTGCTGTTTCTGCTAAGTTGTCATAGTATTGACGTTTATCTTGACGGCATGATTCCTTCACTTCTTTGTCTTTTTGTGCATAATTACTTAAAACTCGTTCTTTAAGCCGTTGTGATTTGGTGTTCAGTAATTTTTTCTTGATTTCTTTTCTTTGCTCTATCTTTTCCCATGTGGTCTTGCTTATCCATTCCTCTTTTCTCCTTTTCCGATATCCCAGCACCTCTTTTGCTGTTTCCTGTAGTGTTTTACTGAACTCTAATATGGACATTTCTGCTTCGTCTTGTAGGACACTGAAGCGGTTCTTAAGTACTATTGAGAATTCATTTCTTGTTTGCTGGTCTTTCAGTTTTCTTGTATCAAAACGTATCTTTCTGTGTTCTCCGATTTTGGCTTTCCTTAATTTTAGTTTTATTTTTGCTACCAGAAGGTTGTGATCACTTCCTACATCTGCTCCTTTCCTTGCTTGCACATCTTGTAGTGACCGTTTCCACTTGTTGTTTATTAGTATGTGATTGATTTGGTTTTCTGTGGTTTTATCTGGTGACCTCCAAGTCACCTTATGGATGTTTTTGTGTTGGAAAATTGTCCCTCCGATGGTCATCATGTTTTCTTCACAGAAACTGCACAGTCTTTCTCCATTTTCATTTATTTCTCCGATTCCTTCTCTTCCCATGATTCTTCTTCTATCTTCATTTCCTTCATCTACTTTTGCATTGAAGTCGCCCAGGATGAGTACCATTCATGCTTGGGTATTGTTTCTACTGTGGCTTGGAGGCTGTTGTAAAAATCTTCTTTTAATTCCTCTTCAGCTGCTTCTGTTGGTGCATAACAAACTATAATAGACAGCTTCGTGAATCTTGAGTTGAACCGTGCATATAATAATCTCTCATTTATTGGGGTCCATTTCAGCAATGCTCTTGATGCTTCTTTTGTTATAATCAATGCTACTTCTCCTTCATGAAGATCTTCTTTACCTGACCATATTATTGTATCTTCTGTGTGCTGTGTTGTTAATTTCCTTCTGCCTTGTCCTGTCCATCTTGCTTCTTGTATTCCTAGTATGTCTAGTTTGTATCTTTGCATTTCCTTGATGGTTTGTGCTAGTTTTCCAGTCTGGTTTAGTGTTCTTACATTCCAGCTGCCTATTTGCATCTTGTGTTTAGGTTCTAGGAGGTCTGCGGTCAGGCTGGGGACTTCCAGTGGCTGACTTTCATCTACAACCTTCATGGGCTCAGTTTCCTGATAAGCATTTCTCCTTCCACCTGCATTTGTTTTTTCCCTTGCTTCAGTTTCTGTAGCAGTCTGATAGTTTTTTTTTACCAGATAGGGTTGCTGGCCCTATGCCGAACCCTCCTTAGTCGCCTTTTACGATCATGCGTGGTAGGGTACAGTGGTCCTATTCTTTGCAGATCCTGGGTACCACACGGGGGAGCAAGTCTCATAATCAGTTTTTAATGGGGACAATTATCATATTTACTCTCTGATGGTTGCAAGAACAGGAAGTGGAGCTAATATGGGTGCATCCTGAATGCTATGATGCTGATTCCTGTAACCAGCTGCCTAACCAAGTAAAATACTACTGTCTAAGGTAGCAGGGGCAGTGCAGTCAATAGTAAACTATGTTCTCATATAAAGGTTATGGGTTCCACTATCACTACCTTGTACTGTGAAAATGAGTACCTGACAACTGATGCTGTGAAATTAATTTCAAAATGGAGAATTCTGGCTGCAGGGCTAGCCATTCTGGATTTTAGTCTACACATATGATACTCAGCACATGAGGAATTAAACAAGATATCACATATCAATCTCTTGAAAATGGTACTCTGATCAATTCCACAGTGGGTATCAGAACAAGAAATATTTTCTGTGCAGAAACTTCAAAAAGTGTAATTGAAACTTAGGATACAATTTTTATTTGTGAAACAGCTACACAGATGCAATGTAATTTAGAAGTGAACTTTTTGGAAAGATGGAAGGATAGTGGTATGGAGAATTTTCTCTTTTGTTAACATTTTAACACTGAGATTTTGTCTTGGTGTGTCCGGCTCCTGGTGAACAAAAACCCTGAGAAACAAGTGAACAAAAACCTTGAAAATCAGACAAAAACCCGAAGAAACAAATGGACAGTAACCTTGAAAAATAGTTGAACAAAAACTCTGAAAACAGGATAAAACCCTGACAAAATTAGTTGGATAACCCCCCATGCCCAAACCCCCAAAGTTGGACAAAAACTTTGGAAAACAACTGGATAAAAAAATCTCCAAAATATTTAACAAAAACTTCAGAAACAGTTTTGAACAGCCCAGGAAAGTACATAGTACAGCTCTGGATAAAATTCAAGGGAAAACGAGAGACAATGAAAGGAACCTCCCCACTAAAAAGTACACAAAAAATTTCCTCCTACATATAAGAGTTCAGATTTTGTAAAAGGAAGAAGCCAACCAAAACTTTTCATTATGTCCACAATGTTTATGCATATCCTTACACTGAATCAGACATATTTGTTTCATATGTGATGTTTGTTGTAACAGAAAACTGTTGCATAAAAAAAACTGTTATATAAACCATAAATATACATACAACAACAAAAGCATCCTATAATGATTACAGGCAAAGTGAAAAAAAAAACAATGTTATCACATAAGTATCATAAATGTTCCCTTTGAAACAAACAGTTATATAACTGTAACAAACATTCATAATGAAAAAAAAACTATCACATGTTCATGTCCTGTCTTGTCTTGTCTTGTCTACTTTTCAATGTTGAGGGGAAATACAAACATCTTGATAGGGCTCAGCATTTTGCTTCGTATAATGGGATATTTAAGGTTTCTGCAATTCCTCCTCCAGCTCTTGCATGGGCGTCCTCTCTCTTCATTTCTTATAAGCCTTATTATGAATGTTTTCTGTGATGTACTGTCTGGCGGTAGTTGTGTAGTGTTGCCAAACATCTGACTTGTTATTTCTGGATATAGTGTAAGTACTGGTGTTACTCCAACCTTTGCCCTGATGGTGTCATTTCTAATTTGGCCTCTTATTGTCAAAATTAGTATTCTCCTTAAACATTTCACTTCTGTAGTGATGGTTTTCCTTTTGTTTTTAGCTGTTTGTGTCTTTGCTTGACTCCAATAACACAAAACCAGGGGAAAAAGAGTGTTGTACAGTGCTATTTTTGTTTCACATTCATGGTTGTACAAAATTCACACATTTGTTACAAATATTCACAGTGAAACAAACTGTCATGTAATTATCACAAACATTTGAAATGAAGGAAAGTGTTACATAATGATCACACACATTCACGTTAAAGCAAAATGTCACTGAATAATCACAAACATTTACACTAAAAAAAAACCAAACTGTCACACAGTTATCATGAACATTCAAATGAAATAGAGCCACACAATGATCACAAACATTTACACTGAAACAGCACCATTTAAAGATTACAAACACTGACACTGTAACAAAATGTGATTTAATTATCAAACTGTAACAAAATGTGATATAATTATCACACTGTAACAAAATGTGATCACACTGTAACAAAATGTGATATAATTATCACACTTACCTCTGGCACAAAAAGATGTTCCAGACCTCTGTCAAATCCCTCTAGAGTAATCCCTCGAAAGAAAAAGATAACTATGACAAGGTAAGGAAAAGTTGCTGTCACATACACCACCTGGAAAACACGAGCAACATCATGTAAGCAAATGCAATATCTTATCTTATCTTATCTCTTATATTCTTCCCGTGCCGTTAAACGTCACATAGGGCTCGCAAAGTAGTTCGCCAATTTTTCCTGTCTTCAGCGAGTCTTTCAACCTCATCAAAGGATTTTATGCCTGTTAATTTGGCCTCTCTTAACAATGTCCTCTTCAGAGTTTCACGTGGTCTGCCTCTTTTTCTTTGGCCTGTTGTGTTCCACTTGATAGCTTGTTTTGGGATTCTCTGATCATTTCTTATCATCAAGTGACCAACATATGTCCACCTCCTTTTCCTGATCACCCATGAGACTGGTTGTTGTTCAGTCATCAGTCTTATCTCTGCATTGTTCTTGAATTCATTCCACTTGATGCCGAGTATTTTCCTTATGCATTTGTTTTCAAAAGAGTCTAATTTCTTTTCTATTTCTTTAGTTGTTTTCCATCTTTCACATGCATAAATGAGGGTGGATATTACATTTGAATTGAATAGTCTTGATTTTTGTGCTTATAACTTTTGAATTCCATATGTTCTCAAGATTCTTGAAGATTGATGCTGCTTTTGCAATTCTGATCCTAACTTCCTTTCTGGTGTCACCATCCTGGTCTATGTAGCTGCTAAGGTATGCAAATTGATTGACTTCTTGGTTCTAAGGACTGCAAACGCGCCACAAACAGCCTCTGGCAGTCAAGTCCAGCTCCTGGCCTTCCCGTGGCAGAACTGTTTAAACTGACAGGAGAAGGGGCGAGGGCGAATATCTGGCGCCTGAAAACCAGTTACTTAGGGTAGATGAGAGGCACGTTTGGTAGCTCATCTGCCGCTGTTGGCGAGATCTTCAGCTGCCGTGCGTGGAGCGGTGCTCCTCCCGGCCAATGAAGAAAGGTGCAAATGAGGTTGCCGCGCAGCATCACTGCGGAAAAGGTGGTAGAAAGGATAAAGCGAAGCAAACAGTCAAATCACGGCACCTCTGGTCTGGAGGTCGGCCACGTCCTGAGTGCAGTCATATCGGGTGAAATGCATGAACCGGCTTGTCCCAGAGGTTAAGACACTGCTGGCGAGACTCTTCAAATGCCGCGCGTGGAGTGAAGCTCCTCCCGGTTAAGGAAGAAAATGCGGAAAAGAAATAAAGGTTGCTGTGCGGCGCCGATGGGAAAAGGTGGTGGAAAGTGAAGTTTAACCGGTATGTCCAGTAGTATCGCTACGAGAGCTATACCACGGAACCTCTGCTCTAGAGGCCGGCCACGTCCGAAATACACCTACACTGGTGAAATATGCCTAAACCGGCACACACCAGGGGTGGAACTTGATGGCTAGACATGTCATACCACCTCCGCTCTAGAGGTCGGTAACGCCTGATAAACACCCATACTGGTGAATTTTGCCTAAACCGGCTCATACCAGGGGTGAATCTTGAAGGCTATGCATGTCACAGTACCTCTGCCCTAGAGGTCGGTCCCGTCCCAAACACGCCCATACTGGGATAATGCCTAAACCGGCTCAACCCAGGGGTAGAAGTCATTAGTGGCGAGGATTTGTCCTCCTGGACAAAAGCTCCATCCTGGTCATAACTAGGAAGGGTAGCGGCCACGACCGCAAAATGCTGAAGTCGGAGACACTGGACCAGGGCAGTCTAGATAGGCAACCACCTCTCACCCGGCGGGGATGTTTGCGTATCCTAATCACGCTGAGGTTTTCCGGTGAGGAAGTCCAACTCTGGACTGGATGGGCAACCACCTCTCACCCGGCGGTGATACACGGGTATCTCAAAACACGTCGAGGTTTTCCGGTGAGAAAGTCCAACTCTGGTCTGGGTGGGCTACCACCTCTCACCCAGCGGGGATGCACTGATATCCTAAACACGTCGAGGTCTTCCGGTGAGAAAGTCCAACCCTAGACTAAACTGGTGCAATGAAAACCACGGTGTCACGCAATCCCGCTTCCGAGACCCACCAAGAATACAGGCTAAAGCACTGTGATACTCTGAACCCCTTGTGGTCCTCTCGTGGATCTCGTGTGGTCTATTTTGGACCACACAGGGGACCACGGGACCTAATGAGGACCACAGGCGTGAATTCAGTAGGTTCACAGTGCGGTTTTTGGTGGTAGAAGTGAACGAAGAAGAAGAAGAAGATTGACTTCTTCAATATCTGTCCCTTCTATGTGTATTTTTCCATTTTGATTGCAATTTGAATGCAATATCAAATATAGCTAAATCATGTAGGCAGGTATTGTGATGTTGGAATGTACTCCCAGTTTGGCTTTAAATATTTTCAGTGTCAATATAACACTTGCAGTGACAGCAGACACCAGACTAAAAGAGTGGCATAGAGCACAGTCCAACATACATCTTATAGGAAGAGTAAAGGATAGACGATTGTGGAGATCAATGAGAGAGAGAGACAGAGAGACAGAGACAGAGAGAGACAGAGACAGAGACAGAGATGGAGAGAGAGACAGAGAGGGACAGAGAGAGACACAGAGAGAGACAGAGACGGAGAGAGACAGAGAGACAGAGACACAGAGAGAGACAGAGAGAGACAGAGAGATAGAGACAGAGACAGAGAGAGACAGAGACAGAGAGAGACAGAGACACAGAGAGAGACAGAGAGAAAGAGAGAGACAGAGAGAGACAGAGACAGAGACAGAGATAGACACAGAGAGAGAGACAGAGAGAGAGACAGAGAGAGACAGAGAGAGAAAGAGAGAGACATCACAATCATGTGCCATGCCTAGAGACACTGACGACCAGTTTCTGATCTTTCATGTTACTCATCAGTTCTGTTGTGCCTCTCCCATGCCATCTTGTCAAGACAACTAAGATTTTCTCTCTTGGTCTACCTCCCAATTTTTCCTGTTGTCACAATATTTTCATTCTCTCCTCTTCTCGTTATATGGCCAGTAAACCTTGACTGTCTCTCCCTTAGCGTGTTTATTAATGTTCACTTCTCACTGGCTTTCCTTAGGCATTCTTCATTTGTTATTTTGGCTGTCCATGGTATTCTTAACATTCTTTATGGAAACCACATTTCAGTTACCTCTAATGCTCTTGTTGTTTTTGTTAGTGACAATGATTCATTTCCATATAGCAGAACTGGCTTGATATAGCATTTTATGACTCTTCCTAGTATCAATTTGCAAAGATGGACTGCACAAAATAGATTTCATTTTCAGAAATGCTATCTTTGCCTGGTATATTCTGTTTTTGACCTATCTGTGATATATCTATGATCTGATGTTATCGTTGTATGAACATCATATCTGAATTAAATTATGGCTTGTGACCATATGGCAAATTTATGTGAAGAAGGTTCATATTCTATCAGGCATCTCTTAAAAGATTCAACAGTAGTTTGGCAAGCTCTGTTCTGTAGATGTTAAATAAGACTGGGGAGAATGGAGACCTCTGGGGCAGCTCTGGGTATATTTGGGTTGGTTGGAATGTCCCTGTTCTGCATTTCAGTGCTACCGTTCTGTTAAAAAGTGTGTTCGCTGCCCACTTGATGATACATGTTTTTAACCTCATTTCAAGTATAATTGTTAGTAGCATGGAGTAGTCTGTGTGACCGTAAACATCTGCTAAATCTAATGTAACCATCAATGTTTCCTCTTTTCTCTGGAATGCCTCATACGTTTCAGATGATGTTATTGGTATGTTGGTGGTTCTATCTCGTCCAGGCTGGCAAGCTCCCAAAGCTTCAGGTAGTACTTTCTTTCAAGTTCCCATGAGATTGTTTTACCTATTAACTTTTCCATGATTTTCCAGTAATTATTTTGAAGGGTAATAATGCGATAAGAAATTATGTGTTTTTATTCTTTCCCATTTTGTGAACTGTTGTGAGGTGACTATGTAGCCATTTGTCTGGTATTTTGCCTGTACTGGCACTTTGATTGAAATCCTTGGCTATTTCTTGGATGTCACATTTGGTTGCCTGTTTTAAATGTGAGTATCGGATTCCACCTGGGCCAGGTGTGTTGTCTTTTGATTGTGTTATAATGCCCTGTAGTTTTTATGCTGTTATTTTTGCTTCAGTGGTTTAGTTGTTTGGAAGATTGTTTATACTTGGAAGATTGTTTATAACTGGAAGGTTGTTTATACTTGGAAGGTTGTTTATACTTGGAAGGTTGTTTATACTTGGAAGGTTGTTTATACTTGGAAGATTGTTTATACTTGGAAGATTGTTTATACTTGGAAGGTTGTTTATTCCTGTATACATTATATTTGTATATACTTATTTATACTTGTTTATATGTGTATGTTGGATTTTGCACAGCCTGGGTTGTTTCCTTTGTTTGCTTGTTGTAGCATCTCTTCAATGATGCCTTGCCTTTTCCTTCATCTCTGTATATACTTTCTCTTTCTTCATTTTGTGTTGTGTTTGATGGTTCATTCCTATTTTGTTGGCTCATGCTGGGATAAAAGCTCCAGAATTTGGTTAAAGATTTATCTGTCATTAATTGTTGAATAAATTCCATTCATCTTTTCTTCATTTGCTAGACATTTGAAGTTACTGACAGATTGTTTCATTTCTTCTTCAGGTTCATGTTTTTTGCTTTGTATTATTGTGCTGTTGTTTCTGCTTTGTTGCCATAGTTTAGTATTATTTCTGTACTTTTCCATGCCTGTTCGATTTTTTTTGTCCACAATGGTGGCAGCCGAGTGTAGTTTCTTGCTGTTTTCCTTTTCCAGGCTTTGGTTCTTAGCCTGTCCAGTATCTTGTGATGCTTGGTATTTGAAGTTGTGAAGATTAATTGGTTTTGCTTTTAACTGTTCTTCCATATATTGTGATGGTGCATGGGAGATGATCGCTACCATTGTGTGATAATGCTTTCCACTGTGGTGCTGGTATTATATACACCAAGCATAAGCACAGAAACATGGTAGTCCCATCTGTAATGGTATTATCTTTAAGCTGCACAAAACAACCATAATGGTTGATGATGCTGCTTGTGTCCTTTCTGTTAATGAACCTCTTCTCTTTGTTTCTCATTCTCTCTAGTTGTTAATCTCAATGTGGTGCTTTCTTGTATAAAATAAAAAAACAAAAAACTTAAACTATGATAACTAAATGTGGCCATATCATATAAGCATGGATTACAAGAAGTGTATGTGCATAAATATGATGTGGTTAAATTAACGCTAATATGTAACAGTAATACTAGAGCACTAACCTTTAATGTCGCAGATAATGATAATAGCAAGACAATGGTAAATTACAAGAAGAATTCCAAGTTAAACAATGTAATTTAACAATGACAATGTTAATCAATCTGCATATAACAAACACTAACAGAATAAATGTAACATTTAAATGGAACATGCTACAGGGAATAAGAAAAATACTGCAGATGTAAAATTAGTAACAAATGTAATTATGCAACAGAATGTGCATAAATTAACTTTGAAAAGTGAAGATGAAAAATATATTTTCTATTTAATTGATTGAATACAGTACAACATAATCTATTTAATATCTGCCTAAGCAAATTAACCATATTCAAGTGCCTGACCTTGCCAGTGGTCTTTATGCCCTTGAGAATACAGAGAAACACAATAAACCAAGCAGCCGCCAAACCTACGGCGATCTTCCAGTTGAATTCTGAACTGGACTCAACTGACCGAGCTGTGTTGAGGGTTGACCGGTACCAGAAGTAGCTGGGAGGGCTACTTTTCTTACAGAGACAAGTGAAAGTAACAATATAAGCAACTGTGATGATTGTACAACAGGTATATGACAACAGTGTAGCTAAAAAAGTATTGATTGAAAACAGATGCCAGTTTTTTATGGTGTTAGTGGTGATACCAGAAGATGTGGTGATGGCATAATGTTGCAGCAGAATTTGGTATTACAATGTTTATACAGCATTTTAAGAAATTACCTGCTCTATTCCAGTCAATAAAATCATGACATACTTCTTCCTCTCTCCCAGTCACTGAAATTATGATATGCTTTTTACTCTATTCCAGTCACTGAAATCATGACATGTTTCTTACTCTATTCCAGTCACTGAAATCGTTACATGGTTCTTACTCTATTTCAGTCACTGAAATCATGACAAAGTACACAAGCAGGTATTAATGCACAGATGCTCCTGGTTATAAAAATGTAACTCTCATAACAAAAAAAACATTGCCAGAATCCAGCATTAAGTTACCTGACCCCACAGATTAAAAAAGGAAAAAAAAAAGCTATGAAAAAAAATTCTTTACAAGTAAAACTGTGAGGCAGATATAAAAAATCAGAGGCTAGTCTGAAGAACATGGCCATCCTTTGTTGTTTTATAATCATGAAAGATGAAACATACAAGGAAGTGGTACTGATTTTTCTAATTTTCCTGGAAGTGCAGAATAAGGCTCTTCTACTGGTTCTAGAAACTTCATTGCAAGTGTTGACAGTTTTAAATTTTGTACTGGAGGGTCACAGATATCAGAAGGCGGAGAATGGACCATCCCTGCAATAGTGGTCTTTGTTATTACCTTCTTTACTTGAGTCAGCCAGGACTCTGGTGTTCTAGTAGCAGCAAATACTCTGGTGTTCTAGTAGCAGCAAATACTCTAGTGTTCTAGTACCAGTAAATACTCTGGTGTTTAGTACCAGTAAATACTCTGGTGTTCTAGTACTAGCAAATACTCTGGTGTTCTAGTACCAGCAAATACTCTGGTGTTCTAGTAGCAGCAAATACTCTGGTGTTCTAGTAGCAGCAAATACTCTGGTGTTCTAGTAGCAGCAAATACTCTAGTGTTCTAGTAGCAGCAAATACTCTGGTGTTTAGTACCAGTAAATACTCTGGTGTTCTAGTAGCAGCAAATACTCTGGTGTTCTAGTAGCAGCAAATACTCTGGTGTTCTAGTAGCAGCAAATACTCTGGTGTTCTAGTAGCAGCAAATACTCTGGTGTTCTAGTAGCAGCAAATACTCTAGTGTTCTAGTAGCAGCAAATACTCTGGTGTTCTAGTAGCAGCAAATACTCTGGTGTTCTAGTAGCAGCAAATACTCTAGTGTTCTAGTAGCAGCAAATACTCTGGTGTTCTAGTAGCAGCAAATACTCTGGTGTTCTAGTAGCAGCAAATACTCTGGTGTTCTAGTACCAGCAAATACATATTTATTGTAATAATATAGTCAAGACTCTGAAAGATGTTGGTAATGATAGCTACTCTATATATTACATCCAGATAGACATGCACATACGGAAAAAAGCCTTATTATGAAATCAAACTGGCAGCAGCTTAGTTATCAGCAAAATAATTTTCATTCCAACAGACACATTATTCTGCACCTCCATTTATGTGTAATATTTTGTTGCTGGTCTTCTGAAGATTACAGGGTCCAACAGACTGTTCTTCTGTCTGGGATGATGGTAGTGACAAAGATGATGATGATGATAGTCTTGAAAAAGATAATGATGAGACAAATATGACCATGAAAGTGATGAAGATGATGATATTAGTGATGAAACTGATGATAATGATGATGTTAGTGATGAAAGTAATGATAATAGTTCACTTCTACAGCTGTCCTCTCTTCTGTGGCGTATACAAGAAGATGGGACAATGTTCTTCCAGTAAGATGAAGGTGAAGAAGGTGAAGATGAAAGCCAGCTCCACCATGGTAATAATAAAAACATTGCCTTCCTATTTCATTCTCTAAGCTGTGTAACAGCCTGTTTTGCACGTAGAGGAAGCAATGTATGGTCTTGACCAGCTACAGGACGCCTATGTTTCCATATATGGAAAATAGACTAGACTCTCAGGGTAAACTTTCAGAGCTTTGTTGCTATTTGCTGAGGAGACTGTCTCCCCCCTCTAAATGGACTCACCTCACACTCAGCTATAACCACGTAGCTCTCATTGTCTCCGAAGTGATGTGGACACGTTGCCCAGGGGAGAGGACTCTGAAAGCACTAAACAGAATATACCAAGCGTGTTATTTCCCTTATTCAACATGAATGTACGTATTTCTACTACTAACATGACAAAGATGAACATTTTCTCTCGCTATTTCCTGTCCTACATTTCTTATTTCATAAATCCTGTCTGAAAGTTTGCCTCGTGTCAGCTGTGCCTGGATCTCACTGGCAATAACAGATTTTGTAGTATTAGATATGGTCTGTAGATGGAACGTCCACAGAACTACCAATAACTATTTATTAAGGTGGATATACTAGAACAGAGAACAGACGGACATCTTAAAGTAACTATAACTAATAACAGACTTTATATCCTATAAACAACTAAGAACAGGTAATTTAACAGACAAATTATTTTCATTAGAAAACCCATACTAAGACTGTTTTTTGTAACAAATGGCTGGCTAAACCATAATTTAATAATAACTAATGATATAAAAATGAAGCTAATATATTGAAAAACAGATGTCTTAATTTATAAAATTAACATACAAACATCTTAACTTTTATAATTAACATACAGATTCTTCTTCTTCTTCTTCTTTTTCTTCTCGGAACTCTGACCTGGTGTTCTGTGCAGCCGATGAGATGATGGTAATCAGACACAATGGAGAGGGGGGGGGCAGGATAATGGTCAGCTATGATTGGTCAACTCTGGTGCTAGTATGGCAGCTATGATTGGCCAACTCTGGTGCTAGCATGGCAGCTATGATTGGTCAACTCTGGTGCTAGCATGGCAGCTATGATTGGTCAACTTTGGTGTTAGTATGGCAGCTATGATTGGTCAACTCTGGTGCTAGCATGGCAGCTATGATTGGTCAACTCTGATGCTAGTATGGCAGTTATGATTGGTCAACTCTGGTGCTAGCATGGCAGCTATGATTGGTCAACTCTGGTGCTAACATGGCAGCTATGACTGGTCAACTCTGGTGCTAACATGGCAGCTATGATTGGTCAACTCTGGTGCTAGCATGGCAGCTATGATTGGTCAACTCTGGTGCTAGCATGGCAGCTATGATTGGTCAACTCTGGTGCTAGCATGGCAGCTATGATTGGTCAACTCTGGTGCTAACATGGCAGCTATGATTGGTCAACTCTGGTGCTAGCATGGCAGCTATGATTGGTCAACTCTGGTGTTAGCATGGCAGCTATGATTGGTCAACTCTGGTGCTAGCATGGCAGCTATGGTTGGTAAACTCTGGTGCTAGCATGGCAGCTATGGGTCGCTGATTCCCACATTGTACAATGTCTTCGCCCATAGATATCTTAGTTTATGTAACCAGCAACACACAGACAATGAAGAAACAAGCAAGAGAAGTGGAACTACACCATTTACCTGAAATAAATATACTACACACCATTTACCTGAAATAAATATACTGTACACCATTTACCTGAAATAAATATACTATACACCATTTACCTGAAATAAATATACTATACACCAGCTCATGATTGTGTTGTAGTACAGGGATAAGTAGAAGGACACGATGGCCGAACAAATACCAACACCGCCAAGAAAGGGCGACACCTGGTGAGAGAGGCATACAGGTAATAAAAGTCAAATGTTCACGTTTTAAGAAACTGTTCATATATTTCTTTGTTTTAAAGTGTTATTTCAAGGATGTGCTTAAGTAGTAGTAGCATGATGATGATGATGTGCCATAGTTCTTCCGCGGGTGTCTGTGTGAGCCTCCAGTCCCACCTGATAAAATTTCTCGAAGCACAGAAACTCTGAGAAGTTGATGACATTTCGCCGTGGCTCGCCTACATTTCACGCCTGGGTACCCGCGTGAGCCGCGAACTGCAGTTTAGAAACTCCCGCCACAGCGCAGTTCTAGCCTGGTGACACAACAGCCCTAAACTTGAATGTTTTTCATTTCATGAACCGGCTGTGTCATTACTTTCTGAGGGCTGGACTTTCGGCGGCTGATGCTTTGGTTGGACACTGGTGCTCTGTCTGTGCGCGCGCGCGTAAGGTGGTGGGGGGGGGGGGGGGGGAGTGATGTAATGAAAGGCCGTGAGAAGTGATCACACCGAAGATCATGTGCGTGTGATCTGAAGCCAGGCTTGATTGACCAGTAGTTCTAGCTCCGCCGGACAAGTGAGCGGTTGCTAATTCGCCTGGATAGAGTCACAAGACTGTTCATGTTCTATAAATCTGTGTACATTCTTCTTGCTTGGTCCGGAACCTCTGCATGTTCTTCTTGCTTGCTCCGGAACCTCTGCATGTTCTTCTTGCTTGCTCCGAAACCTCTGCATGTTCTTCTTGCTTGCTCCGGAACCTCTGTATGTTCTTCTTGCTTGCTTCGGAACCTCTGCATGTTCTTCTTGCTTGCTCCGGAACCTCTGTATGTTCTTCTTGCTTGCTTCGGAACCTCTGTATGCACTTCTTGCTTGCTCCGGAACCTCTGTATGTTCTTCTTGCTTGCTTCGGAACCTCTGCATGTTCTTCTTGCTTGGTCCGGAACCTCTGTATGCTCTTCTTGCTTGCTTCGGAACCTCTGTATGTTCTTCTTGCTTGCTTCGAAACATCTGTATGCTCTTCTTGCTTGGTCCGGAACCTCTGCATGTTCTTCTTGCTTGGTCCGGAACCTCTGTATGTTCTTCCTGCTTGGTCCGGAACCTCTGCATGTTCTTCCTGCTTGGTCCGGAACCTCTGTATGTTCTTCCTGATTGGTCCGGAACCTCTGTATGTTCTTCCTGCTTGGTCCGGAACCTCTGTATGTTCTTCCTGCTTGGTCCGGAACCTCTGTATGTTCTTCCTGCTTGGTCCGGAACCTCTGTATGTTCTTCCTGCTTGGTCCGGAACCTCTGTATGTTCTTCCTGCTTGGTCCGGAACCTCTGTATGTTCTTCCTGCTTGGTTAGGTGGGGCTGACTGTGTCAGATGTGAGTGGAATATCCCGAACATTACTGGGGACAGGCCAGCGTTAGCTGGACGCTATTTTGTGCTCACTCTTCCAGGGTCCATGTGAAGGAGTGTCTTCGAGACAATGAGCATGATAGGGCACTGTTGATGGAGAGAGGGGAATATGTGAGAGACCTGACTAACACTTGAAGACGATTTAATTGTGTACGTAATTAATGACGCCATGACATATGCGAGAGTGAATCAAATGAAAGTTAGGAAATGCGAATAAAATTTCCGAAAGAACATATATAAATCCCTTAGTAGTACTAACTGTTCGATCCAAGGTCAAATACGCCAGTAACCAGATAGCTCCGCGGTTGCTAGGCAGCAAATCGAAAACAGTACATGTCAGGACGGTGACCATGTTGCAGACGTACACCAAGGAAGAAGCCATTCTGTCAGCTGATTCTTGTCTGCCAAAGGTCTGAACTACGGGACATACAGCGTGAAGAGCCTGTGGTGTAGGCGATGAGTGCATGCGCAGAGTGAAGTCTGCGACTGGGTTACCAAGTTCACGACAGGCATAACAAGATTACATCACGCCGACCATCTTGTGAAAGCACAGAAAGGACGTGTGTTTGAGAAGTCTGGACAAAAGATTTTTTTTTTAAAACCGGAAGTGAGGTGCTAGTTCTCAGGCGGTGCAAATGTATTATACAGCAAGGGGACATTATCGAAAAAAATATGGATGTTATTTTTGCTCTGCTAAATAAGTTCTTGTGTAATTCGCATTTTTAAAACTGTCCTTTGCCTCACTCTCATATATATGATGATGTTAATGTTCCTGATGTTATTTTCATACACACCCTTCATTATTGTTAGTTCTGTAGAGTCTGCACTGAGTTATTTCCCCTCATGTACCGTGCATGGGCAGTCGCAAAGGACATTTGTTAGTAAATGGTTTGTGAATGAAATGTGCACTCTATGACAATGTTTTTATTATAAATGTGTACTAACCTGTATAACGTTCTGATTATAAATGTGTACTAACCTGTATAACGTTCTTATTATAAATGTACTAACCTGTATAACGTTCTTAGTATAAATGTGTACTAATCCGTATCATTTATTCATTTGCATGTCCCTTGCGGAAATTTGCCTCCCAAACAGCACTCCTGTAGGCCTCTCGGTTGTGAACAAGATGGCCTGCTGCTGCGGCATCCATTTGCAGATCGTCAACGATGTCTTGCAGCCATCTTCGTTTTGGTCTTCCTCTTTTTCTTTTTCCCATTATGCATCCTTCCAATAGGTCTTCTCTAAATTATCATGACGTTTAATGTGTCCAAAATATTTAAGTTTTTTCTCTATAATCCTCTTTACTAGCCAGCCTTCTTCAATATTAAGTTCTTGTAGTATAGATATATTTGCTCTTTTTTGTGTCCACGATATTTGGAGAACTCTTCTGTAGCATTTACATTCAAAGGCATTTATGTATTTATCAGCTGTTTTGTTAAGTGTCCAGGTCTCACAGGCATATGTTGCGATGGGAAAGATGCATGCCCTTAAAAATCTTATTTTTGTAGTTCTGTCTGCTCCTCTCCACAGATTCTTTATTTGTTTTACTTTCTGAAGAGCGATAGATGTCCTCCTTTTAATTTCCCTCATTGTATCTCCATTATTAGTTAGTAGTGATCCAAGATATTCAAAACTCTCCACTTCTTCCAATTTTTCCTCATTTATATATATTTCAGCTGCCTTGTTTGTTTTGTCAGTTCTCATCAATTTAGTTTTCTTCACATTAAGATAGAGGTTCTGCTCTTCGCTGTTATTATGGACTGACATAATTAGATTTTCCATTCCTTATTATGGACAGCAATACTGTGTCATCAGCATATCTAATCTCTGGTATTTCATAACCTCCAACTGTTATGGCATCGTAATATTCTTTGTCTACATCTTCTCTAACATTCCTCATTATATTTTCAGTATACAAGTTAAATAAGTAGGGTGACAATATGCACCCCTGACGGACCCCTTGTTTTATGTCAAACCACCTTGTTGTTTCACCATTTATTCTTACTGCTGCTTGTTGGTCTAGATACAGCAGTAATGTTAACTGTATCAAATGTGTTGGAAATCCAATTTTTTCCATTATTTCCCAAAGTTTCTGGTGTTGTACACAATCAAATGCCTTTGAGTAGTCTATAAAGGATAAATATAGATTCACATTAAACTCTCTGCATTTCTCTATTATTAATCTTAGATTGAATATATGATCTCTTGATCCTCTTCCTTGCCTGAAACCGGCTTGGACCATATTGACTTCTTCTATTTTCTGTCGAAGTCTACCCATTATGATTTTTAACAGAATTTTACTGGCATGACTAATCAGGGCAACAGTTCTATAGTTTGTGCATAATTTCAGGTTACCATTCTTTGGCAGTGGTATGAATACAGTTCTTTTCCATTCTTTTGGCCAAATACCTGAATGCCATATCTTTTTGCACAGTGCATGATAGATTGTTGCACACTTCTTTCCTCCTGCTTTAATAAATTCAGCTGTTATCTCATCACATCCTGGTGATTTACCATTTTTCAGATTCTTTACTGCCCATAAAACTTCTTCTATTGTTGGTTCGGGTTCTTTCTCTTTCTCCTCCAATAATAATTCACACTGTTGATTTCTGTTTCCACAGTCGGTTGTTTCATACATTCTTTTGCAATATTCCTTCCATCTTTCTAGAATTTCCTTTGTCTCTGTCAAGGTATTCCCCATCTCATCACAAATTACATTTAGCTTAGGTGTGACATTTCTCGTCAATGTCTTCATTTCTTTAAACATTTCACTATCTCTTCCACACTTCTGATGTTCTTCTATTCTTTCACAACAATCTTGTATGTATTGTTTTTTGTCTTTTCTTATGTTTCTTCGTACTTCTTTTGTTAAAGATTTATATTTCTCTTTGTTGTTGTTTGTCACTTTCCATTGCGTCTTCATTTCTCTACGTTGTTTTATCAGTTCTAGTGTGCCTGCTGTAATCCATCCATTCTTTTGTGTTTTCTTTACTGGAACCATGTCTTTAGCTGTTGTTATTAAGATATCTTTGGCCTGCGTAGCCAGTTCATCTGGTGTCATCTCCTCCTGTACAGCCATCAGGATTTTGAAACGGTTCTTCACTTCTATACCGTATTGTTCTGGTATATTTGCAAGATCAAAGCAGAGTGGTCTTGATCCCGTAACTGTCTTTTTTATCCTTATCTTCATGTCTGCTATTAATAACTCATGGTCCGTGTCACAATCAGCACCTGGTAAAGTTTTTGCTGATGTTATACTTGACCTGCAGCTTCTTTGCACCAAAATGTAATCTGTTTGATTCCTGGTTTTACCATCAGGTAATGTCCATGTGTAAAGTCTTCTTTAAAAATTGTGTTAGCGATCATTAGCTCATTTTCCATGCAAAACGCCATTAGATTGTCACCTGCCTCATTTCTATGTCCTATGCTAAATTTCCCTACAACATGTCCTTCATCTTCTGTTTTTTCTGTACCAATTTTTGCATTAAAATCACCCATTATTAATACAATATCATTTTTCCGTACCTGGTCTACTGTCGTTTGCAGCGTGTTATAAAAGTTTTCTACTTCCTCTTCTTCTGCTGCTGATGTAGGTGTATATATCTGGATGATTGTTACATTTCTAGGAATGCCCTTAAGTCTGATTGTTAGGATTCTATCACTTACTGGATTGTAGCCTAGTAATGCTTTTGATGTTGATTTGTCCAAATAAAAAGCCACTCCATTCTTTCCTCCTACTGTAACAGAATAGCAATTCTGTTCAGAGATTAATTGTGTTGCGTAGACTACGTCATTAGGAAGGCCCGTGTGCAAAAATTCGTTAGAAAGGTCCGTGTGGAAAAAGCCGGTCGTTAGGCAGTCTTTGAGTGAACGTTGAAGTGGAAGGACGTGTCGGGCGAACGAGAATGGGGTAGAGCGAGTCTTGTTGTCAGAATTAGTTTAGTTTGTTTTTTTTCTGTGTGGCTGCAGTCCTTGGTTAGCCTGTAAGTATGGTTTTTGGTATGAATAAATCATTTGTAAGGTTTTCCTTGCCCATGTGGCGTAGATATTTCACGCCGGGCATTTGTTGCTGTAAATTTCTGTAATAAATGTGTGTGTCTGTTGATAAACTACACCAATCGGCTTTGTGGAAATTCTCATTGTTGACCGGTTTGTTTTGGTCGGAAGACTGCCAAGTTATGTTCAAGTTGTTGTATTGTACTATCTTTTGTGGAGTGGAAAGCCTGGGTGTCTTGTTGTATTTTCTTAGTGTATAATACAGAAAATTAGGTGATGGTTAGAACACCAGCAACAAGAAGAAACTTATAAGTTGAAACTGTACTCCACAGGAAGTAGTCAATCAATCCAGTAGTACCACATCTGCTTTAGTTAGCGCCGTGACCAGCGCTTTCCTTCACGGTCTGTCACAAAGTGTTTTGGTTGTTGCTCGTGGGCTGCTGGTTTCTTGCACGGCTCATACTTCTAATTGTGCAGTCTTGACAAGTCTCCAGGTTGTAGTATTTTTGTCTCCAGTTGTGTAGTACACACAAAGTTTTGTCTATTGTACCATGCCCTAGATTACGATTGTCGATCGATGACCTGCTTACCTTGTCGATGACCTGCCTCGTTTTCGGCTCTAAATATGGTAGACTCTGTTTTGGTCAACAGCAAATATGTTGTAGAGTAAGGATAGCTAGCTTAGGTGTTGGAAGCTGATTGCAGATAGATTAGGACTTGATAGGTTTGTAGTTAGTTAAGGAGTCAAGATTGGAGTTGGTTAGCTAGCTAGCGTTCGAATTTCGGTTGGTAGTTCTGTCAGCATTGGCTTCCCGACATCTTCTGCCGGAGAAGACAAGGAGTCTAGATTAGGACAGGGTTGAGTTGCATTGGCGTCCTTTTCTTCCTTCGAATTGGCGTCAGGGGTGTGTTGGCGAGACTTGGTGGCGTCTACTCAAGGCGGCGACGATGTCCGGCTTGCTCAGAATCTTGGGGGGCACCTCTAGCTCCTGCGCCCTAGGCAGCATAGTGGATGAAGCCATACCAGTGAAGCTGATCCTGAACCAGTATCCTGTCAGGGACCAGTGCAGCTTGTACGATTATTGGTTCCATGTCTGAGTTTTTCCAGAAAGAGTCATGTACTATAGAAGAGGTTAGGCTTTGTCATGCAGTGCATTGGAAATGTACCAGAAGCCCTGGTACAGGGCTACATATGGGAAGTCCCTGGGAGATGAAGGCTGCAGTGGAGATTCTATTAAGCATAATTTTTTATAGATTGTATAGTTCTTGTGCAGCAATTAGTGAATGTATTTTTTTTTTCCTCTGTTTATTTTTTGTATAACGGATTTATTAGTAGTTAATTAGGATGGATGATAAATCATGTAGCCTTGAATAAGGTGACATTACTGATGATGACTTATTAATAGCCAATTGTTATGGCATTTACTATGTTCAAATTGGTTATTTATCTTTGATGTGACAGCATTGGCTTGGATGTGACATTATTACCACGGATGTGATGTTATGAGGAGATTACACAAGCAGGTGTGGTTCTCTGATTGGGTACCTAGGCCGGAACATGCAGATTCCATGTAACCGAGCCTAAGGTGAAATTACCAGAGGGGGTCTTTTTTTTTTAAGGACCTAGATATTACATTGTTTTGTTGCGCGTACATATGGTACGTGGCACAGTCCCTTTGGGGATAAATAAAAGGTGGATTAGCCTGATACCACAGTTTTGCCTGTTCTGCATATGTTAATGGATAATTACATATGTTAAGAATGGATGATTATATATGATACCAAAGTTTTGCCTATTCTGCATATGGTTAATGGATAATTACATATGTTAAGAATGGATGATTATATATGATACCAAAGTTTTGCCTATTCTGCATATGGTTAATGGATAATTACATATGTTAAGAATGGATGATTATATATGATACCAAAGTTTTGCCTATTCGGCATATGTTTAATGGATATTTACATATGTTTAAGAATGGATGATTAATAATTGTAACCCAGATGAACCTATTTTGCGTATGTACAGCATATAGCTGCATTTGTCAGTAATAGCAGATTATATATGGTACCAGAGTTTACCTATTCTATGTATGTGTATTGAGGAGTCACACATAATAGAAATAGATGATTGTATATGAAGTGGACATGGGCTGAGTATAGCCGAAAGTCACACGAACAGTTTATGGGTATGGTCAGAGTATGATGTTCTATGTTGAGAGTCGATTATTATCTTTGAATTAGCCTGGAGTTATAATTTAGATAAGTAGATTGGTTTTTTGAAAGTTTTGACAGGCACAACTCTACTTTTTGGGATAGGGGAATATTATAGCAGCATAAGCTAGGGGTTATACCCAGGATTGGTATTTAGGAAATAATTAATAGAGTGAGTACCCTTGTTGCAGAGGTAGGTTGGTTGAGACCATTGAGCAGGGGTCTTGGGAAAAGCGTGCAGCATGGAGAAAACTGAGTGGGTAGGAATAGTATAAATACCACTCACGATTAGTCTAAAGGCAAGAGCCTTACTTGTTTTGTGTAGCAAGAGCCTTACTTGTTTTGTTGTAGGAAGAATTTTTGTCATTTTGATGTAGATGGAATCTCGTTTAGGAAGAGTTTCTAGCAGTGGAAATTTGTTGGTAGTGGAGGAATTAGGTTTCTTGATCGCTGAGGTTTTAGGTGGAATGTTGTGAGTATGATTTCATGTGTATAGGACTTATTGTAAGTGGATTGCCTTTTACTCATTTTCCTGTTATGTCCATGTTGCGGACAGTCTCATGCGCCAAATATAGGATGGGTTGTTATGGAGATTGCATATGTTATACGTTACTACTCATAGCGTTGAATATACACATAAGAGTAGGTACTTATTTGAATATTGTACACCCTGTGGGTAGAATTAGGGTTGTGTTGGATAGTGATTAGTTTGATTAATTTTTTTGAGAGTTTTCTGTAAAAGTTAGTAATTTTTTGTTGGAGATATTTGATGGCCAAATATCTACCTTTAGGGGGTGGGGAGATATTCTGTAACAGAATAGCAATTCTGTTCAGAGATTAATTGTGTTGCGTAGACTACGTCATTAGGAAGGCCCGTGTGCAAAAATTCGTTAGAAAGGTCCGTGTGGAAAAAGCCGGTCGTTAGGCAGTCTTTGAGTGAACGTTGAAGTGGAAGGACGTGTCGGGCGAACGAGAATGGGGTAGAGCGAGTCTTGTTGTCAGAATTAGTTTAGTTTGTTTTTTTTCTGTGTGGCTGCAGTCCTTGGTTAGCCTGTAAGTATGGTTTTTGGTATGAATAAATCATTTGTAAGGTTTTCCTTGCCCATGTGGCGTAGATATTTCACGCCGGGCATTTGTTGCTGTAAATTTCTGTAATAAATGTGTGTGTCTGTTGATAAACTACACCAATCGGCTTTGTGGAAATTCTCATTGTTGACCGGTTTGTTTTGGTCGGAAGACTGCCAAGTTATGTTCAAGTTGTTGTATTGTACTATCTTTTGTGGAGTGGAAAGCCTGGGTGTCTTGTTGTATTTTCTTAGTGTATAATACAGAAAATTAGGTGATGGTTAGAACACCAGCAACAAGAAGAAACTTATAAGTTGAAACTGTACTCCACAGGAAGTAGTCAATCAATCCAGTAGTCTCCTTGTAAAGGAGAACTCTGCTTTACTACTTCTCCACCAGAGTATATAAAGATATCATCATTCTCGCTCTTAAAGTGTCCTGATCCTTTCCATCGGTGTTCACAGATTCCCAAAATGTGTACCCCCGTTCTTTTCATCTCGTCACTTATTATTTGATACTTTCCTTCATACATACTTCTTATACTCCATGTTCATACTCTTATTTTTCTTTTTAGTTTGATGCAGGAGTTTTCCTTAGTAACACCGTCAGGATTTTGTCCGTCATCACAATTACTAGTATTGACCTCTGTCTCACACTCTTCCCCTGTGTTAAAATTAGATCTATCTGGCCTGGGGGACTCACCACCAGATCTTTTTCCTATCTGACTTTCCATGTTGCTGTTTGGGTTTCTTGGTATATTTCCAGAAGATAGTTTACCATTGCTTTCCTTCCGGGCAGTGACTGTACTAGTCAGTGATCGTAGCCATTGTCCCTACATTGAGATCATCTGCCTACCATCATAGAATGTTGACCATAACCAACATTATCTGTCAGCTGATCTCCCATTCCATCCACCACCTGTTCCCATGTCTTCACAATCCGTATAACGTTTTTATTATAAATGTGTACTAAACCGTATAACGTTTTTTACTATAAATGTGTACTAAATCGTATAACGTTTTTATTATAAATGTGTACTAAATCGTATAACGTTCTTATTATAAATGTGTACTAACCCATATAACGTTTCTATTATAAATGTGTACTAAGCCGTATAACGTTTTTAATATAAATGTGTACTAACTTGTATAACGTTCTTATTATAAATGTGTACTAACCCAATAACGTTTTTATTTTAAATGTGTACTAACCCTATAACGTTTTTATTATAAATGTGTACTAATCCGTATAACGTTTTTATTTTAAATGTGTACTAACCCTATAACGTTTTTATTATAAACGTGTACTAACCCATATAACGTTTTTATTTTAAATGTGTACTAAATCATATAACGTTCTTAATATAAACATGTACTAACCTGTATAACGTTTTTATTATAAATGTGTACTAACCTGTATAACGTTCTTATTATAAATGTGTACTAACCTGTATAACGTTCTTATTATAAATGTGTACTAACCCATATACTGGTGTTATTATAAATGTGTACTAACCTGTATAACGTTCTTATTATAAATGTGTACTAACCCATATACTGGTGTTATTATAAATGTGTACTAACCTGTATAACGTTCTTATTATAAATGTGTACTAACCTGTATAACGTTCTTATTATAAATGTGTACTAACCCATATACTGGTGTTTTTATAAATGTGTACTAACCTGTATAACGTTCTTATTATAAATGTGTACTAACCCATATACTGGTGTTATTATAAATGTGTACTAACCATAGTGACAATATTTTTGTTATAAATGAATACTAACCCCTACCACAACTATATTTTTTTATAAATTGATACTAATTGTTATACAATGCCTTTGCTACAAATGTGTGTTGGCCCCTTGGAGTAAGAAGAGGGCAGCTGAAGGGCAGCTGAAGGGCACCTGCAACAGAACCCATCTCGGGGGTATAAGAACTAAGAGTAAATGGGCGTGGCCAGACCTCCGGCGGGGCTATCACTGGAGGTGATCGCACGATCAATGAGCAGCTTTACATGTGATAAAGTCTAGTAATTGTGTAAGGGAAATTAGTCTCTGTGTGTATGTGCGCGCGCGCTTGTGTGTGTATCGGGGGGTGGTGGGGTTGGGGGTTGGGGAAGAAACAGGGTCGCAGACATTCCAGCTTTTGTTTCTTGTAGATATTGGGTGTATTTTATGAAGTAAACTGATAAAATGAAAAAAACGTTTTGTTGGAATATGTATGTCTTTTATTACACATTTTGTTGGAACATGTATGTCACTCATTACACATTTTGTTGGAACATGTATGTCACTTATTACACCATTTTGTTGGAACATGTATGTCACTTATTACACATTTTGTTGGAACATGTATGTCACTTATTACACATTTTGTTGGAACATGTATGTCACTTATTACACATTTTGTTGGAACATGTATGTCACTTATTACACATTTTGTTGGAACATGTATGTCACTTATTACACATTTTGTTGGAACATGTATGTCACTTATTACACATTTTGTTGGAACATGTATGTCACTTATTACACATTTTGTTGGAACATGCATGTCACTTATTACACATTTTGTTGGAACATGTATGTCACTTATTACACATTTTGTTGGAACATGTATGTCACTCATTAAACATTTTGTTGGAACATGTATGTCACTTATTACACATTTTGTTGGAACATGTATGTCACTCATTAAACATTTTGTTGGAACATGTATGTCACTTATTACACCATTTTGTTGGAACATGTATGTCACTCATTACACACTTTGTTGGAACATATATGTCACTCATTACACATTTTGTTGGAACATGTCTGTCACTCATTACACATTTTGTTGTCCATCCATCTCTAGGATGTGCTGTCTCTTCTTCTGCTCTCTTCATTCTGCTCTGGAGCGTTTTCTGTAGTAATACTATCTGGTGGTAGTAGTGTAACGTGGTCAAATCATTTCACTTGTTTGTGGATATAGTGTAATACTGTTGTTATTCCAACATGGATACAGTGTAATACTGGGATTACTCAAACTTGGATGTAGTGTAATATTTCTAGATTACTCCTTTTCTTTTGTAGTGACAAGCATCATCATCATTTCACATGACAATGTTTGTTATAGTACATGTAGCTCATACTCTGGTAGAATTTATCACTCTGATGCCAAGATGGCTACGACACTGTCAAATGAATTTTTATGTTATTAGTCTTGATATTCTCCTCCTTGTTGGTGATAACCATCCAACTGCTCTATCCAGCCATAAATATCAGTCCAACTGCTATATCCAGCCATAAATAACCATCCAACTGCTATATCCAGCCATAAATAGCATCCAACTGCTCTATCCAGCCATAAATAGCATCCAACTGCTCTATCCAGCCATAAATATCAGTCCAACTGCTCTATCCAGCCATAAATATCAGTCCAACTGCTATATCCAGCCATAAATAACCATCCAACTGCTATATCCAGCCATAAATAGCATCCAACTGCTCTATCCAGCCACAAATAACCACTAAACTGGTCTATCCAGCTATACTTGCTGATCCACTGACTGGTCTGGACATCTGAAATGTTACCCAGCAGTTGACGTAACCTGTCCTTACGTATGGTCTGGTATGTAGAGGCCACGACATGGCAAACAAACTTACGTATGGTCTGGTATGTAGAGGCCACGACATGGTAAACAAACTTACGTATGGTCTGGTATGTAGAGGCCACGACATGGCAAACAAACTTACGTATGGTCTGGTATGTAGAGGCCACGACATGGTAAACAAACTTACGTATGGTCTGGTATGTAGAGGCCACGACATGGCAAACAAACTTACGTATGGAGTTCTCAAAACCATCGGTGCCAATCAAAAGGTCAGGATCACCCATCAGAGCCACCCAGAACTGCTGAAAGTTTGCTGCTTCCAGATAGGGTGCCAGTCTCAGCACACCAGACACTGGCTCTTCTGCCAGCTGTGGCATGAAATATGTCAGATTAAACAGCTCAGTCCTACTGGTCTCTATAAGACATTTGAAGAAGATGAAGTCTGCGGAAGGAAGGTCAGTCAGGCCTTCAAGAGAATCACAGTTGTCACTCCAGTCTCATACACATTAGAGTTGAACAGATACAACTTCAGAACAACCAAAATTGCTTCCGAATCATAAGTGTTTTCTTTAGCCTGCACATCCATATATCTCTCTAAAGTCTGCAAGATTTCTGGGTTGTATCTATCAATGCCTTTTAAGAGAGAAGCCGCGGTTGTTTCTGCTATCTTGGAATTGTGGCTACTAAATCCTGTATGTAGTGTAATATTGTGTTGATTTCAACCTGTACTTAGTGTGACACCGTGGTTACTCCTTTTTTTCACTGTTCTTGAAATTTTATTGTTCATTGTTCTTATTTCAATGCTGATATTACTGTATGTATATATCAACTGTTTGAATTTCACTCATTCTGTCACACAGCAATAGGCAGCAGCAGAGATTTGTGAGACATCAAGATTATCCTTATGAAGCATCAATTATATTCAAACTCATTTTCACTACACGTTATTAATCCATTACATTCATGCATTGATTCCAGATCAAAACAAAACGGTCACATGCTGATCTGTAAACTGAGATGTCTTGACTGATCTGACTTAGCTCCTGTTTAGTTTTGCAAAGTTTTGTTTATTCTTTGCCCGTCGGTATATAAACCGACAAATGCTGCCACCAGCTACATTTCACTGCTCCAGTTTTACAACCTGGTCAGTCAAATTCTTTGTTTAAATTCTGATCAGCCCACATGAGGTAATACTAGGTAATTTAAACTACACTAGCTTTCGGTGCCAGGGTTTTATCAGAGATCAAAAGACCGCTTCCTGGCTCCGTCCAAAAATTCCGTCTTGGGAATCTCTGCAGTGTTAAATGTCAGGTAGTTGCTGGAAGCAGAATCCTTGGTTAATAAATCAGTTCTGTTAACTGTTAACATTTGTGAGTTTCATTTGGTGAAAGCACTCACTCCCCACTAAGAGAAGCCATTTGACCAGTCATGAGATTTTGATTGAGAGAACCTGTATGTAGAGTAACATTGTGGTTACTCCAACCTGTATGTAGAGTAACATTGTGGTTACTTCAACCTGTATGTAGAGTAACATTGTGGTTACTTCAACCTGTATGTAGAGTAACACTGTGCTTACTTCAACCTGTATGTAGAGTAACATTGTGCTTACTTCAACCTGTATGTAGAGTAACATTGTGCTTACTTCAACCTGTATGTAGAGTAACATTGTGCTTACTTCAACCTGTATGTAGAGTAACATTGTGCTTACTTCAACCTGTATGTAGAGTAACACTGAGGTTACTTCAACCTGTATGTAGAGTAACATTGTGGTTACTTCAACCTGTATGTAGAGTAACATTGTGGTTACTTCAACCTGTATGTAGAGTAACATTGTGGTTACTTCAACCTGTATGTAGAGTAACATTGTGGTTACTTCAACCTGTATGTAGAGTAACATTGTGGTTACTTCAACCTGGATGTAGTGTGACAATAAGGTTACTCTAACCTGGATGTAGCGTGACACTGGGTTTATTTCTAAATGAATAAACTTTTACACTGTCAGGTTTTACACGGATGATTGAACCCATGGAATTTTACTTTTTCTATAGCGGTTCGGAAGAAACGGATCTAGTAAATAAATTAACTCCCTCGCTCTGGAGTGATCGATTTTCTCTCCCCTCGTTCAGTTTGAGAATTGCGCTGTTCTAGAACTGGACATGGTAAATTGCAACAGCGCTAGACGATAGCCTACGTTTTATCAAACACAGTTTGCATTTAAAAAGAGTTAATAGAAAATAAGAAATACAGATCTTTCTTTCTCATGAACATTATCACGAGGCTGATGGCACTCATCTTATCTTATCTGGCTCTGAACATTACTTGATTTGTTTTTTTTTTAATCTGAACATCACTTGACTTGTTTTCTTATCTGAACATCATTTGATTTGCTTTCTTATCTGAACATCGTTTGATTTGTATTCTTATCTGAACATCGCTTGATTTGTTTTCTTATCTGAACATCGCTTGATTTGTTTTCTTATATAAACATCATTTGATTTGTTTTCTTATCTGAACATCGTTTGATTTGTTTTCTTATCTGAACATCGCTTGATTTGTTTTCTTATCTGAACATCGCTTGATTTGTTTTCTTATCCGAACATCGCTTGATTTGTTTTCTTATCTGAACATCATTTGATTTGTTTTCCCCAGTCTGTAACATGTAAACAAATTTATTTTCTGAAAATGTTCATATCTATAATGGTATTTCATTATCTTGTTTTTATCTAATTTGCCCGTTTTCTGTTGTATGTACAATATTTTATACGTTTGATTATTGTTTTGGATTATTGTTTGCATGTTCTAGTTCAGCTGATTGCAAAAAAAAAAAATGTATAATCTGATTATTTTTATCCACGAAATGCGAAATATTATTCTGTACAATTTTAGAAAACATGAAATAACCATGCATACATAGAGTAAAGTGATAGAATAGAGTGAAGTGACAAGTACAGTAATGTGGTAGGGTACAGTGAAGTAACTAGTACAGTAACGCGATAGGGTACAGTAAAGTGATATAGTACAGTAACATGGTAGAATACAGTAAAGTGACATAGTACAATAAAGAGATAGATTAATGTAGAGTGGTAGATTACAGTAAAATGATAGAGTAAAGTAGAGTACAGTAAAGTGGTAGATCACAGTAAGGTGATAGAGTACAGTAAAGTGGTAGATATCAGTAAAATGATAGAGTACAGTAAAGTGACATAGTACAAGTACTGTAAACTGATAGAGTACAGTAAACTTGTGGTAGAGCGTAGTAAAGCTTTACAATGGAGTGATAAAGTAAAGTGATATAGCACAATGTTGTAAGGTTAACCCTTTAGACGTGAGAGAAATAAAAACAGAGAACACGTGGCACTTGTCAGCGATCAATGACGTCATCTCATGAATAATCTAAAGACAGGGGAGAACACTCAATTCAAAAGCGACGCCAAAAACAATTTTTAAAAAAGGGGGGGGGGGGCGAGCTGACTTCAGAAAGATAAGGAACTCAGCTTAAAGTGGTGATGATGACTTAGGGAGACAGAGAGAGAGAGAGAGAGAGAGAGAGAGAGAGCGAGAGAGAGAGATTTTTCTTTTGTGAGCGATGGAGACAATAAAAATGAAAGAAAAAACATCTGTAAAAGCTGTAGATGAGAAGAACAATAACATGAGATCCCCACGCCTTGTGAAAAGCTGATTCTGGGGTTTATTCGTTGCTGCTGACTGTAACTGTAACGCTGACTGTGAGATTGTTTTCTTTCAGTTACTGCTGTTATAAACTCGAACCATGGACTCTGGTAGGAGGAAGCAACAGCTCAGCATATTACTCTGGGGCTGCTGTTCGTACTTAATTAGGACTTTGGGAGGATGTTGCTGATGGATTAAACTTTTGGCTGGATATTGCTCATGGATTAAACTTGTGGCTGGATGTTACTGATGGATGAAACTTTTGGCTGGATGTTACTGATGAATTAAACTTATGTCTGGATGTTACTGATGGATTATCCTTGTGGCTGGATGTTACTGATGGATGAAACTTTTGTCTGGATGTTACTGATGGATTAAAATTGTGGCTGGATGTTACTGATGGATTAAACTTGTGGCTGGATGTTACTGATGGATGAAACTTTTGGGTGGATGTTGGTGATGGATGAAACTTGTGGTTGGATGTTGCTGATGGATTAAACTTGTGGTTGGATGTTACTGATGGATTAAACTTTTGGCTGGATGTTACAGATGGATTAAAGTTATGCCTGGATGTTACTGATGGATTAAACTTGTGGCTGGATGTTACTGATGGATTAAACTTGTGGCTGGATGTTACTGATGCAATAAACTTGTGGCTGGATGTTACTGATGGATTAAACTTGTGGCTGGACGTTGCTGATGGATTAAACTAGATGATGACTTTTTGATGGAAATCAGTGCTGAAGTAGGGCACTGAATTGGAGTTATTTTTATTGATAAAAAAATGAGAAACAAATAATGATTCTAAACAGTTTATAATTTACGAAACCAAACAGCAGAAATCAAACAGAGACACGACTCAACACGCGATGTGTTTATACAAATTCTAACAGGAAACACCTTGTCATTATGTGTCGTAAAAGCGGATGGCCAGAGAAGAGTCATAGTATAAGGTTGTCGTATGAGCAAAACAAAGGGAATCGACACTTAAATATACCTATATTATGTCGGCAAATTGCATCTTTCCCATCACAGAGACCTGGACACTTAACAAAACAGCTGAGAAACACATAAATGTCTTTGAATGTAAATGCTACAGAAGAGTTCTTCAAATATCACGGACACAAAAAAGAACAAATATATCCATACTACAAGAACTTAATATTGAAGAAGGCTGGCTAGTAAAGAGGATTAAATAGAGAAAACTTAAATATTTTGGACACATTAAATGTCATGATAATCTAGAGAAAATTGTCTTGGAAGGGTACATAATGGGAAAAAGAAAGAGAGGAAGACCGAGGCGAAGATAGCTGCAAGATATCGTTGATGATCTGCAAATGGATGCTTCAGCAGCAGGGAATCTTGCTTACAACGGAGAGGACTACAGGAGTGCTGTCAGGGAGGCAAAGTTCCACAAGAGACATGCAAATGACTGACTGACTATGTCTGTAAATAGCCTTCATTTACTTTTTTTTTTTTTTTAAGACGACGGTGGTAATGCAAACCGGGTGCACCTGTAACGAGATGTGGACCATACCCCCGGCATTCAATGTGCAGGGCGGGCCTCGGGCATCTTGTTTAGTTAAAAAATAACGACGTTTTTATCTTAACCAAGAGGCTCTTTAATCAGGGTACCTGCCAAGAGGTTTGATCTCAACCACTTTGATTTTAGCCAAAAGGTCGAGAGCGATAACTTTGATTTTAGCCAAAAGGCCGAGAAGTACATACGTGAAAGAGGAGCAGCCAAGTTAGACATGTTAAATGTAATGGCAAATCTTGAAAAAGATCTGGCGGAAGCAACATACAAAGAAATAGACAAGAAAGTAAAAACTTCAGCTAGAAGGGATAAAAGAGAATACACAGACAATATGGCAAAAGAGGCAAAGAAAGCAGCAAAAACAGGAGACAGCAAAACTTTATATAACATACAAAAGAGGCTAACAGGTACTATTATATCTAAAGAAAGACCAGTCCTTAGCAAAACTGAAACCCTATTAACATCAAGTAAAGACCAAAAGCAAAGATGGGCTGAACACTTCCAAGAAATACTTAATCGACCACACCCAAAAGAATTGTTAAACCTTGAAACCGACTTACCAACCCCACAACTAAATGTCAACCTAGATGAAATTAAATTGCATGAAATTGAAATAGCAGTGAATTTGATGGCTAACAACAAAGCTGCAGGTAAAGATGAAATAACACCAGAAATGTTAAAAGGTATCAATAGTGACAACATGAGACAACTATAGAGAATGTTTAATAAGATTTGGAAAGAAGAAAATGTCCCTTCTAAATGGAAAAACGGAATCATTGTTAAAATACCAAAAAAAAAAAAAAGGCAACCTTAGTGACTGTAACAACTGGAGAAGACTAACCTCAATATTAGTTGTGTCAAAAGTATTTTGCAGTGTCATTTTGAATAGACTTAAAGATATAGTGGATACCGCAATGAGAGAAGAACAAGCAGGATTTCGAAAGGGAGAAGCTGTCTCGACCATATATTTACTCTAAGAATAATACTTGAAGAACATATTGAAAAGCAGAAACCATTAATACTGAACTTTATAGACTTAAAAAAGGCATTTGATATCATACACAGAGATTCATTGTGGAGAATTTTAAGTCTATATGGAATACCATCTAAAATTGTCAACATCATTAAGGACTTTTACAATTGATATGTTTGTGCAGTCAAAACAGAAGAAGGGATGAATGAATAGTTCCAGAAACAAGGATGTATACTGTCTCCTTTGCTTTTTGGAATTGCAATAAACTTCATGATGAAAAAAATGCTGTACAGGTAACACAGGTATTGACTGGGTACATGGGAATCAACTAGAAGATCTTGATTTTGCTGATGACATAACTCTTATTAGTAACAATGTGAATTCCATGCAAGAAAAAACAGATAGCCTGTCTTCATTGGCTAGCAAAATAGGACTTGAAATTAACAAAGACAAAATAAAAATAACGAAACTTCTCTTTAATCAAAATGAACAAAACACATGTAGAAGGGACAGATATTGAAGAAGTCAATCAATTTGCATACCTTGGCAGCTACATAGACCAGGATGGTGACACCAGAAAGGAAGTTAGAATCGCAAAAACAGCATCGATCTTCAAGAATCTTGAGAACATATGGCATTCAAAAGTTATAAGCACAAAAACCAAGTTAAGACTATTCAATTCAAATGTAATATCTACCCTCATTTATGCATGTGAAAGCTGGAAAACAACTAATGAAACAGACAAGAAATTAGACTCTTTTGAAAACAAATGCCTAAGGAAAATACTCAGCATCAAATGGAACGAATTCAAGAACAATGCAGAGATAAGACTGATGACTGAACAACAACCAGTCTCATGGGTGATTAGGAAAAGGAGATGGACATATGTTTGTCACTTGATGAGAAGAAATGATCAGAGAATCCCAAAACAAGCTATCAAGTGGAACACAACAGGCCAAAGAAAAAGAGGCAGACCGCGGGAAACTCCGAAGAGGACATTGTTAAGAGGGGCCAAATTAATAGGCATAAAATCCCTTGATTTTTTTTTTTTACACCCGCAAGAGGTAGCTAGATAAGTTTACCAGCTCGCAGTGGTGAGGGTTTATAGGTTAAAATCTACTTAGCCTGGGTGGAAGGATCACAAATCTACTTAGTCTGGGTGGAAGGACCACAAATCTACTTAGCCTGGGTGGAAGGACCACAAATCTACTTAGCCTGGGTGGAAGGACCACAAATCTACTTAGCCTGGGTGGAAGGACCACCTTGTTGATCATTATCCTGGGTGGAAGGACCACCTTGTTGATCATTAACCTGGGTGGAAGGACCACCTTGTTGATCATTAGCCTGGGTGGAAGGATCACCTTGTTGATCATTAACCTGGGTGGAAGGACCACCTTGTTGATCATTAGCTTGGATGGAAGGACCACCTTTCGATCATTAGCCTGGGTGAAAGGACCACCTTGTTGATCATTAGCCTGGGTGGAAGGACCACCTTGTTGATCATTAGCCTGGGTGGAAGGACCACCTTGTCGATCATTAGCCTGGGTGGAAGGACCACCTTGTTGATCATTAGCCTGGATGGAAGGACCACCTTTTTGATCATGGTCTTCTTCCGTGCCAGGTAAGTATAAAACCCCTTGATGAGGTTGAAAGACTCGCCGAAAACAGGAAAAATTGTCGAACTACCTTGTGAACCCTGTATGACGTTTAACGGCACGGGAAGATATAAGATAAGATGGATATAATCTTATATATATATATATATACATACATTCATATACACACACACACATATATATATAAACTCCCTTGACGGGGAAAGTGAAGTTCCTTCCCTTGTTCAGAATGAGAATTGTGCTGTTCTAGGACTGGACAAAACTGAAATATGGCGCCAGGGGCGGATCTGGCCAGCTGCTAGGCTGAAAGTTTTAATATTGTGAGGTAGTCATATTTTCCCTTGATCCAGGTTCTTCAAGCAGAACTTTTTAGAAGAACAAAAAAAAAACTACTTCGTCATCTTTTTAATTTGTTTATCATCATAGCCATCATCATCATGAGTCACACTAACACCGTTTCCTTATACCCACAATCCCCTATTCTGCGTATGAAACACGGGCTACCTGCTACGACTCGCATGTCACGAGGAACAACTCGCAGAACTCCCAAGTGATTATTTGAGTTATGTCCCATTACCTGACTGACGTACACAAAATATCTCCAGGTCACGTGCTCATTCCTTCCTTTAAACCACCCCGCCCCCTTTTTTCCAAATAAGGGCGTCTCCAAAAAAAAAAAGCTTTGTAAGCTAATGCTGCTCTTTCCCCCATACAACTCCCCCCTCCCCCGTAATCTGATTTCATCCACTCCCCCACCCATGATTCCCGGGGCTGGTCTCCACTCTCAGTCTCATAGGGCCTGTCCCAGGAGTTCCACCCTAGCGCCCCAGGGTGGCGTTTTCTTCTATCTGTTATCTTCTGCTACAGTCTCCTCCCCTCCCACTTACTTCCTTCACGGGCCTATCCTGTCTACAGTCTCCTCCCCTCCCACTTACTTCCTTCACGGACCTATCCTGTCTACAGTCTCCTCCCCTCCCACTTACTTCCTTCACGGGCCTATCCTGTCTACAGTCTCCTCCCCTCCCACTTACTTCCTTCACGGACCTATCCTGTCTACAGTCTCCTCCCCTCCCACTTACTTCCTTCACGGACCTATCCTGTCTACAGTCTCCTCCCCTCCCACTTACTTCCTTCACGGGCCTATCCTGTCTACAGTCTCCTCCCCTCCCACTTACTTCCTTCACGGGCCTATCCTGTCTACAGTCTCCTCCCCTCCCACTTACTTCCTTCACGGGCCTATCCTGTCTACAGTCTCCTCCCCTCCCACTTACTTCCTTCACGGACCTATCCTGTCTACAGTCTCCTCCCCTCCCACTTACTTCCTTCACGGGCCTATCCTGTGACACAATGACACAGTCCATGACTTGTCGTTTCTAAGACCCGGCACTTTCAGAGTAACCACCTAACATTCACAGTAACTAGCTAACAATCACAGTAACCAGCTAACATTCACTGTAACCAGCTAACATTCACAGTAACATGCTAGACATTCACAATAACCAGCTAGACAGTAAGGTTCTCACGCTTTATTAGATAACTGACCTTTGAACTTAATGAATTTATACCCCCCCCCCCGCCCCTTTCCCACCGCGACTCCCCTACCCATATGAATTGAATATTAAAATCTTCACACATTTGTAGCAATTTTCTTAATGTGGACTTGCTCCACGGATCCCTCCCGCTTCTTTTCCCTCCTTTTCCATCCCCGACCCCATCTTTATGGAAACTATGCATTAT
This sequence comes from Achatina immaculata, assembly GCA_009760885.1. Classification (NCBI taxonomy): domain Eukaryota; kingdom Metazoa; phylum Mollusca; class Gastropoda; order Stylommatophora; family Achatinidae; genus Lissachatina; species Lissachatina immaculata. The sequence goes on from CM019716.1 coordinate 45,315,261, forward strand.
AACCGTATATAGAATGTTAGAATGTAAAATAGATAACTCATCTGAGAAATGGAAAAATTAATATAAAATGAGTTATCTTCTGAAGCAGTCAGCCGGTTGTGAGTCCACTCGCGTTGCTTCAGTTTTCACGTTCGATTTATGGGTCACGGATAAGGTATGACAAAGAAAGGTCAGGTGAGAGAGAAGTCATATGACTGAGAAGTCAAATGACTGAGGCAGAGTTGTGTTTTGTGTATTGCCTGGAAAAGACGTAGATTTAAGTTGTTAGAAATGTAGTCGTTAGAAAGGTAGTTGTTAGTGAAATAGTTTTAGAAATAGTGTGTAGCAGGATGTTCTGATGGCGACAAACGTCTGCCGGGAATATATATTATGTCGTGGAATTGTAAATTACGTCCAGTCTTGTGTTCATGGAGTTTGTTGTTGCCTTGTCGTCCTCGTCATATCGCTCATCGACTCATCGTCACCCCGTGCATCATTAAAGTCACTTCAAATTATAACATTGCTGCTTCTGTATTACTATTTCCACTGAGAGAGAATGAACCTGGGAGCAAGTAAGTCTGCGAAGTGAATAACAAAACACGCGCAAAACAGATGTGAGACAAAAGCTAACAGTGATATAAGAAAGAACGTTATTAGAGTGGACAATAGTGGAAATTTACAGAGTGAGGAATAATTATAAGCAACAAGTTTATATCTAGACATAAGCAGACGAGTAGAAGATAGAATCCCAGAGGATTCTGCTTTTGCATCCCCTGAGAGTGTATGAATAGTTCGTTACCACAGGCAACAACAACCGTCCTTGACTGACCTGGTTCCAGGCGCCAATAGAGCCCTTTCTCAGCCGCTGTCCGACGGCAAGCTCAAGAAAGAACAGCGGTATGCCTTCTATGGCCAGCATCACAGCGTACGGAATCACGAATGCACCTGAAGACAGACAAGAAACAAAATGATTAATGTCATAAAGCTAACACATACAGGAAAGGCCATCGTGTTTCAGACGAAAAAAAACCCTCTACCCCAACCCCATTTTTTATCCCACCCACTTTTGTCCGCTTGAAAAACTGTATTTCCCCTCCCCTCCCCCTCCTTTTTTCCATCTCTTTCCCCCACCCCCTCTTTATGACCAGTCAGCGCCACCTCACACCTGGTAGATCTCCACTTAAACATTCACAATACTCCACCACGCCCAATCGCGGACGCAGATTCTTGCAAGTCACAGCTAGTTGCTTCCCCCTCTTTTTCTATTTTTCTGTTATATCCCCCTCCCCAATTCTTGTTTGTTACATCTCACTGAGGTGAATTTATATTTTATCTTCTTTCCCAATATTTTTGTTCTGTATGATTTTTGTGTGATTAAGGCGTAAAGCGAAACATTACAACTATGTGCTGGTTAATAAATAAATCTGTTGCTAGTTTTAAGTAGTTTTTAACATTTTGTTATCACAGCTTTACTGCAGTGGCCTTGGTTATACTTGGTTTTATATGTACAAATACCCACAAAACTGTGCAAATAAAAGAAAACCAGTCCACCACACATGTTTCTATCCTCTACATCAGTGGCCTGTCCTACCATCAGGGTAGACACCTTGACTGCAGACATCAGATGGGCGTATTACTGACCTTCTAGGGACACCGTTTTCTACAGACTAGCCACCTCTACATAGGGCTCAAACTCAAACACACAAATAAAAAAAACACAAACACACACAAACAAAACGCAAACAAAAACAAGGAAAGAAACACACTAACAAACACACAAACAAACAAAGAAACACAAATAAACACGAACAAAGAAACAAAAAAACACACACAAACAAACAAACAAACACTAATAAACAAACGCCAATAAACAAAAACACAACAAACACAAACAAGCAAAAACAAATAAACAGACAAATCCAACCAAACAAAAAAAAACAAACACAAACAAGCACGAACAAACACACACGCACACAAACAAACACACACCAAAGAAAAACAAAATGTTGGTGCGTGAGCAGATCTCAGAATCCAGAACTTGCTCACAGGTTAGGACCTGGTCACGTGGTAGGAGCTGGTCACAGAGTAGGACCTGGTCACGTGGTAGGACCTGGTCACATGGTAGGACCTGGTCACAGGGTAGGATGATTTCAGCGTCAGACCTCCTCAGAATAATATCAATAATTGTTCGTCCAGACACAATTCCACCCGCAAAAACTGGAGACGTCAACTCAGAGCTGAATATATCGCCCCTTGAATTTTGCAGCAATATTCCAGGCAGACCGAGTCTTCTTTATCAAGAAAATGGATGGCGATTGATTAACTAGGGAGCTAGAGATGTGGATTTCATCCGCGTCTAATAAGTTTCCGCTTGCGTGGAAAGATTTCCGTGGATGATTTGTCTTAAAAACGGCACTATATTTCAACAATGTATTTTTAGCGTAGCAGTTACAGGTTACAGTTACACGTTACAGGTTACAGTTACAGTTATAGTTACAGGTTACAGGTTACAGTTACAGTTGCAGTTATAGTTACAGTTAAAGTTAAAATTCCATTTATAGTTACAGTCACCAGTTACATGAAGGAAGATTTTCTATAGTTATTTCTAGTAAAAGCGGTTAGTGAGAAATCTCTGAGCCACACACCACTGTCACAGACCACTAGAGTCACAGACCACTGTCACAGACCACTGTCACAGACCACTAAAGTCACAGACCACTAGAGTCACAGACCACTAGATTCACAGACCACTAGAGTCACAGAGCATTAGAGTACAGACCACTAAAGTCACATACTTCTAGAGCCACAGACTACTAGAGTCACAGACCATTAGAGTCACAGACCACTAGAGTCACAGACCATTAGAGTCACAGACCACTAGAGTCACAGACCATTAGAGTCACAGACCACTAGAGTCACAGACCATTAGAGTCACAGACCACTGTCTTATATAGTACAGGAGTCTGTATTAACAAGTGGACAAAAAGTCGTGGTGAGTACTGCCTCGAAGCGTGCAGCGTGTAGCTCATGTCAAGCTGAGAGTAGAGAAATGTTCGCATGAGAACCACAAGTTTGTGAATGAAGGAGGCACTTCTTATATCAGATTAGGGCCACCAAGTCTTGAAGGCTTGGGAATCTCAGTGCAGACAAAGTCTATAGTGAGTCTTATAGAAGACACTCTTTCATGATTTCAGACAGACAAGCTTGCTGAGCATGATAAGCCGAGAAGTAGAGGACAAACATGAGAAAGGAAGGTAGTGGAGCCTTGGGAGCAAAACCAGTAGTAGTAGTAGCAGTAGTAGTAGTAGTAGTAGTAGTAGTAGTAGTAGTAGTAGTTAGTAGTAGTAGTAGTTTTAGTAGTAGCAGTAATAGTTGTAGTTGTAGTAACAGTAGTAGTAGTTGTAGTAGTAGTACTAGTAGTAGTAGTAGTAGTAGTAGTAGTAGTAGTAGTACTAGTAGTTTTAGTAGTATTACTAGTAGTAGTTATAGTAGTAACAGTAGTAATTGCAGTAGTAGTAGCAGTAGTTGTATTAGTAGTAACAGTAGTAGTAGTAGTTGTTGTTGTAGTAACAGTAGTAGTAGTAGCAGTAGCATTAGTTGTAGTTGTAGTTGTAGAAGTAGTAGGTGTAGTAACAGTAGTAGTAGCAGTAGTATTAGTTGTAGTAGTAGTAGTAGTAGTAGTTGTTGTTGTTGTTGTTGTTGTAGTTGTAGTAACAGTAGTAGGAGTAGTTGTAGTAGTAAAAGTAGTAGTAGTAGTAGTAGTATTTGCTTTTGTTGTTGTTGTTGTTGTTGTTGTGATAGTCAGAATAGTGCAGCATGGAGCATAACTAATCACAAAATAGGAAGATATATAAACAAGCCTCCAGCCAGTGTTTATTTTTATTCATACATTTTAAGAAGTTGAACTGTTCACAAAAAAATGTCGGGGAATTCAGCGACTGCACAAAATGGACTGCACAACGTTGGAGTAATAGCACTGGATATTTTCTTCAAATGTATACGAAGTGGCAGATCTGTGTATGGATATCATACAAGGTCCGATGTCGCCGAAAGAGCGCATACAAAGATAAATGCTGTGTACACTCTCTCCAGAAAAGGCGGCTGTGGTCCAGCGGATTCTATAAAACTGTGATCTGTAGGGAAACGAAGAAGCTGATGGACTTGAGAAAGCAGACAGAAGACAACCTTGACATCAACAGCCTGTCTCATACAGTGAAACCAAAGCTATAATCAAGCAGTAGTATAACAAGTTGTGGACTGACCAGCACAAGGCACCATGTAACGACATCATGCCACATCTCTCACGTCAAGAAGAGACCAACATCTCCAGATCAGGCGCGAGACACTGACAAGTGCTGGCACACTGGTGTTGTCTCCGCCTGACAGCACGCATGACTGCACATGCCAGACAGACATCCAGAGTACATCCTTCAACGCTGCCACTTCCACAAAGAAGCCAGAACCCAGATCTGGGCACAAGGAGCCACGCTGGAAGTTAAACTTCAGGAGCAAATCATGACCTTCAAAAGACAGCACAGTTTATCCGGACAAACGGACAAAAAATATAGATGTCTGAGGCTAGAACTATGGGTCACAGAAGAAGAAGAAAAAGAAGAAGAAGAAGTGTAAATGTGAACGTCAGCTTAAGTCTGAATACGTCGCTTTGACCTACTCGTTCTCTAGCACCAGAAAGTGCAGTACTATCATTTTTTTCCCTTGTTTGTAACTTTCGTCATATTTTTCTTTCGCTTTTTAAACCCTTAAATTATTATTTTTAAAATATATTTTAAAACAGGAATGCCCATTGTTTTCCTTCTTTAAAAACAGGAATGTCCACTGTTTTATTTCTTTAAAAACAGCAATGTCCACTGTTTTACTTCTTTAAAAACAGCAATGTCCACTGTTTTACTTCTTTAAAAACAGAAATGTCCACTGTTTTACTTCTTTAAAAACAGCAATGTCCACTGTTTTACTTCTTTAAAAACAGCAATGTCCACTGTTTTACTTCTTTTAAAACAGCAATGTTCACTGTTTTCCTTCTTTAAAAACAGGAATCTAAATGACATGCCGCGTGGCGTAGGCGATCATTTCTCTCCACAATTCCCTGTCTTTTGCGTTGATTATGAGATCTGCCGGTGACTTTCTTCCTAGCCACACTGACCGCCTATCCTGTAACTTCTCTCTTTGTCTTTCCCTGTCTCTCCATCTCTCAATTTTTCCACTTGCCACAGTGTGTTCCAGTTTTCCTCTTCTCAGGAAATGTCCTATAAATCTCGCTTGTCTGCCTCTGATCTTTGCTATAATTTGCTTTTTAACTCCAGCCTCTCTTAAGACTTCTTCATTGGTTTTCTTGGCTGTCCATGGTACCTTCAACATTCTTCTTATAAACCACATTTCCATGGCCTCTGTTTCTCACTGTACTCTCTTATTCATGGACCATGTTTTACACCCATAAAACAAAATTGGCTCGATGTAACATTTAAGTACTCGGAATCTTGTTTCCATCGATATGGATCTGTTGCACAAGATGTGTCTCATTTTCTGGAATGCTAATTTGGCCCGAGCACGTCTGCTTTTTATTTTGTTGTGACATTTCCTTTCAGTTGTTATAACCGTTTCTAAGTACTTGAATTTATCAACTTGTTTCAGATTTGTGCCATCAATGTTAATGCTATATTTTGGTGGTATTCTTTTCTTTGAGATGAACATCACTTCAGTCTTCTTTTTGTTCAGGCTGAGGTCTTTATTTTTACTTTCACGAACTACAATGTCCAGAAGAGCCTGTAGCTCCCCTTCACTTTTAGCAATCAGAACTGTGTCGTTTGCATATCGTAAGTTGTTACGGTTGTACCCGCCAATTGATATTCCTGGCATGTTCTTTATATTTCTCATTATGTTTTCGCAGTACATGGAGAAGAGGTCAGGAGAGAGAACATATCGTTGTCTCACTCCGAGTTTTATGTCTTGGAATGCACCCATTTGGTTCTCAACCTTTATTGCTGTTGATTGCTGCCAATACATGTGTTTGATAAGTTTCAGATCTTTCTCATCTATGTTGATGTCTTTCAGCATCTGTATGTCTCACTTTATCGAATGCTTTACAGTAGTCTATGAAGCATAAGCATAGGAATGTCCATTGGTTTCCCTCTTTAACAACAGGAATGTCCATTGTTCTCCTTCCTTAACAACAGGAATGTCCATTGTTCTCCTTCTTTAACAACAGGAATGTCCATTGTTTTCCCTCTTTAACAACAGGAATGTCCTTTGTTTTCCCTCTTTAACAAAAGGAATGTCCTTTGTTTTCCTAATCATTTCTCAGTCACTTGTACTTAATATCTTTCTATCTTTTTTCACGGACAACTCGTATATATATAAATATATATTTGTGTGTGAGAGTGTGTGTGTGTGTATGAGAGAGAGAGAGAGAGAGAGAGAGAGAGAGAGAGCTTTCCCCTTTGCTCTGACCTTGCACTGTTACTAGCGTTTAGTCGGGATGTATCTTTTGTGTTCCCGCTAACCAGAAAGCTGCCTAATTGTTCCAGGTAAAGTATGGGTCAACTGGACCTTTCTGAGGCCTTCGAAAGGTTTGTCTCGCTCTGATTTTATGTTTGAACTTGGAACACCAACTACCAGACGTCAGTCACGATTCTGTGAAAGCTGGAAAAATGTCTGATCGAATTTAATTTGATCGATCAATATTTGTTCCGAATATGCAGCTGGAAGTTTAGAGTGTTTTACAAACAAACATTGCAGCGATAAAATATTGAAAACTGGCAGTATTCACAGCGGACGTTGAAATGAAGCACCATTTGTTAACTGGTGCCAGTAGTCTGGACTGCTGTAATCACCAACATTTATGATTTCATGGGCGGCGCTTCGCTAACATTTAATGGGGCAAATAATTTTAACATTCTTGAAATAAGCTCATCATAAAATCCACAATTTTTTTCTTCTCGAAAAATGAAAATTAGCTTGGCAAATACTAGAAATATCTTTTTAGCGATTGAAAAAAAAGTGAGAAATCCAGATCTATAAGTGTTCAACTTGCAGTTTGTCGTTAATGTAAATATTCCAAACGGGAACTGGGCTAATTAGTTGGTTTTCATCGCCTTTCTCTAGCCTAATCGCATTCTTATGTTTCCATCCAGTACAATCTATTTATAGATTCTCTACTTCCGGCGATTTACTTCTTTGTTAGCGTACTCTTCCACTTTGGCACCGAAGGCCACAGTTTATCTCTCCGCTGAGGTGAGAAGAGACAGGGAGCTGATAATGAGTAGATGTAACTGTTTAGTGGCAGGAGTAAAGCAAATACGTGTCAGTGGATGGCTGTCATCACAAGGAGGCTGACGTGATTAGATGGGGGGAAAATCACGTACTCGAAATATTACAAGAGGCTGATGACCGCTGGGTAGGGAAGCGAGTGTGTGTGAGTGTATGTGTGTGTGAGTGTTGGGGGAGGGATGATGTAGGAGCCTGCTGATGTTGGTCTGTAAATTCAGCGAGTGAATGAGCCTGTGAATCATGGGCTGTATGCGTAAACGATCGGTGCGTGCATGGGAGAAATGTAAAGACACGGGCTAATGAGTTAAATCAATGTATGTAAACACGTACAACATGGCCTTGTTTGGTAAACATTGGACGGACAAATAAATCAGATTTACCTGCTCAAATTTACATGAAGCTTAAAACTGAAGTTTAGCGTGATATTTTTTTTAAGCCAAAATTTAACGATGCATAATTTATTAAGAGAGTTTAACATGCTATTTTTAAGCCACAGTTTAACGAGGTATCATTTAGTAAGAGAGTTTAACATGCTAGTTTAAATCAAAGTTTAACAAAGCGTCATTTATTAAACCAAAATTTAGCATATCATTCAGTGAATAAAAAAACTTTAGTAGGGGATTAATAGGCCATAGCTTACCATGGTGAACCACATTCTACAATGGTGAACTACATTCTACCATGGTGAACCACATTCTACCACGCGAACCACATTCTACCATGGTGAACCACATTCTACCATGGCGTTACCAGGAAAGCCCTTGTTCACAATATCAACATCACTTACATCACTCAGCATCATCAGGTGTCGCTTTGACAGTTATGGACGATGGAACATCTGATTTTTCGCGATATTTGATAAACTTCATATCAGATCATATTTGATGTACATGGTATCAGATCATATTTGATGTACCTGGTATCAGATCATATTTGATGTACCTCGTAATAGATCATATTTGATGTACCTGGTATCAGATCATATTTGATGTACCTGGTATCAGATCATATTTGATGTACATGGTATCAGATCATATTTGATGTACCTGGTATCAGATCATATTTGATGTACCTCGTAATAGATCATATTTGATGTACCTCGTATCAGATCATATTAGATGTACCTCGTAATAGATCATATAGGCAAACTTTCTTTTTCTATGTTACATCTGTCTTTCACAATTTCTCATTAAGTCAGCGAAAATGTGCACGCTGCATCATACTTTCATGCGCTGAATAATGTGGGGAGTAAATAATGTCCAAACTTGAATGCACACGACGTAAGGGAAATCGATCTTGCAACATAAACATGGCTGCTCGCTACTCTCCCTAGTTGCGCCAATAGAACACAGTATTAGTAGAACTACTCAAGAGAGACAACTCAGAAAATTATGATTGACAGCTCACACAGTCAATACCAAAAGACCGTCTTCAATATGAAACAAAGTTTAACAAAACTTCCCCAAAAATCAGTTTCCCGTGGCGCTAGAATGTAAACCTCAGGCTCATATCATTGCTTAGATCCTGGTAAACTTAGCGATAGCCTCACTCAAAAATAGAAATCGATGTTTCAAGTGTTTTTGGTCAGTACAAAGTGAGGTTGTGGTTCTCTCGTGTTTTATCACATCTTTGGACACGAGACGTCGAAGTGGAACATTTTTAACATTATGAAATCTGGGAGAGATGCAATATACGGTCTTCATTTTTCTGTTTGTGGTAGTTTTTTTTTCTTGTTTGTGATGTTTGTTGTTCCATATACCACCACCACCACCCACTACTACTACTATACTACTACTACTACTACTACTACTACTACTACTACTACTGCAACCTGCTAACTACTACTGCCACTACTATTACTATTACTACTACTAATGCTACTGCTACTACTAATGTTACTACTACTACTACTACTACTACTATTACTACTACTAATGCTACTACTACTACTACTACTACTACTACTACAGCCACTACTACTACTACTACTACAACTACTGGCACTACTACTATCACTACTACTACTGCTAATGCTACTACTACTACTAATGCTACTACTACTGCCACTACTATTGCTACTAATACTACTGACACTACTACTACTACTACTACTACTACTACTATACTACTACTACTACTACTACTACAGACATTTACTGACAAGTCTGTGGCAGACTTTCATCGCTGAGCTTATTTGTAAGCCTATGTTCTCATCCTCGGACTATTTCTTTCGCTTCTTCTTAACCTCTCTCTATCTATCTATCTATCTATCTATCTATCTATCTATCTATCTATCTATCTATTTATCTATCTATCTATCTATCTATTTATCTATCTATCTATCTATCTATCTATCTACCTACCTACCTACCTACCTACCTACCTACCTACCTACCTACCTATCTATCTATCTATCTATCTATCTACCTACCTACCTACCTACCTACCTACCTACCTACCTATCTATCTATCTATCTATCTATCTATCTATCTATCTATCTATCTATCTATCTATCTATCTATCTATCTATCTATATCTATCATTTGACCAGAACTGATACAGCACCTATGTATTACCTACTACATTACGTACAAATCTAGTGACCTACAAGGTCCGACAGTTAAGTCATGAGACTGATTTTATTATGGCCAAGACAAAAATGCCATCTATGAAGCAAAGCATGGAATCTAAGTAGGTAACCTTCATCTAAGATCTGGCAAATTTTAATCGCCGCCCGATAAGCGGACGACAAACAAGCCGCCACTTTGTTGACATAGTCATAAGTGCATTATTACGTAATCAGCGTGGAGCAAAAAGCTAACATTAAATTCTGTTTAAAACTCAGGAAAAGTGCTATGAGACAGTTGAAGTGATGCGATAAGTTTATGTGGATAATTGTTTATCTCGTGCACAGATATTCAGGTGGTATTCACGATTCAAAAGTGATGTGGAAACGATTACAAATGCAACTAGACATTTACGCCCAATTTCTAATCGTAATGAGGAACTCATGGCAAAAGTCAGAGAACGGATACAATAAGATCGTTATTTGACTGTGAGGATGATGGCAGATGAATTTGATGTTAACCGAGAGACCATTCGTAAAATTTTAGTTGACGATTAAGGCAAGAAAAAAGTTGCTTGGCAGCTTCTACCACATTCGCTGTCTGATGACCAAAAACATCAGCATGTTGAGTACGCAAAAGACATCATAAAAACGTGTCGCAGAAATAAACATTTCTTAAATTTGATTGTTGCAGAGGATGAAACATGGATTTTTCCGCTATGATCCCACAACTAAACGCCAGAGTGCTTAGTGGAATTCATCATCATCACCAAAAGGCAAACAAATTCGTATTCGAAAGTTAAGACAATGTTGGTGTGCTTCTACGACAGCAAAGGCGTTATTCACAAAGAATTTATTCCAGAGGCACAGATTGTCACTGCCAAAGTTTATTTAAGTATTTGAAACGCCTATTGAAAAGGATTCTCCAAGTCAGACCCGAATATTCAACACCTGGGAGTTTTTCCTTCTTCATGATAATGCACCTGCTCACCGGGCGGTAGTTGTACAGGAATTTTGTGCCCCAGAAACAAGTGTGTGTTCCCCAGATTTGTCTCCCTGCGATTATTTTCTATTCCCAAAATTAAAGTTACCATTGAAAGGACGCTTCTTTGACGATACTGATGACATCCAAAGGGACGCAACATCGAGTTTAAGAGTCATACCAACAGAAGAACTGCAGAGGTCTTTCCAGCGATTGTTAGATCGTGCCACTTGCTGTATCAATGCACAAGGGGCTTACTTTGAATAAAGTACGGCTTATATCTTCAACTGTTGTTTATTTTATATGTAATTCGTCTCATTACTTAATTGTCGGACCTTGTATAACTACATCTTGTATTCCGTGCACTCTCTGCAACTTTCTAACTTAAGAATTGTGGACACTTTTCTCACCTGAACTGAAGCTTGGTCTGAGAAATTGGAGTTTTGGACATCAATCTCATTCGAGTTTAAAGCTTGACAGACTCTTTCAGATTAGGAGTGTGAATCTTGACGAATTCTCTCAGACTTGTATTAAGAGATTTGACAGACTCTCTCAGACTTGGAATGTGAATCTTGACGAATTCTCTCAGGCTTGTATTGTGAGACATTACAGACTCTCAGACTTGGAGTGTGAAACTTGACGAATTCTTTCAGACTCTCTTAATTCTCCTGTTAATTTATTCTCTTTGAACAAATGTTACATTGAAACAAAAACAGTCAGCGATTTATGTAGTCTTTAAATATTTGTTTAAAAAGTCAAGAGCTTACTGACTGCCTGACTTTGTTTAACCTTTGTTGGGAACGAGCTCACTGACTGGCTGACTTTGTTCAACTGTTGTTGGGAAGGTGTCGTCTTTTCAGACATAGTGCTGCTTATGTGTCAGGGTAGGGAGCCATAGGCTAGAAATCCTCTTTCTTGCAAAGCAGCTTGTTTGTCGAGTTTAGCATTGGTCAGTGAGACCTGTGCTACGTCGGCCTAGCATCGGTCAGTGAGACCTGTGCCACGGTGGCCTAGCATCGGTCAGTGAGACCTGTGCTACGACAGCCTAGCACCGGTCAGTGAGACCTGTGCCACGGTGGCCTAGCATCGGTCAGTGAGACCTGTGCCACGACAGCCTAGCACCGGTCAGTGAGACCTGTGCCACGGTGGCCTAGCATCGGTCAGTGAGACCTGTGCCACGACAGCCTAGCATCGGTCAGTGAGACATGTGCCACGGCGGCCTAGCATCGGTCAGTGAGACCTGTGCCACGCCCGGGACCTGCTTAGATGCTGTCTTATCCTCCTGGATTGTCGGGTTTTGATGTGAAGAAGTCATCACTAGCAAGTTCTCGTCGCTGTCACTGTCACTAGATATAAGAGCAGATCTCAAGTTCTGGCTGCATTCAGCTCAAGGACATCAGAAGAATGAGAAGACGTGCAGATTTTTCTGTCTAAACGTCTTCTCCTAGCACCTCTAGATGCTCCTCCACGTAGCTTCAGCAGCTCTTGACAAAGCCGACTCGTTGTTGTAATATCTTTAGGTGAGGCACGAAGCTTCATGATTCATTGCGCCTACATGCTCCTACATCCACAAGGCTCTGTCTCTGCTGCAGTATCTCTGAGTGTTTCGTGCTGTGTAAAAGAGCATTTTTAGGCCTAATCGTCGTGTAGAAAAAAAAAGGTTTGTATCGACGCAAATAAATTCTAAAAATTGGAAAAGCAAACAGTGGGAAGATCACGACACGACGGAACAGCCCCAGAGCCAAGCACTCGATATCCAGGGGAGACCACTCCGAGCTCATTTCACTTTGGTCCTGGAAAGAACGGCATTCCTTTCTTTTTAGCTGACCCGGATACGGCAGTGATCGATATCCTCAGCTCTGACCTGCCCAAAGTCCGAGACACCAGAGTATGTGCACACATAACGATATGACATTTACCTTGGTTGCCATTTTCTTTCTGTGACAGCATGTTTACATAATATATATATATATATATATATATATATATATATATATACATATATATATATACATATAGACATATATGATTTTTCACTTGTCTGAGATACGAAGATGTGAGAATAGATGAGAGATATATATGTGAGAACAGCTGATGATAGAATAGGAAAGTAAAGAATGTGATAGAATTGTGTTCACTAAAGCGTGTAGTATTTAGAACAACATGAACGTGAACTTAGTTTCTTGCTTCTCCCATGGATCCAAGCAGTGTTGATGTAACCTGAAGAATGTAAAAATTGTTTCATTTTTCTTGAGAATAATGTAGGTCCGATACTTATGTTGTAGTGCTTCGTTGTGGATCCACGGAGAACTTTTCATAGAGCTTGTAAGCTGGTAGAAAATTTTCTTTCATGATGCGTGACTGCCATCTTATGTGAGAGCGAGTGTTACCCTCTTTCTTCCTTATATGGCCAACTAGTTCTCGCCAAGGAGAGGAGTGGTTGTTAAGTTGTTATACTCACTATTTCCTACATCTTCCCTGATCACCATCCATTTTCTTCATAATAAATATATATTTCTTTGATCTCACTAAATTTGAGAGTCAGCGGTTCTCATACTGTTGTAATTGCCTGGTTTATTGTTCAATTAGCATTTTGTTAGATTGAACAAATATAGCAGATAGTAATAGTAGTAACCATAAAGTAGATACCAACACCCATATTTAACACATTAGTCTCCTAACGTATCCAGATAATATATGATTATATTGACAGTAATTTCTAAAATATTTTTTAAAAGCCGATAATCAGCATCATATCGTTGTGGAATTCTTCACTTCGTGATCACTAATTCAAATTTTTTCACTTCGTAATTTAGAAATTCTAGAATTGTCCACTTCATGAGTCACTAGTTAGAGAACTGCACGATTAGAGATTCTCTATTTCTAGAATTGTCCACTTCATGAGTCACTAGTTACAGAACTGCATGATTAGAGATTCTCTATTTCTAGAATTGTTTGCCTCGTGATTCATTACTTCTCGAGATTTTCATGAAAACTGTATCAGCTGATTATTAGAGGAATCATCTTTGTTCAGGGATGTCTCTTCATCTCAAGTCTGGCACAAATTAATCAACTCTCTCTCTCTCTCTCTCTTTCTCTCTCTCTCTCAGTCTCTGTCCATCTGTCTGTCTGTCTCTGTCTACCTATTTGTCTGTCTCCAGCAGTCTGTCAGCTTTCATCTTCCTCTCTCTATCTCTCCTAGTGTCTCATTGCTTGTCTGTCTCTAATATTTTGCCTTATTTTATCTGTCTGTTTCTTTTCTGTCTACTTGCGTGTCTTTATTTATCTGCCTTTTAATCTCTATCAATCTGCTTCTCTGCCAGTCTGTGTACATCTGTTTCTCTCTCACACCCTCCACCCACACACAATCGCACGAACACAACTTGTCCCTTGCTTTTATTTCACACAAGATCAAGGTTGAAGCAGTTTTCTTAATTCGCTCTATTTCTGCTCCGTGTCTTTCACATGTTAGAGCGATGCTATATTACTCATGTCTATATTTAGTATGAGTGGTTAGAGCATTCGTCTAGCAACCAAATGGTCGAGGGTTCGAATCCCCAGCTGAGCGGGATTTTTTTTCCGACCAATACGGCCCCGAGGTCGACCCAGCCTCGTAAAATGGGTACCAGAGAAAATCTGGGAAGTAAAGGCAGCGAGGAAAGGAACTGGTCACCCTACCTCATACGCTGATGACCCAGCATAATGAGGTCTCTAACGCTTCACCCCCTACGGCATTTGCTATGGGACTATCTTTTTCTATATTTAGTAATATATTTAGATGGAATAATGTCTGAAAAGCTGAGAAACACATAAATGCCTTTGAATGTAAATGCTACAGAAGAGTTCTTCAAATATCATGGACACAAAAAAAGAACAAATATATCTATATTACAAGAGCTTAATATTGAAGAAGGCTGGCTAGTAAAGAGGATTAAAGAGAGAAAACTTAAATATTATGGACACATTAAACGTCATGATAATCTACAGAAGACCGTCTTGGAAGGGTACATAATGGGAAAAAGAAAGAGAGGAAGACCAAGGCGAAGATGGCTGCAAGACATCGTTGATGATCTGCAAATGGATGCATCAGCGGCAGGCCATCTTGCTCACAACCGAAAGGTCTACAGGAGTGCTGTCAGGGAGGCAAAGTTCCGCAAAGGACATGCAAATGAATGAATGAATGAACCGTCTAAAATTGTCAACATCATTAAGGATTTCTACAAAGGATATGTTTGTGCAGTCAACACAGAAGAAGGAATGAGCAAACGGTTCCAGATTGAAACAGGCATGAAACAAGGATGTATACTGTTTCCCTTGCTTTTTTTAAATTGCCATAGACTTCATAATGAAAAAATGTTGCACAGGTAAAACGTGCACTGTTTAGATACATGAGACCCAGATAGAAGATCTTGATTTTGCTGATGACATAACTCTTATCAGTGACAATGTGAATTCCATGCAAGAAAAAACTGATACCCTGTCTTCACTGGCTAGTAAAATAGGACTTGAAGTTAACAAGGGAAAAAAATAATGAAAATTCCTATATCTCAAGAAGGAAAAACAAACGTAGAAGGAAATATCTGTTGAAGAAGTAAACCATTTTGCATACCTCGGCAGCTACATAGAACAGGCTGGTGACATCAGAAAGGAAGTTAGAATTGCAAAAGCAACATTGACCTTCAAGAATCTTGAGAAAATATGGCACTCAAAAGTTAGAAGCACAAAACTAAGCTAAGATTACTCAATTCAAATGTGATATCCACCCTCATTTATGCATGCGAAAGCTGGAAAACAACTAAAGAAATAGACAAGAAATTAGACTCTTTTGAAAACAAATGCCTAAGGAAAATACTCAGCATCAAGTGGAATGAATTCAAGAACAATGCAGAGATAAGACAGATGACTGAACAACAACCAGTCTCATGGGTGATCAGGAAAAGGAGATGGACATATGTCGGTCACGTGATGAGAAGAAACAGAGAATCCCACAACAAGCTATCAAGTGGAACACAACAGGCCGAAGAAAAAGAGGCAAACCATGGAAAACTAAAAAGAGGACATTGTTAAGAGAGGCCAAACTATTAGGCATAAAACCCCTTGATGAGGTTTAAAAGCTCGCCGAAAACATGAAAAATTGGCGAACTACCTTGCGAGCCCTATGTGACGTTTAACGGCACGGGAAGGATGTAAGATATTTAGTAACATCATACTGTTACATGCACGAGCAGATAACAGACTGTAACAATGTAACAATGTTGACATAAGCTCAGTTGACATGACATGACGAGTTCGTGACCTAAATGAAACCATGCAGACCTGGAAATAAACACATAAAGAACACAATGTCAGACTGGACTTGCTTACCTAAATCTAATCTGTACCTAGCAATACCTACGCAACTTACAAACATTCGTGTGTGTGTGTGTGTGTGTGTGTGTAATCAAATATCACAACAATTCCGTTTTTCTGAGAAACACTGAGATATTTACATATAGCTTCTATGACATTTCCGATTCTCGTCGACGGAAAAAAACTATATGATAAGTGTTTAGTTTAAAATTTCCAACTCTCGTCGACGGAAAAAAACTATATGATAACTGTTTAGTTTAAAATTTCCAACTCTCCTCGATGGAACAATACTAAGTGATAAAAGTGTTTAGTTTAAAATTTCCAACTCTCCTCGATGGAACAATACTAAGTGATAAAAGTGTTTAGTTTAAAATTTCCAACTCTCCTCCATGGAACAATACTAAGTGATAAAAGTGTTTAGTTTAAAATTTCCAACTCTCCTCCATGGAACAATACTAAGTGATAAAAGTGTTTAGTTTAAAATTTCCGACTCTCCTCCATGGAACAATACTAAGTGATAAAAGTGTTTAGTTTAAAATTTCCAACTCTCGTCGACGGAACAATACTAAGTGATAAAAGTGTTTAGTTTAAAATTTCCAACTCTCCTCGACGGAACAACTACACGATAATTATTATATTTTTCTTTTTAAAAGTCGTTTAACGGTTCGTAGAAAATGAGGCGTTAATTTTTTTTAACCCGTCCGTCCGTTTGTCATCTCTTTGTTTATTTGTCTATCTGCCAATGGCTAGCCTCTCTCTCTCTCCCTCTCCCTCTCACTGTCTCTCTCTCTCTCACACACACACACTCACACATCATAATGCGTCTGTATAAATTTAATCTGACTGACTAAATAATACAACAATACAGACGAGAAGAAAAGATTGGAGCCACCTCTCAACACACACGCACACAAGCTCTCACACACTCACACACTGTCACACAGCCTCACTCTCGCCAGAAGCCACGAACACGTTAATAATTAATAACTGAAGAGAAATTTTACAACAAGCAGGGGCAGGTAATCCAGGGACGTAAAACGACTGCTAGAAGCAGCAAGTACAGTTCTTGCGTTCTTTATCCAATAGACGCCAACTTTTCTCTGGTGCAGACTGTAAGGGCTACTTTGATTGGCTGACGCAGTTTTAACTTGGCGAGATAAAGGCCTTTGGTAGAGATTTGAAGAGCAAAATAAATGGACGTATTTAACAGTAACTAGTCTGGTAGTCGTCCAGTGGTAGAAAGAGTAACATTTATTTAGCAATAGCGAGAGTTATTCTTATTTAACGGGTGTCACAATGTTAAGATATTCATGAGTTCAGAGATTGTGATATATTCATGAATTCTGAAAATGTGACATTTTTAATAGGAGCTTAGCACACACTGTGCAGAGGTGGGAAGATAGCACATTTAACACAGGTGGGAAGATAGCACATAGGTAGGAATATGACTCGCATAGCAAAAGTGAGAATATAACACACATAACAAAAGTGATAATATAACACGCTTAGCAAACGGGAGAATATAACACGTCTAGCAAAAGTGAGAATATAACACGCATAGCAAAAGTGAGAATATAACACGCATAGCAAAAGTGAGAATATAACACGCATAGCAAAAATAAGAATATAACACGCATAGCGAAGGTAAGAATATAAGACGCCTAACAAAAGTGAAAATATAACACGCCTAGCAAAAGTGAGAATATAACACACACAGCAAAAGTGAGAATATAACACTCCTAACAAAACTGAGAATATAACGCGCCAAGCAAAAGTGATAATATAACACATATATCAAAAGTGAGAATATAATACGCCTAGCATTCATTCATTCATTCATTTGCATGTCCCTTGCGGAACTTTGCCTCCCAAACAGCACTCCTGTAGGCCTCTCGGTTGTGAGCAAGATGGCCTGCTGCTGTTGCATCCATTTGCAGATCGTCAACGATGTCTTGCAGCCATCTTGGTCTTGGTCTTCCTCTTTTTCTTTTTCCCATTATGTATCCTTCCAATACGGTCTTCTCTAAATTATCATGACGTTTAATGTGTCCAAAATATTTACGTTTTCTCTCTTTAATCCTCTTCACTAGCCAGCCTTCTTCAATATTAAGCTCTTGTAGTATAGATATATTTGTTCTTTTTTTGTGTCCACTTTGGAGAACTCTTCTGTAGCATTTGCATTCAAAGGCATTTATGTGTTTCTCAGCTGTTTTGTTAAGTGTCCAGGTCTCACAGGCATATGTTGCTATGGGAAAGATGCATAACCTTAAAAATCTTATTTTTGTGGTTCTGTCTGCTCCCCTCCACAGATTCTTTATTTGTTTTACTTTCTGAAGAGCGATAGATGTCCTCCTTTTAATTTCCCTCATTGTATCTCCATTATTAGTTAGTAGCGATCCAAGATATTCAAAACTCTTCACTTCTTCCAGTTTTTCCTCATTGATACATATTTCAGTTGCCTTGTTTGTTTGTCAGTTGTCATCAATTTAGTTTTCTTTGCATTAAGATAGAGGTTCTGCTCTTCGCTGTTCTTGCGGACTGACATAATTAGTTTTTCCATTCCTTTTTGTGTTGTGGACAGCAATACTGTGTCATCAGCATATCTAATCTCTGGTATTTCATAACCTCCAACTGTTATGTCATCGTAATATTCTTTGTCTACATCTTCTCTAACATTCCTCATTATATTTTCAGTATACAAGTTAAATAAGTAAGGCGACAATATGCACCCCTGACGGACCCCTTGTTTTATGTCAAACCAACTTGTTGTTTCACCATTTATTCTTACTGCTTCTTGTTGGTCTAGATACAGCAGTGATGTTAATTGTATCAAATGTGTTGGAAAGCCCATTTTTTCCATTATTTCCCAAAGTTTCTGGTGTTGTACACAATCAAATGCCTTTGAGTAGTCTATAAAGGATAAATATAGATTCACATTAAACTCTCTGCATTTCTCTATTATTAATCTTAGATTGAATACGCCTAGCAAAAGTGAGAATATAACACGCATAGCAAAAGTGAGAATATAACACGCATAGCAAAAATAAGAATATAACACGCATAGCAAAGGTAAGAATATAACACGCATAGCAAAAGTGAGAATATAACACGCATAGCAAAAATAAGAATATAACACGCATAGCAAAAGTAAGAATATAACACGCATAGCAAAAGTGAGAATATAACACGCAAGCAAACTTTTTTGTGTGTGTGTATGTGATAGATAGATAGATAGATAGATAGATAGATAGATAGATAGATAGATAGATAGATAGATAGATAGATAGATAGATAGATAGATAGATAGATAGATAGATAGAGAGAGAGAGAGAGGAGACCTAAGATTTCAACAAAAAACTTAACAGAAAGAAAATCTTTATTGAAAGCAAAACCAACAATATTTGCTCCAGTGAGAAGGAAAAAAAAATGCATTTATTTACGTCCCTCTCCATCAGCTTTTCTTTTTGTTGACGTTTTATTGTAGAGTTCACCACTTCCCTCTCCACGTCCTCACTGGCTTGAAGTATTTACCCATACTGAAACGCTGAAAAGCTTTTTCACGTAAAAATCTAAAAATATCTGGGTTTGCTTGCCATGTTGTAGCTTGAGCGTTTTCTCTTATATTTATTATTGATTATCTGGGCAGAAGTGTTTCTTGTATGTGTCTCCACATATATATATATATATATATATATATATATATATAGGTAAAAGGTAAAGGTAATCCTGTCATGCCTTAGAGGCACATAGGGACATGGTGTTAGTGCCCATATTTTCCTTGACCTGTCGGCACACTTGAGGGTGATATGGTCAGTATCACGCCTGGCCGCCTTTCCTTCCCCAACTCCATAAGAAGTCGGGTACCCTTTTCTACAGCTGGGTGACTGGGGTGCCTTCGGCCGGATTCGAACCCCCGACCTTCGCCATGAGAGACAAGTACACTAACCACTTCGCCACTCAGACACCCATATATATATATATATTATATATATATATATATATATATATATATATATATATATATATATATATATGTCTCTCTTTCTCTCTCTGAACCTTAAATGCCCAAGTCACATGGAGCTTCAGCAAGGGTTTTCCACAAACGCCTATCCTTTGCCTTTTTTTTCCACTCTTGCCCAAGTGAGCCCTCTATTGCTCAACATCCTCTCTGCTGTTCTTCTCCATGTCTCCTTTGGTCTGCCCTTACTTCTGTAGGTTGGTAATTGGCTGGACCAGATAATCGCGTGGTACCTCCAGAAGACAGCGAGAAAACAGAACGAGGAAGTTCTGAAAGAGGCACAAGAAACAAGGAAAATTATAACAAAGATCAGAACACGAGAACCCAGATTTGTGAGACATGTTTGGAGCAGTGGCGGACTAGAGCACCAAGTGGCAACAGGGAAGATCGAAGGAAGAAGAGGCAGAGGGAGACATAGGAGAAAAGATGTTTGATGGTTGTGGCATCCTGGTATGGGAAATGTTCAGTGACAAATCTGTTGAGATGCACAAAGGATTGAGGGTTATGGAAGGACATGATATCCTACGCCAGTGGGCAAGGACCTTGAGAGATTCAAAGGTTCAGAATCAGACTCTGGTGTCATTGCATTCAGGTCAGCCCCGTATATGCTCTGCCGTAAGCCGCAGCATCCATCCAAGACAGCATGTTTGCTAACAGTTCCCATCAAGTGCTGGTTCTTTATGATGCCTTTTCTGCCACACAGTTCACGTTTCCTACCAGCAATTTTAATTTGTCCCAGTTCCAGAATCGTTTCACAATTATGTTGTTCTTCCATTCCCGCTCTTCATTTTCATGCAGTCTGTCAAATACAGCTTAGCAATGTCGTCCTTGTCCATTCTCAGCCTGCCATTTATTTTAGCCTGTCCAGCAAATCTATCTGCCACTTCATTGCCATGTAATCCCACATGCCCTGGACAATAAAGCTATGTTAGGCTCATCACAGTTGACTGGCTTAACAGATGAACCCATTCTTTTATAAGCATTTTTTCCCCTCAATTTTACTTTTTTTGTGTGAATCCGTCACAATGACGCCGTGAACTACATCATGGGAGAACGAACGAACGAATATACTTTTTTTTTCAAAGGGTTAAGAATTGGGCATGCAGGCCAGTCTAACATTCTGCCCTTCATCATACAGCTTTCACTCAGTCACAGTCATTCAGCATTTGTTAATGAGCATAATAATCATGAAGAAACAATCAAATGATTACATAAGAGAGAGAGAGAGAGAGAAATTTCCCGAAGTTGTCTTGCCTGGCACTTCAAAATCATCACTGAAACAAAGGTTCCATATATGGGCTTGGAGATCATCCACTGGATTGACCTGGACTTGACTCTACGTAGAGAAAGAAGACAAGGAAGACACAGAGACAAACAGGCAGAGCTATCTTAAGTGAAAGAATGACAAGATGGAAAGGTGAAGGTTAGTCTCAAGTATGATGTAGCGGTTGTTACGTGTCTTGACTTTTATGAGTGTGGATGCGCAGTTGGTGATGATGATGATAATGATGATGATGATAACGACGATGGTGATGACGATGGTGATGATGAAAGCAAGGAAACGGATACTGCATTTATCTTCTATATTTCG
The DNA here is from genome assembly GCA_009760885.1 of Achatina immaculata. Taxonomy (NCBI): domain Eukaryota; kingdom Metazoa; phylum Mollusca; class Gastropoda; order Stylommatophora; family Achatinidae; genus Lissachatina; species Lissachatina immaculata. The sequence goes on from CM019716.1 coordinate 45,337,031, forward strand.
ACATCTGCCAGTTGAGAAAGACAAGACACAAAAAAAAAACAAAGAAAGATTTGTGAACCCTTTCAGGCATATAAAAAACAATCAAAAGGACAGTTTGCACGACTCCCTTGATAACGAACATCCGGCGAGTCTTTAGAGTCGAGCATTCTCAGAAATAAAATCGTCACGAGATTGGATTTTATTGGCCGCAGAGTTTTCCAAGATTTATCTGACCAGAGACCTGGGAAGGCAGCCCATCTATTCATTCATCCAGATGCTCTCTTACTGTCTTTAACCAGATTCTGCTCTACGTGCCGTTCTCCGTTCGTCCTCGCACGAAAGGCGGTAAAGATCAATTTCGGAGTTTTGGTTTTGTCTGAGAGGAGAAATCTGGCAAATGGTGATTAGTAAAATCTAGATTGACGCGGGACGCAGATAAAGTTTCCTTGGGGAAACTATGGGGGAAAAAACATATTTAGAATATTTCAGAAGTAATGTTCTTGTGGCTGGATACTGAGAAAAGTGGTAAACCGAAGAGTTTTAAGCAATATAAATCAGAATTCGATTTCTCTGATCATGAGAATCTCAGAAGTGTGTGTGTGTGTTTGTGTGCGCGTGCGCGTGCGCGTGCGTTCGTGCGTGTGTTATGATTATAGAATGCACTTTTCGTAATTTATGTCCCACACAACAGAACCTGGGTTGTGGAAGATGAGAAAGTAGAAAAACATAGTTGGCGCTGATGTTATCATAATAATGACAGCGATTGTGCTAAAACTGATGCGATTGTAAGTCCAGAGAAAGAGAGCTGACATCACACCCATCCTTCATCCTCAACTTTATCCAGGATTTAGCATCATCGCACTTGGGGCACACCCATACACGCAATTTTCTCTGTTTCAGTAACCACCGAAGAGTATAAACACCAATTGTTCCAATCAGTTGTTGATTCTGTCCTTTACCCCTCCTCACACTCTGTCGTTCACTCTCTCTCTATATATAATCAACACATGCCTTTTCCTCCTCCTGCACCAGTTCCTCGGCAACTGACTAGTATATCCGTCCTATCCATAGGAATCATACCTGTTGCAATAGCGTTACAGGCAACATGACCAGCTACTTCACCACCTCTCACTTCCGCATGACTTGGGTAATATATCAAGTCTGCGGGCGACATGGGTTGTCGCAAGAGTTGAACCAGTTCATGAAATTATCAAATCCCTCTCTATCTTACGAAGCTTTGAGGGTCCGTCACCACCTCACTGTGTGTATCATCCTCCATCTCACCACCTCACTGTGTGTATCATCCTGCCTGTCACCACCACACTGTGTGTATCATCCTGCCTGTCACCACCACACTGTGTGTATCATCCTGCCTGTCACCACCACACTGTGTGTATCATCCTGCCTGTCACCACCTCACTGTGTGTATCATCCTGCCTGTCACCACCACACTGTGTGTATCATCCTGCCTGTCACCACCACACTGTGTGTATCATCCTGCCTGTCACCACCTCACTGTGTGTATCATCCTGCCTGTCACCACCACACTGTGTGTATCATCCTGCCTGTCACCACTACACTGTTGTGTATCATCCTGCCTGTCACCACCACACTGTGTGTATCATCCTGCCAACTAGCCATGACACAGTCACTGCCTTAGATCCCATCTTCATGGTCGAGGTCATGGTAAAGGAGGACCCTGATTCTGTGCCATCTGTCAGCATTGCCTGCAGACAACGAAGCCCCATCCACTCTATTTGGCTCGCAGCACTGACCCGTCTGTGAAGATGTCTGGGTCACGTGGTTGAGTATGAGCGTAAACGAGCTCCTGAACTGCAAACTCCGTCCTGCCTCCCGTCCATTCCCTGCCAAACTCTGGTGAGCTTGCTAGTATCATCTCTCACTTCTATCTACTCTGGTGAGCCTGCTAGTATCATCTCTCACTTCTATCTACTCTGATGAGCTTGCTAGTATCATCTCTCATTTCTATCTACTCTGGTGAGCTTGCTAGTATCATCTCTCACTTCTATCTACTCTGGTGAGCTTGCTAGTATCATCTCTCACTTCTATCTACTCTGGTGAGCTTGCTGGTATCATCTCTCACTTCTATCTCTGGTGAGCCTGCTAGTATCATCTCTCACTTCTATCTACTCTGGTGAGCTTGCTAGTATCATCTCTCACTTCTATCTACTCTGGTGAGCCTGCTAGTATCATCTCTCACTTCTATCTACTCTGGTGAGCCTGCTAGTATCATCTCTCACTTCTATCTACTCTGGTGAGCCTGCTAGTATCATCTCTCACTTCTATCTACTCTGGTGAGCCTGCTAGTATCATCTCTCACTTCTATCTACTCTGGTGAGCCTGCTAGTATCATCTCTCACTTCTATCTACTCTGGTGAGCCTGCTAGTATCATCTCTCACTTCTATCTACTCTGGTGAGCCTGCTAGTATCATCTCTCACTTCTATCTACTCTGGTGAGCCTGCTAGTATCATCTCTCACTTCTATCTCTGGTGAGCCTGCTAGTATCATCTCTCACTTCTATCTCTGGTGAGCCTGCTAGTATCATCTCTCACTTCTATCTACTCTGGTGAGCCTGCTAGTATCATCTCTCACTTCTATCTACTCTGGTGAGCCTGCTAGTATCATCTCTCACTTCTATCTACTCTGGTGAGCCTGCTAGTATCATCTCTCACTTCTATCTACTCTGGTGAGCCTGCTAGTATCATCTCTCACTTCTATCTCTGGTGAGCCTGCTAGTATCATCTCTCACTTCTATCCAATCCCCTCCTTCTGCACGAATGAGTATTTCAGCCTCAGCCATCCATGAACTACCACATTTAATACGACAACCTTCCATTACCGCAAGTGGTTTACGCAAGGGGGTGAGTGGTGTTCATAGACTTAGTGCTCACACACACACATGCGCTGCTGCTTTACTTTAGCCTGGACAACTTAGTCAGGTCTGAGCTGTCCCTCGTGGTAGCCAACTCTGACCAGAAGATCAGGTTTTGGAATCTGTTAGAGCAGGAATTCTTAGTCAGGTTAGTAATATTCCTGGAGTGTCTGGGGTGGGGGAGGAGGGGGAGTTCATTTCTCTGAACAGTTTTTAAAAGTCTTTTGGTAGACTAGAATTTTCTTTCTGCTATTCTGTTGGTAGACTGGACTTTTCTTTCCTCTATTCTGTTGGTAGACTGGACTTTTCTTTCCTCTATTCTGTTGGTAGACTGGAATTTTCTTTTCGCTATTCTGTTGGTAGACTGGAATTTTCTTTCCGCTATTCTGTTGGTAGACTGGAATTTTCTTTTCGCTATTCTGTTGGTAGACTGGAATTTTCTTTCCGCTATTCTGTTCCTTGCTGTAAAACCAAAGTATTGGTATTTTTTCTGTGATATTGGCAAGAATGATAATGATGAGAATGAGAATTATTTGGATATTTTGATGAAAGGGTCATGGGGTAATACAGGACAAACCACTTGGGAGTGAGGGGGTCAGTCTGTAACTGTAAAACTGTCACATATTTGTGTGGGGCAGTAGTTCGAGGAGATGTGACTGCGACAGATTTGTGTGGGGCAGTAGTTCGAGGAAATGTGACTGTGATAGATTTGTGTGGGGCAGTAGTTCGAGGAAATGTGACTGTGACAGATTTGTGTGGGGCAGTAGTGCAAGGAAATGTTACTGTGACAGATTTGTGTGGGGCAGTAGTGCAAGGACATGTTACTGTGACAGATTTGTGTGGGGCAGTAGTGCAAGGAAATGTTACTGTGACAGATTTGTGTGGGGCAGAAGTCCAAGGAAATGTTACTGTGATAGATTTGTGTGGGGCAGTAGTGCGAGGAAATGTTACTGTGATAGATTTGTGTGGGGCAGTAGTGCGAGGAAATGTGACTGTGACAGATTTGTGTGGGGCAGAAGTGCAAGGTTGAAGCAGTTGCTTCATGACCTTAACTTTAAAGTAATGACTGTGTAGTTAAGCTTCTTTTCGTAACAAGAGTGATTAAATATTGCGATACCTTGATATAACAACTGTAAATATTGCGAAACCTTGATATTCATTCATTCATTTGCATGTCCTTTGCGGAACCTTGCGTCCCTAACAGCACTCCTGTAGGGCTCTCGGTTGTGAGCAAGATGGCCTGCTGCTGATGCATCCATTTGCAGATCATCAACGATGTCTTGCAGCCATCTTCGCCTTGGTCTTCCTCTCTTTATTTTTACCATTATGTACCCTTCTAAGACGGTCTTCTCTAGATTATCATGACGTTTAATGTGTCAAACACCTTGATATAGGAACTGCAAATATTGTGATACCTTGATATAAGAACTGTAAATACTGCGATATGTTCTTCTTATTTAAACTGTAAATATTGTGATATTTTGATATAAGAACTGTAAATATTGTGATATATTGTAAATATATTGAACTTTATTCTCACGCGTAGTCAGACAGACTAGGAAAACGCAAACGAGCCATGCTTATTTTTTGGAAGTTCCGATTAGCACGAGACATGCAAATCCGCCACCTCAGTTTAGTGTGATGCGTCAGCCTGCTAGAAGTATGCGTAGACACGTTAGATCTAGAAAATTATGTTGTAAGAATGTATATGATTTGAGACTGTATATGATATGGGATACGAGATACGACGTGATTTACAATGTGAGATGAGTAAGGCTGTACAGTTACTTTGGACTTTGAGTTATTTCGTGCTTGGGTAGTATCTCTTTCTGTCTCCGTCCTCTCGGGTGTCCCTAGAAATCAAGAAAGTAGATTTGTCTGAAGAAGATCTCATCAACAATTACAAGAAGCGAGTCGCCAGGACAAGAAAAATCAACAGCGGTCAGGCCGAGACAAGATGGAGAATTACTCCTGTAATTTCTGTGCTTCATGGAAGTAGGAGTTCTCAGATTAGTCAATATAATCTCATTCCCAGCTTCCAGATTTAGCACTCCGGCCAGAGAATGTTGATCCGAACAAAAAGATGAACATGAACTCAGAATCAAAGAATGACAGAAGAAACTCGTCCATGTGTATTGTACTGTCATGTAAGCGAAATGTAAGAGAAGATAGTTCTCATATATAAGAGAAGATACTTCTCATATATAAGAGAAGATACTTCTCATATATAAGAGAAGATAGTTCTCTTAATTTACACAAAAATAAATGGAGGCGTGACGTTTAAATAAACTTGAGGAGAAAACGATGACATAAAGTAGCAGCAATAGAAGTATTAGTTGTAGTAGTAGTAGTAGCAGCGGTAGCCGCTGTAGAAGTAGTATTAGTTGTAGTAGTAGTAGTAGTAGTAGTAGCAGCAATATAAGTAGTATAGTTGCAGTAGTAGTAACAGCAATATACGTAGTAATAGTTGTAGTAGCAACAATAGAAGTAGTAATGGTTGTAGTAGTAGCAGCAGCAACAGAAGCAGTTGTTATTGTGTAGTACTAATACCAGTAGAAGTAGTCATTGTTACAATAATAGTACTAGCAGAAGTAGTAGTTGTAGTAAAGTAGTAGTAGTAGTAGCAAAAGTATTAGTAGTAGCATAAATAGTAGAATTAATAGCACCAGCAGCAGCAGCAGTAGTAGCATAAATAGTAGAATTAATAGCACCAGCAGCAGCTGCAGTAGTAGCATAAATAGTAGAATTAATAGCACCAGCAGCAGCAGCAGCAGCAGTAGCAGAAAAAGAAGAAGAAGTTTTTTTAAAACCAGAAAACAGCCATTCAATGTTTTTTTAATCTGTTTCGCAACATCTAAGGGAGATACCGCGGTATGGTCGGGTAATGATTGAGTTAATTTTTCTTAAGAGAGGTATTTCACAATGCCACGTTAGCATTTTGTTTGTTCAGTGTGTATATGGTCTCTGTGTGTGTGTGAGTGTGTGGGAGTGGAGTGTGGAGGAAGACGCTGGAGAAGATGTAGGAGACGTGAGAAGTAAAGATGGTGAATGCTCTGATAACGACTGACTTTGTGAACGTCTCAGTACAACGGATCAGTTTAGTTCTAAAACAGACATACAAGCACAGACAAACACACACGTAATCTGGTTTCCAGTCTCTTTATGTGCTTGATTATTCCTTTTTCTGCGTCTCTGAATATGTGGGTCTTTATTCTATAGTGCTTATCTATCTATCTATCTATCTATCTATCTATCTATCTATCTATCTATCTATCTATCTATCTATCTATCTATCTATCTATCTATCTATCCATCCATCCATCCATCCATCCATCCATCCATCCATCCATCCATCCATCCATCCATCCATCTATCCATCTATCTATCTATCTATCTATCTATCTATCTATCTATCTATCTATCTATCTATCTATCTATCTATCTATCTATCTATCTATCTATCTATCTATCTGTCTGTTTGTCTGAATACATATTTACACATATTCATACATGTATACAAATGCACATAAACAGAAATACATTTAGGAAGGCATATAATCCATATCAAACAGATATTGTCAAAGTGTGAAGTTATTAGAACGAATATTATTTATAAGTTTTAAATGAGTTGGTAGGGCATTCCAAAGGTGGGCAGCTGAATAAGATAAACTTTTTTTAAACATATCAGGCCTTGGTTTTGGAAGAATACAGTTGCTTAAGCGATGGCTGTGTTTTAGGTTGGAGCAACAACAACAGAATGCTCATAAACAACGTTCATTCACTCATTCATTCATTCATTCATTTGTATGTCCCTTGCGGAACTTTGCCTCCCTAACAGCACTCTTGTAGGTCTCTTTGTTGTGAGCAAGATGCCCTGCTACTGATGCATCCATTTGCAGATCATCAACGATGTCTTGCAGCCATCTTCGCCTTGGTTTTCCTCTTTTTTTCTCCCATTATGTACCCTTCCAAGACTGTCTTCTCTAGATTATCATGATGTTTAATGTGTCCAAAATATTTAAGTTTTCTTTGTTTAATCCTCTTTACTAGCCAGCCTTCTTCAATATTAAGTTCTTGTAGTATGGATATATTTGATCTTTTTTGTGTCCATGATATTTGAAGAACTCTTCTGCAGCATTTACATTCAAGGACATTTATGTGTTTCTCAGCTGTTTTGTTAAGTGTCCAGGTCTCACAGGCATATGTTGCGATGGGAAAGATGCATGCCCTTAAAAATCTTACTTTTATAGTTCTGTCTGTTTCTCTCAGTAGATTCTTCAGTTGTTTTACTTTCTGAAGAGCGATAGATTTCCTCCTTTTAATTTAATCATAAACACCAGCAAAACAAATCCATGTTCGTTACAAGACATAAATTAACAAATTCACCAATAGCACCACTACAGCTCCGTGTTGCAACTTCACAGATAGAGAATGTTAATGAACATAAAACTCTAGGTCTCACGATTGACCACCACCTCAGCTGGAATCACCATCCAACCAAACTCACTGCACAAAAAGTTTACCAATTTACTAAAATTAAACACTTTCTTAACACAGACACCAGAAAAATATACTGCATGTCACAGATACAAACACACTTGGACTACTGTTCCACAGCCTGGGATGGTTGTTTGATGTCAGATATGACAGGACTTTACTCATTTAGAACATGAGCGGTAAAACTGACTTATGACAAACATCCAGCACGTATTACAAATAAGGACAAACATCCAGCACGTATTACAAATAAGGACAAACATCCAGCACGTATTACAAATAAGGACAAACATCCAGCACGTATTACAAATAAGGACAAACATCCAGCACGTATTACAAATAAGGACAAACATCCAGCACGTATTACAAATAAGGACAAACATCCAGCACGTATAACAAATAAGGACAACATCCAGCACGTATTACAAATAAGGACAAACATCCAGCACGTATTACAAATAAGGACAAACATCCAGCACGTATTACAAATAAGGACAAACATCCAGCACGTATTACAAATAAGGACAAACATCCAGCACGTATTACAAATAAGGACAAACATCCAGCACGTATTACAAATAAGGACAAACATCCAGCACGTATTACAAATAAGAACAAACATCCAGCACGTATTACAAATAAGGACAAACATCCAGCACGTATTACAAATAAGGACAAACATCTTGATATTCTACTCCTCAAGAAGATATTTGTGTTTATGTGTATTTGTATATATGTATGAATATCTGTCAGTATGTATTTGTATATGTGTGAATGTCTATATATGTCTAGGTATGTGTATGCATATATAAGTATGTATGTAAGTATGTGTATTATATACATATGTGTATTACAAATATATATATATATATATGGATATATATATGTGTGTATATGCATATGTGTGTATGTGTACGTAAGAGACAGCATACTTTGATGTGTATACATACGTATGTGTGTATGTATATTCGTGTATGTGGATATGTTTATTTATTTCATATAGTTACATAAATCAGAGTGTAGAGTGTATGGACATGAGATAAGTTTATTATTTATTTATGTAATCGCTGAATTGTGTCTTCATGATTATTATGCTCATTAACAAATGCTAAATGACTGTGATTGAGTGAAAGCTGTATGATGAAGGGCAGAATGTTAGACGGGCCTGCGTGCCCAATTATTAACCCTTTGAAAGTAAAGTATGTTCATTCGTTTGTTCTATATCTGTCTGTCTGTATGTCTGTCTGTCTGTCTGATTCACTTTTCTCTCCAACATTTATGTATGTGTGTGTGTATGACAGTAAAACTCTGCTAAAACAGCTTGGAATTTTTTATATTTACCGACATAATTTTATATTTTAAATACATTATTTAAATATTTGAACTTTTAAAAATATGCTTCTGCTACAGACTATTAATACTATTATTTTTACAATAGCCACTAATATTACTATTACTATGACTACTATTACTATTACTGCTATTACTATTATTACTACTATGATTTATACAACAGCTACTACTATTACTACTATTACTGCTACTACTACAACAACTACTACTACTACTACTACTACTACTACTACTACTACTACTACTACTACTACTACTACATTCACATATATTCATTAAATATTTGTTTTTAACCCTAAAAAAAGAGGAAAATTTCATGAAGATAAAGAAATAAATGTAGCATTCCAGAGTTCTACTGTCAGCTTCAGTTATCCGGGTGACAGCTGAGACTTAATGCCAGTCTTACCTAGCAAAATGACACCAGAAACTGCTTTGCTGTCCAAGAATCAATATCCGGTCATGTGACTAGCATACGAAATTTAAATCAGTCTTCCACCCGAACTTGTTACACATCTTGTGTTTCGTCAGTACACCCATTTCTGTCCATATTTGTTCATGTTTCAGTCGATTTTAGCTAAATTATGTTGTTTAAGGCCGCGAGTTTTCAAGAAGAAAAGGAATTGGAGGAGGAGAAAGAGGAAGAAGAAGAGGAGCAGGAGTAGAAGGAGGACGAAGAAAAATAAGAAAAGGAGGAAGACTAAGAAGAAGAGTATGAGGAGGAAGAAGAAGAAGAGGAGGAAGAAGAAAAAGAAGAAGAGGAGGAAGAAGAATAAGAAGCGGAGGAAGAAGAAGAAGAATAGGAAGAGCAGGAGGAGGAAGAAAAGGAAGAATAGGAGGAAGAAGAAGAAGAAGAGGAGGAGAAAAAATAAGAAGAGCAGTAGGAGGAGGAGGACGAAGAAGAAGAAGGATAGGAGAAGGAAGAAGAAGAAGAGGATGAAGAGGAGAAAGAAGAGGAGGAGGAAGAAGAATAATAAGAAAAGGAGGAAGAAGAAGAGGAGGAAGAGGGGGAGAAAGAAGAAGAAGAAGAGGAAGAAGAAGAAGAAGTAGTTTCACAACGGTATTTCTTGGGATTTCAAAGATTCCGTTTAAAAAAACTCCTTGAAATTCATCAAAAGGCTCACAAACAATATTTTCCACATTCTGAAATTGTTCAACATTCTTCTTCTTCTTCTTCTACCACCAAGACCGCCCTGTGATCCTCTATAGGTCCCGTGGTCCCCCGTGTGGTCCCCAAAAGGACCGCAAGAGATCCCCGAGAAGGACCACAAGAAGTTCAGAGTATCGCAGGGCTTGAGCCTATATTCTCGGTGGGTCTCAGAAGCGGGAATGCGTGACACAGTGGTTTTCTTTGGACCAATTTGATCTAGAGTTGGACTTTCTCACCTGAAAATATGGGCACTAACACCATATCCCTATGTGCCTCTAAGGCATGACAGGATTACCTTTACCTTTACTTTTTTTTTTTATATACCCGCTGGGTGAGAGGTGATAGCCCATCCAGGCTAGAGTTGGACTTTCTCACCGGAAAACCTCAGCGTGATTAGGATACACAAACATCCCCGTCGGGTGAGAGGTGGTTGCCTATCTAGACTGCCCTGGTCCAGTGTCTCCGACTTCAGCATTTTCCGGTCGTGGCCGCTACCCTTCCTAGTTGTGACCAGGACGGAGCTTTTGCCCAGGAGGATGAATCCTCGCCACTAGTGACTTCCACCCCTGGGTTGAGCCGGTTTAGGCATATTATCCCAGTACATGCGTGTTTAGGACATGACTGACCTCTAGAGCAGAAGTACCGTGACATGCGTAGCCATGACGTTTCACCCCTGGTGTAGGCCGTTTTAGGCATATTTCACCAGTATGGGTGTATATCAGACGTGACCGATCTCTAGAGCAGAGGTACCATGACATGCGTAGCCATCAAATTTCACCGCTGGTGTAAGCCGGTTTAGGCATATTTCACCAGTATGGGTGTATATCGGACGTGGCCGATCTCTAGAGCAGAGGCGCCGTGGTATGAGTAGCTCTCGGCGCTATACTACTGAACATACCAACTAAGCTTCACTTTATCCTTTCCATCACCTTTTCACATCGGCGCCATACAGCAACCCTTTTCCACATTTTCTTCCTTGGCCGGGAGGAGCTTCACTCCACGCGCGGTATCCGAAGAATCTCGCCAGCAGTGTTGTTCAACATTAAATGGCAATATTTTCTGACGGAGAAACGAAAGAACTAAGCACTTAACATCCCTGTTTTTGGAGGACCACACTTAACATCCCTGTTTTTGGAGGACCACACTTAACATCCTTGTTTTTGGAGGATCACACTTAACATCCCTGTTTTTGGAGGACCACACTTAACATCCTTGTTTTTGGAGGATCACACTTAACACCTCTATTTTTTTGGAGGACCACATTTTAACATCCCTGTTTTTAGAGGACCACAATTAACATCCCTGTTTTTGGAGGATCACACTTAACGTCTCTGTTTTTGGATGACCACACTTAATGTCTCTGTTTTTGGAGGACCACACTTAACATCCCTGTTTTTTGGAGGACCACAATTAACATCCCTGTTTTTGGAGGACCACATTTAACGCCTCTGTTTTTGGAGGACCACACTGAACGTCCCTGTTTTTGGAGGATCACACTTAACGTCTCTGTTTTTGGAGGATCACACTTAACATCCCTATTTTTAGAGGACCACACTTAACATTCCTATTTTTGGAGGACCACACTTAACATCCCTATTTCTGGTCACACTTAACATCCTTGTTTTTAGAAGACCACACATAACGTTCCTGCTTTTGGAAGACCACACTTAACGTCCCTTACAAGAATAGTAATATTTTCTTTGAATGTCTCAGTCTGCCCTACAGCCAAGCGATCAGCCTGCCCTACAGCCAAGCGGTCAGTCTGCCCTACAGCCCAGCGGTCAGTGTCAAAACACTCTTCGGATGTGTTCAAAATTCCACACTCTACAGCCTACTTCTCTTTTTCTCTCCTTCTTTCCCCCTTATCTCTCATTCTTCTCCTTTTTCCCACGTCTCTATTTCTTCCTCTCTTGTTGGGATAGTTAGCCGGTCAGTCACTTAAATAGTTAGAAAAGGAGGCACTACCATCCATGCACTTAGCCACATACATAGCTTCTCCTATCCTCTCTAACAGTATCTCCCTCAGCGAACAGTATCGGATTACATTCTGTCTGAGAAAGCTGACCAACCTTTTGAGATGTCTGTCCTTAATCTCCTCTTTACTTAAAACGTTCACTTGTACATCAAACGCAGTTTTTAATGACGAAGTACGCGTATAACGTTCATCAGGCTCTACAGGCTACCCTCTGAGGCTTTCCAGGGTTAAATTTAGGGGGTGGGGGAGCCTGGGTGTTAGTTAACCTACAAGTGCCTGGGAGTACTGTGAAAGCTCCGCATATCACTCTCATTACTAGCGTTATATGTGCCGGACTATCAGAGCTCTGCATATCACTCTCATTACTACCGTTATATGTGCCGGTCTAACATAGCTCTGCATATCACTCCCATTACTAGCGTTATATCTGCCGGTCTATCATAGCTCTGCATATCACTCTCATTACTAGCGTTATATGTGCCGGACTATCAGAGCTCTGCATATCACTCTCATTACTAGCGTTATATCTGCCGGTCTAACAGAGCTCCGCATATCACTCTCATTACTAGCGTTATATGTGCCGGACTATCAGAGCTCTGCATATCACTCTCATTACTAGCGTTATACGTGCCGGACTATCAGAGCTCTGCATATCACTCTCATTACTAGCGTTATATCTGCCGGTCTATCAGAGCTCTGCATATCACTCTCATTACTAGCGTTATACGTGCCGGACTATCAGAGCTCTGCATATCACTCTCATTACTAGCGTTATATGTGCCGGTCTATCAGAGCTCTGCATATCACTCTCATTACTAGCGTTATATGTGCCGGTCTATCAGAGCTCTGCATATCACTCTCATTACTAGCGTTATATGTGCCGGTCTATCAGAGCTCTGCATATCACTCTCATTACTAGCGTTATATGTGCCGGACTATCAGAGCTCTGCATATCACTCTCATTACTAGCGCTATATGTGCCGGACCTAAGAACAGCATGATGGAATCTTACAACGTTTGAACATAGACAGACAACAGGAAAAACTACATCATCATCATCATCATCATTATCATCATCATCATACAACAGCAACAAAATGTTCGACAAAATACATTCCAACAAACAACGCGGTATCCTAGCAACTAGCAGCATGGACTGAAACATTAACCTGATTTCCTTCTAGCGCGAATAGTAGTATGTACAGTATTAGCTAGTATGTCTCACCTACCAAGCACATAGTCTCTGCTTGTGGAGAGTTTTCCTCGATACTGGCGTGTCAGGTGACAATTTTCTGCAGATCGACTATCACAAACCTGAATTGAGTAGACCAACCACAGCATTGCCCTATCCCAGAATGTTCGTTAAACTATGCTTGTTTCTTTTAAAAACATTTTGTCTATGATTCTCGCAGTTTTAAACAACTTCTCTCCTGCCATCTCTACTCTAAACTTGTCACCCTCGGCTTTGTAGAAATAAACAGAAACATAAAAATTGCTGCCACGTTAATAGTTTGTTCCGCTTTTAGAATTTGACACTTTTAAATTACCCGAAAGCTGATTTTTCTGCAGTTGAATCAAAGTTCATGAAACCTTAACCGTACAGTGCTTTCTTAAGTTAAAGCTAGTGTCCAGGGTTAACTGTAATTTCTTAAGTTAAAGTTAGTGTCCAGGGTTAACAGTACTTTCTTAAGTTAAAGTTAGTGTCCAGGGTTAACTGTACTTTCTTAAGTTAAAGTTGGTGTCCAGGGTTAACTGTACTTTCTTAAGTTACTAACTTTAAAGTTAGTGTCCAGGGTTAACTGTACTTTCTTAAGTTAAAGTTAGTGTCCAGGGTTAACTGCACTTTCTTAAGTTAAAGTTAGTGTCCAGGGTTAACAGTACTTTCTTAAAAATTAAAGTTAGTGTCCAGGGTTACAGCACAAACAGATAACGTACCTCCGCCATTTTTTTGAGTCAGGTATGGAAACCTCCACACGTTGCCAAGGCCGACAGCGTAGCCAATCAGAGACAAGACAAACTCCGCCCTGTTGTCCCAAGTTTCCCTTTCTTCGCCTACAGAAAAGAAAGTAAACATTGCGATTCCCAGGAGTGCTCCATGACATGGCGGTGTATGATTACATTGACATCTTATTGACATCACTGACATCTATATATCATCGTATTCATATATGATCCTTCTCGAACTGCCGGCTTCTGATATATGTACCATACAAAAGGAAAAATAGAAGAGATAGAAAACGGATGTAATAAAGCGAACCATCTTATCGGGCAAATGGCTCCCATACTAAACAACAAGCATGTCTCACTGGAAACTAAAAGAACTATCTATAAGACAATCTTCATACCAGCTTTGTGCTACAAATGCCAGGCATGGACGCCGACAGCAAAAGACAAATGGAAAATTACAACAACTGAAATGAGATTCTTGAGAAGAATTCTTGGAATATCAAGAATGGACAGAATCAGAAATGATATCACTAGAAATAAAGTAGAAGTTGAACCCGTTCTGAACTATATACAAAAACAGCAAATAAAATGGTTCGCTCATGTATCACGACTGCCAACAGAACGTGTACCACAGAGAGCAATGTTTTATAGACCACACAAGGGCAGAGGAAGGGGCCGCCCATGCAAACGATGGAGCGATGGTATAGCAGAGTCCCTGAACATCTCAGTGTACGAAGCCAACAGGCGAAACATTGGGAGACAACTGCACTTCACCTCTACAGCTAACAGTAAATGAGACATAACGGACTTCAAGCAAGAAATTGTATCGGATGGGGAGTGTGTTAGAGAATTACTTGCGGCTCAGCGATTATCAAAGAAAAATGCTTCTTGAATAACTCCACTACCATGGGATCACATAAAGAACCATCCCCTTAATCGTACTGAATAAACACAACAGAATGTTATCAACAGAACAAAGAAGACGATATTAGCCAGGTCTGGTTATCTGGTTTTTACAATATTGTTACAGTACTGACAGAAAAAGAAATAATGAAAAGAGCCTACGGAGATTATTAGATAAAGTACTAACGGGCAAGAAAACAAAAACGGCGACTACATCACGAAGGAGGAAACTCTTAAATTCAGTTTTAAAGTATAAGGAACTTCCTCCAGACAAGTTCAGTCATTTAAATATCTGAACACTCGAGTAACATCAGATGGGGAGTGTACGTCTGAAATCAAGGACAAATAGGCCAAGCCAAAACGTCAAACAAACGAGAAACATTTGTATGTGATGCGCCTCTATAGCCGACCATGAGATAGAATTTTAATATGCTACATTCAGCCTTTCCTATGGAAGTGAATCACGGACAATGAACAGATCGATGCAGAGATCGCTGGAGGCAACAAAGATGGGGTTATTGTAAGAATGTTAGGAATAATATCGACAGATAAGATGACAAAACAGAGGATGTCTAAGGAAAGAAAATGAAGGAAGAAAATTAATTAAATCCAAAAGAAAACGACAGGCATCACTCATTGGGCACATGATGCGAAGGGGAGGGCTTGAAAACATCACAAAAACAGGTAAAATAAATGGGAAAAGAGGCATGGGAAGACCAAGAGAAAAAAAATCATGGACACTATAGCACAATAATAAGTCATCAAATGAGATGATCAAGGATCGAGATCTTTGGCCAACCAATGTTTGCTGTCACGGCACCTGATATGATGATGATGAATCTTTATAATCACTTTTTAAACAACTGAAGAGAAAACCTAGGCAAGACATAACGACCAAAAAAAAAAAGGCTTGCTTCAGGTAAATGTAAATAAACTGAAATGTCGATAATTACATGAAGTATTAGATAGAAACATTGTGGAAGATGAATATTAAATATACTACGTTTGATACTTCTAGCACAAACACTTTGGTCAATGTACACACAAGCGAAGATTGTGAGCCTTTAAAACTCAAAATAAAACAACTCTCTCAGGAGGTTATGATCAGGAAAAGAACTTACGTACAGGTGTGGAGAGTTGCGTCATTACAAAACCGTTCATTATACTGTTTACATGTTTCCATATTCTTGATTTCATTCAGCCCAAATTTATGAATCATTTGATTTATTTTATCTATCGTGTACTCACCTGTGTATCGGCTGATTATTTAACCTACCCTGTATATCGATTAATTATTTCACCCATCCTGTACTCACCTGTAGGTCGACTTGTTATTTTATCAACCCTATACTCACCTGTAGGTCGACTTGTTATTTCACCAACCCTATACTCACCTGTAGGTCGACTTGTTATTTCATCCACTCTCTACTCATCTGTATCTCGGTTGATTATTTCACCAATCGTGTACTCCCCTGAATGTCGGCTGATTATTTAACCCATCGTGTGGTCACTTGTGCATCGGCGGATTATTTAACCTACCCTGTACTCACCTGTATGTTGAATGATTATTTCACCTATCGTGTACTCATCTGTGTGTCGGCTGATTATTTAAACTACCCTATACTCACCTGTGTGTCGGCTGATTATTTGAACTACCCTGTACTCACCTGTATGTCGAATTTTTTTCACCTATCGTGTACTCACCTGTATGTTGACTGATTATTTCACCTATCGTGTACTCACCTGTATGTTGACTGATTATTTCACCTATCGTGTACTCACCTGTATGTTGACTGATTATTTCACCTATCGTGTACTCACCTGTATGTTGACTGATTATTTCACCTATCGTGTACTCACCTGTATGTTGACTGATTATTTCACCTATCGTGTATTCACCTGTATGTTGACTGATTATTTCACCAACTTAGTACTCACCTGTATGTCGAGAGATTATTTCACCTATCGTGTACTCATCTGTGTGTCGACTGATTATTTCACCTGTCGTGTACTCACCTGTATGTCGACTGATCTTCTTCTCCAGGTCTATCCTCAGCAGGTTGACAGTGCTCGTGTCCGCCCCGATACTCATTGTACTTCCGTAAGATGCGTCTTGCTGATCCATCATTGAACTACAAAATGTTACTCCACTGTCTTCACTTCTCAGGAAAACATTTACAGTTATGAGTTATCTGCACTTGCCCTAGCTCGAAATACTTTTTGTTCTTCCAGAAAACAGAATATTTTTTATTTATTTACTTATTTTTAAAGAAAAAGTACTATGCATTAGAGAGAAAGTACAAAGCACAAGGCATAAAATACGTCGCACAAGACAGAAAGTATTTGGCAAAAGACACAACTTAAGATAACTAGCTCCAGCAAAGACTGTATAAGAGGATCCTGAAGAAGATGAGAAAAGTCCAGGCTTAGCCCGTCTCCTTGAGGTCACAGCCTGGGTTGGCTTGAGGTCACACAGCCTGGGTTGGCTTGAGGTCACACAGCCTGGGTTGGCTTGAGGTCACACAGCTTGGATTGACTTGAGGTCACAGCCTGGGTTGGCTTGAGGTCATACAGCCTTGGTTGGCTTGAGGTCATACAGCCTGGGTTGGCTTGAGGTCACACAGCCTGGGTTGGCAGATTGAAAGTTTAGGGAGACACCGAAGTAGGCCACGAGTGGAATAAATTAAAACCGGACATTCAAATCTAAAACAAATTTACTCAACGAAACGAGTAAATCAGCTTCTCCGAGACTGTGTGCTGTCCTAGTGGCACTATTTGTCACCAGAAGGTGCTACAAGAAAAAAGCTTATATGTTCGTGCAAGATAGCACAGGTATAACAAACAAGCTTATAAGAGTATGTTTCTGTAAAATAGCATTTGCTACAAGAAATCATACACTTAGCAAGCACGGTATTCAATAAAAGAGTAACATCCAAGAAAATGAAGAGACAGAGACAGACAAGCAATAGAGAGAGGAAGAATGCAACAGATTGATAGAAGCACAACATAAGAGCAAACAAAAAAACAGACACTAAAAGCTATATATAAAGACATATGAACAAAACATCACCCCCACAGCAAAAACAGAGGCTGAATACTACAAGCCCTCAAGAAACGAGCAAGTGGTAATCTTCCGACTGAGAACAGGACATTGAAGGCTGAGACTTAACAAGCTCACCAGAAGCTGAAAACTAGCCCATCAGAAATATATGCACGCAGAAAAGAACAACAGACACCACATCACATCCTTCAGAGCTGCCGGCTACACAACCTACTCAGACAAAGAACAGACAGCACATCACACCCTCAAGAACTGCCGGCTACACAACCTACTCAGACAAAGAACAACAGACACCACATCACATCCTTCAGAGCTGCCGGCTACACAACCTACTCAGACAAAGAACAACAGACACCATATCACATCCTTCAGAGCTGCCGGCTACACAACCTACTCAGACAAAGAACAACAGACACCACATCACATCCTTCAGAGCTGCCGGCTACACAACCTACTCAGACAAAGAACAACAGACACCACATCACATCCTTCAGAACTGCCGGCTACACAACCTACTCAGACAAAGAACAACAGACACCACATCACATCCTCCAGAACTGCCGGCTACACAACCTACTCAGACAAAGAACAACAGACACCATATCACATCCTTCAGAACTGCCGGCTACACAACCTACTCAGACAAAGAACAACAGACACCACATCACATCCTTCAGAGCTGCCGGCTACACACCTACTCAGACAAAGAACACAGACACCAACTGCGCATTTGTGAGAGAGATTGCTGTTGTAAGATGGGTGGAAATAAGAACAGACTAGTTGCCTAGGTGGGTTGGCAACACTGAGCGTGGGAATAATGGGTTAGTTAGTTAGTTAGTTAGTTAGTTAGTTGATCCTCTTGGGCCAAAGGCAGCGCATAGGGCGGAGGACAAGGCTCTCCATGTCTGGCGATTCCTTGCTATTTGCTTTAGATCTTCGGTGTTTCTGATGTGCATTGTTTGAACACTCCTTGGTGATAACTCTTCTTAGTGTGTCTTTGGGTCTTCCCCGCTTTCTTTAACCCCCTGGTGGCCACGTAAATGCTTGGTGTGGGAGTCGTGTTTCGTCCATTCTAAGCACGTGGCCGATGTAGTTCCAGCGACGTTTTCTGATAAAGTTTGATACGTAGTCTTGTTTAGTTTCTTGTCTTATTGATGTAACCGATCTGAAGTCGTGCCAACAGATATTTAGCAGTCTTCGAAGGCACTCATTTTCAGAAGCATCCATTGCTGGGGATGTTCTCCAACTCTCGCAACCATAGGTTAGTACTGGCACTACACAGGAGTTGAGGATCTTGAGCTTCGTGTGCCTACTGAGTTGCTTTGATTTCCAGACGTTAGTCAGCTTGTTGAAAGCGTTTGACGCTAAAGCAATTCGGGTCATAATTTCTGTTGATATGTCTCCCGTGGGTGTTAACTTGCTTCCTATGTATTTAAAACTAGTGACTTTTTCAAGAGCATGGCCAATACGTTTAATGTTGTCCGGTTTGTTGGTGAGATCAAGAACTTTAGTTTCTGCTGAGTTGATTTCGAGGTCAATTTGTTCGGAGATATTTTGGAGTCGGTTTGTTTTCTCTTGCGCATCAGCGTGTGTGGAGCTCAGAAGTGCTATATCGTCTGCGAAGTCTAGGTCTTCCAGTGGTTTGTTGTCAATCCATTTGATGCCCAGGGATGTATTATGGGTGCATTTGCGCATTACCCAATCAATTTCTAGCCCAAATAGCATTGGTGACATGACGAATTGAAACGGCCCAACCTTGTTTTGCACCTGTTTCTGCCGGGAAGCAGTCAGAGTTGCCAGATTCTGTTCTTACACAGCAACGTGGATCATCGTAGAAGGCTTTATTACGTTTACATATATTACAAATGGGTCAGTGACTGGCTAATATTCAAGGTGCGCAACTCCAAGAAAACCGGTAGGTAAAGAAAATGTGAGAGAATTTTAATAGATCGGGATTTGTACGCTGAGCACGTAGGAGGTGCAAGCGGATCGGAGGAGGACATGTTTTCGTTCAAGCACAAATGAGTATGCTTATTCATTGATGAATATATATATATATATATATATATATGTGTGTGTGTGTGTGTGTGTATGTGTGTGTGCGTGAGTGCGTGCGCGCGTGTGTGATTTGGGTTAGTAATGGTTTATATTATGTGACGTGGACGCGTGCGAGCTGTGCTATCGACTCATCCGATCCATCCCGAGACACTCAGGTACGATTGTGTTAGCTGAATGGTACATGAATAATCATAATTCAGTTATGATATAAATGTTCTATGTGGAAAGTGATGGTTTCGATGATATGCAATGATGGTTTGTCAGGTGAATATTAATTTATGGCGTCGAAATTTTAAATGTATGTATTTGTTTGTTATCTCTCTGAACCTTAAGTGCCCAGGGCACATGGGGCTTCCGCAAGGGTTTTCCACAAATGCCTGTCTTTCGCCTTTTTTTCTGCTCTTGCCCAGGTGAGCCCTCTATTGCTCAACATCCTTTCTGTTGTTCTTCTCCATGTCTCTTTTGGTCTACCCTTACTTCTGCTACCCTGTGGTGTCCATCTTAGTGCTATTTTTGGTAGTGAGTTGTCAGTCATTCGGAGCACATGTCCCAACCATCGCCAGCGTCTTTCCTCAATAATTGTTGTCAGTGGTTTCATCTGCATTTCTGCCAATAAGATGTTATTTCTTATGGTGTTTGGCCAAAATATTTTTTTAATTCTACGTAAACATTTAGTCTGGAAAGAATTCAACTTGTTTTCTATGGTTTTGGTATTTGTTTGTTATACCCTTTTCTTATCAGTAGTTCAATTTGCCGCAACCAGAGCACTCTATTATTTTAAGGATGAATATCTGAGATTTCTATATGGAACGATTATGTTGTAAATAGTACTAAGTTATATATACAAGGTGTTAAACTGATTTTTAGTATTTCCACTGTTGATAATATTTTTGAAGGAGCCTAACTATTGAAGAAAATTGACTGATTATGTTGATAATAATATAAACCAATGATCCGTTGATGAAGAATCTTAATCATGCTTTTCCTTGTTGTGTGTAATGTGTTGATGTAGTATGTGTGATCATCAGTGAACATGTAGCTATTAAAATAGCAAATGATAAATCACGAAATAGAAAATAGAAACTGTTACAAGTAATTTCTAGACTGTCGATGTACGAGCCAACGATGAAGAAGCTGCAAGAAACAACTTTATATGTCCATGTAAGGCAGCACTGTTACAAGAAACTAACTTATACATCACTGTAAGACAACACTGTTACAAGAAGCTAACTTATACATCACTGTAAGACAACACTGTTACAAGAAGCTAACTTATACATCACTGTAAGACAACACTGTTACAAGAAGCTAACTTATACATCACTGTAAGACAGCACTGTTACAAGAAGCTAACTTATACATCACTGTAAGACAACACTGTTACAAGAAGCTAACTTATACATCACTGTAAGACAACACTGTTACAAGAAGCTAACTTATACATCACTGTAAGACAGCACTGTTACAAGAAGCTAACTTATACATCACTGTAAGACAACACTGTTACAAGAAGCTAACTTATACATCACTGTAAGACAACACTGTTACAAGAAGCTAACTTATACATCACTGTAAGACAACACTGTTACAAGAAGCTAACTTATACATCACTGTAAGACAACACTGTTACAAGAAGCTAACTTATACATCACTGTAAGACAACACTGTTACAAGAAGCTAACTTATACATCACTGTAAGACAACACTGTTACAAGAAGCTAACTTATACATCACTGTAAGACAGCACTGTTACAAGAAGCTAACTTATACATCACTGTAAGACAACACTGTTACAAGAAGCTAATCTATACATCACTGTAAGACAGCACTGTTACAAGAAACTAACTTATACATCACTGTAAGACAGCACTGTTACAAGAAGCTAACTTATACATCACTGTAAGACAGCACTGTTACAAGAAGCTAACTTATACATCACTGTAAGACAGCACTGTTACAAGAAACTAACTTATACATCACTGTAAGACAGCACTGTTACAAGAAGCTAACTTATACATCACTGTAAGACAGCACTGTTACAAGAAACTAACTTATACATCACTGTAAGACAACACTGTTACAAGAAACTAACTTATACATCACTGTAAGACAACACTGTTACAAGAAACTAACTTATACATCACTGTAAGACAACACTGTTACAAGAAGCTAACTTATACATCACTGTAAGACAACACTGTTACAAGAAACTAACTTATACATCACTGTAAGACAGCACTGTTACAAGAAACTAACTTATACATCACTGTAAGACAGCACTGTTACAAGAAACTAACTTATACATCACTGTAAGACAGCACTGTTACAAGAAGCTAACTTATACATCACTGTAAGACAGCACTGTTACAAGAAACTAACTTATACATCACTGTAAGACAGCACTGTTACAAGAAACTAACTTATACATCACTGTAAGACAGCACTGTTACAAGAAGCTAACTTATACATCACTGTAAGACAGCACTGTTACAAGAAGCTAACTTACATATCCCTGTAAGACAGCACTGTTAAAAGAAACTAACTTATATATCCTTGTAAGACAGCATTGTTACAAGAAACTAACTTATACATCACTGTAAGACAGCACCGTTACAAGAAGCTAACTTACATACCCCTGTAAGACAGCACTGTTACAAGAAACTAACTTACATATCTCTGTAAGACAGCTCTGTTACAAGAAACTAACTTACATATCTCTGTAAGACAGCATTGTTACAAGAAACTAACTTACATATCTCTGTAAGACAGCATTGTTACAAGAAACTAACTTACATATCTCTGTAAGACAGCATTGTTACAAGAAACTAACTTACATACCCCTGTAAGACAGCATTGTTACAAGAAACTAACTTACATACCCCTGTAAGACAGCATTGTTACAAGAAACTAACTTACATACCCCTGTAAGACAGCATTGTTACAAGAAACTAACTTACATACCCCTGTAAGACAGCATTGTTACAAGAAACTAACTTACATACCCCTGTAAGACAGCATTGTTACAAGAAACTAACTTACATATCTCTGTAAGACAGCTCTGTTACAAGAAACTAACTTACATATCTCTGTAAGACAGCATTGTTACAAGAAACTAACTTACATATCTCTGTAAGACAGCATTGTTACAAGAAACTAACTTACATATCTCTGTAAGACAGCATTGTTACAAGAAACTAACTTACATATCCAATGTAAGACACCATTTGCTATAAGAAAAAAAGCTTGTTATACGTCTATTCAGGATAGCAATGTTCTAATAAATATACTGGTTATATGTTCCAGCCAACATTGATAGAAGAAATCTACTTCACAACTTAAAAAAAAGGCTGAAATATGAATCTCTCTCTTGGAGTCCCTACATGACAACAAAGACCAAGATGAGTGAGCTTTAGCTAGAGGATAGTGCTTGTAACCACCACAAGATGGATGAGCTTTAGCAAGAGGCTAGTGCTTGTAACAGCAACAAGACAGATGAGCTTTAGCTAGAGGCTAGTGCCTGTACAACAAGACAGCTGAGCTTTAGCTAGAGGCTAGTGCTTGTAACAGCCACAAGTTGGATGAGCTTTAGCTAGAGCCTAGTGTCTGTAACAGCCACAAGATGGATGAGCTTTAGCAAGAGTCTAGTGTCTGTAACAGCCACAAGATGGATGAGCTTTAGCTAGAGTCTAGTGTCTGTAACAGCCACAAGATGGATGAGCGTTAGCTAGAGTCTAGTGCCTATAACAGCCACAAGATGAGTGAGCTTTAGCTAGAGGATAGTGCTTGTAACTACCAAAAGATGAAGAGCTTTAGCAAGAGGCTAGCGCCTATAACAGCCAAATGATGAGTGAGTTTTAGCTAGAGGATAGTGCTTGTAACCACCAAAAGATGAATGAGCTTTAGCTAGAGGCTAGTGCCTGTAACAGCAACAAGATGAGTGAGCTTTAGTTAGAGGCTAGTGCCTATAACAGCCACAAGAAGAGTGAGCGTTAGTTAGAGGCTAGTGCCTTTAACAGCAATAAGATAGATGAGCTTTAGCTAGAAGCTAGTGCCTGTAACAGCTACAAGTTGGATGAGCTTTAACTAGAAGCTAGTGCCTGTAACAGCCACAAAATGAGTTAGCGTTAGTTAGAGGCTAGTGTCTATAACAGCCACAAGATGGATGAGCTTTAGTTATAGGCCAGTGCCTGTAACAGCCACAAAATGAGTTAGCGTTAGTTAGAGGCTAGTGCCTGTAACAGCCACAAGATAGATGAGCTTTAGCTAGAGGCTAGTGCCACAAAATAGACGATCTTTAGTTAGAGGCTATTGCCACAAGATGAATGACGAAACTTGAAGCTGTCGGCGGTTCCGTATAATGCAACGCATCGATTCACATTTAGCAGTGACGTATTACTAACACGTAAAACAGTAATGCTTCAGATCCGATCCATTAGTCGAATCCGGCTCTATCTACAAATTTCGCATGCCGCTTTGCATGTATGAATACATCGAAAATATATGCGGAAAAAAAACAGCGCGGGAAACCAGAAAGCCACAGTTGCACATCAAAACCACCAACAAAATAACTCTACTGGTGATTAAGAAATCGAAAATGTCAGGGCCTAATGGCGGGTTTCCTGTAGTTAGAAAGTAAAAAAAAAAAAAAAGGTCCATAAAACCATTTTCCATTCTGTTAGAAATTTTCTAGACAAACTAGTTCATTCTGTAACAGGTGGTTAATTTTTAAACAGTTTGTTGACTACAAGTTTTCTGAATTGTTTTAGAATCCGAGGAATGACTTTCATCAATGCAGTCCTGGCAAGTCAAGCGGTGTTCTATTTTCCTGACTAAAAGAAAGATCTCAGAACAGACGTTACATTTTCCTGACTAAAAAAAAAATATATCAGAACAGACGTTACATTTTTCTGATTAAAAGAAAGATATCAAAACAGACGTTACATTTTCCTGACTAAAAGAAAGATATCAGCACGGGTGCTCCATTTTTCCTGTTTGGAAGATCTCCACATACATCTGTCTCACAAGATAATGACACACTGTATCAATGCTATCATGTAATATTTACCGACTCCGGCCGAGCTATTATATTCACGTACATCTGTCTCACAACATAGCGACACGCTGTCTCACAACATAGCGACACGCTGTCTCACAACATAACGACACGCTGTCTCACAACATAGCGACACGCTGTCTCACAACATAACGACACGCTGTCTCACAACATTGCGACACACTGTATCACAACATAGCGACACACTGTCTCACAACATAGCGACACACTGTCTCACAACATAACGACACACTGTCTCACAACATAACGACACACTATCTCACAACATAGCGACACACTGTCTCACAACATAACGACACACTGTCTCACAACATAGTGACACACCGTCTCACAACATAGCGACACATACTGCAACACGTTTAGACTGTCTGATTACATTATCGTCCGTCCCTCTAGCCAGCGTGTTACATGGTCGTACAGTGTCTGTAACTAACCATTGCATCGTTTTGATCTCCGTCTTCTTCAGATAATACAATTAACAGATATATTGGGAAAAGAATTTGAAAAAGAAAATCAAATATTCGTAAAAAAATTCACTTAAATCAAAGATAGTTCAAACTCTGGAAGACATGAGAGTATAAGGTTTGGTTTACCTCAATAAGTACTTCATTATACGAGGTGCGACACACACACACACACACACACACACACACACACACACACACACACACACACACACACACACACACACACACACACACACACACACACACACACACACACACACACACACACACAAAATCGAGACTGAACCTATAGCCTGGGGAACCGAGAGTGGAAGGAGAGAGACAAAGAGGTGGTCACAGAACGTGTTCTAACCTGTCACTGTAAGACAAGATAAAAGGGATGGCGACTGCAGTAAAACTGGTTTAAATAAATAAGGTAGATAGAAGTGTATGGTGTTTTCTGTTTCCGACTTGGAGGAAGACACATTCAAATAAGTTCTTCATGTTTTGTTTCGTTGCGTATGTATCCTGGAATAAGGCTCACGCCGAAATATTGGATGTTGTATGTTTCTCATTTATACATTCTCATACTTTCTATTCATTTTTTTCTCACCTTACTCACTCCCTCCCTCACTTTGTAAAACTGCACCATACACCTCTATCTACCTACTGTAAGACAAGGCTGAGCTTCATCACTTTACTCAGCACTAGCGGGTGCGTGTTCAAATACGAGACATATCCCTGCGCTTGGTCGGAAAACAGTGCAGTGCAAACAGAATAGCGAATTAACATCAAGTTTCTTGTGAAGCTGAAGAAATCCATGACGGAAGCTTTTCAATTATTGACAGAGGCTTACAGTGATGTGTGCTTGTCTCAGGCACGGATTTCTGAATGGCACAAACTACTTTAGGGAGGCGGAAAAAACGTGAAAGATGATGACTGTCAGTTGGATTTTGCAACCAGACAATGCGCCAGCCCATTGCACTTTGTCTGTCAGGCAGTTCTTAGCAAATCACAACATCACTGTGCTCCAGCACCCACCATATTCGCCAGATCAGGCTCCCTGTGACTTCTATTTATTCTAAAAGACCAAGTTGGTGCTCATAGAAATCTTTTTTTTTTTTGCCGGTAGAAGACGTGAAAATAAAAACCACGGAGCTCCTCAACATCCTTCAAAACCTGATCTGCAGAACTGCTAGGAACGTTGGCACCATCGTGTGCAGTTTTGTGTGCAGCATTGTTAGGAACGTTGGCACCATCGTGTGCAGCTTTGTGTGCAGTTTTGTGTCAGCATCGTGTGCAGCTTTGTGTGCAGCATTGCTAGGAACGTTGGCACCATCGTGTGCAGCTTTGTGTGCAGCTTTGTGTCAGCATCGTGTGCAGCATCGTGTGCAGCTTTGTGTCAGCTTTGTGTGTAGCTTTGTGTCAGCTTAGTGGGAACTTTTCTCAACGGAGATCGAATTCGATTTTCTCAACTTGCTCGGTAAAATGAGATAGGGTACAGTCTCGTTTTTTTGTCCCACCTCGTATATACAATCTGATATATATATATATATATATATATATAATCTGTAGACATTATATATATCTACACACAATCTGGTCTGTAGATATTACATATACATTCTGGTCTGTAGATATTATATATACAATCTGATCTGTAGATATTATATATACACTCTTGTGTGTAGATATTATATGCACAGTCTGGTCTGTAGATATTATATATACACTCTTATGTGTAGATATTATATATACAATCTGATCTGTAGATATTATATATACACTCTTGTGTGTAGATATTATATACACAGTCTGGTCTGTAGATATTATATATACAGTCTGGTCTGCAGATATTATGTACACAATCCGGTCTATAGATATTATATATGCAGTCTGGTCTACAGATATTACATACACAATCTGATCTGTAAATATTATGTACACAATCTGGTCTGTAGATATTATATATGCAGTCTGGTCTACAGATATTACATACACAATCTGATCTGTAAATATTATGTACACAATCCGGTCTATAGATATTATATATGCAGTCTGGTCTACAGATATTACATACACAATCTGATCTGTAAATATTATGTACACAATCTGGTCTGTAGTATATACGATCTGATCTCTAGACGTTATATAAACATTCTAGTACGCAGGCAGTGAACGTAGCTTTTTTTTTTAAACGGTAGAAGATTTTAGAAGATTATAGGAGAAAAAGGAAGAGGGAAAGGAAGGAGGAGATGAAAGAAAGACGGACAAAGAGGCAGAAAGAGAAAGAAAAGAAAAGAGGTTGACAGAATGAACAGTTGACTGCGCCACGCCCACTTTCAGCTTTCTGTACTTTCCTACAGGCTCCAACACAGGCAACAAACTGACTCTAGTAAAAAAAAACAAACAAACAAACAAACATAACGTCAACGTCACTTTTTATTTCCCTGCTTACTTCACCCGTGTTCAGTCACAACAAATACTCGACAGCACTGGCTACAGAGCGACAGAAGATTACATAAATCAGTACAAGGTAATATACAAGTTAGCAGGAAAGACATAATCGATACTGACAAGGCTTCTGGGACTAAAGATCGTGGATTCTCTTACGCCTCCGCCGCCTATTCAGTTTGTAAGATTCTCCCAGGAACTACGTAGTACAAGCACCATAATGAGATCATGCTTCCAAGGAACAGAAATAAATGGATGAGCTGCTGAAACCCTGGGAGTGTGACCTTGTAACTTTTCCACATTTAAGATGGTTTTGTAGACGAAAATAACTGTT
This sequence comes from Achatina immaculata, assembly GCA_009760885.1. Taxonomy (NCBI): domain Eukaryota; kingdom Metazoa; phylum Mollusca; class Gastropoda; order Stylommatophora; family Achatinidae; genus Lissachatina; species Lissachatina immaculata. The sequence goes on from CM019716.1 coordinate 45,365,154, forward strand.
TCAACGGATGAAATGCTAAATTAAGGAAAGCATTGAAAACAGTGTTTGTAGAGATTAACTGTGAACGTCTAAGATGGACACCACCCTTACTTCTGTACCAAAAGAGACATGGAGAAGAAAAACAGAGAGGATGTTGAGCAATAGAGGGCTCACCTTGACAAGAGCGAAGAAAAAGGGAAAGGACAGGCATTTGTGGAAAACCCTTGTGGAAGCTCCGTGTGCCCTAGGCACTTAAGGTTCTGAGAGAAAATTGTGAACATGATATATACTTTCTCCTCTTTTCAAGAATGAATACAAATTTCTTGCTGCGAAAAGTGAACAACAAACTTCACATCGAGCGTCGGCTTGAGTCTACGCCAGAAAACATGATGCAACAAGGCAGACAAAACGGCGGGCAAAATGGAAGAAAAACTTTCTGTTTATAACTTTCCTGACGGATGCAAACAGTAAACTAAACAGAAAATAGCAAACAGCTTTCATACTCGACAAGGCAGAATTATAACACAGAACCACACTGTAGACAGTACAAACACGACATTTCAAACTATAAGACAATAACCACACACTAAACACGACATTTCAAACTAAAATCAGAACCACACACTAAAAACGATATTTCAACCTATAAGACAATAACCACACACTAAACACGACATTTCAAACTAAAATCAGAACCACACACTAAATACAACATCTCAAACTATAAGACAGAACCACACTCTACTATAACAGGACATTGTAGACTATAAAACAGAACCACACTCTAAACTCGACATTGCAGACTATAAAACAGAACAACACTCTAAACTCGACATTGCAGACTATAACACAGAACAACACTCTAAACTCGACATTGCAGACTATAAAACAGAACAACACTCTAAACTCGACATTGTAGACTATAAAACAGAACCACACTCTAAACTCGACATTGCAGACTATAACACAGAACCACATTCTAAACTCGACATTGCAGACTACAACACAGAACCACACTCTAAACTCGACATCGCAGACTATACAAACTCTACCCGTGCCACAAAGATATCCAGACTTCCCCTATGGACATCCTACTAGTTCTACTCTCTACTCAGAGTTTATGAATCCAAACCTGACCTTAAGAACAGAGCGCTGATGAGCACGCATGAAGACCTGCTGCTGACAGTGGGATTCATGGAGGCAACCCATCTCCTTTTTTAAATGACTGGCTGTACGAACCCCAAACTCACATGAAGAACAACAAAAGGAAAGAAAAAGAAAGTAAATATGAGCAAAGAAACATCGTTCCCTTAGTTAATCAGTGTTCAACAACTTACATGACATGAAAATGGCGGAGATACCCTGGGTACCTTACCTGGGTTTTAACTAAGAATAACAAATATATCCCGTAATATTCATATAGTAATACAGTTCATTATATACTGAACTATTCCTGCCCTTACTGAAATTTTTAAAAACCCAGAAAACATGAAATTATGGCAAGATTACACATCCGTAATATGATTTTTAAAAAAAAAACAGTTTAACAAATGATGGCGGAAAATAAGAGGGAAAACAACTTGTAGTGAATCACTTCAAACCGCACATTTAAAGAGAAACACATAATAGTTCTCTAATATGAATCACATCGTTTTTAAGATGTACATCTTTATAAAGATTAAATCGATCACTAAAACAGTTATTCACATTTCCAATATTATAACTCGATCACTAAAACAGTTATTCACATTTCCAATATTATAACTTAAGCGAAGGAAAAAAAAGAATCTAAACTCGTACAAAATTACGTGGGAAAACGATAGCATAAGAGCCCTAGAGCCCGCCGGAGCATGACTTACGTCACAAGATACATCAACAACTGGCGCTAGTAGCATCCATGTCCTCGTTTCTCATGAAGGCGTGCCAGAACTGACGTTGCGCCACTAGAGTGAGCGAGCGAGACGGGCATAAGATGTCAAGTGTTCCTGATGTCCTTTCTGCAGCGCCAGGTACACCCTACCTTCACGCCCGACCGATCGATGCGCGCGCTGAGTAGTCACGGGAACTCTTAATACATTTTCTGTGTGATGAAAATGTCACGCAGACTTCAGATATAGCGTCACTAGCAACCAGATGTTGTGCGCTCTTGTTTATTTTGCTATAGTGGGCTCCAAGAAGAATTTGTGGGGCGGGGGTGGGGCGCGGGGGCGGGGAGGGAAACGACAACCACGTCTAGCAAACTTCAAATGGACAAGACCCTACTCTAATTCTCACTAAGAAAAACTGTCACACTAATTAAACCTGACCAATGTTTCTTATGGTGGTGAACTTTGCTGAGAACTGTTTCTTAGTTCCAACCCCCCCCCCCCCCACCAAAAAAAACTCTTCCCCCCACCTCTTTCGGAAATTTAAAATATACCATTTTACTCACTTCTCATCCGACTCCATGTCAGTTTTTGTAAACTTGTCACCACAACATCAGCTGCAAGCAACTCAAATATAAAGGCTGTCTGTCCATCCATCCATCCATCCATCCATCCATCCATCCATCCGTCCGTCCATCCATACATCCATCCGTCCGCCCATCCATCCATCCATCCATCTATCCATCCATCTATCCGTCCGTTCGCCCATCCATCCATCCATCCATCCATCTATCCATCCATCCATCCATCCATCCGTCCGCCCGTCCATCCATCCATCCATCTATCCATCCATCCATCCATCCATCTATCCGTCCATCCGTCCGCCCATCCATCCATCCATCCATCTATCCGTCCATCCGTCCGCCCAATCCATCCATCCATCCGTCCGTCCGTCCATCCATCCATCCATCCATCCGTCCGTCCGTCCATCCATCCATCCATCCAAACAATCTATCAAGCGAACTAAACAATCTATCAAACAAACCAAACAATCTGTCAAACAACAGACTTTATCAACTAACATCAGTTAGAATGTTTTCTGTTCTACAGTCAATCATTTCTCTAATCATTCACCTAACCAACTAGCCAATAATTTTCTAACGATCCAGCCAATCATCTATCTAACCAACTAGCCAATCATTTCTCTAGTGATCCAGCCAATCATCTATCTAACCGACTAGCCACTCATTTCTATAGTTATCCAGCCAGTCAATTATCTAACCAACTAGACAATCTAACCAACTAGTCAACCACCAAACATTCTATCAACTAACTAACTATTCAACAAGCTTCAAGGTAACGAATCAATAATTCAACCGTTCAATCATGCAGCCATAAAAGGAAGCTTGATTGAAAAAAAAAATTAATCCTGCCATTCTTTTCAGCTTTATTTCTGTTGTCCTTGAGCTGTCATTAAAATCTTACTTCATGACAAACTTAACGATTATATCATTTAGCGTCGCTTTTAACACAGGGCAACAAAACAATCTCTGACGTCATTTCTACCTCCAAAAATAGCACAGTCTCAAGAGAGATAACTCTTGCCTTTTTTCCTTTAAAAGAAAAATAAAACAATTTCGTGACAGCATCGTAATGTCCGTATCATCAAAGATATTCATCGATAATTTCCTCTCTTGTGCTCTCTCTCTCTCTCTCTCTCTCTCTCCCTCTCTACGGCTCCATTTTCTGAGAGATTTAAATTTTTAAAAAAAGGCAGACAAGTGTGGCAGAATCTTGAAAAGGCGGCATCTCTATCTGGTCTGTTTAGCAATATTTCTGTTTTTAACTTCTCAAATGTCACTCTTAAATGTCACGTTTAAGATGTCATCAAGAAAACGTGGATCTGCAGAATACGAGAAAGTATTTCGTGCCTATGGGAGAACATAAAGAAGCACTGCTCATTTTCCAGTCTATTGTGTGCGTATGTGTGTGTTGTGTGTGTGTGTTGTGTGTGTGGGTATGTGGGTATGGGTGGGTGGGTTGGTAGTGGGGAGGGGGAGAATGGAGGTCACCGGGAATCAACAGACCGGAAATTTGGATTCGCTCGATTAAAGAAAAAAAAACATTCAACATCTTAATTCTATGGTTGTTATTTTTTAAAAGTTAGTGCGTCAACAGCTGATGTCTGGCCACAGTCGAGGCCCACAAACTTGATTGGAACAAATAATAATGAAGATTTGTTAGATATAATTGAAGGACATAATAATACACAGAAAACCACTCATAGGAAACAAGGAAACAATGATTTTAATGGTGGAAAATATCAAAATATGAAAATAGGAAGACAGCGGTTCTAATGGTGGAAAATGTCAAGATATGAAAATAGGGCAGGTTGTTCAAGACCATGTGGACAGACTAACATGGGACTGATGAAAAGCTACACACGCATTTTGTAATAGCCAAACCAAGATTTTATACGAAACAATTTTTTTTAATTTACAAGGTTTAAAGTACTAAGTACCCATAGTTTGATTTTTGTCTTCATCAAACTATGTGACCACAATCTGATTCTTGTCTTATCAAACTTTGTGACCACAATCTGATTCTTGTCTTATCAAATTTTGTGACCACAATCTGATTCTTGTCTTCATCAAACTTTGTTGCCACAATCTGATTCTTGTCTTATCAAACTTTGTGACTACAGTCTGATTCTTGTCTTATCAAACTTTGTGACCACAATCTGATTCTTGTCTTATTAAACTTTGTGAACACAATCTGATTCTTGTCTTCAAGTCATCAAAATTTAGTTATAAGACTTTGGTTATCTAATATTCAACATAAGACCATTTCTGCTAAACATGAACGATTCTCGTGCCGTACCATAGAAAACGAAATCTTCCATCTGTAATGTCGCGCTTTTTACACAGCTCCGCTACGACTACATCTATGTTAACCTCTTCCTCGAGGGGGGCAGAACCAGAGAGCTCCTTCGTGTGTTACGCTGAGCTACCTTACATGAAGAACTGAAAGTTTTTAAAATGAATGTTCTCTGTTCTACAACTGACGGACTGTTTTAAAGTAAAGACAATTAAAATGAGAACTAATTATCAGAGAGATAATTTAAAGACTAAATATTGAACAGGAAATGTTCATTCACAAAATGATGATATCGAAAACAGGTTTGGATGTTCCGCAGCTTTTGCGTTGATGTATGAAATGTCAGCGCTTTTACATTTCAAAACGTCACATTCAGAAATTCTCAGAGCACCATTAGAAAAAAAAGTACAAGTTGTGTGCTCGCCTGACACCAGAACTAGCAGTGGATCAGGACGGATCAGACAGTCCTGTGGCCCATATTCAGAATCAATTAGTTTGTATGTCGGCCCCACGAGGTTTTGTCTGAGTGGCAAGATCGCTGAGAAGCGAAAATATTCAGTTAGAAGAGATCTATTTCTCTTATCTTCATGCTTATAAATGTTTTATTCTATCTATCTATATCTATCTATCTATCTATCTATCTATCTATCTATCTATCTATCTATCTATCTATCTATCTATCTATCTATCTATCTATCTGTCTGTCTGTCTGTCTGTCTGTCTGTCTGTCTGTCTGTCCGTCCGTCCGTCCGTCCGTCCGTCTATCTATCTATCTATCTATCTATCTATCTATCTATCTATCTATCTATCTATCTATCTGTCTGTCTGTCTGTCTGTCTATCTATCGTGTCTGTCCGTTCATCCGTCCGTCTGTCTGTCTGTCTGAATCGATTTTCTGTTTAGCTAAATTAAGTTATACATTCCAGAGCAGCTAACAAAACCTTCGGTTTATAATAAAGTGGAAACACATGAATAACAAATGCTTATTTCATTACAAGCTAAACTACGCGCAATCTAAACTATATATAAACTAAACTAAGCTAAACTAATGCACCTTGTATTTTACTGTAGTTGGTGTGCAATAATTAGAAAATGCTCTAAGAAAATTATTCATAGCATATAAAATATTTTTTCCTATTATTCTTCTAACGCAGTTCTTGCTGTCCAGCACCTCAAGTTGCTGTTGCTGTAGCTGAGAATGCTGCTGCTGCAGCTAAAGATGAGATTGCTGCTGCTGCTGATTCTAAAACTTGCTGTTGAATATGAAGTTCTCTGGTTTTCTTGATGATGAGCTGAACTTGACCTTCTTGTGCCCCCCACCCCGGGTCTTTTGGATCATAAGTGTCAGAATAACAAGACAAAATATTATTCACGGGTCATAAATGTCAGAATAACAAGACAAAATATTATTCACGGGTCATAAATGTCAGAATAATAAGACAAAATATCATTATTTTAGGTCATAAATGTCAGAATAACAAGACAAAATATTATTCACATGTCATAAATGTCGGAATAATAAGACAAAATATTATTCTTTTGGGTCATAAATGTCAGAATAACAAGACAAAATATTATTCAAGGGTCATGTTGCCTCACCAGAAAGAACACACAAGTGATCGTAACTCTGCAGAATGCCCGTTAATTCACAGCTCTAGAGAATGACAGTTAATTCACAGCTCCGCAGAATGACTGTTAATTCACAGTCAGTGTTGAAAACACGACCAACATACAAATTTATTATTGTACTACGTTTTGATTCATACTTTACTGTAAGTGTTTTATATACATTTTATAATCAGGGTGCAGTTCGACAGTTATATACTCAGAGAAAGAGAGAGAGAGAGAGAGAGAGAGAGAGAGAGAGTGGGTGAGTGAGTGAGTGTGAGAGAGAGATAGAGAGAGTGAGTGGGTGAGTGAGTGTGTGTGAGAGAGAGAGAGAAGCTACAAATGAAATATACATGCATACTTCTGGCAAATCTCACTCACTCACTCACTCACACAGTCAAGGTTACTAGAAATAAAATCATAATACATATACATACATACATGCAAACATACATACATACATACATACATATATACATACATACATACATACATACATATATACATACATACATACATACATACATACATACTCGTTTAGCATAATTGTTATAACTCCACTCCTCTAGTTCCGATGTCTGTACTCCTCTCTCTTCTTATCTAAGAGTGGGTGATGCATTCATTCACGTCCAGCTCGCGGCGGATAGATAACGCTACAGACATCCCAGAGCAAAATAAATCACTTAGTTCGTTACTTCTTTCTTGTGGTCGATCACACTTGTTAACACACTTTGCCATACACAACGGTGCCACTATTGTCTACAAAAAACACTAGATAAAAACAGGGAGAAACTGCAGAAACAAGGATGAAAAGATGCTGGATAAAAACATGTAAACACACAAACACACAAGCCTCAAGAACGAGCAGACAGCCCATACTTGCTGGACCATATCTTACGACGATGCACTCCAGCCATCTTGAAATTCTTCCGCTTTCTGCGTAGTGGCCGCGAATGGCAAGAAACTGGTTACATTTTAACTCGCAGGAATGAGTAAATCCTCCGCGAATACGGAAGGCGCGAATAACTAGTACAGACTGCCTGTATGTCTCACTGTCTGTCTCTCTCTGTCTGTACCCGGCCAGACACTTTGTTCAATCACGTACAAACTACTTTACAGTCTTGGGTCGAGAAAGATCAGGCCTGACCCCCGGGTCAGGTTTGACGGCCCTTTCCAAACTGTAGCCTGAAGGTTAAAGTGTTTTTACACAATTTTGTTGGTCTCTAATAAGAAAAGAGGACAAACACAAGGTCACCGAGCCCCATGGCTATTTATTCTTTTCTGAATGTGAAAAACGTCAGACCCTACAGCAAAAAAAAAAATCGTATCTCATTACTGTGAAGAAAAACAAAACAGTAGACATTAATGTGGCTCAAAACCGCCGACTGAATTCTGTTGTTCGTGTAGCCACAACGTGGAACATCTGTGACACTTATGTTTGAGATAATGCGACTGTACACACGAAAACACAACAGACTAGCTCAAGCCATGCAATTTATACTTATATACCCAGGTCAGTGACGAACAATGTTACGGGAAAGTTCTACAATTATTTAAAATTTCAACGCGTCCTGAACTACGAACCATTAAAAAACCATTATGTTTTAGAAAAACATAAAAATGTGAAAAGACGGGTTACTAGTAATACACGAAACATACCGAAAACGACTTGGCTATTCTTATATTTCTTACGAAATACACATTGTAAAACGCAAATCAGAAAACTTTAAAAAATTTAATACACATTATAAAACGCAAATCAGAAAACTTTAAAAAATTTATCTATCTAATATCTATGAATAATGCTATTAACATGCTATACAAATCGAACAAAACAATTCCTGTAGAGTTGCATGAAAGTTGCATGAAAACAACATGTGATCTATTGTAACACCATAGTCCAGAGAACTGTACGACAGGCCTTGCACTGAGAATGTGGTCGCCCAAGTTACGAATGAAATGTGCGGTGTAAGTTCAAACTACGAATGCGAAAATGAGATATTTCAGGGGACGAAATAGAGAGTGATGTTTTACTTTCTCTTTCAACCACAGTAGAATTGATTTCCTGTGTTTTAATTCCTCTTTAATCGGTCTTCGTCTGTCCTTTCTTGGGTCTATTTTCTATTTTCTCTGACCAGCGAACAATGTACTAGAGAAACTCTTTCCTAGAAGTATGTATGTATGTATGCATTTCTAGTCGTCTCTCACATAATCTGTGGAAGCTCTTCAAGAATGTACTCATACATGGAAGAGAAGAGAATCCACAGATCAAGACCCTACTTATATCTCTGTAGCGGTCTTGTGGGACAGGCCTAATTACAACAGTCTGACGAACAAAGGTTAATGTGACCTCAATCATGATTTCGCTTCCAACGCTTGCAAATTTTCTAGGAGTGTATCCTTCCATCTACTTTTGATGTTCTGATAAAGGAAACAGTCTTTGCCAGTATCATCATTACTTCGTCACTGTCAAAACAAGGGTAAAGAACAGATCGGTAGATACCATAACATTAGGAACGAGAACCAGAAAAATAGATCGTTAGATACTATACCATAAGGAACATCTACCACAAAGATAGATACTATAATATAAGGAACAAGAACCAGAAGAATAGATCGTTAGATACTATACCATAAGGAACATCTGTGACACTTATGTTTGAGATAATGCGACTGTACACACGAAAACACAACAGACTAGCTCAAGCCACGCAATTTATACTTATATACCCAGGTCAGTGACGAACAATGTTACGGGAAAGTTCTACAATTATTTAAAATTTCAACGCGTCCTGAACTACGAACCATTAAAAAACCATTATGTTTTAGAAAAACATAAAAATGTGAAAAGACGGGTTACTAGTAATACACGAAACATACCGAAAACGACTTGGCTATTCTTATATTTCTTACGAAATACACATTGTAAAACGCAAATCAGAAAACTTTAAAAAATTTAATACACATTATAAAACGCAAATCAGAAAACTTTAAAAAATTTATCTATCTAATATCTATGAATAATGCTATTAACATGCTATACAAATCGAACAAAATATTTCCTGTAGAGTTGCATGAAAGTTGCATGAAAACAACATGTGATCTATTGTAACACCATAGTCCAGAGTACGACAGGCCTTGCACTGAGGATGTGGTCGCCCAAGTTACGAATGAAATGTGCGGTGTAAGTTCAAACTACGAATGCGAAAATGAGATATTTCAGGGGACGAAATAGAGAGTGATGTTTTACTTTCTCTTTCAACCACAGTAGAATTGATTTCCTGTGTTTTAATTCCTCTTTAATCGGTCTTCGTCTGTCCTTTCTTGGGTCTATTTTCTATTTTCTCTGACCAGCGAACAATGTACTAGAGAAACTCTTTCCTAGAAGTATGTATGTATGTATGCATTTCTAGTCGTCTCTCACATAATCTGTGGAAGCTCTTCAAGAATGTACTCATACATGGAAGAGAAGAGAATCCACAGATCAAGACCCTACTTATATCTCTGTAGCGGTCTTGTGGGACAGGCCTAATTACAACAGTCTGACGAACAAAGGTTAATGTGACCTCAATCATGATTTCGCTTCCAACGCTTGCAAATTTTCTAGGAGTGTATCCTTCCATCTACTTTTGATGTTCTGATAAAGGAAACAGTCTTTGCCAGTATCATCATTACTTCGTCACTGTCAAAACAAGGGTAAAGAACAGATCGGTAGATACCATAACATTAGGAACGAGAACCAGAAGAATAGATCGTTAGATACTATACCATAAGGAACATCTACCACAAAAATAGATGCTATAATATAAGGATAAAGAACCAGAAAAATAGATCGTTAGATACTATACCATAAGGAACATCTACCACAAGAATAGATACTATAATGTAAGGAACAAGAACCAGAAGAATAGATCATTAGATACTATACCATAAGGAACATATACCACAAGAATAGATATTATAATATAAGGAACAGGAACCAGAAGAATAGATCGTTAGATATTATAACATAAGCAACAAGAAGCAGAAGAATAAAACATTAGATATTATAACATAAGCAACAGGAAGCAGAAGAATAAAACATTAGATATTATAACATAAGCAACAAGAAGCAGAAGAATAGATAGTTAAATACCATAACATAAGCAATAAGAATCAGAAGAATAGATCGTTAAATACCATAACATAAGCAACAAGAGACAGAAGAATTCCTGTAGAGTTGCATGAAAGTTGCATGAAAACAACATGTGATCTATTGTAACACCATAGTCCAGAGAACTGTACGACAGGCCTTGCACTGAGAATGTGGTCGCCCAAGTTACGAATGAAATGTGCGGTGTAAGTTCAAACTACGAATGCGAAAATGAGATATTTCAGGGGACGAAATAGAGAGTGATGTTTTACTTTCTCTTTCAACCACAGTAGAATTGATTTCCTGTGTTTTAATTCCTCTTTAATCGGTCTTCGTCTGTCCTTTCTTGGGTCTATTTTCTATTTTCTCTGACCAGCGAACAATGTACTAGAGAAACTCTTTCCTAGAAGTATGTATGTATGTATGCATTTCTAGTCGTCTCTCACATAATCTGTGGAAGCTCTTCAAGAATGTACTCATACATGGAAGAGAAGAGAATCCACAGATCAAGACCCTACCTATATCTCTGTAGCGGTCTTGTGGGACAGGCCTAATTACAACAGTCTGACGAACAAAGGTTAATGTGACCTCAATCATGATTTCGCTTCCAACGCTTGCAAATTTTCTAGGAGTGTATCCTTCCATCTACTTTTGATGTTCTGATAAAGGAAACAGTCTTTGCCAGTATCATCATTACTTCGTCACTGTCAAAACAAGGGTAAAGAACAGATCGGTAGATACCATAACATTAGGAACGAGAACCAGAAAAATAGATCGTTAGATACTATACCATAAGGAACATCTACCACAAAGATAGATACTATAATATAAGGAACAAGAACCAGAAGAATAGATCGTTAGATACTATAACATAAGCAACAAGAAGCAGAAGAATAGATCGTTAGATATTATAACATAAGCAACAAGAAGCAGAAGAATAGATCGTTAGATATTATAACATAAGCAACAAGAGACAGAAGAATAGATCGTTATATATTATAACATAAGCAACAAGAAGCAGAAGAATAGATCGTTAGATATTATAACATAAGCAACAATAAGCAGAAGAATAGATCGTTAGATATGATAACATAAGCAACAAGAAGCAGAAGAATAGATCGTTAGATATTATAACATAAGCAACAAGAGACAGAAGAATAGATCGTTAGATATTATAACATAAGCAACAAGAAGCAGAAGAATAGATCGTTAAATACCATAACATAAGCAACAAGAGATAGAAGAATAAATCGTTAGATATTATAACATAAGCAACAAGAAGCAGAAGAATAGATCGTTAGATATTATAACATAAGCAACAAGAAGCATAAGAATGGATCAAGAACGAGAAGATTCAAGTGTTCTATGCTATAAATTTAGGAAGAACAATAAGAATATAATAAAAACAGAAGTACATGAAATAACTATGCTATGTTTTCTCTTCCTTGATACTTAAGCCGTGTGAGCGTCGAGTGGGAGATTTTGTGCTTACAACATGTCAGCTAAACTGGATTGTCCGTTTTTGAGGATACTTCGACACATACAGTCAGGGAGAGAACGATCAGTGAAGTCAAGCATTTTTGTTCCTCTTTCTGTATTTGACCATGCATTCGTTGCCCAAAGGAGATAACACGGTTATCTGGGCATGCAGCTAGTCAAGACCTTATTCTACTTTCTTGATGCTTCTAGAAACATCATGTGTCTTAGTCTGACTGGAAGGTTAATATGCTCTTCAAGGCGATGGAGCTTGTTCAGCAGTAAGGTCTGGTTATTTTTTTTAAAGAAATGTGGCGAAACAGCGCATCGAGGCATGGGGCAGTACCGTCAGTAATGAACTGTTTTATCAAGGGAAGGTCGTGAGTTGGATGCTACTATCTGGATCTTTTAGTCGATAAGATTTTCATCTTCCTTATCTTTCACTCAGGCATCGATGTTTAAATATATAAACTAGGAAAACGTAGGAGCAATTTTAGTAACTAACGAGTAAACGAGTGGTTTCGTGTATAGTTATATGCTTATACTCTAATTATTCGTGTGTTACTAAAGACATAATGCCTAAGGAAAATACTTGGTATAAAGTGGAACGAATTCAAGAACAATGCAGAGATAAGACAGTTGAACAAACAACAACCTGTCTCATGGGTGATCAGAAAAAGAAGATGGACATATGTAGGCCATGTCATGAGAAGAAACAATCAGAGAATACCAAAACAAGCTACAGAGAATACCAAAACAAGCTATCAAGTGGAGCACAACAGGCCGAAGAAAAAGAGGTCGACCACGTGAAACTCTAAAGAGGACATTGTTAAGAGAAGCCAGTTTAGTGGGCTTAACATTCCTTGATGAAGTTGAAAGACTCGCCGAGAACAGGACAACTTGGCAAAGAACTATGCGAGCCCTATGTGACGTTTAACGGCGCGGTAAGGACGTAAGATGTAAGAGTAAAGACATCGATGTTTGTCTTTCTGGCAAATGTTGCTGTCTCTGGACTGCATCATTATCATACAGTTTCTCTGTAAGAGATCTCGGATGTGATGTTGTCATTGGTCCTCACGTAGGAAGCTTCTCAGCAGAGTGTACACATGTAGGAAAATTCTCAGCAGAGTGTACACATATAGGGAAATTCTCAGCAGAGTGTACACATGTAGGGAGGCTCTCAGCAGAGTGTACACATGCAGGGATGTTTTCAGAATAGTGTACACATGTAGAGAAGTTCTCATCAGAGTGTACACATGTAGGGAAGTTCTCAGCAGAGTGTACCCATGTAGGGAAGTTCTCATCAGAGTGTACACATGTAGTGAAGTTCTCAGCAGAGTGTACACATGTAGGGAAGTTCTCAGCAGAGTGTACACATGTAGGGAAGTTCTCAGCAGAGTGTACACATGTAGGGAAGTTCTCAGCAGAGTGTACACATGTAGGGAAGTTCTAAGCAGAGTGTACACATGTATGGAAGTTTTCAGCAGAGTGTACATATGTAGGGAAATTCTCAGCAGAGTGTACACTCGTAGGAAGGTTCTCAGCAGAATGTACACTCATAGGAAGGTTCTCATCAGAGTGTACACATGTAGGGAAGTTCTCATCAGAGTGTACACATATAGGGAGGTTCTAATCAGAATGTACACTTGTAGGAAGGTTCTCATCAGAGTATAAACTCGTAGGAAGGTTCTCTGCAGAGTGTACACATGTAGGGAGGTTCTCAGCATGGTGTACACATTTAGGGAGGTTCTCTGTAGAGTGTACACATGTAGGAAGGCTCTCAACAGGGTGTATACATTTAGGGAGGTTCTCAGCAGAGTGTACACATGTAGGGAGGCTCTCAACAGGGTGTATACATTTAGTGAGATTCTCAGCAGAGTGTACACATGTAGTGAGGTTCTCAGCAGAATGTACACATGTATGGAGGTTCTCAGCAGGGCGTACACATGTAGGGAGGCTCTCAGCAGTGTACATATGTAGGGAGGCTCTCAGCAGAGTGTACAAATTTAGGGAAGCTCTCAGCAGTGTACACATGTAGGAAGGTTCTCAGCAGAGCGTACACATGTAGGGAGGCTCTCAGCAGGGTGTACACATGTAGGGAGGTTCTCAGCAGTGTGTACACATGTAGGGAGGTTCTCAGCAGTGTGTACACATGTAGGGAGGTTCTCAGCAGTGTGTACGCATGTAGGGAGGTTCTCAGCAAGGTTTACACACGTAGTTGATACAAAACAAAGCAAAACAAAACAAAAACTGACTCCTGAGTCAAATCTCAGTTTAATTCACTCCAGTATCGAACACAAAACATTCAAGAGAGCTCACTATCCTAGCTCCATCAATCTTCTCAGGTTCTACTTATCAGCCCAAACAACACACACTGCACTTGATTCCCTTCAATAGTCACTAAAACAAAATGTGTATGACGCAGGCCTTCCGTGCTAAACTAAGACTCCCGACTAAAAGACCCACAACTGACTGTTCACTGCGACTCGTCCTATCTTGGACTGCATGTCGCCATCTTTGTTCCAACTAAAACTTATTGTAGGCATCTTCCTGCCGATCTGAGTCTCAAGTTGGTCAGTCTTATTCTGCTAAACAATCTTCAGCACTTGTTATCACTAACCTTCTCGAGAACTCGTTGATAAATACTTTATATCACAGGTCTGGTCTCAGCTTGTCCAACCAACACAAAATTCTCATGGTCGCCCTGACTTTTTTCTTTTCTCCCTCTCTTTATGACGTCATACTTCCTGCCAGTTGCACGCAGTCACTCAACACGTTCCCATTACGCTAATGGATCAAGCGTATACTGAATAGCAAGGAGACAGGAGATAATCTCTGAAGACGGAGAATATCTGCTTCTAAGACAAGGTGCGTGTGCGCGCGCACACAAACACACACCCAGGCCTGTCAGTGCATGAAGAGAAAATGAAATTTCACGTAAAACTTAGTCTTGCCGTAGTTTGTAACAAAAATACAAAGAAAAAAACTTTTGCCTACCAAGCTGGGGTTGGTATTAGCAAGTTCTTTGAGGGTAGTGGAGCTGGAAAGGAAGTCTTCTTTTTAGATCTGCTCCAGAAGTTGTTGTTTCACTACCCTATAACTGCCAACATGATGTTTTTAGCAGTTGATGCTGTGAAGATGTAGAACATTATTGTGCGGAACTGAGAGTGAGTTACCGTTCCAAGCTTGAAGATCCGGAGTACATTCAAAAGCTTTTAGTCTGACTCCACTACCATGAAGACCACAACGAGCCATGCCTCATCAGCCAAGTTGAACTTGTTTCTAAAAGCAACAGGGAAGAGGTGGGACAGGTGATATGCTGGACTTCACAACCGTCTCCAATGTACACTTCTTCTTCTTCTTCGTTCGCTTCTACCACCAAGACCGCACTGTGATCCTACTGAATTTACACCTGTGGTCCTCGTTAGGTCCCGTGGTCTTCTGTGTGGTCCCCGAGAGGACCACAAGAGGTTCAGAGTATCGCAGGGCTTGAGCCTGTATTCTTGGTGGGTCTCGGAAGCGGGATTGCGTGACACCGTGGTTTTCATTGCACCAGTTTAGTCTAGGGTTGGACTTTCTCACCAGAAGACCTCGACGTGTTTAGGATATCAGTGCATCCCCGCTGGGTGAGAGGCGGTAGCCCACCCAGGCCAGAGTTGGACCTTCTCACCGGAAAACCTCGACGTGTTTTGAGATACCCGTGTACCACCGCTGGGTGAGAGGTGATTGCCCATCCAGTCCAGAGTTGGACTTTCTCACCTGAAAACCTCAGCGTGATTAGGATACGCAAACATCCCATGAGAGGTGGTTGCCTATCTAGACTGCCCTGGTCCAGTGTCTCCGACTTCAGCATTTTCCGGTCGTGGCCGCTACCCTTCCTAGTTGTGACCAGGATGGAGCTTTTGTCCAGGAGGACGAATCCTCGCCACTAGTGACTTCCACCCCTGGGTTAAGCCGGTTTAGGCATTATCCCAGTATGGGCGTGTTTGGGACGTGACCGACCTCTAGAGCAGAGGTACTGTGACATGCGTAGCCTTCAAGATTCACCCCTGGTGTGAGCCGGTTTAGGCAAAATTCACCAGTATGGGTGTATATCAGGCGTGACCGACCTCTAGAGCGGAGGTGGCATGACATGTCTAGCCATCAAGTTCCACCCCTGGTGTGTGCCGGTTTAGGCATATTTCACCAGTGTAGGTGTATTTCGGACGTGGCCGGCCTCTAGAGCAGAGGCGCCGTGGTATGTGTAGCTCTCGCAGCGATACTACTGGACATACCGATTAAACTTCACTTTATCCTTTCCACCACCTTTCCCATCGGCGCCGCACAGCAACCTTTATTTCTTTTCCGCATTTCTTCCTTGACCGGGAGGAGCTTCACTCCACGCGCGGCATCCGAAGAGTCTCGCCAGCAGTGTCTTAACCTCTGGGACAAGCCGGTTCATGCTTTTCACCCGATATGACTGCACTCAGGGCGTGGCCGACCTCCAGACCAGAGGTGCCGTGATTTGACTGTTTGCTTCGCTTTATCCTTTCTACCACCTTTTCCGCAGTGATGCTGCGCGGCAACCTCATTTGCACCTTTCTTCATTGGCCGGGAGGAGCACCGCTCCACGCACGGCAGCTGAAGAATCTTGCCAACAGCGTCCAACGTACACAAGTCAAGATGAACACACACATACGTGTATAACGCCACCGTCATATGACGATACTGTCAAGATGAACACACACACATACGTGTATAACGCCACCGTCATATGACGATACTGTCAAGATGAACACACACAGACGTGTATAACGCCACCGTCATATGACGATACTGTCAAGGTGAAGACACATAGACGTGTATAACGCCAGCAATGTTTTTTTTTTTTAATCAGCGCCAAGAAACAACCGCTCTAAAAGTTGCTTTAATTTACCCGGGCGTGTCTTTTCAACGACCTGCTCTGATTTAACCAGCCTGCACATTATCGATCTGTCACAAGTGTTCTCCCTGTAATCATATTAAATTACAGTTTTCCTTGACTGCCCTGGACTGTCTGGTGTTCTGTCCTGCTAGTGTTTTATAAGAGGCGGAGATATCCCTGTGTATAAATGTAGTGAGAGGCGGAGATGTGGCTATGTATATGTGAGGATGTAATGAGAGGCGGAGATGTGGCTATGTATATGTGAGGATGTAATGAGAGGCGGAGATGTGGCTATGTATATGTGAGGATGTAATGAGAGGCGGAGATGTGGCTATGTATATGTGAGGATGTAATGAGAGGCGGAGATGTGGCTATGTATATGTGAGGATGTAATGAGAGGCGGAGATGTGGCTATGTATATGTGATGATGTAGTGAGAGGCGGAGATGTAGCTATATGTGATGATGTAGTGAGAGGCGGAGATGTAGCTATGTATATGTGATGTAGTGAGAGGCGGATATGCGCTACATATAACTCATGAAACGTAAATGTTATATTTTATGTGTCTCAGCTTTCCAGTGTTAGTTATGTTGGTTACATGAGCAGCATATTTGTAGAGTGTCTGGAACAGAGTGAAAAAGTTGTATGATAAAGTTGTATGATAAAGTGGTATGATAAAGTTGTATGATAAAGTGGTATGTTAAAGTTGTATGATAAAGTTGTATGTTAAAGTGGTATGATAAAGTTGTATGTTAAAGTGGTATGATAAAGTTGTATGTTAAAGTTTATGATAAAGTTGTATGATAAAGTTGTATGTTAAAGTTGTATGATAAAGTGGTAGAATAAAGTTGTATGTTAAAGTTGCATGTTAATGTTGTATGTTAAAGTTGTATGATAAAGTTGTATGTTAAAGGGCAGAATGTCAGACGGGCCTGACAGGCAGAGATATGGCTGTGTATAACTCATGATGTAGTGAGAGGCAGAGATATGGCTGTGTATAACTCATGATGTAGTGAGAGGCAGAGATATGGCTGTGTATAACTCATGATGTAGTGAGAGGCGGAGATATGGCTGTGTATAACTCATGACGTAATGAAAGGCAGTCATGTCTCTTGTTGTTTGGACAGGTAAAATGTCCAAGACCCTACCCCCACCCACTTCCATGAAGTGCTGTCTACAAATAAATTGCATAACAAAAGCCAAGCACCAGACGTAGAGATCAATGTGACCTAGGGGTGGTGAAGCCTGTTGAGTAGCCTCACACACCAGCTAAATTGGAAAGCATTGATGCCAGATCAAGGTATGCATAGCAACCTGCTACCACTGGTATGATGACAAGGTTAATGACTTAATGACCTGTTGGTGTCTGCACATCTCCCCTCCCCCCATGTATCACCTAGTCAAAAGCACTGGTATGGTCTTTTTTTTTCACTTCTATATATTTCTCTACTACGATCCTCACACAAGATATAGCTTTCCTTGATCTCATTTTGTTATCACAAGTCAAGGTGATCTGAGTTGCTTTTCTTAGTCCTTTTCTGTCTCATCTACTCTTGAATGACTGGTTATTTTTATTACGTGTTCATTAGATTTTCATTAATATCCTGATATATTACATTCTGATCATACACGGATATATTACATTCTGATCACACATTGATATATTACATTCTGATAAGATACTTAAATATTACATCCTGATCAGATACTAATATATTACATTCTGATTTGGTACTGATATACAGGTGTATATTCTATTCTGATTGGATAATAACATATTACATTTTCATCAGACACTGATGCTAATCAGATACTAATATATTACATTCTAATTATGTACTGATACATTACTTTCTAATTAGTACTGATAGTTTGCATTCTGATCAAATACTGATATACTCATATTACATTCTTATCAGATACAGTAATATGACACTCTGATCAGTTACTACATATTACACTCTAAACTTATGCTACACAATCATTAATCTCAAGCAGTGCTATTTTGAATCTGGCTGACACAATCTTGGAGCAAGATATACGACTATGTTTGTGGTACAGAGTGAAAAAGTTGTATGATAAAGTTGTATGATAAAGTGGTATGATAAAGTTGTATGATAAAGTTGTATGTTAAAGTTGTATGATAAAGTTGTATGTTAAAGTGGTATGATAAAGTTGTATGTTAAAGTGGTATGATAAAGTTGTATGTTAAAGTTTATGATAAAGTTGTATGATAAAGTTGTATGTTAAAGTTGTATGATAAAGTGGTAGAATAAAGTTGTATGTTAAAGTTGCATGTTAATGTTGTATGTTAAAGTTGTATGATAAGTTGTATGTTAAAGGGCAGAATGTCAGACGGGCCTGACAGGCAGAGATATGGCTGTGTATAACTCATGATGTAGTGAGAGGCAGAGATATGGCTGTGTATAACTCATGATGTAGTGAGAGGCAGAGATATGGCTGTGTATAACTCATGATGTAGTGAGAGGCGGAGATATGGCTGTGTATAACTCATGACGTAATGAAAGGCAGTCATGTCTCTTGTTGTTTGGACAGGTAAAATGTCCAAGACCCTACCCCCACCCACTTCCATGAAGTGCTGTCTACAAATAAATTGCATAACAAAAGCCAAGCACCAGACGTAGAGATCAATGTGACCTAGGGGTGGTGAAGCCTGTTGAGTAGCCTCACACACCAGCTAAATTGGAAAGCATTGATGCCAGATCAAGGTATGCATAGCAACCTGCTACCACTGGTATGATGACAAGGTTAATGACTTAATGACCTGTTGGTGTCTGCACATCTCCCCTCCCCCCATGTATCACCTAGTCAAAAGCACTGGTATGGTCTTTTTTTTCACTTCTATATATTTCTCTACTACGATCCTCACACAAGATATAGCTTTCCTTGATCTCATTTTGTTATCACAAGTCAAGGTGATCTGAGTTGCTTTTCTTAGTCCTTTTCTGTCTCATCTACTCTTGAATGACTGGTTATTTTTATTACGTGTTCATTAGATTTTCATTAATATCCTGATATATTACATTCTGATCATACACGGATATATTACATTCTGATCACACATTGATATATTACATTCTGATAAGATACTTAAATATTACATCCTGATCAGATACTAATATATTACATTCTGATTTGGTACTGATATACAGGTGTATATTCTATTCTGATTGGATAATAACATATTACATTTTCATCAGACACTGATGCTAATCAGATACTAATATATTACATTCTAATTATGTACTGATACATTACTTTCTAATTAGTACTGATAGTTTGCATTCTGATCAAATACTGATATACTCATATTACATTCTTATCAGATACAGTAATATGACACTCTGATCAGTTACTACATATTACACTCTAAACTTATGCTACACAATCATTAATCTCAAGCAGTGCTATTTTGAATCTGGCTGACACAATCTTGGAGCAAGATATACGACTATGTTTGTGGTACAGTGTAGTTATAAAGATCTGTGGTCACAACAAGGCGTTTGTGCAGTAAACAGGTGGAATTAACCTTAAAAAAATGTTAGCAAAGCAATTTAGATGTGAGGAAAGGAAAAGTGATAAAAGAGCAATGTGATTGGGACGCTGTTCTCTCATGCTACAGTGTGATTGGTGCAGTGTTCTCTCATGCTACAGTGTGATTGGTGCAGTGTTCTCTCAAGCTACAGCCTGATTGGTGCAGTGTTCTCTCATGCTACAGTGTGATTGGTGCAGTGTTCTCTCATGCTACAGCGTGATTGGTGCAGTGTTCTCTCATACTACAGCCTGATTGGTGCAGTGTTCTCTCAAGCTACACCCTGATTGGTGCAGTGTTAGTTATGTTGGTTACATGAGCAGCATATTTGTAGAGTGTCTGGAACAGAGTGAAAAAGTTGTATGATAAAGTTGTATGATAAAGTTGTATGATAAAGTTGTATGTTAAAGTTGTATGATAAAGTTGTATGTTAAAGTGGTATGATAAAGTTGTATGTTAAAGTGGTATGATAAAGTTGTATGTTAAAGTTTATGATAAAGTTGTATGATAAAGTTGTATGTTAAAGTTGTATGATAAAGTGGTAGAATAAAGTTGTATGTTAAAGTTGTATGTTAAAGTGGTATGATAAAGTTGTATGTTAAAGTTGCATGTTAATGTTGTATGTTAAAGTTGTATGATAAAGTTGTATGTTAAAGGGCAGAATGTCAGACGGGCCTGACAGGCAGAGATATGGCTGTGTATAACTCATGATGTAGTGAGAGGCAGAGATATGGCTGTGTATAACTCATGATGTAGTGAGAGGCGGAGATATGGCTGTGTATAACTCATGATGTAGTGAGAGGCGGAGATATGGCTGTGTATAACTCATGATGTAGTGAGAGGCGGAGATATGGCTGTGTATAACTCATGATGTAGTGAGAGGCGGAGATATGGCTGTGTATAACTCATGATGTAGTGAGAGGCGGAGATATGGCTGTGTATAACTCATGATGTAGTGAGAGGCGGAGATATGGCTGTGTATAACTCATGATGTAGTGAGAGGCGGAGATATGGCTGTGTATAACTCATGATGTAGTGAGAGGCGGAGATATGGCTGTGTATAACTCATGATGTAGTGAGAGGCGGAGATATGGCTGTGTATAACTCATGATGTAGTGAGAGGCGGAGATATGGCTGTGTATAACTCATGATGTAGTGAGAGGCGGAGATATGGCTGTGTATAACTCATGATGTAGTGAGAGGCGGAGATATGGCTGTGTATAACTCATGATGTAGTGAGAGGCGGAGATATGGCTGTGTATAACTCATGATGTAGTGAGAGGCGGAGATATGGCTGTGTATAACTCATGACGTAATGAAAGGCAGTCATGTCTCTTGTTGTTTGGACAGGTAAAATGTCCAAGACCCTACCCCCACCCACTTCCATGAAGTGCTGTCTACAAATAAATTGCATAACAAAAGCCAAGCACCAGACGTAGAGATCAATGTGACCTAGGGGTGGTGAAGCCTGTTGAGTAGCCTCACACACCAGCTAAATTGGATGCCAGATCAAGGTATCCATAGCAACCTGCTACCACTGGTATGATGACAAGGTTAATGACTTAATGACCTGTTGGTGTCTGCACATCTCCCCTCCCCCCATGTATCACCTAGTCAAAAGCACTGGTATGGTCTTTTTTTTTTTCACTTCTGTATATTTCTCTACTATGATCCTCACACAAGATATAGGTTTCCTTGATCTCACAAGTCAAGGTGATCTGAGTTGCTTTTCTTAGTCCTTTTCTGTCTCATCTGCTCTTGAATGACTGGTTATTTTTATTACGTGTTCATTAGATTTTCATTAATATCCTGATATATTACATTCTGATCATACACGGATATATTACATTCTGATCACACATTGATATATTACATTCTGATAAGATACTTAAATATTACATCCTGATCAGATACTAATATATTACATTCTGATTTGGTACTGATATACAGGTGTATATTCTATTCGGATTGGATAATAACATATTACATTTTCATCGGACACTGATGCTAATCAGATACTAATATATTACATTCTAATTATGTATTGATACATCACTTTCTAATTAGTATTGATAGTTTGCATTCTGATCAAATACTGATATACTCATATTACATTCTTATCAGATACAGTAATATGACACTCTGATCAGTTACTACATATTACACTCTAAACTTATGCTACACAATCATTAATCTCAAGCAGTGCTATTTTGAATCTGGCTGACACAGTCTTGGAGCAAGATATACGATTATGTTTGTGGTACAATGTAGTTATAAAGATCTGTGGTCACAACAAGGCGTTTGTGCAGTAAACAGGTGGAATTAACCTAAAAAAAATGTTAGCAAAGCAATTTAGATGTGAGGAAAGGAAACGTGATAAAAGAGCAATGTGGTTGGTACGCTGTTCTCTCATGCTACAGTGTGATTGGTGCAGTGTTCTCTCATGCTACAGTGTGATTGGTGCAGTGTTCTCTCAAGCTACAGCCTGATTGGTGCAGTGTTCTCTCATGCTACAGTGTGATTGGTGCAGTGTTCTCTCATGCTACAGCGTGATTGGTGCAGTGTTCTCTCATACTACAGCCTGATTGGTGCAGTGTTCTCTCAAGCTACACCCTGATTGGTGCAGTGTTCTCTCAAGCTACACCGTGATTGGTGCAGTGTTCTCTCAAGCTACAGCCTGATTGGTGCAGTGTTCTCTCAAGCTACACCCTGATTGGTGCAGTGTTCTCTCAAGCTACAGCCTGATTGGTGCAGTGTTCTCTCAAGCTACAGCCTGATTGGTGCAGTGTTCTCTCATGCTACACCCTGATTGGTGCAGTGTTCTCTCATGCTACAGTGTGATTGGTGCAGTGTTCTCTCAAGCTACACCCTGATTGGTGCAGTGTTCTCTCAAGCTACAGCCTGATTGGTGCAGTGTTCTCTTGTGCTACAGTGTGATTGGTGCAGTGTTCTCTTGTGCTACAGCCTGATTGGTGCAGTGTTCTCTCATGCTACAGTGTGATTGGTGCAGTGTTCTCTCATGCTACAGCCTGAATGGTGCAGTGTTCTCTTGTGCTACAGTGTGATTGGTGCAGTGTTCTCTCATGCTACAGTGTGATTGGTGCAGTGTTCTCTCAAGCTACAGCCTGATTGGTGCAGTGTTCTCTCATGCTACAGCCTGAATGGTGCAGTGTTCTCTCATGCTACAGCCTGAATGGTGCAGTGTTCTCTTGTGCTACAGTGTGATTGGTGCAGTGTTCTCTCATGCTACAGTGTAATTGGTGCAGTGTTCTCTTGTGCTACAGTGTGATTGGTGCAGTGTTCTCTCATGCTACAGTGTGATTGGTGCAGTGTTCTCTCATGCTACAGCCTGAATGGTGCAGTGTTCTCTTGTGCTACAGTGTGATTGGTGCAGTGTTCTCTCATGCTACAGTGTAATTGGTGCAGTGTTCTCTTGTGCTACAGTGTGATTGGTGCAGTGTTCTCTCATGCTACAGTGTGATTGGTGCAGTGTTCTCTCATGCTACAGTGTGATTGGTGCAGTGTTCTCTCATGCTACAGTGTGATTGGTGCAGTGTTCTCTCATGCTACAGTGTGATTGGTGCAGTGTTCTCTCATGCTACAGTGTAATTGGTGCAGTGTTCTCTCATGCTACAGTGTAATTGGTGCAGTGTTCTCTCATGCTACAGTGTAATTGGTGCAGTGTTCTCTCATGCTACAGTGTAATTGGTGCAGTGTTCTAACACAGTTAACTGACTGCTTGTACCGTTCGAGTGTGTGCCCTTTCTTTCATCCTCAAGTCTACAATTTTTCACAGACTAATCCTTTCTATTTTACTTTCATTCCCGACTACACCTGAAGTCAATTTTCCTTACCCAAAATCCCTTGCAAAAGATATCACCTCAAGGTGTGAATGATTTCCCATCGAATATTCATGTACCAATATAGGGAACAAACTGAGACTAAAGAGTTGAATGTCTATATGTTCAAGTCTAGATATTCACTTGCACACTCATTATTGCCCAGAAGTTTGTATCAATCTGCCTGAATTTATCAAATAAAACAAGTGTATGACAACTTTTTAAAGATCTAGATATGTATGACTTTATCAAATAATACAGGTGTATGATACCTTCTTAATGCCTTAGATATGTATGACTTTATCAAATATGTCTTAAAGGCTAGATTAGGCCATTTAGATGATTTAGTATAAAAAAGTTCCATTTAACTGTAAGTTCTTGTCCTCTTGCCATATTTACTTACAACCATAAAGAAAACTCTAAAATAGAATATTTACTTACAACCACAGAGAAAACAACAAAACAGAACTATCATGAAACATTTCCATTTTATTACAGCAGATCAAGAAAGCTGTATAACATTTTATAACTCTCTGTATGTCTCTCTTTCTCTGTATAATAGATACATTACATATTTGTAGTACATATTTGTAGTATATATTGATATATCATTTATATAAAACACGAATGAAAGACATAATACAAGGAAGTCTTTGTCCAGGTTCTCTAAAGTTTTTGTTATAGAACATCTGAAAGTAATACAACCACTCACACATTACAACATGACTTTCTTGCTCCCTACTGCTTTCAGTCCAATCAAGTGAGAGCTAAATGGCAGCAGATGAATGTAGAAGAGTTGTCTGATTTGGGTGTCAGGGCTGACAGAATCATAGCTAGTCACTGCCTCACTGTTATAAATTAGGAATCCAAATGGTCCCTGTGGAACTGTCAGAAGTTCAGCATTACTGTTTTGTTGGGAAAACATCTTTCTGCCATGCTGTATATACTATGTGCGACATCAATCAAAAACATCAGCACAGACAGAATAAGACATCTTCTGCCTGAATCAAATTTGCGGAGAATACAGGCAGTGAAAGACCAGATCCCTCAGCAAACGAGGGGAACCAACTCAAAATATTCTATAAACATGTAACACACACAAGATTGTCTCCCCTTTGATATAGTATCGGTTTATGTTTGAACGTAGAGAGACAAAGAACACAAAATCTTAAGCACCACCGTGTAACAGATATCGCTACGAAACAGACAGCAACATCTCAAAACACACGCAGAACAGTTGAATGAATGGCTAAAGTCTGTTTCTAGTGTCAGTCTCTGCTGCTGGAATGTCTGGTCTTCTAGGCGGTGGACGTCTAGGCTCTTCAATGATGGTCGGTCTTTGTTCTGAAAGCGTTGATAAGTTGGGCTTCCACTCCTCACCCTTGACAGCAGCCTGAGAGGGGAGGTAAGGAGGCCAAGACATCTCTTTCAGAATCACATTTTATTACAAGAACATGCTGGATGATGTCTCTTACGCTGGCCTGATGTGTCATGTAATTATTGTAAACTAATATAGAATCTCTGACGCTGGCCTGATGTGTCATGTAATTACTGTAAACTAATATAGAATCTCTGACACTGGCCTGATGTGTCATGTAATTACTGTAAACTAATATAGAATCTCTGACACTGGCCTGATGTGTCATGTAATTACTGTAAACTAATATAGAATCTCTGACACTGGCCTGATGTGTCATGTAATTACTGTAAACTAACACAGAATCTCTGACACTGGCCTGATGTGTCATATAATTACTGTAAACTAACACAGAATCTCTGACACTGGCCTGATGTGTCATATAATACAATTGTATGACAACTTTTTAAAGATCTAGATATGTATGACTTTATCAAATAATACAAGTGTATGATACCTTCTTAATGCCTTAGATATGTATGTAAAAAAAAAAGTAAAGATAGTCCCATAGCAAATGCCGTAGGGGGTGAAGCGTTAGAGACCTCATTATGCTGGGTCATCAGCGTATGAGGTAGGGTGACCAGTTCCTTTCTCTGGTACCCATTTTACGAGGCTGGGTCGACCTCGGGGCCGTATTGGTCGGAAAAAAAATCCCGCTCAGCTGGGGATTCGAACCCTCGACCATTTGGTTGCTAGACGAGTGCAGATATGTATGACTTTATCAAATAATACAGGTCTATGACACCTTCTTAATGTTTTAGATATGTATGACTTTATCAAATATAAGGGACATGTCTTAAAGGCTAGATTAGGCCATTTAGATGATTTAGTATAAAAAAGTTCCATTTAACTGTAAGTTCTTGTCCTCTTGCCATATTTACTTACAACCATAAAGAAAACAATAAAACAACATTTACTTACAACCATAAAGAAAACAATAAAACAACATTTACTTACAACCATAAAGAAAACAATAAAACAACATTTACTTACAACCATAAAGAAAACAATAAAACAACATTTACTTACAACCATAAAGAAAACTCTAAAATAGAATATTTACTTACAACCACAGAGAAAACAAAACAGAACTATCATGAAACATTTCCATTTTATTACAGCCGATCAAGAAAGCTGTATAACATTTTATAACTCTCTGTATGTCTCTCTTTCTCTGTATAATAGATACATTACATATTTGTAGTACATATTTGTAGTACATATTTGTAGTATATATTGATATATCATTTATATAAAATATGAATGAAAGACATAATACAAGGAAGTCTTTGTCCAGGTTCTCTAAAATTTTTGTTATAGAACATCTGAAAGTAATACAACCATTCACACATTACAACATGACTTTCTTGCTCCCTACTGCTTTCAGTCCAATCAAGTGAGAGCTAAATGGCAGCAGATGAATGTAGAAGAGTTGTCTGATTTGGGTGTCAGGGCTGACAGAATCATAGCTAGTCACTGCCTCACTGTTATAAATTAGGAATCCAAATGGTCCCTGTGGAACTGTCAGAAGTTCAGCATTACTGTTTTGTTGGGAAAACATCTTTCTGCCATGCTGTATATACTATGTGCGACATCAATCAAAAACATCAGCACAGACAGAATAAGACATCTTCTGCCTGAATCAAATTTGCGGAGAATACAGGCAGTGAAAGACCAGATCCCTCAGCAAACGAGGGGAACCAACTCAAAATATTCTATAAACATGTAACACACACAAGATTGTCTCCCCTTTGATATAGTATCGGTTTATGTTTGAACGTAGAGAGACAAAGAACACAAAATCTTAAGCACCACCGTGTAACAGATATCGCTACGAAACAGACAGCAACATCTCAAAACACACGCAGAACAGTTGAATGAATGGCTAAAGTCTGTTTCTAGTGTCAGTCTCTGCTGCTGGAATGTCTGGTCTTCTAGGCGGTGGACGTCTAGGCTCTTCAATGATGGTCGGTCTTTGTTCTGAAAGCGTTGATAAGTTGGGCTTCCACTCCTCACCCTTGACAGCAGCCTGAGAGGGGAGGTAAGGAGGCCAAGACATCTCTTTCAGAATCACATTTTATTACAAGAACATGCTGGATGATGTCTCTTACGCTGGCCTGATGTGTCATGTAATTATTGTAAACTAATATAGAATCTCTGACGCTGGCCTGATGTGTCATGTAATTATTGTAAACTAATATAGGGCACAAACTGAGACTAAAGAGTTGAATGTCTATATGTTCAAGTCTAGATATTCACTTGCATACTCATTATTGCCCAGAAGTTTGTATCAATCTGCCTGAATTTATCAAATAATACAATTGTATGACAACTTTTTAAAGATCTAGATATGTATGACTTTATCAAATAATACAAGTGTATGATACCTTCTTAATGCCTTAGATATGTATGTAAAAAAAAAAGTAAAGATAGTCCCATAGCAAATGCCGTAGGGGGTGAAGCGTTAGAGACCTCATTATGCTGGGTCATCAGCGTATGAGGTAGGGTGACCAGTTCCTTTCTCTGGTACCCATTTTACGAGGCTGGGTCGACCTCGGGGCCGTATTGGTCGGAAAAAAAATCCCGCTCAGCTGGGGATTCGAACCCTCGACCATTTGGTTGCTAGACGAGTGCAGATATGTATGACTTTATCAAATAATACAGGTCTATGACACCTTCTTAATGTTTTAGATATGTATGACTTTATCAAATATAAGGGACATGTCTTAAAGGCTAGATTAGGCCATTTAGATGATTTAGTATAAAAAAGTTCCATTTAACTGTAAGTTCTTGTCCTCTTGCCATATTTACTTACAACCATAAAGAAAACAATAAAACAACATTTACTTACAACCATAAAGAAAACAATAAAACAACATTTACTTACAACCATAAAGAAAACAATAAAACAACATTTACTTACAACCATAAAGAAAACAATAAAACAACATTTACTTACAACCATAAAGAAAACTCTAAAATAGAATATTTACTTACAACCACAGAGAAAACAAAACAGAACTATCATGAAACATTTCCATTTTATTACAGCCGATCAAGAAAGCTGTATAACATTTTATAACTCTCTGTATGTCTCTCTTTCTCTGTATAATAGATACATTACATATTTGTAGTACATATTTGTAGTACATATTTGTAGTATATATTGATATATCATTTATATAAAATATGAATGAAAGACATAATACAAGGAAGTCTTTGTCCAGGTTCTCTAAAATTTTTGTTATAGAACATCTGAAAGTAATACAACCATTCACACATTACAACATGACTTTCTTGCTCCCTACTGCTTTCAGTCCAATCAAGTGAGAGCTAAATGGCAGCAGATGAATGTAGAAGAGTTGTCTGATTTGGGTGTCAGGGCTGACAGAATCATAGCTAGTCACTGCCTCACTGTTATAAATTAGGAATCCAAATGGTCCCTGTGGAACTGTCAGAAGTTCAGCATTACTGTTTTGTTGGGAAAACATCTTTCTGCCATGCTGTATATACTATGTGCGACATCAATCAAAAACATCAGCACAGACAGAATAAGACATCTTCTGTCTGAATCAAATTTGCGGAGAATACCGGCAGTGAAAGACCAGATCCCTCAGCAAACGAGGGGAACCAACTCAAAATATTCTATAAACATGTAACACACACACAAGATTGTCTCCCCTTTGATACAGTATCGGTTTATGTTTGAACGTAGAGAGACAAAGAACACAAAATCTTAAGCACCACCGTGTAACAGATCTCGCTACGAAACAGACAGCAACATCTCAAAACACACGCAGAACAGTTGAATGAATGGCTAAAGTCTGTTTCTAGTGTCAGTCTCTGCTGCTGGAATGTCTGGTCTTCTAGGCGGTGGACGTCTAGGCTCTTCAATGATGGTCGGTCTTTGTTCTGAAAGCGTTGATAAGTTGGGCTTCCACTCCTCACCCTTGACAGCAGCCTGAGAGGGGAGGTAAGGAGGCCAAGACATCTCTTTCAGAATCACATTTTATTACAAGAACATGCTGGACGATGTCTCTTACGCTGGCCTGATGTGTCATGTAATTATTGTAAACTAATATAGAATCTCTGACGCTGGCCTGATGTGTCATGTAATTATTGTAAACTAATATAGAATCTCTGACGCTGGCCTGATGAGTCGTGTAATTACTGTAAACTAATATAGAATCTCTGACACTGGCCTGATGAGTCGTGTAATTACTGTAAACTAACACAGAATCTCTGACACTGGCCTGATGTGTCATGTAATTACTGTAAACTAACACAGAATCTCTGACACTGGCCTGATGTGTCATGTAATTACTGTAAACTAACAAAATCTCCGACACTGGCCTGATGTGTCATGTAACTACTGTAAACTAACACAGAATCTCCGACACTGGCCTGATGTGTCATATAATTACTGTAAACTAACACAGAATCTCTGACACTGGCCTGATGTGTCATATAATTACTGTAAACTAACACAGAATCTCTGACACTGGCCTGATGTGTCATGTAATTACTGTAAACTAACAAAATCTCCGACACTGGCCTGATGTGTCATGTAACTACTGTAAACTAACACAGAATCTCCGACACTGGCCTGATGTGTCATATAATTACTGTAAACTAACACAGAATCTTTGACACTGGCCTGATGTGTACATAACTACTGAAAGCTAACATATAACTCTGACGTTGGCCATATGTGTACATACTTGCTGAAAGCTAACATAGAATCTCTGACGCTGGCCTGTTGTGTCACATAATTACTGAAAACTAATATAGAATTTATAACACTAAGTTTCTTGTAATTAGTCCAAAAGACACTGTTCAATTAAGATTTTCATACTTGTAGCTTACACAGAAGATTATAATTACAGTACTTGTTACACAAATCATATCATAAACAATGTCACAAACAAAAAAACTTACCACAAGATAGATAAAACTTGTCATAATATAGCACATAGCACCCAAGATGGTGGACAACATGAAACAACAAGGGACACTGACTCTATAGGAAGAAAGTAAAACTGCCATTGTACTGTTCTTTCTAGATGTATAAACTAGGAAAAAAAGTAGGAGTAGCCTTATTATTTAACGATTACAAAGTTGTAACATTTCAGCGCGAGCCTTCATCAAACAAAAACAAACAGGACGAAGAATCAGAGAGAGGGGACAAAGTATAGATTCACATGAATTTTATGTAAATTTATGGAATTTAAATAATAAAAAAATGAAAAGCTTTAAGTGGCTGTGAACAAGGATGTCCTTGAGACTTGGCTCACGCTTGTATGCTAACAGGGATGGATCAGAGAAGGTGTCAAGGGTATCAGGGTCGAGTTGGATTAGTGGCAGATGATGATAAAGAATTATGTTTCTGTATGCGGTCCCCCAGTCTGAGGCCAGTTTCACCAATGATGGTTAAGAAAATTCTTTATCATCATCTGCCACTAATCCAACTCGATCCTGACACCCGTGACACCTTCTCTGATCCACCCCTATTAGCATACAAGCGTGAGCCAAATCTCAAGGACATCCTTGTCCACAGCCACTTAAAGCGGAACCTTCCATATGTTGGAACCAGAAAATGTAACCGCCCTCGCTGTGTTACCTGCCCTGTAGTTTGGGAAACGAAAACAATCACCTTTCCTAAAACTATCCTGAATCTCCATGAGTGATTCACATGCAAATCCCGCAATGTAACATATGTCATCATATTTTGCAAAAGATGTAGGATAACTTATATTGGGGTGAAACTTGCCTCAGACTAGGGGGCTGCGTACAGAAACATCTGTACGATATCACCCAGCATGCTTCGAAGCCAGTCCCTAATCATTTCAATGGCCCCAACCATAGAGGTAAATCCAATTTTCTGGTAACAGCCATCAAACAATGTTACGCAGATGACACAAGCCGCCTAGCGCTTGAGAACCGCTACATTCAGGACTATGGGATACTGGAACCACATGGTTTGAACTCGTTATTCAGCTATACATAATCTTCCACAATCTTACTCATTCTCACTTGTACATAGTTTAGTACCCTCATGCTTCACCACATTACTACTCCTCTACTACAACCATTATCATTCATTTCACCTTCTCCTAAATAGATTATCACTCCTTCCCTACCATCATCTCCTATCATACATCACGAACCCCTATCCATTCACTACCATTATCTACTATCAAACACCACATCATCATCATCCTCATCACCATCATCGCCTTTCACTCTCTTAAGAGCATCAGCCATGGATAAAGGCTCTCCAGTCATCCCAGTTCTTGAAATAATTCTCTACTCTTTCTATATGCATTACGTGTCTCTTACTGTTTTCTGCACTCAACCATGCACAATTTTGCACCTTTCAGAACAAACGCATTGTTTCCAAAGTAACCGGTGCATTTGTTTTATGCTCCCATGAGTACAAGTGACTGTAATTCAGTAAGATTTCAAGACCTCAGATAAGTCATTAATTTTTTCATTTTTTATTAATTCCATAAAATTACATAAAATTCATGTGAATCTATACTTTGTCCCCTCTTTCTGATTCTTCGTCCTGTTTGTTTTTGTTTGATGAAGGCTCGCGCTGAAACATCACAACTCTGTAAATGTTAAGCAATAAAGCTGTTCCTACTTTTTTTCCTAGTTTATACATTTTGTTATCACAGCTTTATTGCAGTGCTTTATGTATAGTCGTATACCTATAAACTAATTACTGTGTGTTCTTTCTAGAGAACAACTTCTACAAAATGACAGATGTTTGATTTTTTTTTTCTAAATTAAGACATATATTTCAAGGATGAGTTTCTGTGCAGTTCCCACTAAATTTTCTAAACTTAGACATATATTTCAAGGATGAGTTTCTGTGCAGTTTCCATCACCTTTTCTGCATTCACTGAATAATACATTTGTTAAAATCATGAAACAACAATAATACATTTTTTAAAATCATGAAACAATAATAAATGTTAAAAAATCATGACACAACTACCACATGGGACTACTCACACCAAGTACACCACAAATCTCACAAAATAGCTGCGGGTCAAAAGTCTGCCTTTGCTGACAAGAACAGTCAGTGGGTACTGAAACCTTTCATTGAGAAAAAAATAACGGACAATTTGTTTATAAATTCTCTTATGTATAAATTTATAAATGAGTAATCTCATTCAAGCTTTTTTCATGTACTCTGGCTTTCTATGTTGAAAATGAAATAATTTATGTACTGTGTGAGTGACATGACAGAATATGTAACACATAAGACATACAAGGCTAATGACAGAACACAGAAGACATACAGGGCTAATGACAGAACATGTAACATAGAAGACATACAAGGCTAATGACAGAACATGGAACACAGAAGACATACATGGCTAATGACAGAACATGGAACACAGAAGACATACAAGGCTAATGACAGAACATGGAACACAGAAGACATACAGGACTAATGACAGAACATGGAACACAGAAGACATACAAGGCTAATGACAGAACATGGAACACAGAAGACATACAGGACTAATGACAGAACATGGAACACAGAAGACATACAGGACTAATGACAGAACATGGAACACAGAAGACATACATGACTAATGACAGAACATGGAACACAGAAGACATACAAGGCTAATGACAGAACATGGAACACAGAAGACATACAAGGCTAATGACAGAACATGTAACACAGAAGACATACAAGGCTAATGACAGAACACGTAACACAGAAGACATACAAGTCTAATGACAGAACATGTAACACAGAAGACATACAAGTCTAATGACAGAACATGCAACACAAAAGACATACAAGGCTAATGACAGAACATGGAACACAGAAGACATACAAGGCTAATGACAGAACATGAAACACAGAAGACATACAAGGCTAATGACAGAACACGTACCACAGAAGACATACAGGGCTAATGACAGAACATGGAACACAGAAGATATACAGGGCTAATGACAGAACATGTAACACAGAAGACATACAAGGCTAATGACAGAACATGTAACACAGAAGACATACAAGTCTAATGACAGAACATGTAACACAGAAGACATACAAGGCTAATGACAGAACATGTAACACAGAAGACATACAAGGCTAATGACAGAACATGTAACACAGAAGACATACAAGGCTAATGACAGAACATGTAACACAAAAGACATACAAGGCTAATGACAGAACACAGTAAACATACAGGGCTAATGACAGAACATGTAACACAGAAGACATACAAGGCTAATGACAGAACATGGAACACAGAAGATATACAAGTCTAATGACAGAACATGTAACACAGAAGACATACAAGGCTAATGACAGAACAGATGGCTGTGACAAAGAAAATAAGACTGGTGGGGTAGATAGAAACACCTGGTCTGAAAAGTATGGCTGATTGTG
This sequence comes from Achatina immaculata, assembly GCA_009760885.1. Classification (NCBI taxonomy): domain Eukaryota; kingdom Metazoa; phylum Mollusca; class Gastropoda; order Stylommatophora; family Achatinidae; genus Lissachatina; species Lissachatina immaculata. The sequence goes on from CM019716.1 coordinate 45,399,233, forward strand.
AGAAATGATTGTCACATATGAAAGATAGCTGGTATAACATGTACAGCAGGTTTGTGAGAAATGATTGTCACATATGAAAGATAGTTGGTATAACATGTACAGCAGGTTTGTGAGTTTTTTTGGAAGATAGTTGGTATAACATGTACAGCTGGTTTGTGAGAACACTTACCTTCTCTCATGTGATGTTCCTTTTTGCCTTTTGCCACGTGGATACTCCAGCAGACCTGTCAGAACTCCTATTATGCTAAGTCACAGTTAAGAAACTGCTTGTGTTATTGAGAAACTGTACAGTACAACTTATATAAGTTACCTATTTATAAATAACCATATACCAACTTAACTCTTACACTCCAAAACAACACTGGCAGTGTTGACAGATCTTGTGAACCAATAGTTAGTGTATAAGCATATAAAACTAAGTATATAATTATATACCAAGCCACTGCAGTAAAGTTGTGATAACAAAAAAACTAGGAAAAATGTAGGAACAGCTTTATTAATTAACGAGCACAAAGTTGTGATATTTTGCTGTGAACCTTAATCATACAAAAAAACAGGATGAAGAAATAGGGAAAGAGGATAAAATATAAATTCACATGACTGCTATGGAAAAAAAATAGGAATGGGAAAAATAGAGAAAACAGAATAAATGGGGCACTTAGCTGTGACTTGTAATAAGCTGTGATTTGTAAGAGGCTGTTGTCCAGGAGTGCGTGTGGTGGAATGTTGAGAATGTTTAAATGGAGACTTGTGATGTGTGATAGCTGTTACTACTTTTCTTAGTTCTAACATCTTGTGAATCAATGCTCAGAGAGATATTTAGGCGCAGTCTAAATAAAAAGAAAAGTAGTAGATTTCTAATCCAACCATTTTTAATTCATACAGTAACTTTCTTGCAGCTTCCTTCTACCAAATTTTCTCATCAAAATTTATTCTGGAAGAGCATGGAAACTAATTCAGGAGTGAATGAGTTAAGAAAAGAGAAAGAAAGATATAGCATAGACAGAATTGACACAGTAACAATAAACCACACTTGTGTTCCAAAATTCCACCACTCTATTCACAGCAACTGATGCTACTACAAATAACTTGCAAAATTTTCTGTTATATCAGACCAGGAACTTTGTATACTGACTTCTCTCATGTTCTGGAGTGGACCAAAGAAAAGCTTCTCTGCAACTCCACCACCATAGGGAGAGCACTGATCCCCAGACTGTTTCCCATGATGTGGAACCACAACAATCCACACAGACACTGGACAGCATACAGACCAGCTTGATCCATACACCGTTTCCCATGATGTGGAACCACAACAATCCACACAGACACTGGACAGCATACAGACCAGCTTGATCCATACACCGTTTCCCATGATGTGAAACCACAACAATCCACATAGACACTGGACAGCATACAGACCAGCTAAAGTACGCAGACCCTGATGATAATGTCTATTTTAAATTAGTCATCTGAGCTGTCAATGTGTGGGAGAAGAGATATCAGAAATCCTGTTCTGTTTTGGATACATGGCATAGACCCCAATCTCCCAGAGCCTGTACTGTCCACACACCCCAATAATGCCACCCAAGATTTTCACTGAAAAAAAAAAACAAAACAGTAGCAGCACATTAGCTAATTTACACAATGACTTTTGCACAGAAGTAACTGTGGTATATTAATGTGGTGTATCACATTTTAAAAAGGGATGCCCTGGTTGGCTGAGTGGTTAGGCGCTGGGTCTACTAATCATGTGGTACTGGGTTCAGTCCCAGCAGTGGGATTTTTTTTCTAGTGCACATCAAAACAAAAAGGCCCTGGGGGTCAACGCAGCCTCTAAAAGTGGGTGCCCAGAGAAATCTGGAAGATAAATGCTGGCAGGCATGATACTGACAACATCACACTTTCATGTGCCGAAGGTTGTGGAGATGTGGGCCTAACACCTGTATCCTCAATATGCTTTAATAGCACTGAATTGGGGATTTTACCTTTTACCTTTACCATATTAAAAAAAACAATATGAAAACTACACATTCTTATCACTCTATGCACTTCAGTACTAGTCTGTTTTTTGTTAATATGCTACATACTATACAAAACAATTGCGATCATGGACAAAATCAAGATGAACATTTATTTTACACAGAACAGTTACAATACATAGAAACTGGCGACCAGCTGGTGGTAGCATTTATTATGTTCTATGCTTACAGATGCTGGTGATCAAGCTAACACATTTTGTGTCTTCTCTGGTTTTTACCAAAAATTTTGTGTCTTCTCTGGTTTTTGCCAAAAAATTTTGTGTCTTCTCTGGTTTTTACAACAATTTTGTGTCTTCTCTGGTTTTTACCAAAAATTTTGTGTGTTCTTTGGTTTTTACCAAAAATGTTGTGTTTTCTTTGGTTTTTACCAAAAATTTTGTGTCTTCTCTGGTTTTTATAAAAAATTTTGTGTTCTTTGGTGTTTACCAAAAGTTTTCTGTCTTCTCTGGTTTTTACCAAAAAGTTTTGTGTCTTATCTGGTTTTTGCCAAAAATTTCGTGTTTTCTCTGGTTTTTACTCAAAATTTTGCATGTTCTTTGGTTTTTACCCAAAATTTTGTGTGTTCTCTGGTTTTTACCAAACATTTTACTCATCTTTTTTTTTCCACACTGACAATGAAGAATAAGGGCTCATAAGAAAATGCTAAGCCTCAAACCCCAAGCTCAAAGAGAAGAAAGAACCAAGTCGCCAAGACAGCACCATGCATTCATTAACTATTTCCCTGCCATCGACACTACAGTGAATTCTTCCTGTTAGTCTAGTGCCTGCTATGCTCGTTATAGCGTAAAACTATTTAACTTTTTATTGTACACGATTTATCTGCGCATGTCTGGTGACCTTTCATAGTTCGATACAAAGCATGGCTAACAACCGAGCGAAATCAATGTTTTTAACTGAGAAATTTCAATATTTATTGTGATTTTGGAGGCATAAAGACATGTCCTATGGCCAGACCACTGTTCCTGAATGTATCCCAAGTACATCTAGACCTATTAAATGGACTGGAGAAGTAGTTAGAAGGTTATTTCAGACATTATTTTAGTGAGAATGCCACCACGTGACGAGATCAGATGAAAATTTAAGTAGATCTGGAAATCGCCGATGGTAAACATTGTACATCTAGGCATCACCGATGGTAAGCAGTACACAATTATCAGCTAAAATCATCACACTACTTCTTTTTTCATAAAAAAAACTCTTCATTTATGAAATCTTCTTACATTTATAACTATTTTCATGCATAATATGTATACTTTTAAAGTGGAAATACTTTGTACATTCACTTTTACAACTAAACCCCCATATACATATCAAGACCTGTGCTTTATGTGTGGCACGGATGGGAACGTCCGTGTTTTTTTTCTGTGGCGCGGGAAGAGTTATGGATAATTTATAGTTGAAGAGCTCATACAAGGAGTCAAACTATTTTTTAAACACCGAAAAAAATGTATTCATTATCAACAAAGTACACAGTTGTGACATTTCCTTTTCATCATCATCATCATCTTTCACCCCCTTGAGAGCACAGGCCACGGATAAAGGCTCTCCAGTCTTTCCAATCCTGTTCTCAATTCTCAGCTTCCTTCTATGTATATCCTTTAACTTTGAGCACTGTCATAACTTCCCTTCGCCAAGTATTGCTAGGTCTTTCTCAATTTCTATTTCCCTGAGGATTCCATGTCATATCTGTCATATAAATATATTCAGAACAAAACGAGGAAAGGAAGAAAAAGACTAGTTTTAGAAATAAGAGCAGAAGAATAATTTTGTTTAAAAACCTATACTGTATATGAAGCAGAAGCTTTCATAGTTCTACAGTAGGGGCTACATGTGTGTGTGAATATATATATACACAAACTGAATAGTTAAGACATAGTTCGACATTCTCTCACGACCTTTATGGCTCTCTCAGTGTCCAATACATTGTAACATCTGGTTTACAAGTTTGATTGAAACTAATGCTATCATACAAAAAAATGTGTTCTATCCTTTTAATTTCTATCACAAATCATTACAAACATAACATTACAAAGAGAACAACCTGTTACAAACAATTTTTTTTCATAAATAGGAAACTACAAGGCTTTGGTACAGTAAAGTAAGAGAACACAATTTTGTAGGATTAGACCTCGAAAAAATCGTAGACAAAGCACTTTAGTGAGACGTGAGAGAAAGAAAAATCACAAGAGAATTACCTGGGAATCGAACACGGACTCCGGTAGGACGAGCAGTCGTCTAGCCACTGGCTAAGTTGATAGTACTCTGTTCTCTCGTGGCTAGACGACTGCTCGTCCTACCGGAGTCCGTGGTTCGAATCCCAGGTAATTCTCTTGTGATTTTTCTTTCTCTCATGTCTCACTAAAGTGCTTTGTCTACGATTTTTTTCGAGGTATAATCCTACAAAACCTGTTACAAAGAGAACATTACAAAGAGAACAGCCCGTTACGAACAGAACATTACAAAGAGAACAACCTCTTACAAACAGAACATACTGATACAGACAACTTACCGAAAGCGCTGGCTATGGCATTCTCGTTCGCCCACATCGCCCATTCAGTTTTTCCCATCCTCTCCCATCAAATTCGTACAATTATTTACAAGCATCCATTATGAGCCTAATATAAAATGCCAGAAAAGAACAAGAGTGTTTCGCCACAGTTTAAAATATCAGTTATTTCAAGAGATTCTAACACGCCTCCCTAACATTTGCCGATCTCGCCTTATACAAAACAAAAGTAAACGATTTGTCTCCTCATAGCCAGCCATAGTTTTAAAGCGATATTTGCGAATTGTTACCAAAATATTACAAAGTAAATAAAAAAGTAATGATTAATTATATATTAGATGTATATTTCTTGCAAAGTTATGTTGATACTTAAATGCTTTTTTCAATTATGTGCCTTATGTATTGTTGAAAATAAACACGATAGCTCCTTATGTTTTGGCCACGGATCCGCAAACAAAGAATATCCACGAAACGTCGGTAGGCGGAGATGGTAGAGTAAATTTTTTCACTCCACAAAAATGAAAATTCACATTTTCTGCATTCATGAGTTGAAGTCTCAAGAACTGAGAAAATATTACATCCAAAAGATGATTGAAAAAAAAGAAAGTGCAAGGATTCAAATGCAAAATAAAAGTTAAACTATATATATGCATTGAGCTATAGAAGTAGTCTGAAACTCTAAAGAGGACATTGTTAAGAGAGTCCAAGTTAATAGGCATAAAATCCCTTGATGAGGTTGAAAGACTCGCCTAAGATAGGACAAATTGGCAAACTACCTTGCGAGCCCTATGTGACGTTTAACGACAGGGGAAGGAGAAGTAGCATTATCGCAGTTCTTGGCTGATTTGTCGTAACATAATTACATCTATGTTTTCTATATTTTGAATGGCCCGAATTATCTCTCCTTTGTGTAATCATATTGTACGGGGTTGTGTACGAGAATGTCGCCAGGCTCCAAGATAGGAGAAGAGAGGTATGTTATTATACAGCAGTGGGGCCAGTGATAATTATAACAGTCTCCGTCAGTTTTACTGACCATGGAGTGATGCTCGCTTGAAACGTAATCAGTCTTTCATGGACCTTTTTTTCTTCAGTCCTTCTGTGTGGGTGGCTCGGTTTTTTCTAGTTATAAACGATCCTTCATAATATGTATCATAGTTCCACACATCTCCGCGCAGCTGCTCTTTTAATAAATGTTATTGGGCTATCATCGCTACACATTTTGCATAAGTCCATATGTGCTTCGATCTCTTCATGTGGGTGAGAATCTTGCTACGCGGCACGGCACTTGATTGATTGATTGAAAGGTCAGATAACATGTAACTCATTGTAATGTCTGCATTCACAAAGTGTGATTTTTCATCATGTAAGATAATCAGGGAAGTTAGCCATTTAATTTCTCTTTTTATTTTATCTTTCTCTCCCTCCTCTCCTTTGATTCTTTCTGTTTTTTTTCCCATGGTAATTCCGTACGCAGAGAATATTTGGCTCCGCAAACAGCTATTGAGTGAGGAACATTCTCCTGGTAGAGTGGAAGAGATGAACTTATAACGGCAGCAGAAGATTACTATTGAAACTCTGTGTCACGATGGCGTATCGGTTTGTTAAAACAGCCAGACAGGGCAGGCTTCTTAACACATTACTTTCAAGGGGTTGTATCTGTCAAATGGTAATATGAATAACTACCGTTCTTCATGTTGCATTTTGTGTTCTGCTGCAATTTTCTTATCGTGTCTGCTAACATTCGCAATGACTTTCATGTTTTGTTTAACGGTAGAGACCTTCAGCAGAGTCCTCGCGTACATTACATAGATACCACATAACAGCCTAGCAAACTGTCGTACACAGAGCGGTGACATTTTATGAACACGCCGTATTAACAGGCCCCAGATATTATTCTGATGAAATAAGTAAAGCTGTTTGGTCATCAAATATCCTAGAACAAATATGCTCCACTAATATGTAGCTAACCCTGCACTCTGCTATTAGACTGTTAGATAGCGTAATATTCATCCGTTTTAAATAGGCTCTCAGACACCTAATACTATACAGGTCCTAAAGCCAACATCAATTTGTTTACACCAGTTTGTTTCAAGAAAATGTAGATTGTGCATGAACTGTTGACAATTTTTTTTCTATAAACTTTGCACATGAAATATTGTGAAAAGTGAGACATTTTATGCCAAGAACAATTCACCACTGAAAAGTTTTGTTTTAACAGTTATTTGTTATTTCAGTTTTTAGATTAAGTTTTCCTTTTCTTCTCATATAGTATACGTTATCCCTGTCTCAGTCTATGCTTTTGTTTGTTAAGTTTTCCTTTTCGTCTCATATAATATACGTTATCCCTGTCTCAATCTATGCTTTTGTTTATATGTGATGAAAGCATGTGGGTGAAGATGATATCAAATTGAGCATTCAGCAGTCCATAGCTGACATCCTAACGTCAGGGTTGGCAAACCATTGCTGACCAAGACCCTGTCCAGCTTCTGTTGGTACCCCCAGTAACAGGCCTAGCCTGGCTAATGGGGCAAGCATCATGGTTCCCATGGTGGTGGAGTCTGCTAAAGAAGTGTTGCACATCCTTTGCTTTTTATCATCACACAGGGACTGAAAAAAATTGGTTGCCATAGTGTGCTCCAACACATATTTATTGCATCAGCTGCAAAGAGCATCAGCTGACAGCTCCAGGGAGATTGAAGATAAAGAAAAAAGACGTAGATAAAGAACTTCAGCTGACAGCTCCAGGGAGATTGAAGATAAAGAAAAAAACGTAGGCAAAGAACTTCAGCTGATAGCTCTAGGGAGATTGAAGATAAAGAAAAAAGACGTAGATAAAGAACTTCAGCTGACAGCTCCAGGGAGATTGAAGATAAAGAAAAAAAACGTAGACAAAGAACTTCAGCTGATAGCTCTAGGGAGATTGAAGATAAAGAAAAAGACGTAGATAAAGAACATCAGCTGACAGCTCCAGGGAGATTGAAGATAAAGAAATGTAGACAAAGAACATCAGCTGACAGCTCCAGGGAGGTTGAAGATAAAGAAATGTAGACAAAGAACATCAGCTGACAGCTCCAGGGAGATTGAAGATAAAGAAAAAAGACGTAGACAGAAAACATCATCTGACAGCTCTAGGGAGATTGAAGGTAAAGAAAAAAGACGTAGACAAAGAACATCGGCTGACAGCTCCAGGGAGATTAAAGATAAAGAAAAAAAAACGTAGACAAAGAACAACAGCTGACAGCTCTAGGGAGATTGAAGATAAAGAAAAAAGATGTAGATAAAGAACTTAAGCTGACAGCTCCAGGGAGATTGAAGATAAAGAAAAAAGACGTAGATAAAGAACTTCAGCTGATAGCTCTAGGGAGATTGAAGATAAAGAAAAAAGACGTAGATAAAGAACTTCAGCTGACAGCTCCAGGGAGATTGAAGATAAAGAAAGAGACGTAAGCCAAAATGCCAGAGTGTTACCTTGTTGGCATCTGAACTTACTCCACCTTTGGCCAGGCATGATCTGAAAAACGACAGGGGAAGGAGTGTCAGAATTTTGAAGGCCTGAACATTTATCTGTATAGAACAGTTGGGGGAGAAATGAATGGGAAAGAGGTTTCTCTTCAGAGGATATGGGGAGTTTTACAGTTTACTAGCCTCTAAGATAAATTTCCCTTTAGTCAGTAATGTCCTTACCATAACATGAGAAGATGACATTAGAAAGTTTGATGAAAGAAGATTAAAATCATCGTTGATATATTGATAATGTGCAGCAGGTCAAGCAGAGTTGATAGAACCATCAAATATCAGATCTTTGAAAGAATTTGCATACTAGAATAATGTGAGCGATGGTGCTCATTACAGAGTTACAGTAGTTTTAACTAGAAGACAAACTTTGGGATGCAAATCAGACCTCCAAAAGACAGGACAGTTTATCTGGACATTAAATAAAGATGTCTAATGATAGAACCATGGAATCAGAAGAAGGTAGAGTTCTACTGTTTTATTATATTACTGTTATAGTATTTTGTTGTAATACTGACAGAATTTCTGTTATATTTCATAGCTATCACAAGGCTTAAATATGCCTGGATCAGTCTCAAGCTATTCCAGATCTGATTGCTTCCTTAGGCACCTTACTTTTCTTCAAGGTCAGCACAGGCTTTTTTCGGACAAACCATCAAAACCAGACTCATCATCCCAATCAAAAGGTTGGTCCACATGTTGTAGTTTGATAACCACTGGTATAAAGTTGTAATTGACTGAGTGAGTTTTATAGAATGACAGTTTTTTTATGAACAGTTTATGAGTTTTTAAAATTTTTTTAAAAATTACAAACTGATTTTAATTTTTTACTTTTCATTCACTCATCATTGACTTGGGCACTTATGATGATTCTATGTGATATCATATTTGTAAGGTCATTTGTATGTGATATCATATTTGTAAGGCCATTTTTGTGTGTTATCATTTTGGAGAAATTATATTTGGGTGATATCATATTTGTGAAATATCATTTTTGTTTGATATCATATTTATGTGATGTCATATTTGTGAGATAGTCATTTAGTGGATATCAGTCTACAGTAATATTCAAGAAAATTAAGTGGCAGACAGACTGGCAAAAGAAAGAAGAAGAATGCAATGGACTGATAGAAGTACAACATATGAACAAAAGAAGAAGAATGCAACAGACTGATAGAAGTACAACATATGAACAAACAAAAAACAGACTAAAAGCCATATATAAAAACAAATGGACAAAACGACAACCCACAAAAAAAAACAAAAAACCAGATGATGAATACTACATGCTCTCAAGAAATGACCGAGTGACAATCTTCCACTGAGAGCAGGACATTGCAGGCTTAGACATCATCAATACCAGAAGCTGAAAATTGGCCCAACAGACCCATGTGCCATCATGTCCTCCAGAGTTGCCAATTGTACAGCATGCTCAAGCAAAAGGACATGGCCAAGCACTAGGCCCATACAAGGGAAGCTCAACAGAGATGCTAAAAACCACAGACAGGCTGCCACGTTTGTGAGAGAGGTTGTTGTCAGTGTCTGAATGAATGGTGAAGAAAAAGAGTATTTGTGAGATGTCATATTGTGCCAGGTAGGATATTTGTTTTATTTTATTTGAACAGTGGCCTATGGTCTATATGTCTGTATGGAATACCATCTAAAGTTGTCAGCATCATTAAGGACTTATACAATGGATATGTTTGTGCAGTCAAGACAGAAGAAGGGATGAGTGAATGGTTCCAGATTGAAACATACATGAAACAAGGATGTATACTGTCTCCTTTACTTTTTGGGATTACAATAGACGTAATGAAAAAATGCTGCACAGGTAACACAGGTATTGACTGGGTACATGGGACCCAACTAGAAGATCTTGATTTTGCTGATTACATAACTCTTATCAGTAATAATGTGAATTTCATGCAAGAAAAAACAGATAGCCTGTCTTCACTGGCTAGCAAAATAGGACTTGAAATTAACAAGGACAAAACAAAAATAATGAAAATTCCTCTCAATCAGAATGGAAAAATACACATAGAAGGGACAGATATTGAAGAAGTCAATCAATTTGCATACCTTGGCAGCTACATAGACCAGGATGGTGACACTAGAAAGGAAGTTAGGATCAGAATTGCAAAAGCAGCATCAATCTTCAAGAATCTTGAGAACATATAGAATTCAAAAGTTATAAGCACAAAAACCAAGTTAAGACTATTCAATTCAAATGTAATATCCACCCTCATTTATGCATGCGAAAGCTGGAAAACAACTAAAGAAATAGACAAGAAATTAGACTATTTTGAAAACAAATGCCTAAGGAAAATACTCGGCATCAAGTGGAATGAATTCAAGAACAATGCAGAGATAAGACAGATGACTGAACAACAGCCAGTCTCATGGGTGATCAGGAAAAGGAGATGGACATATGTTGGTCACTTGATGAGAAGAAATAATCAGATAATCCCAAAACAAGCTATCAAGTGGAACACAACAGGCCGAAGAAAAAGAGGCAGACCGCGTGAAACTCTGAAGAGGACATTATTAAGAGAGGCCAAATTAACAGGCATAAAATCCTTTGATGAGGTTGAAAGACTCGCCGATGACAGGAAAAATTGGCGAACTATTTTGCGAGCCCTATGTGACGTTTAATGGCACGGGAAGGATATAAGATATAAGATTAGTGGCCTATAATTTTTTTTTGTTCAAATATTTACAACATTCACATGAGATTACAGTTTTTGAGTGGTTTTTTTTTTTTTGTCAGCCGTACTTATTCTGCCAGAATGCAAGAAAGAAGAAAAAGAAACAGTTATATAAAGTGTGGGTGGTATGAATGACATTCTCCATTTAGATTGCCTCTTTTTTTTTTTCAAGACCAAAAAGCACAGAAGACTCCTCCACAGGATGATCAAGGTTGGAAGATGCAGTTCAAAGTTAAAATTGGAGACTATGAGTACAACAAGTGAGTCCAGTAACCAGTTTGTCGCCTCCCCCCAGTGTCTCTCCCACTCTCTGTGTCTCTCCCACTCTGTCTGTCTCTCCCACTCTCTCTGTCTGTGTCTCTCCCATTCTGTCTCTTCTACTCTCTCTCTATGTCTCTCCCACTCTCTCTCTGTGTCTCTCCCAGTCACCAGCTTGACTCTTTTTTCTTGTGTTTTTACTGAATTGTAACTGATTTTCTTGTGTTTTACTGAATTAACTGACTTTCTTATGTTTTACTGAATTGTAACTGATTTTCTCATGTTTTACTGAATTAACTGACTTTCTTGTGTTTTACTGAATTGTAACTGATTTTCTTGTGTTTTACTGAATTGTAACTGACTTTCTTGTGTTTTACTGAATTAACTGACTTTCTTGTGTTTTACTGAATTGTAACTGATTTTCTTGTGTTTTACTGAATTGTAACTGACTTTCTTGTGTTTTACTGAATTAACTGACTTTCTTGTGTTTTACTGAATTGTAACTGATTTTCTTGTGTTTTACTGAATTGTAACTGATTTTCTTGTGTGTATCGTAACTGATTTTCTTGTGTTTTACTGAATTGTAACTGATTTTCTTGTGTTTTACTGAATTGTAACTGATTTTCTGTGTTTTACTGAATTGTAACTGACTTTCTTGTGTTTTACTGAATTAACTGACTTTCTTGTGTTTTACTGAATTGTAACTGATTTTCTTGTGTTTTACTGAATTGTAACTGATTTTCTTGTGTGTATCGTAACTGATTTTCTTGTGTTTTACTGAATTGTAACTGATTTTCTTGTGTTTTACTGAATTGTAACTGATTTTCTTGTGTTTTACTGAATTAACTGATTTTCTTGTGTTTTACTGAATTGTAACTGATTTTCTTGTGTGTGTCGTAACTGATTTTCTTGTGTGTATCGTAACTGATTTTCTCAGCTCTGGCGGCAAGGGTGGTAAAAAGTCTGGAGGAGGAGCACCGGATAAGCAAATGCTTTTGTTTGCTGCTCTGGGTGGAGCAGGACTCCTGTACTTACTTTACACAAGCCGCTACAAGGAGATCACAATGAAGGAGTTCTTCCATACGTATCTTTCTACAGGAATGGTAAGGAACTGGACTGTCATACGAGTATGTGTGAACACATGTGTCTGTGGCTGTGCCTTTGTTTCATTTGTTTTGTTTTTATTTTCAGAACTATTTTTTCTTTCAGAGTTGTCCTTGATTAACTCAGATTAACAAAACTTTCATTAGATGTGAAGGGTTTCTTTTTCTTTAGCCTTCCTGGAACTGCGAGCTGGTGTTCTGTGCAGCCAGTGTTCTGTGCAGCCAGTGTTCTGTGCAGTCAGTGTAGTGAAAGTGTTGGCTTGGGAGTGGGTTGTGATGGCTGTGTTCTTTCGTCCTTGAGTGGAGATAGCAAGCAGGTTGTGCAGGGCTTTTTTAGCAGACTCCACCACTGTGGGGAATATGATGATCCCTGCCCTGTCACCCAGGCTAGGAATTTTACTAGTTACCAATGGAAGGGTGGGACAGGATCTTGATTGGCATGGTTCACTAACCCTGATGCTAGCATATCAGCTATGGGTTGCCAAATCAACACTGGTCTCTCATGGTGAATGTCGGGGGGTTTGAATCCGGCCGGAGGCACCCCAGTCACCCAGCTGTGGAAATGGGTACCTGACTTCTTCTGGAGTTGGGGAAGGAAAGGTGGCCAGGCATGATACTGACCATATCACCCTCTAGTATGATGACAGGTCAAGGGAAATATGGGCACTAACACCATATCCCTGTGTGCTTCTAAGGACTTACAGGATTACCTACCTTGCCAAATCGGACAGTATATTTGCCTCCAATGTGAAGGGTTTAAAATCACTTTCGTATTCTTCCCTGCATTTGAAATGAATTGTCATATTTGTATTCTTTCTTATGAACTGTTGTGTTAGAATGGAGAGTTTTGTCTGCTGTGATTGGGGCTCATGACGGCTGTGCTGGAAGATGGAGTATTTATTGAAGAACAGAGATAATTAAGATTCTATTCTACCTGCATACAGTGTTCTAGGATACAGGATTTTGTGCTGCTTCAATCTGGTCAAGAGGGTAGTGTGTGGTGTGTTTCGCATGCTGGTAGGTTTACAGAGAAGTCTGCTTCGTAGGAGCTCTCCAGCATAGCCCTCTCTCAATCCAGCTTGATGCCAGTATTTGAAGATCTACATCAGGTTGATAATATTAAAGACTTCATGTGAGCACCTGCCTTAATAATTATCATTCAAGACTAGTTGTCAGTACGACAAGTTTTATTTCAGCTCTACACAGTACATTTTTTTTTTCATATTTATGAGAGCCGTCAACGTCTCGACCTCGCTTATAATTTTTTATCTCTCATATTGTAAAATTTTGTTTAAAATATGGCTGTCATTATTTCTAAGCTGATTTTTAGCTAAGGTTGAAGTTGATGACTTGTTGGTTTCAGGTTGAACAAGTTGAAGTTGTCAACAACAAGTGGGTCAATGTCAGATTCATGCCAGGAGCACAGGTTGATGCTTCGGTGAGTTAAAGCTGCCAAGACTTAATCTTATACCATATTACCAGACTTTATGTTGGGTGTGGCTAAAGCAAATTAAAAGGGTTAAAGGTGGAATCATTGTTGACATGTAATTTTCGGTTTCTTTCTTTTTTCCCACCTTATTTATACATAGGGTGTCTGAGTGGTGAAGTGGTGAGTGCACTGGTCTCTCATGGCAAAGGTCAGGGATTTGAATCCGGCCAGAGGCACCCCAGTCACACAGCTGTAGAAATGGGTACCCAACTTCCTCTGGAGTTGGGGAAGGAAAGGCAGCCAGGCGTGATACTGACCATATCACCCTCTAGTATGCTGATAGGTCAAGGAAAATATGGGAACTAACACCGTATCCCTTTGTGCCTCTAAGGCATGACAGGATTACTTTTACCTTTACTTTATTTATTCATATATTTTTTTTTTTTAATGAACTGCCTTCTTATCCAAACTATTGGAACTGCTGCCCTTCAGCAAGTCTGGCTGTAAAAATAAATGGCAGGCACATTAGTGTCAGGAAAGTTGCTTGTGAAAATGAAGAATACCTGCTAGTAGGATTAGGCAAACCAGATTACACAGTATACACAGCTTGAGGGGACAATAGAATATCATTGTAAGCTCAGTCCCATGGTTAAGGGATAACACTTGAGTTCACAGCGGGTGAAGGTCATGGCCTTTTACTATTTCTCCAATATTTCCATGAAATGTGAGATTTCAGTTACAGTATTATGAGGCATTTACACTACTTCATTCAGGTCATCAGGGTGTTCATGAGTGCTGGCATAATTAAGAGAGAACTCTTCTTACACTACTTCATTCTAGTCATCAGGGTGTTCATGGGTGCTGGCATAATTAAGAGAGAACTCTTCTTACACTACTTCATTCAGGTCATCAGGGTGTTCATGAGTGCTGGCATAATTAAGAGAGAAGCTCTTCTTACACTACTTCATTCAGGTCATCAGGGTATTCATGAGTGCTGGCATAATTAAGAGAGAACTCTTCTTACACTACTTCATTCAGGTCATCAGGGTGTTCATAAGTTCTGGCATAAGAGAGAAGCTCTTCTTACACTACTTCATTCAGGTCATCAGGATGTTCATAAGTTCTGGCATAAGAGAGAAGCTCTTCTTACACTACTTCATTCAGGTCATCAGGATGTTCATAAGTTCTGGCATAAGAGAGAAGCTCTTCTTACACTACTTCATTCAGGTCATCAGGATGTTCATGAGTTCTGGCATAGTTAAGAGAGAAGCTCTTCTTACACTACTTCATTCAGGTCATCAGGGTGTTCATGAGTGCTGGCATAATTAAGAGAGAACTCTTCTTACACTACTTCATTCAGGTCATCAGGATGTTCATAAGTTCTGGCATAAGAGAGAAGCTCTTCTTACACTACTTCATTCAGGTCATCAGGATGTTCATAAGTTCTGGCATAAGAGAGAAGCACTTCTTACACTACTTCATTCAGGTCATCAGGATGTTCATAAGTTCTGGCATAAGAGAGAAGCTCTTCTTACACTACTTCATTCAGGTCATCAGGGTGTTCATGAGTGCTAGCATAATTAAGAGAGAAGCTCTTCTTACACTACTTCATTCAGGTCATCAGGATGTTCATGAGTTCTGGCATAGTTAAGAGAGAAGCTCTTCTTACACTACTTCATTCAGGTCATCAGGGTGTTCATGAGTTCTGGCATAAGAGAGAAGCTCTTCTTACACTACTTCATTCAGGTCATCAGGGTGTTCATGAGTGCTAGCATAATTAAGAGAGAAGCTCTTCTTACACTACTTCATTCAGGTCATCAGGGTGTTCACGAGTGCTGGCATAATTAAGAGAGAAGGTCTTCTTTGTTACAATTAAAGAATTAATGAAAGCCAACGTATACAGCTTGGAGTCTGTCTTTGCCAAATAAATGGAACTCTGTGATTAATGTTTCCGACTGCTAGAAAACAGATCCCAGAATTTGTGCTTGAGCTAAGCTGTACATTTTGTGATAAATATTCAAGCAACAGTGAAAATTAATACAGTGTAGTAGACTCACTATCAGTTATGGCATTATGTGGCCTAGTATCAGACATTAAGAGCTACGTCATAATACTTCACCTAGGCGACCACACAGATTCGTTTACTTTGCTCATGTTTTCTTGCAGCACGCAATCTTGTTTACTTTGTTCATGTATTGTTGCAGCACACAATCTTGTTTACTTTGTTCATGTATTGTTGCAGCACACAATCTTGTTTACTTTGTTCATGTATTGTTGCAGCACACAATCTTGTTTACTTTGTTCATGTATTGTTGCAGCACACAATCTTGTTTACTTTGTTCATGTATTGTTGCAGCACACAATCTTGTTTACTTTGTTCATGTATTGTTGCAGCACACAATCTTGTTTACTTTGTTCATGTATTGTTGCAGCACACAATCTGGTTTACTATTGGCAGTGTTGAGACATTTGAACGAAACCTGGAGAAGGCACAGATGGAGATGAATATTGATCCTTCTAATTTTATCACTGTTGTCTATAGAAAAGAGAGAGACTGGTGAGATTTGAAACATTTTAGCCAATTTTTTTGTTTAGCTAAGATTCATTGTTACTAACATCTTAAAATGATAATTTTTTATTTTTTTTTTTTTCAGTTTCAGAATATTGATTTGTTACCTTTGACAGAAAGTGTTTCGTTGACAAAATAGTACCCTTTTTTCATGACAGTAGCAGATAATCTCACCTTCCATTAGCAGATAATCTTGGCTCAAGTTAACAGATAATGTCACTTCCCAATAACAGATAATCTCACTTCTCAATAACAGACAATCTTCCTTCAAATTAACAAATAATCTCACCTCTAACAGATAATCCTCTAGTTAACATATAATCTTACCTCCCTCTAACAGATAATCTCACCTCCCAATAACAAGTAATCTATCCTCGAATTAACAGATAATCTTGCCTCCCTCTAACAGATAAGCTCACCTCCCAATAACAGATAATCTACCCTCAAATTAACATATAATCTTACCTCCCTCTAACAGATAATCTTACCTCCCTCTAACAGATAATCTTACCTCCCTCTAACAGATAATCTTACCTCCCTCTAACAGATAATCTACCATCCCAATAACAGATAATCTACCCTCAAATTAACAGATAATCTACCCTCAAATTAACAGATAATCTTACCTCTCTCTAACAGATAAGCTCACCTGCCAATAGCAGATAATCTACCCTCAAATTAACAGATAATCTTACCTCTCTCTAACAGATAAACTCATCTCCCAATAACAGATAATCTCACCTCCCTCTAACAGATAATCTACCATCCCAATAACAGATAATCTACCCTCAAATTAACAGATAATCTACCCTCAAATTAACAGATAATCTTACCTCTCTCTAACAGATAAGCTCACCTGCCAATAGCAGATAATCTACCCTCAAATTAACAGATAATCTTACCTCTCTCTAACAGATAAACTCATCTCCCAATAACAGATAATCTCAGCTCCTAATCTTCCTTCAGAATTAACAGATAATCCCACCAACCCCCCCCCCCCCCAGTAATAGATAATCTCAACTCCTGTAAACAGATAATCTCACCTTTCATTAGTAGATAATCTCACCTCTCTATAACAGTTAATCTTACCTCCCATTAGCAGATAATCTCGTCTCCTATCAGTATTCTTATAATATTAAGATATAATTATTTCCAGAGTGTAGGCTTCCTTGCTGTCTACCAGGTACATCCACCAGGATGATGGCACAGTCCCTAGATGCAGAGACCAGCTTTGTTTTGAATAAACCACAGCAGATCAGTACAGATTATGCCACCGCATGTAGGTTGGTCTTTTTAGAGACAAACTTGCAACAAAAACTGTATCGAATGGAAGGCAAAGGGAAGCCACTCCTTGCCAAATCATGCTTCACCAATTCATGGAGAAGCAAGATCACCAGTACATTCAAACATGTCCTCCTTTTAATTCAAACATTCATAGCCTTTGTAGCCGGATGGAACCTTTCATTTTCAAATCTCAGGGATTCTCAGTACAAACATTATATCTGCATTTCACAGCCGCATCAGCATAGTTATTATGTCATAGACTCACTAACAGTTGTCAGTAATATTAAAGTAGAACGTGACATTTTCCTGTGGATTCTTTTATAAATGATGTCTGTATTTTTAAAAATCATATTCTCTAATGGAGCCCCTAGTGATCTCTCGCAGAACCTTACTAGAGAAACCAAAATGTAATGTGATATTAGCTCATAAATTTGTATTACAGGATTTAGAATGTAATATATAACAAGTGATTTTTTGAATTAATTGAATGTATTCGTAAATGATGATTGCCATTTTCATCCTACCAGGGGAAGTATAATTTTAAATGCACTAGGCTGGTTGATACCCCTTGGCTTTATGATCTGGTTTCTTCGAAGAGGGGTAAGATGTTCTTATTTGAGTTTTTTATGACAAGACCATCTTTGTTTTCTGACTTGTCCATTTCTTTACATCTGAACTTCATAACCACATGTCTTTGAAACTCTGAGGTTTTGTTTTCAAACATTAAATCCATATTTTAAAGCCGACTCTGAAAAATGCTAAGAACTAAATCTGTGCTATTTTTGGAATGGTGCGTTCATTCCGTTAATGTATTTTTTCTGTGCTTGTTTTCTAAGAAATTGTCGGTGGGTTCTAAAGTTTTTTTTTTTTTTTTTCTTTTTGCACATTCTTTTCTTGCATTCCAGCTGATTACTTTCTGTGTTTCTTGCATACTGTTTTTCATTGTTTCTTGTTGAGTTTCTCACTGATTTGTTTTCTTTGTTTCTTGCTGATTGTTTTCTTTGTTTCTTGCTGATTTGTTTTCTTTGTTTCTTGCTGAATTGTTGTCTCTGTTGCTGATTGTTTTCTTTGTTGTTTTCTGTTTCTTGCTGATTTGTTTTCTTTGTTTCTTGCTCATTGTTTTCTGTTTATCTTACTGATTGTTTTCTTTGTTTCTTGCTCATTGTTTTCTGTTTATCTTACTGATTGTTTTCTTTGTTTCTTGCTCATTGTTTTCTGTTTATCTTACTGATTGTTTTCCTTGTTTCTTGCTCATTGTTTTCTGTGTATCTTACTGATTGTTTTCTTTGTTTCTTGCTCATTGTTTTCTGTTTATCTTACTGATTGTTTTCTTTGTTTCTTGCTCATTGTTTTCTGTGTATCTTACCGATTGTTTTCTTTGTTTCTTACTGATTGTCTTCTGTGTTTTTCAGCCTCTAGGGAAACCGGGTGCTGGCAGAGGAGGGGGTCCAGGGGGCATGTTCGGGTTCTCACAGACGACAGCTCAGGTTTTAGAAAAAGATATCGGTGTCAAGTTTAGGTAAGTACAAAAGCTTATTTTGTTTCATTTAAATTTTAAGTCTCAATTTTTTATTTAAAAGAACAAAAAGGCAAACTAAACAAAAACATGTTACCAATGGTTATTAGTTGTATTTAACCTGTGTTTGATTTAGACAGCTTATAGATGTGATACTTTCACATTTTATTGCTGTTTCAGTGATGTAGCAGGATGTGAAGAGGCTAAATTAGAGATCATGGAATTTGTCAACTTTCTCAAAAATCCCCAGCAGTATTTGGACCTTGGGGCTAAAATACCAAAAGGTGAGATGAGTACTGTGTCTTGGGCCAGATTTGTAGGTTTTTAGATTGTTTATAGAAGCAGAAACGGAGAGCATATTTATCTAGTTTAACGTTTATAGAAGCAGAAACAGAGAGAGCATTTATCTAGTTTAAGCTGAAACTTGTTTATTTGTGGGTGTTGTTTGGTATGCAATAGATGTTGTTCAAATTGTGGAGGTCAGTTAGTATCAGGGAGTTAACATTAAGAACAAATGTTAGTTTCAGAGTATGGCATTGGAGTGAGAGGAGACGTAACCAAACACCTGAGCCCAATTTCCAACTTCAGCATCTTTTGTTCAGCCTTAAGTAACAATATTAAGTAAAGCAAATGTTGTACCAGCTCACTGAAGGTCATTTCATTTTCATCACATTTGAAAATGATGAGTTTGTTCATTTATTGTTCATTTGTGATGAGTATGAGAAATTGGCTGTAACATTCATTCAGCAAGTGGTATCTTGCTGGCAAGTTGTCACTGTATCTCACTGCACAGTATTCTCCTACCAGCCATACTTTCATCAGAGCAAGCAATAGCGCTGAGCTAGGATGGGCTGTGTGATGCCTGGCAGGTCTTTCATCAGACATACACAGGCTAATATGTGAATGTTTCTGTACAAGATTAAGAAGTTTTTGTAAAAATAGTAAGAAGCAATCTGGAAAAGATATGAATAACAATATCAATCAATCAAGTGCCATGCTGCGTGGTGTAGGCAATCATTTCTCTCCACAATTCCTTGTCTTGAGACTTGATTATGAGATCCGCCATGACTTTCTTCATTGACAGCCCATCCAGAAACTTCTCTCTCTCTGTCTTCCTCTATCTCTTCTTACCTCAGTTTTTCCACTTGCCACAATGTGTTCCAATTTTCCTCTTCTCAGAAAATGTCCTACAAATATTGCTTGTCTGCCCCTGATCTTTGGTGTAATTTGCCTTTTAACTCCAGCCTCTCTTAAGACTTCTTCGTTGGTTTTCTTGGCTGTCCATGTTACCTTCAACATCCTTCTTATGAACCACATTTCCATGGCCTCCACTTGAATAACAATATACTTTGTACATTTTCAGTATGGTAAAAAAATGTTTATAACTGCTTACTACATTTTGCACCAGTGAAAAAATATTTAAAATTACACACTATCAATGAAGATTATTAAGCAGTACCTGTACACAGTGAGAATTGTTTATATAGTTACATACTGATTGCTATGAAATATGCACATAGATCACATACTACTTGCTCTACCAGTAAGAGATGTTTATGGCCGCTTACTGCTTGTTGTACCACAAAAGAATGTGTATAGCTACATATTTTTTTGTTGTATCAATGAAAGATGTAACCACATACTTGTATCAATGAAAGATGTAACCACATACTTGTCATGTCAGTGAAAGATGTTTAAATTCCACACATAAGAAGTGTTTCTCTGCAGCAAAAGATATCAGTGAAAGATGTAACCACATACTTGTTGTGTCGGTGAAAGATGTTTAAATTCCATACATAAAAAGTGTTTGTCTGCAGTGAAAGATGTAACCACATACTTGTCGTGTCGGTGAAAGATGTTTAAATTCCACACATTAAAAGTGTTTGTCTGCAGCGAAAGATATCAGTGAAAGATGTAACCACATACTTGTTGTGTCGGTGAAAGATGTTTAAATTCCACACATAAAAAGTGTTTGTCTGCAGCAAAAGATATCAGTGAAAGATGTTTAAATTCCACACATAAAAAGTGTTTGTCTGCAGCAAAAGATATCGGTGAAAGATGTTTAAATTCCACACATAAAAAGTGTTTGTCTGCAGTGAAAGATATCAGTGAAAGATATCAGTGAAAGATATTAGTGAAAGATATCAGTGAAAGATATCAGTGAATTTCTCCTGCATAGGTGCCATGTTGACAGGCCCTCCTGGCACAGGAAAGACGCTGCTAGCTAAAGCCACTGCCGGCGAAGCAAATGTCCCGTTTATCACGGTGTCAGGCTCAGAGTTTTTAGAAATGTTTGTGGGCGTGGGACCTTCCAGAGTAAGTACATTTTCAAACTCTGCTAGTTCTCACTTTATACAGATGTTTATAGCTTAGTTCTGTGCAAATTTAGAAAATATGGCTTGTATAGTGTTTAACATATGAGGATGATCCAGGTGAAAAATGTCAAATTTTTTTGCCATAATTTATTGACAGAAAAATGTCCTGCACCTACATCATTGTTCTATATAGTGTCCATTACATTCCATACAAGCCCTCTAGTGTTTACAGAGCGCAAAGATTCCAGTATAAAAAAGTTTTGGTTGAGTGTGCAGTCACATTTAGCTTCCTGTTGCACCTTTTCTTCTGACTTGAAAGTCTTTGTCCCATTACCTCTTTTTATGGTCCAGGGATGTGGTTATCACTTGGGGCGAGATCTGGAAAATGTAGCGGATGTGGAAGATGCTCAGAGTGCAGTTCCATAATGATTTCTACTGTTGTGTGAGCAATATGGGGTCGAGCCTTGTCATGTTGCAATATCTGTAGTCAGAAGTCCATGTCATTAAGATTTGATCAGAAGTTGAAGATCATCCATTACCTTACTGAACCTTCAATCAGAAGAAGAAATCATGCACTACCTTACTGAACCTTCAATCAGAAGTCATGCATTACTTTACTGAACCTTCAGTCAGTTGTAGAAGATCATGCATAAACTTACTGAACTTTCAATCAGTAGTAGAAGATCATGCATTACCTTACTAAACCTTCAATCAGTAGTAGAAGATCATGCATTACCTTACTGAACCTTCAATCAGAAGTTGAAGATCATGCATTACTTTTCTGAACCTTCATTGGCCAGTGAATTTTCACAGGTTTCACATATTCACTGCTCAGAAAACGGCTCACATAAGGCTGTTCCATTTTTATGCATGTCTCTAGTGAAGTGACCATCCTTATGCCGCTACTGTTATGTCATATAGGTCGAAGGCAACCAAGCTACCATCTTCAAGACACTCATTAAATCATTAGTGACGATGCTGTCAGCTTACATGATGATGGGATGGTGCTTCAAATTTCTGTCACAGTTTTAGTTTTCTTTTGGCTTTATGTCATATCATTTATTTGCTAGGATTGTTACTTCAGATTTTGGGGGGGGGGGGGGACTGTGTGTTCAAATTCTTATAATGATTTAATGGAGTAAAGATTGACCAGACTGAGTTAGTATTGCATGTTGAGAATGACATTTGTTATGTGTTGGTAGTGTATAATAACTGCGTTGTAACAAAGATACAAAGGAATTTTTAAAACCTCTGACCATGTACTGTTTTTCACAGCTTCATTATTTTCTACGTGATTTTAAGGCAAGGAAAATGTAGCAGGTGGTGAAGTGGTAAATGCACCCAGCTGCCGATCAGAAGGTCCTTGATTTGATTTCATACTTGAGAGAAATTTTGTTCAGACCAACCAGCACAGGGGTCAGCCCAGCCTAAAAAAAAATGGGTACCTGGGGTTTCCTGGCATCCCTACCTGGGGTTTCCTGGCATCCCTACCTGAGGTTTTCTTGCAGCCCTATCTGGGGTTTCCTGGCATCCCTACCTGGGGTTTTCTGGCAACCCTACCTGGGGTTTCCTGGCATCCCTACCTGGGATTTCCTGGCATCCCTACCTGGGGTTTCCCTAGGAAAACAAAGGCAATGAAGACAAGTGCTTGCATACCTATCTCAAATACTGTAGCGGCCTAGAAATGGGAAGGCACTAACACTTCACACCCCTATGGTGTACATATACTATGGAACATATATATATACATATATAGTAGGGAGGTCATTTATGATTGTTTTATTTTGTTATTTCTAGAGCTGAAGTTTTAAATAATATTTTTTATGATATTCAGCCTTTAGTCAATGATTGGTTTAACCAAAAGAAAAGCTTTGTTATGTTTAAATAAGTTTCATAAAAATACTACAGAATTTCTGTATTCTTGAGATGGTTCATCAAGTAATGCATTAATTATGATTTACAAATGCGTATGTGAAGAGGTCATGGTAGTAAAGATGTGGAAATAAACTGTTGCTGCTTTTCATCATTGTTACTTTTTTCTTTTTTTCAGAATAACATGAAAACAAAAATGTTACATTATTTTTGTCACTAGATAAAGATTGCTCCAGTCAGACTTGTTATTGTGATTTGTTCTGTTGGCCACACTTAAACTCTGCAAGAAACATTATTAGTATTCTATATTACAAAAGTGAATTTCAAAAACCATCGTTATACAATCATGGATAAACTGACTATGATTATTTAGTTCTGTTGTGTAAAATCTGGCAGGTTCGTGACATGTTTGCCTTGGCTCGGAAGAAAGCTCCATGTATTCTGTTCATTGATGAAATTGATGCTGTGGGCAGAAAACGAAGTGGCCGCAACTGGGGTGGAAACAGTGAGCAGGAGAATACCTTGAACCAGCTGCTTGTAGAAATGGATGGTGGGTAATTTCTGTGTCGCCTGGTTGTCCAATAGAAGTGTATGAAATATTTCTTTTGACTAGCGTATTCATAAGGTATCTGAAATAATTGTACTTAGCAGTATTTGATTTTTGAGTATTTATGTCATTAAACTGTAGGACCTGGCTAATAAGTTTCATATCTGAGCAGTATCATAGGGGTGAGTTTTGGGAGAGACAAAATAGAAAAGAAATTATTTTCTTATGTTACTATATATAGATATGTCAGTATACAAGAAATAGACTTTCTGTTTGTTGGGTGATCTTTCTGTAACTGTTCTATTAATGGATCTTGTCTTTATTGAATGATGTCTGGTTTTTTTTGGTTTTTTTTGTGAAATCTGTGTAACCGTTCGAGAAATAGATCTTCTGTTTGTTGAGTGATCTCTCTGTAACTGTTTCAGAAACAGATCTTCTGTTTGTTGGGTGATCTCTCTATAACCATTTTAGAAACAGATCTTCTGTTTGTTGGGTATCTCTGTAACCATTTCAGAAACAGATCTTCTGTTTGTTGGGTGGTCTCTCTGTAACCGTTTCAGAAACAGATCTTCTGATTGGTGGGTGATCTATTTGTAACTGTTCTAGAAATAGATTTTCTATTTGTTGGTTGATCTACTTGTAACTGTGCAAGAAATAGATCTTCTGTTTGTGAGTGATCTCTCTGTAACTGTTTCAGAAACAGATCTTCTGTTTGTTGGGTGATCTCTCTATAACCATTTTAGAAACAGATCTTCTGTTTGTTGGGTATCTCTGTAACCATTTCAGAAACAGATCTTCTGTTTGTTGGGTGGTCTCTCTGTAACCGTTTCAGAAACAGATCTTCTGATTGGTGGGTGATCTATTTGTAACTGTTCTAGAAATAGATTTTCTATTTGTTGGTTGATCTACTTGTAACTGTGCAAGAAATAGATCTTCTGTTTGTTGGTTGATCTACTTGTAACCATGCAAGAAATATATCTTCTGTTTTTTTTTTTTTGAGTGATATCTTTGTAACTCTCCCAGAAATAGATCTTGTCTTTATTGAGTGATATGTCTGTAACTGTTCTAGAAATAGAACTTCTGTTTGTAGGGTGATGTCTCTGTAACTGTGCAATAAGTAGATCTTGTACTGTTTTTTTAATGATATTTCTGTAACTGTGTAAGAAGTATATCTTGTACTGTTTGTTGAATGATATGTTTTTAACTGTGCAAGAAGTAGATCTTGTACTGTTTGTTGAGTGATATGTCTGTAACTGTTCTAGAAATAGATCTGTCTGTAGGGTGATATCTCTGTAACTGTGCAAGAAATATATCTTGTACTGTCTGTTGAATGATATCTCTATAACTGCAAGAAGCAGATCTTGTACTGTTTGTGGGCGATCTCTCTGTAGCTGTGAATTTGAGCTGTTTACTGGCAGAGTTGTGGTGAAGACCTTGAAACAGTCATTGAATCAGGATGCTCTTGGTGGACTTCTTTAATTCCTGGTGTGGACACAAGAAACAAACTTTCTAGTAGGCATCACCACCAAGATCAAGATCTTGATTCTTTTACCATTGTCTCAAGTAATTCAGCAGCCTGTTTCTGTTGACTGAAGTTATTGAAGTAATTCAGCAGCCTGTCCCCATTGACTGAAGTGGTTCAACAGCCTGGTTCTGTTTGACTGAAGTGGTTCAGCAGCCTGTTTCTGTTGACTGAAGTTATTGAAGTAATTCAGCAGCCTGTCCTCACTGACTGAAGTGATTCAACATCCTTTTTTTCTGTGGATAGTATGAGGAAGTGGAAAAAGTCTTCAACAACTCTGATTTGCTGTTCTTGATATTTGTACAAAGACTACTCACTTCATTCCTGCTCTGTATGTATATCAAATGTTCATTGATTGAGTCTAGGATTCAACACACAGACAGGAGTTGTGGTGCTGGCGGCGACCAACAGAGTGGACATACTGGATCAAGCCTTGCTGCGGCCAGGACGTTTTGACAGACAGATATATGTGCCTTTGCCAGACATCAAAGGGAGGTGAGTGAGTCATTAACATTTCAAAACTAATACTCGCTTCAGCTCACATCAACAGAACAGATTTTATTAACTGATAAAAAACTTTGCTCTAATTTGCCATTGGGACGTTGATGTAGTTAGGGATCAGGAAACTAAAACCCACAGTCCTGATGTGGCTCAGAAACGTTTTTTTATCCAATATAACATTGATTTGTATCCTTTTCAAATTAACATTCCATTGTTCACAAGATTTGGCAAATTATGACCCACAGTCATGATATGGCCCAAAAAATAATTTTATCTAATCTGACAGTGATTATTAACTTTTTAAAATTAACGTTCCGTTACTTGCAAATTATCAACAAATGAAAGAATATAGTTTTTTTTTTGTGTTGACATATCAAGAATGAAATATCAGAATCTCATTTCAGCAAACATGTCGAGAGATATAAAATTTTATAGCACTATGTTTTATCTCTCAGTACTTCCTCAAATTTTTGACTAACCATTGTGTTATTCTCTCATATTTATATTATAAAAATTTAACATGCGGTATTTATTCAAATTTTGCCGTTCTTGCAGATTTTTGTTTTTATTATGATTCCATGACCTCTTTTCTGAAACACCCATTAAATATATTTGCTGACTTTAAATACAGTTGTTAGATTTGTTTCATTTGCTCTGTTCAGTGTTTTTGTAAGTTTTCCTCATAGTCTTTATATAGATACTTAACTCTTCCCGTGCCTTTGGTCGCTGTATCGACCCTTCCGGTTTCTCCGATGTTTCAATAAAACAACCGGTGTAACATTTAGATTGTACATATTTTGTCCGCGATTCTGGTGACACTTTTCAAAATGGCGAAAGAGTACCTAGTTAAAGCGATTTCGAATGAGAAAAAGGAAGAGAAAGACCGAAATGTTTCAATTTTTGATGATGTAGATAGGGGTATGGACATGGCCTGTGACCACCCCACTGCTCTTGAATGTATCCCAAGTAGATCTAGACATATTAGATGATGGGAGAAGTAGTTAGAAGGTTATTTCAGACATTAATTTAGCGAGAATGCAACATAGAATCAGAATATGAGATCGACAAGTAGATCTACACATCTCAGATGGTAAGTAGTGCATATCTAGACCTAGCCGATGGTGAGCTGGCCACAATCAGTGTCTAAAAACATCACATTACTTCTTTTTTCCTAAAAAACTCTGCATTTATGAAATTTTCATACATTTAGTTATACTTTGAAACATAATAAGTACCAGAAGTACATGTAAATACTGTTTTCCATTCCATTTTACAACTATAACCCGTGCTTTTACTCTGGTAAGCATCTGAACGTCTGCTTTTCTTACTGTGGCAAGGGAAGAGTTAATATGATTTCAATGTTTACTTTCTCTGCTTAACTGATTTGCTGAAGTTAAAAAATGGTGTCATTAATTTTCTTAATGTTTGAAGATTTATAACCTCAAGAAAACTGAATTGGCTGAGAAATGGCACATATGAAAGCAGTCACTCTCACACGTCTGTATAAAACATTTCAGCACTTTTATGTGTGTAGTGTCCCCCATGTGGTACCTGGGACCTGGGCACATGCCTGGGTAGCAAAGAATAGGACCACTGTACCCTACCACGCATGATCATAAAAGGCGACTAAGGAGGGTTCGGCACAGGGCCAGCAACACTGTCCAGTTTAAAAAAACCATCAGACTGCTACGGAAACAGAAACAGCGGGCAAAACAAGCGCAGGTGGAAGGAGAAACACATGTCAGGAAACTGAGCCCATGAAGGTTGTGGATGAAAGCCAGCCACTGGAAGTCCCCAGCCCGACTGCAGACCTCCTGGAGCCGAAACATAAGATGCAAATAGGCAGCTGGAATGTAAGAACACTTAACCAGACTGGAAAACTAGCACAAACCATCAAGGAAATGCACAGATACAAATTAGACATGCTAGGAATACAAGAAGCAAGATGGACAGGACAAGGCAGAAGGAAATTAAAAACGCACAGAAGATACAGTAATATGGTCAGGTAAAGAAGATCATCATGAAGGAGGAGTTGCAGTGATTATGACGAAAAAAGTATCAAGAGCATTGCTGAAATGGACCTCTATAAATAAGAAACATTTCTGTTGTTCACATTTTGCTTCATTAACTTTGTCTTTCCTACGTTGATCTTAAGAGACATCGAGAAGAACAACAGAAAGGATGTTGAGCAATAGAGGGCTCACCTGGGCAAGAGCAGAAAAAAAGGCAAAGGACAGGCATTTGTGGAAAACCCTTGCGGAAGCCTCATGTGCCCTGGGCACTTAAGGTTCAGAGAGAGAGAGAGAGAAATAAGAAACATACAATAATTAGTGTATAAGTATACAACTATACACACAGCACTGCAATAAAGCTGTGATACCAAATATATAAGCAAGGAAAAAAGTAGGAACAGCATTATTACCTAATGACTACAAAGTTGTGATGTTTCGGCGCAAGCCTTAATCATACAAACACAAAAAAGGATGAAGAATGAGAGAGGAGATAAAGGAGATATAAATGACGGATTGTTATATGCACACTTCTACTCAAGATTCATGAAGCTGTCCTTTATAGTTTGTTATGCACCAACAGAAGCAGCTGAAGAGGAATTAAAAGAAGATTTTTACAACAGCCTCCAAGCCACAGTAGAAATAATAGCCAAGCATGATATGCTACTCATCTTGGGCGACTTCAGTGCAAAAGAAGGTGAGGGAAATGAAGATAGAAGAGGAGTCATGGGAAGAGAAGGAATCAGAGAAATAAATGAAAATGGAGAAAGACTGTGCAGTTTCTGTGAAGAAAACATGATGACCATCGGAGGGACAATTTTCCAACATAAAAACATCCATAAAGTGACTTGGAGGTCCCCAGATAAAACCACAGAAGACCAAATCAATCACATACTGATAAACAAGTGGAAACAGTCACTACAAGATGTGAGAGCAAGGAAAGGAGCAGATGTAGGAAGTGATCACAACCTTCTGGTAGCAAAAATAAAACTAACATTAAGGAAAGCCAAAATTGGAGAACATAGAAAGGCACGCTATGATACAGCAAAACTGAAAGACCAGCAGACAGGAAATGAATTCTCAATAGTACTTAAGAACCGCTTCAGTGTCCTACAAGACAATGCAGAAATGTCCATATTAGAGTTCAGTGAAACACTACAGGAAACAGCAAAAAAGATGCTGGGATATTGGAAAAGGAGAAAAGAGGATAAGCAAGACCACATGGGAAAATATAGAGCAAAGAAAGGAAATCAAGAAAAAATTACTGAGCTGAAAGAACAAGTCTTCTAAAATTGTGCACAAAAAGACAAAGAGGTGAAAGAATCAAGATAAACGTCAGTACTATGACAACTTAGCAGAAGCAGCAGAGAATGCAGCATATGCAAATGACATGAAAACCATATACAAGATCAGAAAGCAGATGACAGGTAACTTCAGCACAAGATGTGAGAATGCAATAAGGACACGCAAGGGACAACTGATCAGTAGAGAAAGAGAAACAATTGAAAGATGGAGGGAACACTTCAACACCCTACTAAACAGAACGCAAGCAGCACAAACAAATATAAAGCAAAAATGGAACTAAACATCATTACAGGACCAATAACAATAAGTGAAGTAAAGGAAGCAATAAAGAAGCTAAAATTAGACAGGGCACCAGGTGAAGATGAAGTGACTGCTAAGATGTTGAAGGCAGAAGAGATGGAAACACCAAAACAACTTTGCCGGATATTACAACAAATTTGGGACCTAGAAAAAGCTCCAGAGGAGTGGAAAACTGACCTTATAGTAAAACTACCAGAGAAGGATGACCTCAGAGATTGCGGGAACTAGAGAGGCATTACCCTCCTGTCACTCACCAGTAAAGTATTTTGCAGAATAATCATCAACAGAATTGTACCAACACTTGAAGGGGAAAGAGCAGGCAGGATTTAGGAAAAGAAGATCATGCATAGACCACACATTTGTATTGAGGCTGATGACTCAGTACCAGATATAACACTAAGATGGACACCACATGGGAACAGAAGTAAAGGTAGACCAAAGAAGACATAGAGAAGAATAGCAGAGAGGATGTTGAGCAATGGAGGGGGGTGGAAAAAAAGGCAAAGGACAGGCATTTGTGGAAAACCCTTGCAGAAGCCACATGTACCTTGGGCACTGAAGGTTCAGAGACAGAGAGAGATGTGTATTATTTGACTTAACTCTTCCCGTGCCACAGGAAGAAACGTAGACGTTCAGTTGGTGCCAGAATAAAAGCACGGGTCTTGATCTGTATAGGAGGCATAGTTGTAAAATGGAATGGAAAACAGTACTTCCGTGTACTTATTATGTTTCAAAGTATAACTAAATGTATGAAAATTTCATAAATGCAGAGTTTTTTAGGAAAAAAAGAAGTAATGTGATGTTCTTAGACAATGATTGTGCCCAGCTCACCATCGGCTAGGTCTAGATCTACACTACTTACCATCTGAGATGTCTAGATCTACTTGTCGATCTCGTATTCTGATTCTATATTGCATTCTCGCTAAATTAATGTCTGAAATAACCTTCTAACTACTTCTCCCATCATCTAATATGTCTAGATCTACTTGGGATACATTCAAGAGCAGTGGGGTGGTCACAGACCTATCTACATCATCAAAAATTGAAACATTTCCATGTTTCTCTTCCTTTTTCTTGCTCGGCATCACTCGTAACTAAGCATTCTTTCACCATTTTGAAAGTATCACCGGAAACGCGGACGAAATATGTATAAATGTTACATCAGTTGTTTTATTGAAACAAATGAATTGTCACTATAACGAACATGGCACGCAACTCAGTAACCGGAAGTTCTCACTATCGCGACAATGGCACGGGAAGAGTTAAACCATATTTTTTTGTGTTGTTGGTCTAACATACAACTTTATTTTCCAGGGCATCCATTTTTAAAGTGCACTTGAGCCGTCTAAAAACAGATATAACAATTGATGAACTGGCAAGAAAGATGGCAGCTCTGACACCTGGATTCTCAGGTATACATGGAAACTTTTCACATACAACTTTGACATTATGTTGTTAGAGATGTAGTTTTTGACTTGCGTCAGCCATTTACTGAAGTAGGTGATTTTATCAAAAGTGATGTGGAAGTCAGTTTACTAGTATTTTACTAGATGACTTAAATACACAGATTTTAAAAAAAAAGCTTTTTCATTTTCACATGACTCAGTATTTGAAAAGTTTTTTTTTTTTTTTTGATTGGGACCAGCCATTTTCACATAGTTCTATCTGTAAGTTTGTGTTTTATATGTACATTTTTGTTTTTTTTATTTCATGTTTTTTGTCATAAACATAGACCATCATAAATCAGACTTTTTTGTTTTTTGACCATAGGAAGTTTTTAAAATACAGGCTTGAGTCTGTGAGATTTCTAGATTCTTTCTTTCTTTATTATTATTTTTTTAATTATGACCTCTGCAGATAAAATGATGTGATACATTACAAATTCATAAATTAAAAAATGACACTTGTTTCATAAGGAAACATTCAGATTAGCCAATCTCAGTCATATGATGGTAGTGGAGGATTTGATTGGTCAGTCAGCTGTGATATTCATGAGTTTGGAGCTGTGATAACTATGCGGTCAAAGAAAGATGGCCTAAATGTCATCCTACTACTTCAAAATGCTTCAGAGTAACAGGCTGTTGTGAGCAGACAAAAAGTCTGGATTAACCTGCTCCCTAGGGCAGTGGAGCCTGTGGAAAAGTCAGCTTTGTAGATCCACACCTGAAAGTTAGGGACACAAGCCACTGTCTGACTGACTCTTGGTGAGTGTTTTCAAGATCTGTGAGCAGAGTACTCACAGAAACTCAAATCCTTCATAACAGAGTCAGCCATGTGTATGTCACTTTTCAGCTTAGAAGAGAGGTCTGAAGTAGCATGTGTATGTCACTTTTCAGCTTAGAAGAGAGGTCTGAAGTAGGCAGTGTTATTTGTGTACATATACTGCTTCCACTGGCTAGTTAGTATGGAGAAAGTGCCTTACCCGTCTTGACTTTCTCTGTCTTGACTTTCTCCCTCTTGGTAGACACTGGCTAGTTGGTATGGAGAAAATGCCTTGCCCATCTTGACTTTCTCTGTCTTGACTTTCTCCCTCTTGGTAGACACTGGCTAGTTGGTATGGAGAAAGTGCCTTGCCCATCTTGACTTTCTCTGTCTTGACTTTCTCCCTTTTGGTAGACACTGGCTAGTTGGTATGGAGAAAGTGCCTTGCCCATCTTGACTTTCTCTGTCTTGACTTTCTCCCTCTTGGTAGACACTGGCTAGTTGGTATGGAGAAAGTGCCTTACTCATTTTGACTTTCTCCATCTTGATTCTACCAGTCAGCTTCAGGGAAGGCTGAAGTCCACAATCAGAGTATCTAAGAGTTGCAAGGGATGCCAGAAGGTATGTAGGCAAAGGAACCTCACTACCAACTGCATTAAGATCCCTGCTTTGGGATTATTCTTTTAGAATTTGCTCCTGTAGGCTTTGTCTTTCCTGAACACTGCAGTGAGTTTGACAGGGAACTGGTAGAACTGCTTATTGCCATATGGTAGCAGGCAAGCCTGCCGGGGCTCCCAAGCTTTGTCAAGTATCTGCCAAGGTCTTTTGGGACCCTAGCTTTGTTTCATTAAAAACCTGGTGTAACTTTTGATTGTAAATAGTTTAGTACACATGTCTAGTGATCTTTGTCACCATTTTGAAAGCATCATAACAAAGGGGGGGTCAAAATACAGCGTTTCAATTTTTTAAAAAAATCAAATTTTTGTGTGACTTCGGAGGCAAACATGTCCCCCTACAACTAGACCACTATTCGTGAATGTAGCCCAAGTAGATCTAGATTATTAGATGGACTGGAGAAGTAGTTAGGTTATTTCAGATATTATTTTAAAGTGAACATGCAGCACAGTCACATGATGAGATGGATAAAACGACAAAGTCGATCAACACATCGGCGGTCGATCAACACATCGGCGGTCGATCAACACATCGGCGGTCGATCAACACATCGGCGGTCAATCAACACATCGGCGGTCGATCAACACATCGGCGGTCGATCAACACATCGGCGGTCCTAGACCTATCCGACGGACAGTAACACACAATTATCAGCTAAAATCATCACACTACATCTTTTTTCCTAAAAAACTCTTCATTTATGAAATCTTCTTACATTTATAACTGTTTGGAGGCATAATAAGCATACTTTTAACATGGAAATAATTAGTTAAAAATTATCCCTTATACATATCAAGACCCGCGATTTTTGTCTGGCACAGAATGGAACGTCCATGTTTTTACCTCCGGCACGGAAAGAGTTAATGGCACATTTATTTCGTCAAATGTCACGCTGATGTGTTGTCTTCATCACAACAAGGGAGTTTAAAAATCTGAACATAAACTTGACCTGTGATATCAAACTGCATTTAGCCTGGTTGATAAGCTCCTCATATTTTCTTGTGCCTGCAGGTGCTGATATTGCCAATGTTTGTAATGAAGCAGCATTGATAGCAGCCAGAGATCTTAATACCTCAATCCTCCTGAAACACTTTGAACAAGCCATTGAGAGAGTTGTTGCAGGTGAGTTCAGGCTTGAAACAATCAGAAGCATTGTTTGTTTTGTCTGGTGTGAGAGTGAATGATGATTTTCTTCCAATAATAGCTTTTGTAGCAAGTTCCCAGTCACTTTCTCTTGCTAAATACTTGTGTTTTCTTTAAGTTTCTTCTCTTAGTCTGATCTCAGTTGCTTTTATGTGTGTATATATAGCTTTATCTGTATCAAGTTGCATAAAATGTTAGATCAGGTCATTCTTATAGTATTTAAAAAGAAAATATTTACCATTCGTATAAACCTGTTCATGATTTATATAAACCTGTTCATGATTTATATAAACCTGACATTTTATGAGCATCAGTTTCATGGAGTTGGATCAAACTCTGCTTATATAAACACAAATCTTCCTTGAAAATGATTAGTTATAGTAGTTACAGGACAACAAAAAAATAGAGGGATACAGAGCAAGACAGCTTGAGGCAGATAAACAGATCCAGAATTAGCAGTAGAACTTCCATTGCTTAAACAAATGGGTCAGATTTCCCATAGAGTTAGGCTTGTCTTGTCTTGTCTCCTTCCTCATATACCTTTCAGTGTTGATGGGACAAATAGACATCTTAATAAGGCTCAGTAATTTGCTTCATTTAATGGAATATTTCAGGTTTCTGCACTTTCTTTCTTTCACCTCTTGCAAATGTGGCCTGTCCTTATTCTGACAGTTTTGGCAAGAGTGTTTTCCATTCTACACTGTATGCCCATAGCCATGTAACATGACCAAATCATTTAACTTGTTTCTGGATGTGGCTTACCACTGGAGTTACCTTTGTCCTGATGGTGTCATTTCTTATTTTGTTTCATGAAAGAAGACAAGAAGATTAAAATACCAGCATAAAGACAGCTCCTTTACTGTAATAACTGGAGAGGAAATACTCTCCTCTTGGCTCTGTGATGACCGTTGCCTATGTTTGTCCACTACTGTGTATTCAGATATTCATAACTAGCCTCTTGTTTCTAGAGGTCATTCCACCTGTCACACAGTGGACAAAAGGTAGCTAGCCTCTGTATCTAGAGGTCATTCCACCTGTCACACAGTGGACAAAAGGTAGCTAGCCTCTGTATCTAGAGGTCATTCCACCTGTCACACAGTGGACAAAAGGTAGCTAGCCTCTGTATCTAGAGGTCGTTCCATCTGTCACACAGTGGACAAAAGGTAGCCAGCCTCTGTATCTAGAGGTCATTCCACCTGCCACACAGTGGACAAAAGGCGAGACATGAGCAGACTTTTCCCATCTGAAATAAATTGTTGAACAATGAAGTGTCTGTAGAGTGAAGTGACCTCTCATTCAGTCATTTGCATATCCCTTGCGGAACGTTGTCTCCCTAACGGCACTCCTGTAGGCCTCTCGGTTGTGAGCAAGATGCCCTGCTGCTGATGCATCTATTTACAGATCATCTTCACCTTGGTCTTCCTCTCTTTCTTTTTCCCATTATGTACCCTTCCAAGATGGTCTTCACTAGATTATCATAACATTTAATGTGTCCAAAATATTTAAGTTTGCTTTATTTAATCCTCTTTACTAGCCAGCCTTCTTCAATATTAAGTTCTTGTATGTGACCTTATATGTTTTATATTGCACGTTCATAGGAGTGTACGTCATTGGTATACATCAGACTTAGTCATTTTGGATTTGTATTTGTTGTAACTTCAGCATGTATGAGGGATGATTGATAAGTTCGCCACCTAAGGTACAACAAACTATTTGTGGACAACCTTTTTGGGTTATTTCTCAACATAGTCCCCTTGCAAGTTTAGCACTTAGTCCAGCAATCCTGGAGCATACAGATCCCTTCTTTGTAAAAGTCAGCATCTTGTGCCAGTAGAAAGTGGTCTACAGCATGGATGACGTCATCATCTGAAGCAAATTTGCGACCACTGAGCTCCTTTTTGAGTTTGGTAAACAAGTAATAGTCTGAAGGGGCCAAATCTGGGGAATAAGGAGAATATTCAAGAATCTGGAAGCCACATTCATGAATGGCAGCCATTGCCACCTCCAACTTGTGAACTGGAGCAGTGTTGCTGAAAAATGACTCCTCTCGTCAATTTCCCTAGACGCTTTTCCTTCAGTTTGACCCGCAGTTGTTTCACAAGATTAGCGTAATAGGTCCTGGTGACCATTCTGCCCTTTTGAAGATAGTCTACCAATAGCACATCTTCTGAATCCCAAAAGATGGAAGCTGTTACTTTGCCTGCAGATAGAACCACCCTTGCTTTCTTTGGAGGTGGAGATCCATGATGTTTCCACTGCTTTGACTGTTCTTTGGTTTCTGGTTGAAAATGATGAACCCAAGTCTCATCCATAGTCACAAATTGCTGAAGAAACTTTTCAGGATCTGCAGAAAAATGGCCAAGATTATCTCTTGACATGTTGAGACGATGTCGTTTGTGATCAGCTCCAAGAAGTTTCGGGACCCATCGAGCAGAGACCTTTGTCATCTAAAGATCATTGTGAATAATGGCATGAACACGTTCCTGGGAGATGCCCAACTCAGTAGTAGTGTACCACTCAGTTAGTCATCGATCTTCCATTATCATGTCATGGATTCTGATGGTGGTTTCATCAGTGGTTACTGTTCTTGGTCTTCCTGGACGGGGATCGTCTTCCAGATTCTCCCTTCCATGTTTGAATTGAGCTGCCTATTTCTTCACTGTGCTGTAAGAAGGGGCACTTCCCTAGAGTCTCTACCATATCCTCATGGATCTCCTTTGATGATAAGCCCTTGATGCGGAGGTAGTGAATGACTGCTTAATGAGAAATTTTATCCATTTTCTCAATTTCTGCCACCCCTTACCACTTCAGTAGCCTGTACAAAAAAATTGGTTGCAGTTAATTTCTTGAAACTTGGTGTTTAATCTTACATTAACCTGATCTACAAATGCACTTAATATCAACTGTGTGTTTCAAGTATTTGTACCTTAGGCCACAAATTTATTAGTCAACCCTCATATCTCCTTGTTAACATTGCTCATGCATCTTTTTTTAAATTTTGGTTAACAGTTAATAAGAGTAACATCACCAGTGTTAACAAGAGATGCATTACTCTTGTTAACTCTTCGCCATAGTGAGACTCTTGTTAACTCTTCGCCATAGTGAGGTCTTCCAGTTAGTCAAGTTAGTGCCATCCTCGATATAGCAAGGTTTGGTTTGTTTCCGTGTAAAACCGGTGTAACTTTTGATTGTACATGTTTTATCTGTGCATGTCTGGTGACCCTTGTTGCCATTTTGAAAGCATTGCCATTGGGGGGGGGGGGGGGGTCAGATGGCTGTCAAAATCGATGTTTTGATCGAAATTCAACTTTTGTGTGACTTTGTAGGCAAACATGTTCCCCCTACAACTAGACTACTGTTCATGAATGTACCCCAAGTAGATCTAGACTATTAAATGGACTGGAGAAGTAGTTATAAGGTTATTTCAGACATTATGTATGCCACATATCATCACATGACAAGTTCGGATACATCAACAAGTCGATCTAGACATTGCCGATGATAAATAGTGTAAAACCTGTAGATCTAGACATGGCCTGGACAGTAGTACATAAATATCAGCTAATTTTTCCTAAAAAAGCTCTTCATTTATGAAATCTTCTTACATTTAAAGCTATTTTAATGCATAACACATATACTTTTAATGTGGAAATAATTGGTTACATTCACTTTTATAATTATTCCCTATACGTATCAAGGCCTGCGCTTTTTATGTGGCACAGACGGGAACGTCCGCCTTTTTTTCTGCGGCACGGGAAGAGTTAACTTTCTATTTTTCTGTATCTTGTTAACATTGATCATGTTACTCTTGTTAACATTCTCTTCTTCTGTATTGTTAACATCGGTCACATGTATCTTGTTAACTTTGGTCATGTATCTCTCGTTAACATTGGTCACATGTATCTTGTTAACATTGGAGATGTATCTGTTACTAACTTTGGCCTGCGTAATCCTGGACAGGTCTGGAGAAAAAGACTCAAGTTTTACAACCAGAGGAGAAGAAGACTGTGGCCTACCATGAGGCAGGTCATGCTGTCACTGGATGGTTTTTGGAACATGCTGACCCACTGTTGAAAGTAAATATCACATCACCCAATCAAATGCTGTATAATATAATCTATCATCATTCATGAATCCTTAGCCTTCTTACCATTTATGCTAGTCAACTGTAGTTATTCGATGGACTCCGCAGTATTTATATTTAGTTTGTGATGAATTTCCCAACAACTCTTAGATGATGATTTCAAGCGGAGAGTTTAGCAGATCACATGTTTATCGTGGGGTAAGAGTAGGCATCAGTACCTCGGCCGAGTCACGTAAGAAAAACTAAATTACCTTATTTTACAGTTTGAAGGGAAAAATTGCTGTAAATTGTAATCTACCATCACTTTTTTTTCCTGTATGTTTGTTGTAGTTTTGATATTGTACAACCAGAGAAAATACACAGAAGGAGAGAAACTCATTTCTAGGGAAGTTTTCTGAAACTAAATATAATGGTAAATAAATATCCCATGTTACCAAGGAAACAAATGGGAAAGTACCTGAGAAGATTCATTGAAATGAAAACTAGCTAAAATCCAGAGAAGAAGAGAGCATCATAGCTGATGAAAGAAGATGGAGAAGCTGGTATATCACAGAAGAAACTCAAGGAAAAACAAGCTAGACTGGCACTAGACTGTCTGAACAAGCTGATCAGGTGGCACAGTAGAAGACGGGCAAAAGCTGTATCGTTGGAAGGCCACAAAATGGAAAAGTGGTTGGGGGGGGAGGGGGAGGACAGCATGTAATGAATGAATGAATGATTTTCTTCTTGATATTCTTTCACATTACTAGAATTATCAGTGTGCCTTTGCTAAGTAATGTGCACAGTTAGTATGGCGCGTCAGCTCTGTTACCATGTTAACAGTGTTAACTCTGCTCTTTTACCAGATCAACAGTATTAACTCAGCTCTGTAACTATGTTAACTGTTAAGTCAGCTTTGTCACAATGTTGACAGTTTTAACTCAGCTCTGTAACTATGTTAACTGTATTAAGTCAGCTCTGTCACAATGTTGACAGTTTTAACTCAGCTCTGTAACTATGTTAACAGTATTAAGTCATCTGTGTTACTATGTTAGCAGTGGTAAGCCAGCTCTCTTATTAAGTTAACATTTGTACCATCTTTTAGGTTTCTATAATACCCAGAGGGAAGGGTCTTGGCTATGCACAGTATTTGCCTAAAGAGCAGTATCTGTACACACAGGAACAGGTATGGTTTATCTCAAGATAAACATTCATTTATTTAGTTCATATGTAAAAAAGATCTTACTTGGGTGCTGTGCAGCTGATAGTGAACTGACCTGTGTAGATGAACTTGGCCTGTTCTAATATCAGTGATAACTGAAGGAAGTGCACTTACAGTATGTTTGCATTACTGTTATCATCATCAGCAGCACCTATATGGTGCAGCATAAACATCCTCCATCCAAACCTGTCACTAGCCATCTGTTTCTTTTTGTTTCAGTTTTTCTTCGACTTCACCATTTCCTTTTGCTGTAAAGGAACTCCACTTCAAGGCAGTTGAGGATCAGTTTTATTTTAGTGCGTGTCCTCAGTCATTTCTGTTTTCTGTTCTTGTTCCCTGAGAAACCTCTCTATTTGTTACCTTTGATTACAACCAGTTTTGCAACAGTCTTTCTTTACTGATTGATATACTTATATTATTTTTCATATTCCATGATACATATTTTATTAGATAAAAAGCACCATTATATTTTGTGTCTAGGAGTTGTCATTTTTTTCATATTTGTGACCAGTTTCTATATCAACATACATCTTTTTTTTTATATATATAGTTGCTGGACCGTATGTGCATGATGCTTGGTGGCAGGGTTTCTGAATCCATTTTCTTTGGAAAAATTACAACGGGTGCCCAGGATGATCTGAGGAAAGTCACACAGACAGCCTACTCACAAGTAAGTAACTGTTACCTCAGTCAGTTCGTATATAAGTTCTTCTTTTATCAGTCTGCTTGCAGTTAAGTTTTTCTCTTCTCAGTCTGCTTGCAGTTAAATTATTCTTTTCATCAGTCTGCTTGCAGTTAAATTATTCTCTTCTCAGTCTACTTGCAGTTAAATTATTCTTTTCATCAGTCTGCTTGCAGTTAAATTATTCTCTTCTCAGTCTACTTGCAGTTAAATTATTCTTTCATCAGTCTGCTTGCAGTTAAATTATTCTCTTCTCAGTCTACTTGCAGTTAAATTATTCTTTAATCAGTCTGCTTGCAGTTAAATTATTCTCTTCTCAGTCTACTTGCAGTTAAATTATTCTTTCATCAGTCTGCTTGCAGTTGAGTTATTCTTTC
Source organism: Achatina immaculata (assembly GCA_009760885.1). Taxonomy (NCBI): domain Eukaryota; kingdom Metazoa; phylum Mollusca; class Gastropoda; order Stylommatophora; family Achatinidae; genus Lissachatina; species Lissachatina immaculata. The sequence continues at coordinate 45,438,893 of CM019716.1, forward strand.
ATCAGTCTGCTTGCAGTTATTCTTTTCTCAGTATGTTCACAAATAAGTTATTCTAAGCCCAGTTTACTCACAAGTCAGTTATTGTTATCTCAGGTTGCAAGAAAATTATTCTTACCAGTCTACTCACAAAATAAGCTATTTTTACTTTACTAACAACATAAATTATTCCTTCTTTACCCCAGTCTACTCACAAACTCATGTACTTCACAACTGAATCTCCGTGATTTTCATTCTGTACAGTGATATTAACTAATCAGTTATTCTTATCAGTCTACTAACAAGAGAATATACTTATCTCAGTCCATTAACAAGAGAATTATACTTATCTCTGTCCATTAACAAGAGAATTATACTTATCTCTGTCTACTGACAAGAGAATTATACCTATCTCTATCTACAAACAAGAGAATTATACTCATCTCTGTCTACTAACAAGAAAGATATACTCATCTTTGTATACTAACAAGAGAATTATACTTATCTCTTTCTCCTGGCAAGAGAATTATACTTATCTCTGTCTACTAACAAGAGAATTATACTTATCTCTTTCTCCTGGCAAGAGAATTATACTTATCTCTGTCTACTAACAAGAGAATTATACTTATCTCTGTCTACTAACAAGAGAATTATTCTTGTCTTTTCTCAAATAAGTTATTTTTGTCACACTCAAATAGGTTTATCTTACCCTATTTTACTCACAGTTAAGTTTTATTTTATCTCTGTGAACTCATAAATAAGTTTATGAAGTTATACCATGTCTCTCTGTAAGGAACAACTTGTGATGTTATAAAATTATACTTACCATTATATATATATATATATATATATATATATATATATGAGGTGTGTCCAAAAAGTTCAGTGAGTGGTTTGATATCTCAACGGCAACATGGGCCAGGTGTGTGGCCATGCACATGGCTTTCCAGAGCCATGTCGAGAAGCACCGCCTAGTGTGGAGTACACGTGACTGACAGGGTAAGCCCACCGCAGGCAGTCAGATATAGACAGCGGGAGAGGTAAGGTCACAGTGCAGTGGCGCGATGAGTGAACATCAAGTGCTGCTACAGATTGGGGAAAACGGCGACGAGACGCACGAAATGTTGATGCAAGTGCATGGAACAGAAGCTGTGAGCAGAAAATGTGTTTACGACTAGTTCAGACGCTTTCACGACGGGAAGGAAATGAGTGAGGATGAGCCATGTTCAGGTTGGCCGTTGACAAGCAGAAACACAGACATGATCAGGCGAGTGCCTTCTTTGACAACAAGGAATTAGTTCCATTCCTACAGGTCAAACTGTGAATGCCGCATTCTATGAGGAAATTTTGAAATGGTTGGTATGACACATCCACCGTGTTCGGCCAGAGTTGCACAGGACTGGACAGTGGGTGTTGCTGCACGATAACATGCCTGCGCACTGTGCAATCCATGTGCGCCAATTCTTGGCTCAGAGTGGCGCACCTGTTCTCAGTCATCCACCGTACTCCCCTGATCTGGCACCTGCGCACTTCTTTCCGTTTCCCCACCTGAAAAGTGTCATGAAAGGCACACGTTTTGCGGACATGGCAGCAATCTAGAAACGTGTGACAGTGGTACTACAGTTGTTGCCAAAAGTGTCTTGTAAGGATGGCGATTATTTTGAAGGCTGATAAAGGTAATTTGTTCATATCTTGTGATTTGTTTTCTGATATCATTCACTGAACTTTTTAGACACACTACGTATGTGTATGTGAGAGAGAGAAATTAAATAGTAGCAGAATATGTATTTTATTCTGATATATATGTGTATATGGCACTGTTTGCTGAGTGTATATTTTGTTCTCTCTCTTTTCACATATCACAACAGACGTACTTGAGCACATGGCTCTCTTGTGTTCCGTAGAGTACCCGTTACTTATATTAGGGAAGACTGCAGAACTGAGGATATTTTTCTGCAAGAAACGTGATTTCACTAAACACAGACTGGCAGCATGTTCATAAGAGAGCAGAATTTTTTTAATAGAATCAGATTCAGGTTGTTAGCATGCATTTTTAATTTGTCCAGGCAAGTTTTAAATGATAATGTATACAGCTGGTGTCGTATAAGATTTGTGAAAATATCATGCGCACTTGGCATTTGATGTCCTTTTCCCAGGTGGTTATGTTTGGGATGAATGAGAAAGTGGGCCAGCTGTCATTTGACGTTAACCAGCAGGGAGAGATGACTTTCACAAAGCCATACAGTGAGGCTACTGCCCAGCTCATAGATGAGGAGGTCCGGAAGATTGTGGACCATGCCTACAAGAGAACAGTGGAGCTGCTTCTCAAACACAAGGATCATGTGGAGAAGGTCGGGGCTGCCATTCTATGATCTTTTATTTTTTAGACAAAAGTGATCACAGAATTCATATAACTTTGTTGACAAAGTTGACTGCCATACTTATGGTTCATGATGACAGAAGTAATATAGTTTTATTGAGAAAGTTGACTGCCACACTTATAGTTCATGGTGACAGAAGTAATATAGTTTTATTGAGAAAGTTGACTGCCACACTTATAGTTCATGGTGACAGAAGTAATATAGTTTTATTGAGAAAGTTGACTGCCACACTTATAGTCTATGATAACAGAAGTAATATAGTTTTATTGAGAAAGTTGACTGCCACACTTATAGTCTATGATGACAGAAGTAATATAGTTTTATTGAGAAAGTTGACTGCCACACTTATAGTTCATGATGACAGAAGTAATATAGTTTTATTGAGAAAGTTGACTGCCACACTTATAGTCTATGATGACAGAAGTAATATAGTTTTATTGAGAAAGTTGACTGCCACACTTATAGTTCATGGTGACAGAAGTAATATAGTTTTATTGAGAAAGTTGACTGCCACACTTATAGTCTATGATGACAGAAGTAATATAGTTTTATTGAGAAAGTTGACTGCCACACTTATAGTTCATGGTGACAGAAGTAATATAGTTTTATTGAGAAAGTTGACTGCCACACTTATAGTTCATGGTGACAGAAGTAATATAGTTTTATTGAGAAAGTTGACTACCACACTTATAGTCTATGATGACAGAAGTAATATAGTTTTATTGAGAAAGTTGACTACCACACTTATAGTCTATGATGACAGAAGTAATATAGTTTTATTGAGAAAGTTGACTACCACACTTATAGTCTATGATGACAGAAGTAATATAGTTTTATTGAGAAAGTTGACTACCACACTTATAGTCTATGATGACAGAAGTAATATAGTTTTATTGAGAAAGTTGACTGCCACACTTATAATCTATGATGACAGAAGTAATATAGTTTTATTGAGAAAGTCAACAGCCTCGGCCATAGACAGTATACTCGATGATTTGAAAAAAAAAGTACAATAATGTGTTTTTTTTTAAGAATGATCAAGAAAGTGGCAACATAGATAGTGAATCATGTTTATTGAAAATGATTGTATAATGTTAACAGTCCACTTTGTTTAACCTTCAGGTGGCCTTGAGATTGCTAGAGAAGGAGAAACTAGACAAAGATGACATGGTGGAACTCTTGGGCAGAAGACCTTTTGCTGAGAAATCTACATATGAGGAGTTTGTGGCAGGAACAGGTAACATTTACTTGCTAAATCAAGTGTCATTCTTAACTGCTGGTGTTATTTTATGTTAGTATTATTTGCAGGAAAGCACCAGATGATGATGATGTATTTGAATCTGCCCCCCCCCCCCCAGTATATAAATAATATTTGATGGAGGATATAAAGAATATTGAAAAGTGAATAATAAATAATCATATCTTTTTGATTCAGGTAACTTCAAATCAGATTCTTATCTGCAATTTGTGGAAGTTGCCAGGCATCATTTTGCAGATCAACTTCTTTCATCTTCCGTCTTAAGTTTGCCTCTGATCTTCTTCCATTGACCCCATGCAAGCTCATTTGATAGAAAGTTGTGACCCCATGCAAGCTCATTTGATATAAAGTTGTGACCCCATGCAAGCACATTTGATAGAAAGTTGTGACCCCATGCAAGCTCATTTGATATAAAGTTGTGACCCCATGCAAGCTCATTTGATAGAAAGTGATGACCCCATGCAAGCTCATTTGATAGAAAGTGATGGCCCCATGCAAGCTCATTTGATAGAAAGTGATGACCCCATGCAAGCTCATTTGATAGAAAATGATGACCCCATGCAAGCTCATTTGATAGAAAATGATGACCCCATGCAAGCTCATTTGATAGAAAGTGATGACCCCATGCAAGCTCATTTGATAGAAAGTGATGACCCCATGCAAGCTCATTTGATAGAAAATGATGACCCCGTACAGGTTATATACACAGCAGACATGACCAAACTTTAGTTTGTGAGCCTCATGTGGTTGTTTAATGTGTGGTTTGAGAAATATGCTGACTGAAATCTCTTTTTTTTTTTCTTAAAACATCACAAGGTAAATAAAGAAATCTTCAAACTTTATAACTGTTAGCTGGGTATAAACTGAGATACCACTCCACAGTACAACCCTCCACCCCACCCCCTGGGTCATGCAGCACTTGCTTGTGGCTCTCAAACATCTGATGTGGCTCTTGCCTTAAATAAGTTTGGCCGTCCCTGTTATTTAAGAATATCTGAGACATAGATACAAACCGTGTTAGGTCATAATATATCATTGGGATTGTAGCAGCCACTTAAAAATTATTATGAATATTTAGCAGAGATTATAGAAAACATGTTGGGTTATAAATAATATAGAGATTATAATGGCTGCTTAACAGGTTATAATTTGTAACTGAGTTTATAGAAACCATGTTAGATTATATATCCCGCTGAGGGGGATGGGCTCCCCTGGGTTAAATTCTGCCCCCAAGCCACAACTGGCCCAGCACTCTGTCGGCAGATCTCTTTACCCCTCGTAGAAAACATGGGAAGAACAGACAGACTGATATAAACAGAAAACAACTCAGAAACGTTAAACTTCAAAGAGACAGAAAAGTGATTCTTAAGTATGTACTATCAGCATAGATGGCATAAATGATAAAAAGAGGAATTAGTGGAGGGAATGAAAAAGGAGAAAAATAAAGATCATGGGAGTTGCAGACACAAGCTCAGAGGTAAAGGCTGTTAACAAATACATCAGAATTATGTATTCCTATACTCAGGTGTGAGAGCAAGAAAGAGCAAAACAGGATGTCGGAATGATCATAGAACCAAACACTGCTGGCAAAATCTTGGAAACAAAATATATATCAGAAACAATTATAACTGTCCAGATAAAAGAAATGAAGAGAGCACAACCTGTGCCCAGATGTATGCTCCTGGTAATGCACCAGACATGGAGGAAGAATGTGAGGAGTTCTTTGACAACCTCTATGATACACTAAACAACATAAGTCAAGAGGAGAATGTTATATTTATGGGGGCTTCAGTGCAAGATTGAGAACTAGTAGAGCTGATGTAGCAGTCCACAAGGGTGCCTTTGGTGACCAGCAGTGTATTAGAAATGAAAATGGTATCAGACTGCTAGAACTGTGCAGCCAGCATGACCTTTTTATCACAAACACATTCTTTAAACACAGAGAGTCCCAAATGTATACCTGGTATAAATGGAATGACTTGAAGCCAAACTGATTTCATACTAGCAAGGAACAACAAAAGGTCAGTTATAGATGCAAGAGCAGTACCCAACCTGAGTTCAAGCACGGACCACAAAGCAGTAGTAGCAGTTATCAGTGAACACAGGAAAAGCCATAACAGAACTCTCAAGAAGAAAAGTGAAGCAATAAAACTAAGCAAGCTCAAGGAAGAGAATGTGAAAGAAGAATATGAGAAGAAAATAAGAGAATTGTTCATAAACTTATCAACAGAAACAAAATCTGTGGAAGAGGAATAGGCATTGTTCCAGAACCAGCTTTTTGTGAGCAGCAGAGGAAACATGTGGTAAGGAGGTAGAGAAATGAAAACAACAACATGGTGGAATGATGAGGTGAAAGAGGCTGTAAAAGAAAAGAAAAATAAATATAAAGAATGGATGAGAAGTAAAGAGGATCTAGACTACATTGAATATTGAATTGTAAGAAGACATTCTAAGTGGGTAATAAGAGAAGCAAAGGTAAAATCACGGCAGTGAAGTATTAAACAACAATCACAAAGAAGCTATGAAAATCTTTTTATGAAAAGATCAGTGCAATGAGAAAGCGGGCAGAGCACTTTGACCCAACAAAGATTGTGAACGATGTTAATGGTGATCCAATCTGCGAACCAGAGAGGGTAGTACAGCAATGGAGAGAGTACTTCGACAGGTTACTCAGTATACAGTGATAACAACACAGCTGGCCCCATGTAACTGGAACCAGACATGCTACAAGCTGAAATCAGAGAAGCATTGAGAAAACCCCAATGAACAAAGCCCCAGGATGAGTGATTGAATACCCAGTGAGTTAATCAAATGTGTGAAAGAGGTTGGAGCAGCTTGGCTTCGCAGACTAATCAAATGTGTGAAAGAGGTTGGAACAGCTTGGCTTCACAGGCTATAACTTGGTATGGGAAAAACAAGAAACACCACAGGACTGGAGAAACGCTGTAATTATTCCAATATAGAAGAAAAAAGGCAGTAAAAGGGACTGCAACCAATGTAGAGGCAGCTCACTGCTAAGCCATACTGGAAACATGTTCTGCAAGATCCTACAGAACAGACTGTGACTAGTGATTGAGCCACAGTTAAATGAAACTCAGATGGGACTTAGAAAATAATAGAAGCTAAGACGGCTAACAGAAAAATCAATTGAACACAGTCAGATACCGCACATAACTTATGTAGATCAAGGAGAAGCATTTGATAGAGTAGATAGATATAAACTGTGGGAAATTTTACAGCATTATGGAGTTAGTACACATCTGATCAACTTATGCAAAAACATGTATGAGAACAGTCAGTGTACAGTTAGAACAAATGCAGGCCACTCTGAACCAGTCATCATAAAATCTGGAGTGAGACAAGACTGTGTACTGTCTCCCTTACTATTCATAGAATACATTGACAACATCCGCAAAGAAGCACACATACATAGTTAAAAACCCCACCACAAAGCTGCCCAACCCAAGAAACAATGCAGATAAATCCACGCCTTCCAGGAGATGTAGCCAGTAGGAGGACCATAAACCAACTCGTTTTTGCTGCTTATAGCCACATCAGAAAAAAACAGCAGAACATGGATACAAGGGGATGTCAAAGCCACAATGTGAAGATCAGTGCTGAACAAATGGAAATCATGACCATAGCGTGAGAAGAAATCTGAATAAAGATCTTCCTAGACAACCAGCCCTTGAAACAAGTGAAACATTTTAAATATCTAGGCAGCATATCATCATCCTAAAGGGGCAGTAGACACTGAGATTGAGAACAGGTGCAATAAAGCACATCAGGTTATTGGACATATGACTCCTTTACTGAAAAACAAATACATCACAACTGAAACAAAAAGGGCACTGTACAATACAATGTTCCTCCCATCTCTGTGCTGACAGTGTCAAACATTGACACTAACAGCCAAGTACGAAAGAAAAATCATCAGAACGGAAATGAGATGTTTAAGGAGAATACTAAATGTGACAAGAAAGAGACCAAATAAGAAATGACACCATCAGGGCAAAGGTTGGAGTAACACTGGTATTATTACACTATATCCAGAAACAGCAAGTCAAATGGTTTGGCCATGTTACACGGTTACCACCAGACAGTATATCACAGACAACATTCACACTAAGATTTGTAGGTAACAGAGGAAGAGGCCGTCCATGCAGGAGATGGAGAGAGGAAATTACAGAAGCATTAAATATCCCATTATATGAAGCAAATGGTCGAGCCCTATCAAGACGTCTATTTGTTCTCTCAACACCGAAAGGTATATGATGAAGGAGACAAGACAGATTAGATTATATGTAATATGTAGAAGAGATTATAGTGCCTATATGCAGCTCAGATAATACAGTGTTATATAGTGGAGATTATAGTGACTACTTACAGGTTATAATATGCAGCTCAGATAATACAGTGTGCAGGAAACTCTCTACCGTAGAGAGCGAAACAACAACTCCTTCAGATCATCAGAGGAAGTACCCCCCCCCCTCAGACAAGTGTTTCGGCCCTTTAAACTCCTGACACTCTAAGGGGGGTGGGCCCCTCTGGATCATGACTCCCAGAGGTCTTGTGAGTTGTTGCTTTTTTTTCTGGTCCCGGGATTGAACCCATGATCTTCCAGTTGGCACTGCACTTTTTTAATATGCAGCTCAGATAATACAGTGTTATATAGTAGAGATTATAGTGACTACTTACAGGTTAAAAATAATTTTTAATAAAGATTATAGAAACCATGTTAGATTCATTCATTCGTTTACATGTCCCTTGAGAAACTTTGCCTCCCTAATAGCACTCCTGTAGGCCTCTCGGTTGTGAGCAAGATGGCCTGCTGCTGATGCATCCATTTGCAGATCATCAACGATGTCTTACAGCCATCTTCGCTTTGGTCTTCCTTTTTCCCATTGTGTACCCTTCCAAGATGGTTTTCTCTAAATTATCATGATGTTTAATGCGTCCAAAATATTTAAGTTTTCTTTGTTTAATCCTCTTTACTAGCCAGCCTTCTTCAATATTAAGTTCTTGTAGTATGGATATAGTTAGATTATATGTTAGATTATGAGTAATAAATTGTAGAAATTATAGTGGCCACTGACTGGTTTATTTAGCAGAGATCTTAGCAGACACAAGGCTAAAGTCATAATTAGCTAAGACTACAGTACCCAGTCATTGTAAGGTCCCAGTGTAAAAAATGTCTGTGTGTGAGCCAAAGTTGCAGTAAGAGGATTAATACAGATGTAATACTTTGTGTATTGTAGGATCTTTCGAAGAAGACACAACATTACCCAAGGGTCTTGAACACTGGAACAAAGAGAAAGAGGGGGCTGGTGATAGGGAGGCTGCAGAATCATAGTGACCCCAGTGCTAGGCCTGTTCTAAACTGTAGACACATCAGAGGGGGTCTAGGATGAGAGAGATGATAGGAGGGACACAATGATTTCTTGTCTTCATCAAGAGAGGAGTCAGGATGAGAGAGTCACAATGATTTCTTGTCTTCATCAGTTTCAGTCACAGATACCATTTTAAAGTGTTTTATATAGCAATGTTATAATGTTTTAAAATAGTTTTTTTTTTTAACCAAAATAAAAGCAGTGATTACAGGCTTATCCAAGTTTCTTAAATGTTTTCTATCATATACATCTTTTTCTTATGGCTAAAAGCTTGATAGAGTTAAGTCATGCTGTTGCATTTGAATCTACCACCAACCAGTTTCACTTTTGACAGTAATGTTTTTTTCTGAACTGTTCCTGCTTTTCTCAAAACTTTCTGTACTGAGTATTTTTGACTGTATTCATCAAGTCAAAACTGAATTTCATTGGTTGGTTGAGATAACTGAGACTGAATTTCATTGGTTAGTTGAGATAGCAGTGAAATAACTGAGACTGAATTTCATTGGTTAGTTGAGATACCAGGGAAATAACTGGGACTGAATTTCATTGGTTGGTTGAGATAGCAGTGAAATAACTGAGACTGAATTTCATTGGTTAGTTGAGATAGCAGTGAAATAACTGAGACTGAATTTCATTGGTTAATTGGGATAGCAGTGAAATATTTCGTAAGAAATTGTTTCTCTGAAGCACCCTCTTGAGAGTGGCACTGGAATCTACCATCACATAGGCTGGCATATTTGAAATGTCTGGCAGAAACTTGAATATATTGCTAATGTCACTTACCTGCAGATGTAGCAAATTACCATGACAAGCACAGAGTTCTGGTTTGTTCTTGGTTTTTTTTTTCCAAACTTTACAAAACTGACAAAGTTTGCATGAGCCAAAGTCACAGATTCTTTTGTTTGGCAGTCATTTGAAGAACATTTGTATTATTTGTGAGGATTATAATGCTGATGTCACAAAAATATCATTTGCAGACAGTGGCATGTTAAACAAATGTAGTGCATCAGTTTGATTTGTATTTGATCAGAGAAAGTCTAAGCTTGTAGCTGGAAAGTGACTAGAAACATTGTAAAGGGTAGGACTAAAATAAGATTAATTCCGATATAATTGTTTCTGATTGGATGTTATATAGACATATGGCTTAAACTATATTGTACATTCACATGAAATTTGTGTGGATCATGTTTCAGTGACATTTTTTTTTTTATGTGTTGAATAAAGTGCCATGCGTGCAAGGAAAGTCATAAGTTTGTTGTTTCATTGTCAGCAACTTCAACTATATCTTTGATCGTCTTCTGCAAGATTGTAAATTATCTGATCTGTTAAAAACTTGGTTATGACCTAGGGAATTCTGAGTGAAGAAAAGTTGATTGCCGCTTTCAAAGCTTCTTCGTTCACTTCTACCACCAAGATTGCCCTGTGATCCTGCTGAATTTAATCCCATGGTCTCCGAGAGGCCCACAAGAGATCCCTGAGAGGATCACAAAAGGTTCAGAGTATCGCGGGGCTTGGGCCTGAATTTTTGGTGGGTCACAGAAGTGGGAATGCGTGACACCGAATTTATATCTGAAGCAGGAAGTGATATCGGAGAAAGAATGAAAGAACATTATTGATCATATCCAAGGAGTTAAATTCTTTTTTTTTTTTTGTACTGTTTGAAACTGATCACTGTTAAGGAGCTAAATTACTGTTTGTGCTATTTGAAATTGATTACAGTTAAGGAACTACGCTCTTATTTGTGCTGTGTTTGGAGTTGATCAGAGCCAAGGCACTACGCTCTTATTTGTGCTGTTTGAAATTTATTACAACCAGGAGCTAAACTCCTTTGTGCTGTTTGAAATTGATTACAGTCAAGGAGCTAAATTCTTCTTTGTGCTGTTTGGAGTTGATCAGAGCCAAGGTGCTAAACTCTTCTTTGTGCTGTTTGAAATTGAGTAGTCAAGGAGCTATAACTCATCTTTGTGCTGTTTAAGACTGATTACAGTTAAGAAGCTAAGCTTTTCTTTGTGCTGTTTAAGACTGATTACAGTTAAGAAGCTAAGCTTTTCTTTGTGCTGTTTAAGAGTGATTACAGTTAAGGAGCTAAGCTTTGTGCAGTTTGAGATTGATTACAATCAAGGAGCTAAACTCTTCTTTGTGCTGTTTGAAAATGATCAAAATCAAAGAGCTAAGCTTCTCTTTGTGCTGTTTGAGATCCTTGCTGTGGGTGAGTTTACTGAGAAACCTACTTGCATCTCTGCCGGGATGGGCATCACCCCATCTTGTCACAACCAGACACGAAGAAAAGCAAAGAACTGCTAGTGGTTTATAACAAATGATGTTTGAACATTATTAAACACAAAACTTGACCACAGCGCACATCTAAGCTTGTGGTTATTGTGTTAGTTTTTAATGACACATTCTTGCACTCTTTGTTCTCACTCACACATTTCAGTGATCACAGATGTCACATTACAACAGTTTATCAAGTCCAGACTCTATGTTTTTTACTAAACAGTCGTCGTAGTTCAGGATGTAACACAGACGAGAGAATCACAGAAAATGGTTAGAGATCAGATCATTGATTTCCATGACTGAGGAGTTTGCCTGCTTCATCTGTTGATGCTAAAATCATCATCATCAGGAGCACTTTAACAGAATGTACAGATAACATGAAAAGTGATTTGTATGAATGAAGTCCTTATACTCCTAGTAAATGTTGCATCTTTCATTTGTTCAGTTCTTTTGTTGACCTCGTGTGTGTGTGTGTTCCTCATAGAATTTGGTCAGGATGCGGTTAGTCTGAGTCATCATTTTGCTAAGGTCTGAAGGATGAGGGTATTTCAGGTGTGCTACAGGAGAGGAAGAAAATAAGAAAATGAATCATTGTGTTTTAACATTGACAGAGTTTTATCTTACCCTGCTACATATTTTCTTTTACTTACATCCCAGCACCATTTCTAGTTCTGTCCCCTTTACACTGGACTGTTACAAAAGATAAAAAAATCTGACCTTTTTTTTTAAAAATCTTGCTGTAAATGAACCTCTTTTTGTTGGGTCTACAACATGAGATTCCTGGATCATACATCTGTGTCACAGCTGATTATTAAAATACTGAACTGCATTAAAAAGGAATGGAATTTATTTTGAAATTCTGGGTCACTAGTATCAGAAAACTGCCACACCCGCTTTAGGCCATTCAAAGTTTAGAGTTTGTGATTCAACTCCTATAATATACTACTCGCAACATGCTAAGGATCACTTTTTCTTGTTTACATTGCCAAAAAAACATGACTTCTTGTCAGTGTACACTGTTTTGTATCTTCATCACACATGACTTTTCATCATATAGTCATAAAAATCTGGGCCACAGCAGCTCACCTTTGCATGCATGAAACATGTGAATATTGTTACCCCCAAAATTCAACTTTAGCAAAGTACGTGGCAAAAATCTGATTTTCAAGATGTGTAACCAGAGTGGTCATTTGAAGTGTTAACGCTACATGGTGATGTAAAGGTATAAAAGTTATAAAAAGACATTTGGACAATACTGAATTGACCAGAAATGTAGCAATGCCGGAAGTGACCCCTTAACAATGGCAAGTTGCCACAGCCTTAAATGTCAGTCAAAACGTGATTTCCAAGATGTGGAACAGGTACCATACAATGGGTTCTGTACACCAAATTCATTTCAGAGGTAGACAATGCTCGACAGTACCCAGAAGTGAGGACTTTCTCACTCTTCTGGCATGACATAATCCTTTTATGAATGCCACTCAACTCAGAATTCATCCAGATGGTGTAACAGCCAGCAAATTTGTACTCAAACTGTAGGAAATAGGCTTCCTGAGGTGGCCGTTGTAATTCACACCCTTTTGTCAAGAAACCACAGGCAAGCCAGGCTATCATGAGCAAGGAAGCATGCAAACTGGGCCGTTGCTGACTGGGCCCCAACAGATGAGGCCAGACTTTGTCTTGACATGATGGCTCGCAGGAAGAATGCGTGGAGATGAAGAAATGAGGATTTCTAAAATCATAGTTTGGCCCAGCATGATCACTATGGAGATGGCTCAGTCTTAATGTGTGGAGGGATCAGCATATGTGGTAAAAACAGACCTATATGTCTTTCAGAATGGTCCAGTGAGTGGAGTTTGGTACCGCGATGAAATTCTTGACCCTAGTGTCAGACCATATGCTGTTGTCACTGGTTCTGAGTTTATTCTTCTGGGTGATAATGCAAGGTTTCTTCATGCCAGGTTAGCAGATCGTACCTGGTAGCCAGAGCCATCAAGTGCCTGGACTGCCCAGCTTAATCTTTGGACATCGAGCACATCTGGGACATGCTTGGTCATGCTGTGCGAGCCAAAATGCATCAGTCTCGTACCCTTCAAACACACATCAACAGCAGTGGGCAAGAATTCCACAGCAGAATATCAGAAACATCATCTGCAGCATAAGGAGCTGTTGTCAGGATGTCGTCAGAGCAAGAGGAGATCATACACACTACTAACAGTCCATTTGTTTTCTTTTCAACATTCTTGGACATGATTTTTCAACTTTTGTTGGACTGCGCTATACTGAAAACAACGTGACATTTTAGGGAGCCAAACACCACTGTTTAACATGCTTTTGTGTATTTATTGGTTAACTATCCTTTTCAACAAGTTTCAATAATTTAAACTATGTCATTTGACCTTGATTACATGAATTTTTAAGTTATACTGTGTACTGTGTACTTTTCCAAGTGATCCCTAGCACATGAGTAGTATAACTCAAAATCTGAATATGAAATGCCTTTTCATGAGTATGTAATGTCTGGCCTTGAGAATATGTTTCATAATTCTAAAATGTCGAAGTTAAAGAACTGTTTACGCTCAATTTAGTTTAAGAAAAATTTGGATCGATCAAATCCTTTTCTACTTTATGTGCATGAAATTACTTTCTAGAACATCATTGCTTGAGTCTCTTTCATCTCATAGACTGTCACGTTTTCTGCACACATAGGTATGAGATGACGAGTTTCTGTCTGGTATCCTGTAACTTGCAGATATTTGAAAACAAGAACTCATTCTCCAAAACTTTCTGCACAGCTGGAAACAGTGATACTTAATGCAGAGCAAAGCGGTTTAGCAAGGCATGTTTTACCAGCCTTGGAAAACTGCAGACAAGGCACTTTGGATAAAAAAAAGGAGAAAAAAACTAGTAAAAGGATGACAATTTGAACCTCAGACTTGAGTATGGCAGCTGTTTAGTCCTTAGGTATGTTTCATGGCCTAGCTGATAATGTGCTGTCCTCTCACAGCCATACCGTAATACTGGCTGTGTGAAGTAATGCAATACAACTTAGAACATCTGACATACACAAGGTGATGTAAGAACAGTTGTAGCACTCCAACGCCACAGCTGTCACAACTCTTGCTTTATATTTGCTTTACATCATTTCTACAGCAACCATCAGCAGCATTTTTCTCCATTTACCCATTATGAAGTCTTATATTCTTCATCCAACAGCTGAATACATAGAGTAACACCAGTGTATAAAGTATCCAATTTTAAGCTAAGTCACACAGAAAGTACCAGCAACAGGTCTCCATCCCATAATAACCTCATGCAAAATCAGTTCATTATCAGCTGTGCAACCTATGTCCATGCCCTTTCTCTCTCTCTCTCTCTCTCTCTCTCTCATACAATCAATATTAACACAAGTTATCAACATAAAACAGTCTGACAGATACCACATTTTATGTCCATATCCTCTCTCTCTCTCTCACACACACACACACACACACAATCAATATTAACACAAGTATCAACATAAAACAGTCTGACAGATACCACATTTTATGTCCATATCCTCTCTCTCTCTCACACACACACACAATCAATATTATAACACAAGTTATCAATATAAAACAGTCTGACAGATACCATATTTTATGTCCATATCCTCTCTCTCACACACAATCAATATTAACACAAGTTATCAACATAAAACAGTCTGACAGATACCATATTTTATGTCCATATCCTCTCTCTCTCTCTCTCCCTCTCTCTCACACACACACACACACACACAATCAATATTAACACAAGTTATCAACATAAAACAGTCTGACAGATACCATATTTTATGTCCATGGTTGCTGAGGTACCCCAAGGATGCGGCAATGGAGGTTGTGAGAATTTAGGAAGAGCCAGCTCCAGCAAGGGGTAGGGCCTGTAAGTTTCTGCGACTGGGTTAATGGATGTCCTAGAATATCGCATCAACCTTTTCGATCGTGGACTTGTTCTTTGTCTGAGCTGAGCTAAATCCTTGACCTTCTCCTCCTCCTCCTCTGTGTCATCAAGCTTTATCAGGTACACGGGAACTGCATATTCTTCATCAGTGTCCTGTTTCAGCATTTGCTTAGCCCTGTTTCTTTCTTCTTGTATATCTGTCTGGATAATCTGAACCTTTTAAAATTCTCTTCCTCAAACTCTAGGTCAGTACCTCTACGTAGCACATAAGCACAACCCAAGATTTCATCTGACATCTCAAGTATTCTTGATCTGAAAATGTTCAAATCATTGAAAAGGTTCATCGAAATGAAAAACACAAAAGGAATAGAGATCAGATAATTTATGTTCCATGATCTTGTGCTGAATGCTTTTTCCTCCATTAATGATAGTGCTGGGATTTCCAACACATTTGATACAGTTAACATCACTGCTGTATGTAGATCAACAGGCAGCAGTAATAATAAATGGTGAAACAACAACTCAGTTTGACATAAAACAAGGGGTCCATCAGGGGTGCATATTGTCGCCTTACTTATTTAACTTGTATACCGAAAATATAATGAGGAATGTTAGAGAAGATGTAGACAAAGAATA
Source organism: Achatina immaculata (assembly GCA_009760885.1). Lineage (NCBI taxonomy): Eukaryota > Metazoa > Mollusca > Gastropoda > Stylommatophora > Achatinidae > Lissachatina > Lissachatina immaculata. The sequence goes on from CM019716.1 coordinate 45,454,753, forward strand.
TTACGATGCCATAACAATTGGAGGTTATGAAATATCAGAGATTAGATATGCTGATGACACAGTATTACTGTCCACAACACAAAAAGGAATGGAAAAACTAATTATGTCAGTACGTAAGAACAGCGAAGAGCAAAACCTCTATCTTAATGCGAAGAAAACTAAATTGATGACAACTGACAAAACTAACAAGGCAGCTGAAATATGTATCAATGAGGAAAAACTGGAAGAAGTGGAGAGATTTGAATATCTTGGATCACTACTAACTAATAATGGAGATACAATGAGGGAAATTAAAAGGAGGACATCTATCTCTCCTCAGAAAATAAAACAACTAAAGAATCTGTGGAGAGGAAAAAACAGAACCACCAAAATATGATTTTTAAGGGCATGCATCTTTCCCATCGCAACATATGCATGTGAGACCTGGACACTTAACAAAACAGCTGAGAAACACATAAATGCCTTTGAATGTAAATGCTACAGATTTCTTCAAATATCATGGACACAAAAAAGAGCAAATATATCCATACTACAAGAACTTAATATTGAAGAAGGCTGGCTAGTAAAGAGGAGAAAACTGAAATATTTTGGACACATTAAACGTCATGATAATCTATGAAAAAATGGGGAAAAGAAAGAGAAGAAGACCAAGGCGAAGATGGCTGCAGGACATCGTTGATAAATCTGCAAATGGATGCATCAGCAGCAGGCCATCTTGCTCACAACCAAGAGGCCTACAGGAGTGCAAGGGACATGCAAATGAATGAATGAATGATAGTTTTGGTCACAGAAGACTATGCTATAGCTTTCTTGATTTCCTGGGTCACTGCATTTCCTAACTAAAAAGGTTTCTCAATAGGTATACCACGTGTTGGAGAACACATCAGTCACTACATGACACATGAAGTGAGCCTGCAGCTCAGTCTCACCACTTTGTGTGAGCTTGCAGAATCTGTTATCATCATCATTACTGGGCAGCACCTGGCTCCAGAACATTTACAACACAAATGAATGAGTGGTTAAACTTTATTTTCCATGGGTTTATGCATGCAGGCTTTGTCTGACACTATGCACCTTATCCCTGAGCATTTACACTCACAGACATTCTACACAAGAGACAAGAATCCAGTACTTGAGTGAGTACATCATTTTCTGAGAGGTTCTCTTTCTTCCTCAGTTAATGATCTCTTGATATGAGAGTTCACCCCATGAAAGGTCCTTGTTCTTCTCGTGAGTTAATGATCTCTTGATATGAGAGTTCACCTCATGAAAGGTCCTTGTTCTTCTCATGAGTTAATAATCTCTTGATATGAGAGTTCTCCCCATGAAAGGTCCTTGTTCTTCTCATGAGTTAATGATCCTTGTTTTCAGAGTCATCTGTCCAAGGGGTCCTGTTTCTTCATGAGGTTATTATTTTTCTGCTTCTTCCTTAACTAAGATCCCTGTGAGAGATTCTGCTTCTTTCTAAGATCTCTGTGAGAGATTCTACTTCTTTCTAAGATCACTGTGAGAGATTCTGCTTCTTCCTAAGATCATTGTGAAAGATTCTGCTTCTTCCTAAGATCCCTGTGAGAGATTCTGCTTCTTCCTAAGATCCCTGTGAGAGATTCTGCTTCTTCCTAAGATCCCTGTGAGAGATTCTGCTTCTTCCTAAGATCCCTGTGAGAGATTCTGCTTCTTCCTAAGATCCCTGTGAGAGATTCTGCTTCTTCCTAAGATCCCTGTGAGAGATTCTGCTTCTTCCCAAGATCCCTGTGAGAGATTCTGCTTCTTCCTCAACTGAGATCACTGTGAGAGATTCTGCCTATTCCTTATCTAAGATCATTGTGAGAGATCTTATATCTTTCTAAGATCCCCCCCACCCGAATTAAGATCCAAGTGAAAGGTTCTGTTTCTCTCATCAAGCTATGATGATTGTGAGAGGTCCTACTTCTTCCTGAATTAAGATCTAAGTGAAAGGTTCTGTTTCTCTCATCAAGCTATGATGATTGTGAGAGGTCCTACTTCTTCCTGAATTAAGATCTAAGTGAAAGGTTCTGTTTCTCTCATCAAGCTATGATGATTGTGAGAGGTCCTACTTCTTCCTGAATTAAGATCTAAGTGAAAGGTTCTGTTTCTCTCATCAAGCTATGATGATTGTGAGAGGTCCTACTTCTTCCTGAATTAAGATCCAAGTGAAAGGTTCTGTTTCTCATCAAGCTATGATGATTGTGAGAGGTCCTACTTCTTCCTGAGTTAAGATCCAAGTGAAAGGTTCTGTTTCTCATCAAGCTATGATGATTGTGAGAGGTCCTACTTCTTCCTGAGTTAAGATCCCAATGAAAAGCCCTGCCTTTTTCTTAGATTGTAATCTGGACCCACGTGACAGATGTACTGAGAAATGTAACAGAATATTTTTCAATATAAAGATTAGCACAATATGTATGACAGGACAGCTGCTAGGATTCTATATCCATGTCAAATGCACTATGCACCATCTTTTTCACTTAGTCCACCTTATATCACACACTGGTGGCCTCATCCTGTTCTCTCCAAACATAAAAACATGAAGCCACCATCAAGAGATCTGGGAAACCCTGGCTGTGATGAAACCATGGCCTCCTTCATATCCCTAGATCAGCCAAGTGATGCCTGTTGCTATGAGTCTCTCTGGAACTATATACAAACCAATGTGTTCTATGCAGATGATATTTCTTCTTCTTCTGCATTCGAGGTTGTTGGTCACTTCAGATCCTGATCCCTTTCGACATGGCAAAGCCCACAGTCCTCTCCAGATCCTGATAGGGGCCGCAAAGCTTTTGGCCCCAAGCTTGTGTCCTCTGGCCATGTCTCATGCTTCAGGTCTGCATGGTTTGGACAATCTTGAAGGATATGTTCTGGAGTCTGGACTCCACTGTCACATGGACGCTCGTCTGTGTGAGATGATACTGAAACATAATCTTCATTTTGGCTGAGATATGGGTCAGTGTGGCCAATAAGCAGAAATCTTGTGACAAACTTGTTCAGCTTTGTTTTGTCAGATGCAATAACTGCATTTTCCAGCATGGTGCTCTGCTCATGAAGACATGCCCTGAACAGCGCTAATACAAGATTAACATGAAACATACAAGACTTTAAATTCATTTTTCACATTACCTCGTTTTCTGTGATGTCGGAGGGTTGTCAGAGAAAAGGTGGGAACAGCTGAACAGATACAAAAATAAGATCAGGTTTGGGCTGAGACTGAAAAGATGAGACCAGGTTTTGGTTAAGTCTGAAATGATGAGACCAGGTTTTGGTTAAGTCTGAAATGATGAGACCAGGTTTTGGTTAAGTCTGAAATGATGAGACCAGGTTTTGGTTAAGTCTGAAATGATGAGACCAGGTTTTGGCTGAGACTAAAAAGATGAGACCAGGTTTTGGCTGAGACTAAAAAGATGAGACCAGGTTTTGGCTGAGAAGATGAGACCAGGTTTTGGCTAAAAAGATGAGACCAAGTTTTGGCTGAGAAGATGAGACAAACAAACAAAAAAAGTTGGGAGAAACGGAAAAACACGGATCAAGGGTAATCACTCTCTTCTTACTCACCGCAGACGATCACTCTGAGCCGAGCTCCGTAAATTTGTGACAGGAATTTCGCCCGAAACCCGCACGACGCACCAGAATTTGCAAATATCTAACTAGGACAGAAAATGTGTAAAATGTGTACGGAAAAATCAAATGTTACATAAGGGATAAACGTCTCACCTAATCTGACGTCTACTGCTCGTGTCCTACTCTAGATACATCCTTACATTAACAAAACAACAACAACAAAATTGTATACATTTTATTTTTCATTTTATTTTAATTTTAATTCTTCTCTTTATTCGCTATTCCATTTCAGTGTCATAAATTTCCCGTTATTTTTATGCGTAAAGCAAAACTAGTGAGCTTAGTTCTTTGTCCTGGGATGGTTATCCACTAAACACTCACATAATCTTTCCACATACAGGCTGTTAAAAAAAGTGACGCAACTCTATAGGAAATCGCGGTTCCCCCCCCCCCCAAGTTATTAAAGAACACTGAGCAGCTACGGAGTACACGTTGCAGCAGCCGATATTCACTGCCACGCAGTACATCCGCTCCGGGCAGTTATTCTCGAACACTGGAGGCCTCATCCTGTTCTCTCCAAACATAAAAACATGAAGCCACCATCAAGAGATCTGGGAAACCCTGGCTGTGATGAAACCATGGCCTCCTTCATATCCCTAGATCAGCCAAGTGATGCCTGTTGCTATGAGTCTCTCTGGAACTATATACAAACCAATGTGTTCTATGCAGATGATATTTCTTCTTCTTCTGCATTCGAGGTTGTTGGTCACTTCAGATCCTGATCCCTTTCGACATGGCAAAGCCCACAGTCCTCTCCAGATCCTGATAGGGGCCGCAAAGCTTTTGGCCCCAAGCTTGTGTCCTCTGGCCATGTCTCATGCTTCAGGTCTGCATGGTTTGGACAATCTTGAAGGATATGTTCTGGAGTCTGGACTCCACTGTCACATGGACGCTCGTCTGTGTGAGATGATACTGAAACATAATCTTCATTTTGGCTGAGATATGGATCAGTGTGGCCAATAAGCAGAAATCTTGTGACAAACTTGTTCAGCTTTGTTTTGTCAGATGCAATAACTGCATTTTCCAGCATGGTGCTCTGCTCATGAAGACATGCCCTGAACAGCGCTAATACAAGATTAACATGAAACATACAAGACTTTAAATTCATTTTTCACATTACCTCGTTTTCTGTGATGTCGGAGGGTTGTCAGAGAAAAGGTGGGAACAGCTGAACAGATACAAAAATAAGATCAGGTTTGGGCTGAGACTGAAAAGATGAGACCAGGTTTTGGTTAAGTCTGAAATGATGAGACCAGGTTTTGGTTAAGTCTGAAATGATGAGACCAGGTTTTGGTTAAGTCTGAAATGATGAGACCAGGTTTTGGTTAAGTCTGAAATGATGAGACCAGGTTTTGGCTGAGAAGATGAGACCAGGTTTTGGCTAAAAAGATGAGACCAGGTTTTGACTGAGAAGATGAGACCAGGTTTTGGCTAAAAAGATGAGACCAAGTTTTGGCTGAGAAGATGAGACAAACAAACAAAAAAAGTTGGGAGAAACGGAAAAACACGGATCAAGGGTAATCACTCTCTTCTTACTCACCGCAGACGATCACTCTGAGCCGAGCTCCGTAAATTTGTGACAGGAATTTCGCCCGAAACCCGCACGACGCACCAGAATTTGCAAATATCTAACTAGGACAGAAAATGTGTAAAATGTGTACGGAAAAATCAAATGTTACATAAGGGATAAACGTCTCACCTAATCTGACGTCTACTGCTCGTGTCCTACTCTAGATACATCCTTACATTAACAAAACAACAACAACAAAATTGTATACATTTTATTTTTCATTTTATTTTAATTTTAATTCTTCTCTTTATTCGCTATTCCATTTCAGTGTCATAAATTTCCCGTTATTTTTATGCGTAAAGCAAAACTAGTGAGCTTAGTTCTTTGTCCTGGGATGGTTATCCACTAAACACTCACATAATCTTTCCACATACAGGCTGTTAAAAAAAGTGACGCAACTCTATAGGAAATCGCGGTTCCCCCCCCCCCCAAGTTATTAAAGAACACTGAGCAGCTACGGAGTACACGTTGCAGCAGCCGATATTCACTGCCACGCAGTACATCCGCTCCGGGCAGTTATTCTCGAACACTGGAGGCCCTCTCAGAAAAAAGTACAGAACAGCTGCTCCAAGCGTCGCGCGGCTGTACGACAAGTTTCATGAGACTGGAAATGTCGAAACAGTTGCTCCAAGCGTCGCGCGGTTGTACGACAAGTTTCATGAGACTGGAAATGTCGAAACAGTTGCTCCAAGCGTCGCGCTGCTGTACGACAAGTTTCATGAGACTGGAAATGTCGAGGACGCATCGAGAAGCGGTCGACCGAAGGTGGTTAACAGGAAAACTTTGTCGACTTGCGAGATGTATATGCTGTGAGTCCCCGGAAGTCTGTTCGACGCCTTTCAAGTCAGTCCGGGCCCTCCATCGTCTGTGCCCACACGGCGTTGCTCAGGTGCATGAATCTGTACCCCTACAAAATCCGTTCCGCCCAGCAATTGCTGCCTGGAGATCAGCAACTTCATCAGTCTTATTGTCAGTGGTTCATGGAATCTGTAAATCTGGATGGGTAGAAACTGGATGATCGGTGTTGGTCTGGCAAGGCGGGGTTCCATCTTGATTGGTATGTCAGTGCCCAGAATTCTTGAGTGTGGACCGCGGAAAACCTATGACTCGCCTCTGCATTCACAGAAACTTGGTGTCTGGTGTGCATGTCACTTAGTCGCATCTTTATCACAGAAACTTGGTGTCTGGTGTGCATGTCACTTAGTCGCATCTTTATCACAGAAACTTGGTGTCTGGTGTTTCATGTCATTTAGTTGCATATTTGTCACTAAAACTTGATGTCTGGTGTGCCATATCATTTAGTCGCATCTGTATCACATAAACTTGGTGTCTGGTGTGCCATGTCATTTAGTCGCATCTTTATCACATAAACTTGATGTCTGGTGTGCCATGTCACTTAGTCGCATCTGTATCACATAAACTTGATGTCTGGTGTGTCATGTCACTTAGTCGCATCTGTATCACATAAACTTGATGTCTGGTGTGCCATGTCATTTAGTCGCATCTGTATCACATAAACTTGGTGTCTGGTGTGCCATGTCATTTAGTCGCATCTGTATCACATAAACTTGGTGTCTGGTGTGTCATGTCACTTAGTCGCATCTGTATCACATAAACTTGGTGTCTGGTGTGTCATGTCACTTAGTCGCATCTGTATCACATAAACTTGATGTCTGGTGTGCCATGTCACTTAGTCGCATCTGTATCACATAAACTTGGTGTCTGGTGTGCCATGTCATTTAGTCGCATCTTTATCACATAAACTTGTATCTAGTGTGTCATGTCACTTAATCGCATCTTTGTCGCGTTCTTCCAACAAACAGCGAACAGTGACCGGTACGTCACAGTGTTTCAAGAATTTGTCATGTTATCGGCAGAGAGGAATCAGATCACGTGGTTTCAACACGGGAACCAAAAGGACATCCTTGCACACAGCCACCTGAAACTAAGTCAGCTTCCATCTAATGTTTATAACGCTCTACAATTTCTCTCGTACTGCTTATTCTAAATCACAATTCTTCCATTGATGATTTTGAATTTAAAAAAAAAAAATTATACACGAACATCATCCCAGAACAGTCCCGTGAACATCAGGTCATTCGTCACCAGTGTGGCACCCAGTGTTGTTGGGTCACCTGTCAAGCTAGACAAATCTGGCCCAAAAGTAAAAGGCCAAAAGTGCGTTATATTTCACGATGTACATCTTTTATCTGTAACACTTTGCAAGAATGTAACAAGGATAATAAAGAAACAGCGCGACGCTTTGGCGTCACTCGTCGACCAGGGAAGTCGTCACCTCCCTCCACTAGGTACGTCATCTTCCTCCACTAGGTACGTCATCTCCCTCCACTATGTACGTCATCTCCCTCCACTAGATACGCCATCTCCCTCCACTATGTACGTCATCTCCCTTCCTTTAGGTACGTCATCTTCCTCCACTAGGTACGTCATCTCCCTCCCCTAGGTACGTCATCTCCCTCCACTAGGTACGTCATTTTCCTCCACTAGGTATGTCATCTCCCTCCACTCGGTACGTCATCTTCCTCCACCAGGTACGTCATCTCCCTTCCTTTAGGTACATCATCTTCCTCCACCAGGTACGTCATGTCCCTCAGCTAGGTACGTCATTTCTCTCCACTAGGTACGTCATCTTCCTCCATTAGGTACGTCATCTTTCTCCACTAGGTACGTCATCTCCCTTCCCTAGGTACGCCATCTTCCTCCACTAGGTACGTCATCTTCCTCCACTCGGTACGTCATCTTCCTCCACTAGGTACGTCATCTTCCTCCACCAGGTAAGTCATCTCCCTCCCCTAGGTACGCCTTCTCCTTCCACTAGGTACGTCATCTTCCTCCACTAGGTACGTCATCTTCCTCCACCAGGTACGTCATCTCCCTCCACCAGGTACGTCATCTCCCTCCCAAGGTATGCCACTGCTCGTCACAGAAAGTCAAGCTTGGCATGGGAGGAAGTGGAATGAGGGCAAGACGTAAAATAATAATAATAATGATAATAATAAAATTTTTTTTTAAAAATTGAAAGATGGAGGGAACACTTTAACACCCTACTAAACAGAACACAAGCAGCACAAGCAATAGATATACCTGAAGCAAAAACGGAACTAAACATCAATACAGGACCAATAACAATAAATGAAGTAAAGGAGGCGATAAAGAAGCTAAAATCAGACAGGGCACCAGGTGAAGATGAAGTGACTGCTGAGATGTTGAAAGCAGAAGAAACAGAAACACCAAAACAACTTTGCTGGATATTACAACAAATTTGGGATTTAGAAAAAGCCCCAGAGGAGTGGAAAACTGGTCTTATAGTAAAACTACCAAAGAAGGGTGACCTCAGAGATTGCGGGAACTGGAGAGGCATTACCCTACTGCCACTCACCAGTAAAGTATTTTGCAGAATAATCATCAACAGAATTGTACCAACACTTGAGGAAAAACTTCGGAAAGAGCAGGCAGGATTTAGGAAAGGAAGATCATGCATAGACCACATATTTGTACTTAGACAAATATTAGAACAGGCAAATGAGTGGCATAGTACAACATATGCATTATTCATAGATTTTGAGAAAGCCTTTGACAGTGTTAACAGAGATGCACTGTGGAAAATCCTAAGATGGCATGGCCTCCCCCATAAAATAGTTAATGTAATCAAAGCTCTATACGAGGGTTTTCAGTGCAAAGTTATCTGTGGAGAACATACCTCCAGCAGCTTTAGGGTACAAACAGGAGTGAAACAGGGATGTGTACTATCACCAACATTATTTATCTTGGCAGTAGACTGGTTAATGAAGGAGGCAACATCAGACAAACGCAGAGGATTACAATGGACCCTTGACACAGTGCTGGAGGACCTTGACTTTGCAGACGACATTTATCTATTATCAAGCAGTCACAAAGATATGCAAGATAAAATAAACAAGCTAATTCAGAATGCAAACAACATAGGACTAAAGATCAACGTAGGAAAGACAAAGTTAATGAAGCAAAATGTGAACAACAGAAATGTACTCAGAGTAGATAACAAGTTAGTGGAGGAGGTGAACGAATTTGTATACCTAGGCAGCAGAGTAGTAGAAAATGGAGACAGCACAGAGGACATCAACAGCAGACTTACTAGAGCAAACCAGGCTTTTGCAATGCTGCAGAATGTATGGAAATCAAATAAACTAAGCATAAATATGAAAATCAGGATATTTAAGAGTAATGTTCTAAGTGTACTACTCTATGGAAGTGAATGCTGGAAAATCACCAAAACCATAGAAAACAAGTTGAATTCTTTCCAGACTAAATGTTTACGAAGAATTAGAAAAATATTTTGGCCAAACACCATAAGAAATAACATCTTATTAGCAGAAATGCAGATGATACCACTGACAACAATTATTGAGGAAAGACGCTGGCGATGGTTGGGACATGTGCTCCGAATGACTGACAACTCACTACCGAAAATAGCACTAAGATGGACACCACAGGGGAGCAGAAGTAAGGGTAGACCAAAAGAGACATGGAGAAGAACAACAGAAAGGATGTTGAGCAATAGAGGGCTCACCTGGGCAAGAGCAGAAAAAAAGGCGAAGGACAGGCATTTGTGGAAAACCCTTGCGGAAGCCCCATGTGCCCTGGGCACTTAAGGTTCAGAGAAAGAGAGATATATATATTTTTTTTATTATACAAACATGCACCTGTACATCAATGCAGATATAATTAGACTAGAAAAATTGTAGACAAAGTAGTTTAGATAGGAGAGAAAGAAAAATAGTACCAGATTTACAGTGAAATGAACCATGGTCTCCAGTATAGCTGGAGTCTTATCATGACAGGACAATACACTATCAACAGTCGTTCTCTTACTCTCTTTTTCTTTCTCTCACGTGTAAAGCATTTAGCTGGGTTTCATGTAACATAGGCAAGCTACTTTTATCTTGATCTGCCCAGATAACGTGAACAATCATGCACTCTGTACTTTCCATGAAGAAAAGATCTATTACCATACACAAAGATACACTTTTTGTATCATAAGATACATTTTTTAATGTGTAAAACATGACAAATATAGTCATACAGCATCATCTGTAAGCTTTCCCGAATTCCCAGATAAGAATATACCAACTTTCATAAATGTTTCTGTTTATTTATTTGTTTAATCACTTTCATTAAACAAAAAGCATACATATCACTGTTTCCTCATCACAGACTTGGTCTCACATGTAACAGCACTAGTCAGTGCATCACTCTACACAGACACGCACATGGACATTCAATAGTCAGTGCACCACTCTACACAGACACGCATATGGACATTCATTAGTCAGTGCACCACTCTACACAGACACGCATATGGACATTTACTACTCAGTGCACCATTCTACACACACACACATGAACATTTACTAATCAGTGCACCATTCTACACAGACACACAAATTGACATTTACTAGTCAGTGCACCATTCTACACACACACATGAACATTTACTAATCAGTGCACCATTCTACACAGACGCACATGGACATTTACTAGTAGGTGCACTATTCTACACAGACGCACATGGACATTTACTAGTCAGTGTACCACTCTACACAGACGATCATGGATATTTATTAGTCAGTACATCACTCTACACAGATGCACATGGATATTTAACACCCAGTGCACCACTCTACAGATGCCTGCATGGACATTTACTAGTCAGTGCACCACCATACAGAGACGCACAAGGACTTTTATTAGTCAGTGCACCACTCTACACAGACATGTGCATGGACATTTACTAGTAAGTACACCACTCTACACAGACACGTGCATGGACATTTACTAGTAAGTACACCACTCTACACAGACACGTGCATGGACATTTACTATCTAGTACGCCATTCTACACAGACATTTATTATCCAGTACACCACTATACACAGACACGTGCATGGACATTACTATCTAGTACGCCATTCTACACAGACATTTATTATCCAGTACACCACTATACACAGACACGTGCATGGACATTTACTATCTAGTACGCCATTCTACACAGACATTTATTATCCAGTACACCACTATACACAGACATGTGCATGGACATTTACTATCTAGTACGCCATTCTACACAGACATTTATTATCCAGTACACCACTATACACAGACACGTGCATGGACATTTACTATCTAGTACGCCATTCTACACAGACATTTATTATCCAGTACACCACTATACACAGACATGTGCATGGACATTTACTATCTAGTACGCCATTCTACACAGACATTTATTATCCAGTACACCACTATACACAGACATGTGCATGGACATTTACTATCCAGTACGCCATTCTACACAGACACACACATGGATATTCTCCAGAAATATTCTCACACAAGCTGAGCTTAAATCTGCTGACACCAACTTGTGTACAGATGTACTAGTAAACATTTTCACATGTCAAACCTTCTGAAACACAGATTTAAGACAAGAAGAAAACCCCATGAAATTTTCACTATTTATCATTTAAATATGGCCAAACTAGTTCCTGATAAACCTGTTGTAGTAAATCTGGGCACAAACTAGTTCCTGATAAACATGTTGTAGTAAATCTGGGCACAAACTAGTTCCTGATAAACCTGTTGTAGTAAATCTGGGCACAAACTAGTTGCTGATAAACCTGTTGTAGTAAATCTGGGCATAAACTAGTTCCTGATAAGCCTGTTGTAGTAAATATGGGCACAAACTAGTTCCCGATAAACCTGTTGTAGTAAATCTGGATACAAACTAGTTCCTGATAAGCCTGTTGTAGTAAATCTGGGCACAAACTAGTTCCTGATAAACCTGTTGTAGTAAATATGGGCACAAACGAGTTCCTGACAAATCTGCTGTAGTAAATTTTGGCACAAACTCTAGTTGCTGACAAACCTGCTGTAGTAAATATGGGCATAAACTAGTTCCTGACAAACCTGCTGTAGTAAATATGGGCAAAAACTAGTTCCTGACAAACCTGCTGTAGTAAATATGGGCAAAAACTAGTTCCTGGCAAACCTGCTGTAGTAAATCTGGGCAAAACAACTTCCTGACAAACCTGCTGCAGCAAACCTGGACAAACTAGCTCCTAACAAATCTGCTGTAGCATATCTCAGGCATTTCTAAATACTGCTTTCACAGAGTAGCTGACCATGCTAAATCTTGTCCCTCTGTTGGTGTACTGTCCACTCACTTGTACCACTGCTGTTTCCCCAGTTCTTGTCCTCCTGTTGGTGTACTGTTCACTCATTTGTACTACCGCTATTTCCAAGTTCTTGTCCTCCTGTTGGTGTACTGACCACTCATTTGTACCACTGCTATTTTCCCAGTTCTTGTCCTCCTGTTGGTGTACTGACCACTCATTTGTACAACTGCTATTTTCCCAGTTCTTGTCCTCCTGTTGGTGTACTGACCACTCATTTGTACCACTGGTATTTTCCCACTTCTTGTCCTCCTGTTGGTGTACTGTCCACTCTTTTGTATCACTGCTATTTCCCCAGTTCTTGTCCTCCTGTTGGTGTACTGTCCACTCATTTGTACAACTGCTATTTTCCCAGTTCTTGTCTCTCTGTTGGTGTACTGTCCACTCATTTGTACAACTGCTATTTCCCCAGTTCTTGTCCTCCTGTTGGTGTACCGACCACTCATTCATACCACTGCTGTTTCCCCAGTTCTTGTCCTCCTGTTGGTGTACTGACCACTCATTTGTACCACTGTTATTTCCCCAGTTCCTGTCCTCCTGTTGGTGTACTGTCCACTCTTTTGTATCACTGCTATTTCCCCAGTTCTTGTCCTCCTGTTGGTGTACTGTCCACTCATTTGTACCACTGTTATTTCCCCAGTTCCTGTCCTCCTGTTGGTGTACTGTCCACTCATTTGTATCACTGCTATTTCCCCAGTTCTTGTCCTCCTGTTGGTGTACTGTCCACTCATTTGTATCACTGCTATTTCCCCAGTTCTTGTCCTCCTGTTGGTGTACTGTCCACTCATTTGTATCACTGCTATTTCCCCAGTTCTTGTCCTCCTGTTGGTGTACTGTCCACTCATTTGTACAACTGCTATTTCCCAGTTCTTGTCCTCCTGTTGGTGTACTGACCACTCATTTGTATCACTGCTATTTCCCAGTTCTTGTCCTCCTGTTGGTGTACTGTCCACTCATTTGTACAACTGCTATTTTCCCAGTTCTTGTCCTCCTGTTGGTGTACTGTCCACTCATTCGTACAACTGCTATTTTCCCAGTTCTTGTCCTCCTGTTGGTGTACTGACCACTCATTCATACCACTGCTGTTTCCCCAGTTCTTGTCCTCCTGTTGGTGTACTGACCACTCATTTGTACCACTGTTATTTCCCCAGTTCCTGTCCTCCTGTTGGTGTACTGTCCACTCTTTTGTATCACTGCTATTTCCCCAGTTCTTGTCCTCCTGTTGGTGTACTGTCCACTCATTTGTACCACTGTTATTTCCCCAGTTCCTGTCCTCCTGTTGGTGTACTGTCCACTCATTTGTATCACTGCTATTTCCCCAGTTCTTGTCCTCCTGTTGGTGTACTGTCCACTCATTTGTATCACTGCTATTTCCCCAGTTCTTGTCCTCCTGTTGGTGTACTGTCCACTCATTTGTATCACTGCTATTTTTCCCCAGTTCTTGTCCTCCTGTTGGTGTACTGTCCACTCATTTGTACCACTGCTATTTCCCCAGTTCTTGTCCTCCTGTTGGTGTACTGTCCACTCATTTGTATCACTGCTATTTCTCCAGTTCTTGTCCTCCTGTTGGTGTACTGTCCACTCATTTGTATCACTGCTATTTCCCCAGTTCTTGTCCTCCTGTTGGTGTACTGTCCACTCATTTGTATCACTGCTGTTTCCTCAGTTCTTGTCCCTCTGGTTAGCTCTTTCAGTAAATTATCACACCTCTTGATATGATCAAGTAAACTTTCATTGTCAAGCTCTTATGTTTCTCATTATTTCTCATTTCACCGAGAAACCAATATACTTCCTACCAATAATTGTATGAAATTCTTATTGTTACAGAAAACATAAAAACATATGTCAAATATATAAGATTGCACAGACAACAGTTTACCCATGATACCACTGAGAGACCAGGTTACAGGAGTCTCAGCACCAGGAACTACAACAAACACTGACTTTACTTCAACAATGACATCATCATCATCAGACCGTCAGACTGTCCAGTATCATTTCTCTCGGTCTTCCTCTTGATCTTCTTCCTTCTATTTTTCCTGTTATAATATTTTCAATGCCCCTTCTTCTCATTGCATGTCCTATGAAAGTACATACTGTCAACAATGACACCATTAAATATTTCAACCTGATCATGAATTTAACACCTTCAAATACTAATTCACTCTTACAACTGGAACACCCTAGTATTATTTAACTATTTAAAACAAAAAAACACTAGGAACAACTTTATTCACTGTGCCTACAAGTTGTTACTTATGCCTTATTCATACAAAAGCATTCAGGACAAAGAAGTCAGAAAAGAAGAGAAAGTCTAAATTTACATTAGCATTATCCATTCTCACCAAAGACATTCAGGTCTTAACTCCTTGGAAACACTGAACATTATCCATTGCATGTACGTTGAAAAGAACAGATAAAAAAAATAATATTACTTTATATAACAATCACATCTCTCAGTGGAAGTATTGTGAATGGTAAAAGCAAATAGAGTAACAACAACAAACACAGTGATGTATACTGTCTCAAGAACAATATCAGCTGTTAGTAGAACTGGATGAAGACTTGTGCTATTGTTTTATAAAAGTGACGAAAATCAGAGGACATATAAACACCAGAATGAAGTTTCGGAATCAATCAATATTTCAGACAAAAAAGAATTATTTTAAAATTGTCACTTTCAACAGGATCTGGACATTTTTATTATATTAAATTTTGGTTTTGTCCCTGATTTCTTATATTTTGGTCAAAATATTGGTTGCTTTTTTTCTGATCATTTTTTAAAAATATCTTTCTTAATCTTCCAAGCTTTTGTAAAATTGCATCATATATCTCTATCACTTTTATTGATAACTCACTTTTGTCACAGCCATCACTTCACTCAATCTTCACTGTGAAGGCCCAAGATCTATATGTCTGGTCAAACTCTAGAGATCTGACACAAATCTCAAAGTATAACTTTCCTAAGTCTTCAAAGCCACTCCACGCTCTAACAAAACAAAGCATAACACCATTTCATTCATTCATTTACATGTCCCTTGTGGAACTTTGCCTCCCTAACAGCACTCCTGTAGGCCTCTCGGTTGTGAGCAAGATGGCCTGCTGCTGATGCATCCGCATAACACCAGCATGTCATAAAACAGAAAGATGTAAAACAATGAAAATCACAGATGAAAAACTGTAACAGAGAAGGCCATATCATTAACTAGTTAAGTTTGATTTAACAAAAAAGAATTCAACCAAGTCTAAGCAAAACAATGAAATCAAGGATATGAAAATATGAAATCAAGGATATTAAATAATGAAATAAAGGATATGAAACAATGAAATAAAGGATATGAAACAATGAAATTAAAGATACAAAACAATGTAATTAAAGATATGAAACAATGAAATTAAAGATATGAAACAATGACATTAAAGATATGAAACAATGAAATTAAAGATATGAAACAATGAAATCAAGGATATGAAAATATGAAATCAAGGATATTAAAAAATGAAATAAAGGATATGAAACAATGAAATTAAAGATACAAAACAATGTAGTTAAAGATATGAAACAATGAAATTAAAGATATGAAACAATGACATTAAAGATATGAAACAATGTAATTAAAGATATAAAACAATGAAATTAAAGATATGAAACAATGACATTAAAGATATGAAACAATGTAATTAAAGATATAAAACAATGAAATTAAAGATATGAAACAATGAAATTAAAGATATGAAACAATGAAATCAAGGATATAAAAATATGAAATCAAGGATATTAAAAAATGAAATAAAGGATATGAAACAATGACATTAAAGATATAAAACAATGAAGTTAAAGATATGAAACAATGAAATCCAGGATGTAAAGCAAATACATATTTTCAAAAAGGGCTCACTTAAAAAACTGTGATTACTGATGTTTCAGTCTCTTGCAATAAATGGAACAGTGATACTGTAAATAAATGTAACAGTGATACTGTAAATAAATGTAACAGTGATACTGTAAATAAACAGAACAGTGATACCATAAATAAACAGAACAGTGGTACTGTAAATAAACATAACAGTGATACTATAAATATCATGGCTCCCAAATGTGAAGTATGATTCTACAGTAATGACTGGAGATGCAGTGGTATGAGAGTAATGACTGGAGATGCAGTGGTATGAGAGTAATGACTGGAGATGCAGTGGTATGAGAGTAATGACTGGAGATGCAGTGGTATAAAAGTAATGACTGGAGATGCAGTGGTATGAGAGTAATGACTGGAGATGCAGTGGTATAAAAGTAATGATTGGAGATGCAGTGATATGAGAGTGAAGATGAATAAGCAGTTGTCTGGTCAGTGATCACAGCTCATCACCTTGTCCTGCAGCAATGTCTTTGAAAGCAGGACATGTTGCCTCAGGCAGATCAACAATGTAATTATCAAAGTGTCCTTTGTGTGCTGGAGCTTATTTATAAAATCTTTTCTGAGAACCAAAAAGTCACCGGTGTTCACTCCCTGACTGACTCTGCGTCAAGGTTTCAAGATCTTCATCACAGCACTGACTGCCAGGAATTCGAAGTAGATCACCAAGCACCTGTTATTTCTTCCTCTACTTCCACATTCTGCTTTATACGCTCACCAATACAGACGAGGAGACAGGGCACCTCGAAAAGTCTCATCATTTGCAAGTTCTTGATACATGCCCAGGAGTTTTTTCATATATTCTCTGGTCTTAGAGCCAGGTTTGAGATCTAAGATGGCCTGTAGTTCTGTCCTACAGTTTGTTGATGCTTGCCAGACTTGAGATCTAAGATGGCCTGTAGTTCTGTCCTACAGTTTGTTGATGCTTGCCAGACTTAAGATATAGGATGGCTTGTAGTTCTGTCCTACAGTTTGTTGATGCTTGCCAGACTTGAGATCTAGGATGGCTTGTAGTTCTGCCCTACAGTTTGTTGATGCTTGCCAGACTTGAGATCTAAGATGGCCTGTAGTTCTGTCCTACAGTTTGTTGATGCTTGCCAGACTTGAGATCTAGGATGGCCTGTAGTTCTGCCCTACAGTTTGTTGATGCTTTCCCAGTACAACAGATTTCTTATTTTTTTTGTGCCATTTTGTATATTAGGCAACTTAATAATGATCAGTTGATCAAAAGCTCTATACTGATAGTCAACCAACAAAGAATGGGGATCATCAGTTACTGTACACTGAAGGAGATACTGAAAAGGTGATCGGAGCACATAAAGATATGTCTGGAGTGCAATGATGACGGTCCTTTCTGAATAACCAATTTACTTTAAAAATCAGCAAGTATTACACAATCATTTCACTAAAAAAAAACTTCTGCAATATGCAAGCAGTGAGGACTGACAAAAAAAAATCCTGTTTTATTTGATGTAACATCACCTGACCAAAAACTACGAATATAAGATTTATGTACCAGTTAACATTTTAGATTCTGTGTGAACGTAATTCATGACAGCTGCCTCCTTTATGTTTCTGCTTAGCTTGTTTAATGTTATTAGCTAGATTCTACTGAACCATTTGCTGTACTACAAGTGTGTCTGTATATATGTGTTAGTGTATACAAAATTTGTAATGTTTTTGTGTGTTTGAGAGACACAAATATACATATCCATTAAAACAATGTTAACAGTGTAGCTTTGTTCAGCATGACAATGTGCTATTTCCTGACAAAAGATGAACAATAACCTCACAAATCCAGGATGATTACATACATCTATATACAAAAGAGAGGAAATGCTATAAAGGGACAACTAAATCAACACACACTTCAGTGACAAGAGCTCTATTTCATCATCAGATGACAGCAACTAAATCAAAACACACTTCAACGACGAGAGCTCTATTTCATCATCAGATGACAGCAACTAAATCAACACACACTTCAACGACGAGAGCTCTATTTCATCATCAGATGACAGCAACTAAATCAACACACACTTCAACGACAAGAGCTCTATTTCATCATCAGATGACAGCAACTAAATCAACACACACTTCAGTGACAAGAGCTCTATTTCATCATCAGATGACAGCAACTAAATCAACACACACTTCAACGACAAGAGCTCCATTTCATCATCAGATGACAGCAACTAAATCAACACACACTTCAACGACAAGAGCTCCATTTCATCATCAGATGACAGCAACTAAATCAACACACACTTCAATGACAAGAGCTCTATCTCATCATCAGATGACAGCAAACACTTCACAATTTAGATACAGTGTTTAGCATCTGTTACATGCAGATATGAAAGCTGATGGAAACCTGTCAGGAAAGTCTGGATAGCAGCATATTCACATGACAATGAGTTCTGCGAACATAGTACAGTTACCAAGTTGAAAGTTGCCAGTGTGGAAGAAAGTGCCAGTTTTTCTGACTAGGCAGTTAACACTTTTTTTTTTTATATTACTTGTTTGGTCACACTGTTTTATTATCTGTTTGGTTACACTATTTTAGAGAAAGTATTCTCAGAAATGTAAATGTAACTCCATATTAGCTGTACCATTTTGTTTGTCATAAATGTCATACTGTGCATTTTGTCCAAGACTTCATAAAAATTGTACACGTACATTGAGTTTTACAGTTTACATATTACAAATGATGATGGTAAAGACAGTCAAAACTTGATCAGTTTCCTGAGTGTTTACACTACAAGATTGCTCAACATTCTTCAAACTTTTCTTACAAGTCACACATTAAAAGCTCAGCCAATATCCGTAGCAGCTTTCATTTTCTGACTGCACATTAAAAAAAAAAAAGTCAGGAATCCGTGATCATTCAACATTCATAATCAAGGATGTAAAATCAGCCATTTTTGTCAGTTTCTTCTTCACTGTTTGCTCAGACATAGGCACCAATCTCTCTCTTTAACAAATGTGGGAGTTTGTCTCAGATTTTCAGCATCACTGTAGAGCTTCTCTTGTAGGGGGGGGGAGCTGGGGTCTGGCCAGGTTCTTTGTCTGAGTGGGTTGTGTAGTTGGCAGCTCTGGAAGATGTGATGTGGCGTCTGTTGTTCTTTGTCTGAGTGGGTTGAGTAGCTGGTAGCTCTGGAGGATGTGATGTGGCGTCTGTTGTTCTTTGCCACAGGCACATTGGCCTGTTGTGCCAATTTTCAGTTTCTAGCACAGATGGTGTCCCTGCCTGCAAAGTTCTGTTTTCAGCCGAAAGATTACCACTCGGTCACTTCTCAAGAGCTTGTAGTATTCATCATCTGTTTATCTGTGGGGTGTTGTTTTGTGCCTTTGTATATCTGGCTTTTAGTCTGTTTTTTTGTTTGTTTGTATGCTGTGCTTCTATCAGTCTGTTGCATCCTTCCTCCCTCTTTTACCTGTCTGTCTCTCTCTTCATTTCCTTGGGTGTTAATGTGGGCTGGTATCCGCTGTATGACTGTTTCACTGGATGTTGTGCTGGCTAGTGATAGAGCTTCTGTCAGGTTGTCCAGGTCTCTAACATTTTGGTGTTTCAGTGCTTGTATTACGAATTGTGAATCTGGTTTTGTGAGTTTAACATGGCTTGGTGACCAATGAAAACATGGAGACCACATAATTGAGAGCTGTTCTCAGAGTAGTTAAACAGTAGCCCTCCTCTCCCATCATGTACCTGATGCATAAAACATTAATATAGCCACATTAATAAGATAATAACAATTAAGCTTTATAAGACAGTCACATTAACAAGATGGTAACAATTAAGCTTTATAAGACAGTCACATTAACAAGATGGTAACAATTAAGCTTTATAAGACAGTCTCATTAACAGGGCGGTAACAATTAAGCTTTATAAGACAGTCACATTAACAGGGCGGTAACAATTAAGCTTTATAAGACAGTCACATTAACAGGGCGGTAACAATTAAGCTTTATAAGACAGTCACATTAACAGGGTAGTAACAATTAAGCTTTATAAGACAGTCACATTAACAGGGCGGTAACAATTAAGCTTTATAAGACAGTCACATTAACAGGGCGGTAACAATTAAGCTTTATAAGACAGTCACATTAACAGGGCGGTAACAATTAAGCTTTATAAGACAGTCACATTAACAAGGTGGTAACAATTAAGCTTTATAAGACAGTCACATTAACAGGGTGGTAACAATTAAGCTTCATAAGACAGTCACATTAACAGGGTGGTAACAATTAAGCTTTATAAGACAGTCACATTAACAAGGTGGTAACAATTAAGCTTTATAAGACAGTCACATTAACAAGGTGGTAACATTTAAGCTTTATAAGACAGTCACATTAACAAGATGGTAACAATTAAGCTTTATAAGACAGTCACATTAACAGGGTGGTAACAATTAAGCTTTATAAGACAGTCACATTAACAGGGTGGTAACAAGCTGTATAAGACAGTCACATTAACAGGGTGGTAACAATTAAGCTTTATAAGACAGTCACATTAACAGGGTGGTAACAATTAAGCTTTATAAGACAGTTACATTAACAGGGTGGTAACAAGCTTTATAAGACAGCCACATTAACAGGGTGGTAACAATTAAGCTTTATAAGACAGTCACATTAACAAGGTGGTAACATTTAAGCTTTATAAGACAGTCACATTAACAAGATGGTAACAATTAAGCTTTATAAGACAGTCACATTAACAGGGTGGTAACAATTAAGCTTTATAAGACAGTCACATTAACAGGGTGGTAACAAGCTGTATAAGACAGTCACATTAACAGGGTGGTAACAATTAAGCTTTATAAGACAGTCACATTAACAGGGTGGTAACAATTAAGCTTTATAAGACAGTTACATTATCAGGATGGTAACAATT
This sequence comes from Achatina immaculata, assembly GCA_009760885.1. Lineage (NCBI taxonomy): Eukaryota > Metazoa > Mollusca > Gastropoda > Stylommatophora > Achatinidae > Lissachatina > Lissachatina immaculata. The sequence goes on from CM019716.1 coordinate 45,475,999, forward strand.
AAGCTTTATAAGACAGTCACATTATCAGGATGGTAACAATTAAGCTTTATAAGACAGTCACATTATCAGGATGGTAACAATTAAGCTTTATAAGACAGTTACATTAACAGGGTGGTAACAAGCTTTATAAGACAGCCACATTAACAGGGTGGTAACAATTAAGCTTTATAAGACAGTCACATTAACAAGGTAGTAATAATTAAGGTTCAAACAAAAATTAAAACTCCAATAAGCTGTATTCTCTTCTCACTTGTTACACATAGTTCAGAACCTCCTACATCATGGCATTACAACCCCTCTATCCCAACCATAATCATTTATTTCACCTTCTCCTGGCTAGGTTACCACTGTATCACTCTCTCTCCCCTCACAGTTTCCCCACCCACCACCCTCAGTTACGATCCATCTATCACACATCACAAGTCTCTATTTAAACATTCTCTACACTCGACCATGCGGATTTCTGAACGAGCACATTTTGAATGTAGTATATTTTGAAAGGGATCATTTCTAAATGAGCTCAGAAAAGCTACATATTCAAGTTATAGCTAAGTGCTCCATTCATTTTATTTATTTATTTATTTTTTTAACATAGCATTCATGTGAAAATATATTTTATCTCCTCTCTCAAATTCTTCATCCTGTGTGTGTTTGTATGATGAAGGCTCACGCCAAAACGTCACAACTTTGTAGTCATTAAGTAATAAAGCTGTTCCCACTTTTTTTCCTAGTTTATACATTGCTGTGAGCATGATGTGGACTATGTTGAAAAGTGATAAGGAATTTTCAATCACATACACATATTTTATTCAAATTTGAAAAAAAAAAAAAAATTAAGGTTAATTTTTGACTACCCTTGTTCTGGTTTTAATGATCTATTTAATGTCTTTTTTTTTTTCAAATGGAAATATATTACTGCTCCATTTACTCACAAAAGAATCAAAACAATTCTTGTAACAAAAATTATATTCACAACTAGAACTAAAGTAATAATCATTTCTGACACACAGTGTCAAACAAGCTAGGTTACAGCTATGTAAGCTCTATTCATTATTATATATTTTTTTAAAAATAGCATTCATGTGAATCTATACTTTATCTCCTCTCTCTATTTCTTCGTCCTGTATGTTTTTGTCTGATTAAGGCTCACGCCGAAACGTCACAACTTTGTAATCATTAAGTAATAAAGCTGCTCCTACTTTTTTCCTAGTTTATACATTAAAGTAATAATCCTTCACTTCACGTGTCAGCACGCTAGCTAAAACTCTTCACACATATCACATTTGTTGACACTACATGGTAAATGTTTGTGTTAAAACCAAAAATAAAAGAAAAACAAACACTAAAATCTGCTGACTGATATCAAAAACCTGAAAACAGCAATGTCTTACCCCTCATGGATAAACTCTGTCATAGCAAGACACTCTGTTCCCAGCTGCGGCATGGCACTTTTAACGACCACATAGCAGAGAATAGGCAGTAGATCATCTGCCCCTCTGGATGGAGAAACAGGAAGATCATATTTACTTGATCTTCTAGTGTGCTGGGTCATATATACTTGATCTTTTAGTGCGCTGGGTCATATATACTTGATCTTTTAGTGTGCTAGGTCATATATACTTGATCTTCTAGTGTGCTGGGTCATATATACTTGATCTTTTAGTGTGTTGGGTCATATATACTTGATCTTCTAGTGTGCTGGGTCATATATACTTGACCTTATAGCATGCTGTTTTGTTCTCAGATGTTGACAACTATGCTTTTTTTTTTTTTTCTGAACATCCATCTCTTCTCTCTAGGAATGAGGTAACTATTAACTGGATGATGTGGCTACTGGTATTAATAAACCAAAGCTGACAAAACCTTATTTGGAAACATCATGTTTGTTTTCAGAAATGACTTTTCCACAACTTCAGCCTGACCAATGTGGCAGAGATCAGTGCTTTATGTGGTGGTGGAGCTTTCTAAGAGGCCTGTCCCATGAATTAAACAAAGTCACTGCAGCTTACTCCTCATGTGATCCCATAGCAGCTTCTTCAAAATCTTCTTTGGCAGCAAAATAAAGTTGAAAATTACCAGAGACAGTCAATCAATCTAAGAGACAACCGAAAGAAAATCTACCTTCTCTTCAATCCACACCTCTGGCTGCTTTTATTTAACAAACTTACAGCATGAAATTATATTTGTGCTAGGGTAGTCTTTAAAAAAAATCAAACGCGAAAAAAAAAAAAAATCAAACAAAAAAAGATGGGCCAGTGAAACCAGAGCTAGTCCAACACCTTAAACTGGTTCCCTGGGTTACTACAGCTGCACAGCCGTGCTGCTGCGTCCTGGCAAACAGGGCAGGAATCAGCATGTTCTTCATGATGCTGGAGACTGCCAACATGCTGGAGCTGAAGAAAACTGATGAAGCCAACTGTCCTGATTCATTACACGACTTTTAAGAACTTCAACTTAGAACCGGTCACAGAAAAACATTACAGATCATCAACAAACCCGCAGTATTAAATCCCTGTAACTGTACAAGTTCTTCCGAGTCCATACAATTGTCAGAAGTGCTTACAGTGTGAACTAAATAAGACTTACATTGATGGAGCTTTCCTCCCAGCTCTGTGACTCTCATTCACTCTTGTCATGTAGTAGTCATCCACACACTGACAGATAAGCCGACAAACTTTAACTGTGGGACAGATCAAACCAAAACAAGTGAATTTAAGACATAAATACTCTGAAAAATCTGGTCATCGTAATGAGCAGCCAGAAATATGAAGCCAAAAAAAAATTTTTTTTTTTTGTTTAACTTTGTCAAACATACAAAAAAATCTGGGCTTGCTGCCTGAATGTGCTGAACGTTTTCCATGTAAACAACAAAAAGAAGTAACATACAATGTCAACTAGTCTGAGATTATACGTTTCCCAATGGTGTTAACAAGTTGTTTTATTCACTTCTAGTATTATTCTTGGTGACTAGTAAAGTTACTCTTTGTCAGCTGCTGGATGGCTGGGGGAAAGGGTGTAGGGCAGACATGGGTTTGTGTTCTGAATACTGTAATGCTAGTCTCTGGAATGAACTAATTCTCTGGTGGCATTTTTCCAGGTTGAGTTTCAAGTTCATAGCCTCCACCCTCTTTTCTTAATTTTTCTTTTAACTAAATGTTGGACCAGTCATATAATGTGTCAGTAAATCTGTTTTTACTGTACCTGTTTCTGTCATATAATGTGTCAGTAAATCTGTTTTTACTGTACCTGTTTCTGTCATATAATGTGTCAGTAAATCTGTGTCTTTATTATACCAGTCTCCATCACATTATGTGTCCATAATTCTATGTCTCTATTAAACCAGCCTCAATCATAAAATGTGTCTATAACTGTGTCTGTTACATTCCTACTATGTGTACCACATGTATTTAAAAGTATATTATCAAAGCGCAGCAACAGTGAGAATCCTAATCAGTGGAACTGAACCAAGTACCTTCACTAAATAAGCTGCGCTGATATCAATCTGGCCATTCCTATTTCATTCTTTTTTTTTAAAAGGCAGTAAACATAAAAAATAGTGAACCAAGCAGAAAAAGAATACTATCACACCAAGTCCACATTTTCACAAAAACAATGTAAAATTCTGTTGTTCATATCTGCACTTTATGTAAAGATACCAACCTATACAATCTAGTTTGTTGAGCATTGTGTAGTGTTCCTTAACATTAGCCAACTCGGTTATAGCAGTCTGGTAAGGTTGTTTGTTGGCATCTGTGTCTGTTAACCACAGCTTCTTGGAAACTTTGAAATCATCGAGAGTTGCATCTGCGTACCGAGTCATGACACAAGCAAGCACAAGCTCTTGTTTGTAGTTTACCACTCTGTAAAACACGATGACAGAAGACTTCCTGGTACCATGTTTCAAAACAAGGAGCACACCAGAACAAATGAAGGAAATTTTCAATGGCAAGGAAACTGGTTCAATGCATGTTTAATATTCTATACTTTACCTCTCTCCTTTCACACTGCTTATTCTCAATAATATTCTATACTTTACTTCTCTCCTTTCACACTGCTTATTCTCAATAATATTCTATACTTTACCTCTCTCCTTTCACACTGCTTATTCTCAATAATATTCTATACTTTAACTCTCTCCTTTCACACTGCTTATTCTCAATAATATTCTATACTTTACCTCTCTCCTTTCACACTGCTTATTCTCAATAATATTTTGTACTTTACCTCTCTCCTTTCACACTGTCTATTCTCAATAATATTTTATACTTTAGCTCTCTTCTTTCACACTGTCTATTCTCAATAATATTTTGTACTTTACCCCTCTCCTTTCACACTGTCTAGTCTCAATAATATTCTATACTTTATCTCTCTCCTTTCACGCTGTCTATTCCCAATAATATTTTGTACTTTACCTCTCTCCTTTCACACTGTCTATTCTCAATAATAGTCTATACTTTTAACTCTCGTTTTACACTGTCTATTCTAAATAATATTCTATACTTTACCCCTCTCCTTTCACACTGTCTATTCCCAATAATATTCTATACTTTAACTCTCTTCTTTCACATTATTCCCAATAATATTCTATACTTTAACTCTCTCCTTTCACACTGTCTATTCTCAATAATATTCTGTACTTTAACTCTCTCCTTTCACACTGTCTATTCTCAATAATATTCTGTACTTTAACTCTCTCCTTTCACACTGTCTATTCTCAGTAATATTCTATACTTTAACTCTCTCCTTTCACACTGACTATTCTCAATAATATTCTATACTTTAACTCTCTTCTTTCACATTATTCCCAATAATATTCTATACTTTAACTCTCTCCTTTCACAGTGTCTATTCTCAATAATATTCTGTACTTTAACTCTCTCCTTTCACACTGTCTATTCTCAATAATATTCTGTACTTTAACTCTCTCCTTTCACACTGTCTATTCTCAGTAATATTCTATACTTTAACTCTCTCCTTTCACACTGACTATTCTCAATAATATTCTACACTTTATACTTTACCTCTCTCCCCTCATACTACCTATTCTAAAGCAAACTACCACATCTATACATCTTCCACTCTCTGAATTCCATCAATCTTAGAAAATGAAAATGCTGTTTGAATTGACATTTTTCAAATTCATATTTTAAAATTCAGGACAGCAACACATTAGGACGTTACTCATAATATCAGTTATTTAATGTGCACCTGAAAAAGTACTGGTACATGAATTACTGATTTTATGGCTTGAGGCAGGAATCTGAATTCACATTTTTCTGAAAACCAAATTTATGGAGGAAAAAGTTTCCTGTGTCTGTCTTCTCTTAGTTTCCTTCATTGTATGGTTGCAACATAAAGTGACCAGTTATTAATGGAGGAAAAACTGAAACAATTATTTTTTAGTTGTCTCCAGCTGTGGACTTGAGTGTTCTCTCCTGTCCTGTTGGACTGATTTCTAAATGAACATTTATTCATCCCTCCAAGCACTGATAGTCTTCTGCACAACCTGCTCTGGCATGCATTGTTCTGCAGGTAAATATTCTCTATTCTCGGAGGCAGTTTCCCTAACAATATTGTGCCAAAAACCTAATTTTATATTTGGTGCAATTTTAAAATGATATGATGGTGGCTGTCATCTAACCACAGACTTCACATAAGAAGCAAGTCCATTATGAACTGATCTGCACCTGCGCTCAGAGAAATGTTTAATGTTAACTGGATGAATCACATTTAACTTCCAAAATATAGAAATGAATGGCCCCGACAGTCTTGATATAAGCACATACCTGAACAACCTGAGCAGTGTTTTCCATATTGGTTTAAAGAAAGGCTCCTCCATGGAGACTGCACACTGGTCCTTGCCCACAGGAGTGTCCAGTGGCTCATAGGCAATAGTCATCATAACAAGGAGTTTCTCTGTTAGCAGAAAAATCACATCTGTAAGCCACAGTTAACAGAAAAATCACATCTGAAAGCCATAGTTAACAGAACAAACACTAGTAAATCACAGTTAACAGTAAAATCACATTTGTAAGCCACATTTAACAGAAAAATCACTATATGTAAACCACAGTTAACAGAAAAATCACTACATGTAAGCCACAATTAACAGAACACATATATGTAAACCATAGTTAACAGAAAAATCACATTTGTAAGCCACAGTTAACAGAAAAATCATATTTGTAAGCCACAGTTAACAGAACACACATTAGTAAAACACAGTTAACAGAAAAATCATATCTGTAAGCCACAGTTAACAGAACACACATTAGTAAAACACAGTTAACAGAAAAATCACATCTGTAAGCCACAGATGAAAAAACACATTAGTAAACTACAGTTAACAGAAAAATTGCAATCAGTAAACCACCATATTACAAGCTTTAAATAACTGTGTTTTGCTGCTTTCATAAATATCTGAATTACTAAACGTGCAAGATCTCACTGAATAAATTCATTTACTCTGTCACTATTATCAACTCCCCCCGTGTGGTACCCGGGATCTGCAAAGAATAGGACCACTGTACCCTACCATGCATGATCGTAAAAGGCGACTAAGGAGGGTTCAGCATAGGGCCAGCAACCCTATCTGGTAAAAAACTATCAGACTGCTACAGAAACAGAAGCAAGGGAAAAAGCAAATGCAGGTGGAAGGAGAAATGTGTATCAGGAAACTGAGCCCATGAAGGTTGTGGATGAAAGCCAGCCACTGGAAGTCCCCAGCCCGACTGCAGACCTCCTGGAACCCAAACAAAAGATGCAAATAGGCAGCTGGAATGTAAGAACACTAAACCAGACTGGAAAACTAGCACAAACCATCAAGGAAATGCACAGATACAAACTAGACATACTAGGAATACAAGAAGCAAGATGGACAGGACAAGGCAGAAGGAAATTAACAACACAGCACACAGAAGATACAATAATATGGTCAGGTAAAGAAGATCTTCATGAAGGAGGAGTAGCATTGATTATAACAAAAGAAGCATCAAGAGCATTGCTGAAATGGACCCCAATAAATGAGAGATTATTATATGCACGGTTCAACTCAAGATTCACGAAGCTGTCTATTATAGTTTGTTATGCACCAACAGAAGCAGCTGAAGAGGAATTAAAAGAAGATTTTTACAACAGCCTCCAAGCCACAGTAGAAACAATACCCAAGCATGATATGCTACTCATCTTGGGCGACTTCAATGCAAAAGTAGGTGAAGGAAATGAAGATAGAAGAAGAATCATGGGAAGAGAAGGAATCGGAGAAATAAATGAAAATGGAGAAAGACTGTGCAGTTTCTGTGAAGAAAACATGATGACCATCGGAGGGACAATTTTCCAACACAAAAACATCCATAAGGTGACTTGGAGGTCACCAGATAAAACCACAGAAAACCAAATCGATCACATACTAATAAACAACAAGTGGAAACGGTCACTACAAGATGTGCGAGCAAGGAAAGGAGCAGATATAGGAAGTGATCACAACCTTCTGGTAGCAAAAATAAAACTAAAATTAAGGAAAGCCAGAATCGGAGAACACAGAAAGATACATTTTGATACAAGAAAACTGATAGACCAGCAAACAAGAAATGAATTCTCAATAATACTTAAGAACCGCTTCAGTGTCCTACAAGACGAAGCAGAAATGTCCATATTAGAGTTCAATAAAACACTACAGGAAACAGCAAAAGAGGTGCTGGGATATCGGAAAAGGAGAAAAGAGGAATGGATAAGTGAGACCACATGGGAAAAGATAGAGCAAAGAAAAGAAATCAAGAAAAAATTACTGAACACCAAATCACAACGGCTTAAAGAACGAGTTTTAAGTAATTATGCACAAAAAGACAAAGAAGTGAAGGAATCATGCCGTCAAGATAAACGTCAATATTATGACAACTTAGCAGAAACAGCAGAGAAAGCAGCATATACAAATGACATGAAAACCATATATAAAATCACAAAGCAGATGACAGGTAACTTCAACACAAGATGTGAAAGTGCAGTAAGAACACAAAATGGACAACTGGTCAGTGGAGAAAGAGAAAAAATTGAAAGATGAGGGAACACTTTAACACCCTACTAAACAGAACACAAGCAGCACAAGCAATAGATATACCTGAAGCAAAAGCGGAACTAAACATCAATACAGGACCAATAACAATAAATGAAGTAAAAGAGGCGATAAAGAAGCTAAAATCAGACAGGGCACCAGGTGAAGATGAAGTGACTGCTGAGATGTTGAAAGCAGAAGAAACAGAAACACCAAAACAACTTTGCCGGATATTACAACAAATTTGGGATTTAGAAAAAGCCCCAGAGGAGTGGAAAACTGGTCTTATAGTAAAACTACCAAAGAAGGGTGACCTCAGAGATTGCGGGAACTGGAGAGGCATTACCCTACTGCCACTCACTAGTAAAGTATTTTGCAGAATAATCATCAACAGAATTGTACCAACACTTGAGGAAAAGCTTCGGAAAGAGCAGGCAGGATTTAGGAAAGGAAGATCATGCATAGACCATATATTTGTACTTAGACAAATATTAGAACAGGCAAATGAGTGGCATAGCACAACATATGCATTATTCATAGATTTTGAGAAAGCCTTTGACAGTGTCAACAGAGATGCACTGTGGAAAATCCTAAGATGGCATGGCCTCCCCCATAAAATAGTTAATGTAATCAAAGCCCTATACGAGGGTTTTCAGTGCAAAGTTATCTGTGGAGAACATACCTCCAGCAGCTTTAGGGTACAAACAGGAGTGAAACAGGGATGTGTACTATCACCAACATTATTTATCTTGGCAGTAGACTGGTTAATGAAGGAGGCAACATCAGACAAACGCAGAGGATTACAATGGACTCTTGACACAGTGCTGGAGGACCTTGACTTTGCGGACGACATTTGTCTATTATCAAGCAGTCACAAAGATATGCAAGATAAAATAAACAAGTTAACCCAGAATGCAAACAACATAGGACTAAAGATCAACGTAGGAAAGACAAAGTTAATGAAGCAAAATGTGAACAACAGAAATGTACTCAGAGTAGATAACAAGTTAGTGGAGGAGGTGAACGAATTTGTATACCTTGGCAGCAGAGTAGTAGAAAATGGAGACAGCACAGAGGACATCAACAGCAGACTTACTAGAGCAAACCAGGCTTTTGCAATGCTACAGAATATATGGAAATCAAATAAACTAAGCATAAATATGAAAATCAGGATATTTAAGAGTAATGTTCTAAGTGTACTACTCTATGGAAGTGAATGCTGGAAAATCACCAAAACCATAGAAAACAAGTTGAATTCTTTCCAGACTAAATGTTTACGAAGAATTAGAAAAATATTTTGGCCAAACACCATAAGAAATAACATCTTATTGGCAGAAATGCAAATGAAGCCACTGACAACAATTATTGAGGAAAGACGCTGGCGATGGTTGGGACATGTGCTCCGAATGACTGACAACTCACTACCAAAAATAGCACTAAGATGGACACCACAGGGGAGCAGAAGTAAGGGTAGACCAAAAGAGACATGGAGAAGAACAACAGAAAGGATGTTGAGCAATAGAGGGCTCACCTGGGCAAGAGCAGATAAAAAGGCGAAAGACAGGCATTTGTGGAAAACCCTTGCGGAAGCCCCATGTGCCCTGGGCACTTAAGGTTCAGAGAGAGAGAGATTATCAACTCACTCTCCCCTGGGAACAACTGTGTTAAGAACACACTTATCTTAACACAGTCTTTGTGAGACAGGGAACATAGATCTGTTTGCTTAAAAACTCTGACCTACTTCTGTAGCCCAGAAACCTGTAGCAATCAACAGTAATTGTAACTGTTATTGTTATTTTTGTAAAATGTAATGTCAGGATGGTGGACAGATGGGGACATGGAGATCGCTAGCAGGGATGAGGAAAATCTGGTGTGAGACCAATGAATCCAGGACGTGACAAGAATATGGGTCTTTGGAACTATCTCAAAGCCGTCTGGCCAGCCAGCATTGAACGCTGGATCTGGCATGGAGAAAGGGCTTAAGTACAAAACAAAGTTTTGGCCAGGCCAGCCTACACCACTGTCTTTATGGCAGTCTGAGCAAGACCACAGTCTGCCCTAGCAAGGAAAAGAGCTGAAGTCGGAGGTACCCAGCCAAAAGGCGCATCACAAAAATCAGGGTACCACGCATTTTCATCAATGAAATGTCTCTATCTGCAGTTTTTAAACATGGTGCTCGCCCTGTGAAGACTAACCAGGCAGGTGCAGTGCCAGGCACCCTGCCGTGAAAGGATCCACCCTCTGTTACTGGAGGTCCTCTCAGTTTGTCTTGTGGAGCCAGAAGACATGAGAGTAGAGCTACTGGCCAGAAAATACAACAGCAGAAAACTGCCAAAAGCAAGAACTAATGCAATAAAGTGCTGAGAGTGTTAGAGATGGCTATAGCAAAAAGGTGGAACTGCAGAGCAGTAAGTATATGCTGCATACAGGAGACACACCTAACCAAAGATGCCGCCTTTAAAATCAGAGGCTACCAGTGTTTTAGATCAGACCGACAGAAATGAAGAAAAGGAGGAGTAACATCAGCGCATGTCAGGTGGGAGTGTACATGGAAGGAACCAAATACCAGATAATCAGTCTAAAAACCAGTAATACAGACTTCTACCTTCTTAACTATTACTGTTCTAATGACCACCCATTTGCTCTAGAAACAATCCTACATAAAGAGAGACAGATGGTCTGTGGTGATTTTAACAGCCATTCCCAGAGCTGGAGCTATGACCACATAGACAAGACAGGAGAGGAAGTTGAGAGCTGGCAGGATGATAATGGACTTCTCCTGATCAACCAGCCGATGGATCCCTCAACATTTTACTCAAGGGCTTGGCATACAACCTCAACACCAGATCTGGCATTCCACTCTCCAGACCTGAAGTGGAACATTACATGCAAAGTGGGAAAACAACTTGGAAGTATCAACCATCGACCAGTCTTCCTGACAATAGAAAGTGAACTCATTAACACCAGTAGCCTTTTTCCCAGATGGAACTATAAAAAAGGCAAACTGGACAATGTAAAGACATCGTACAGGTATCTGGTGGGGCAGCTGTCCATAGAAGGTAAGGATATTAACACCATAGTGAAGGAATTCAATGCTTGTATCCTTCGGGCCACCCGTGAAACCGTTCCCAGAGGAGCTCGTAGGGACTATAAACCATACTGGTCTAGTGAGGTGGGAAACAGCTCAAAATCAAGGAGAAAATAGACTGTACCAACACTACAACAATTACCAACATGCTAAGGCCAAATTTCAGACAGCCAAGCTGCAAGCCAGACGGGAAAGTTGGAGAGAGAAAACGAGTCCCTAAACTTTGAAAAGGATGGAAGGAAACTGTGGAAACCAATCAAACAGTTAAACAATGACAGCACTGGAAGAAGTACAGAGATTACACTAACAGAGGATGTGAAAACTCTTACAGGTAAGCAGGTAGCAGATCATTTTGCTCACATGTCTGCATAAGACTGCAACACTGATATTCTTCCAGAGAAAGAGCGTACAGTGCACAATGACCCACAGAAAGAAGAGGAACAAGGCAAAAAAGTGGAGGTCATGGATGCACCAATCACACGCAGCGAATTAGACCTAGAAGTCAGTAAATTGAAACCAAGGAAATCACCAGGACCAGATGGCGTATGAAATGATCAAGAACCTGGGAATGGCAGCAATGGGAAAGCTGTTGGATATTTTCAATATGTGTTGGAGCACAGGTAAGTTACCTCAGATCTGGAAGGACGCAAGCATGGTACCACTGCTAAAGTCAGGGAAAAACAGCGACACAGGCCAATCAGTCTCAAGAGCTGCCTACGCAGAAAGATGGAACGCATCATTAACCTGAGGCTAAAATGGTGCCTAGAAAGTGAAAACCTTCTCATTCCACAACAAGCAGGATTTAGGCAGTACTATAGTACAGAAGATCAAGTGACCTATCTCTCAAAAGAGACTGAGGACGTATTCCAAGACAAAAATCTTTTACTGCCAGCATGAATAGACATGAGGAAAGCCTTTGATAAAGTATGGAAAAAATGTCTGCTGTGGAAACTAAGAAACTGCAATGTGAATGGAAGACTGTACAACTGGATAAAGTCCTATTTACACAATAGAAGAGCTAGAGTAGTAATCTCTCTCTCTCTCTGAACCTTAAGTGCCCTGGGCACATGGGGCTTCCGCGAGGGTTTTCCACAAATGCCTGTCCTTCGCCTTTTTTTCTGCTCTTGCCCAGGTGAGCCCTCTATTGCTCAACATCCTTTCTGTTGTTCTTCTCCATGTCTCTTTTGGTCTACCCTTACTTCTGCTCCCCTGTGGTGTCCATCTTAGTGCTATTTTCGGTAGTGAGTTGTCAGTCATTCGGAGCACATGTCCCAACCATCGCCAGCGTCTTTCCTCAATAATTGTTGTCAGTGGCTTCATCTGCATTTCTGCTAATAAGATGTTATTTCTTATGGTGTTTGGCCAAAATATTTTTCTAATTCTTCGTAAACATTTAGTCTGGAAAGAATTCAACTTGTTTTCTATGGTTTTGGTGATTTTCCAGCATTCACTTCCATAGAGTAGTACACTTAGAACATTACTCTTAAATATCCTGATTTTCATATTTATGCTTAGTTTATTTGATTTCCATACATTCTGCAGCATTGCAAAAGCCTGGTTTGCTCTAGTAAGTCTGTTGTTGATGTCCTCTGTGCTGTCTCCATTTTCTACTACTCTGCTGCCAAGGTATACAAATTCGTTGACCTCCTCCACTAACTTGTTATCTACTCTGAGTACATTTCTGTTGTTCACATTTTGCTTCATTAACTTTGTCTTTCCTACGTTGATCTTTAGTCCTATGTTGTTTGCATTCTGAATTAGCTTGTTTATTTTATCTTGCATATCTTTGTGACTGCTTGATAATAGACAAATGTCGTCCGCAAAGTCAAGGTCCTCCAGCACTGTGTCAAGGGTCCATTGTAATCCTCTGCGTTTGTAGAGTAGTAATGGATGGACACAAAAGCCAGAAAGTACCGCTGTGACATGGCATACCACAAGGAGGAGTCCTTTCGCCTACACTATTCCTTGTATTCATTAATGACCTGGTCAAGGAGCTTCCCTATGGAATCAAAGCGGCACTGTATGCAGATGATCTGGTCATGTGGTGTACAGATGAACATGCAGCAGTTGCTACACAGAGACTACAAACAGCAGCAGACATCTTGACATCATGGACAAACAAATGGTGTGTAAGTATCAACACAGAGAAATCAAGTACCACCCTGTTCACTCTCTCATCTAAACAGAAAGCAGGTAAGATCTTTGTAAATGAAATATCCTTAACTCTTTCCGTGTGTTTGGTCGATATAGTGACACTTCCGGTGTCCCGAAGCTACCGTATGGTCATTATAGTGACAATTGTTTGTTTCATTAAAACAAGCGGTATAACATTTAGATTGTACATATTTCATCCGTGATTCCGGTGACACTTTCAAAATGGCGAAAGAGTGCCTAGTTATGAGCGATGCCAAGCAAGAAAAAGGACGAGAAGCATGGAAATTTTTCAATTTTTGACGATTTTTGGACATAGCCTATGGCCACCCTGCTGCTCTTGAATGTTTTCTAAGTAGATCTAGGCATATTTAGACGACTGAAGAAGTAGTTAGAAGTAGTTAGGAGGTTAGTTCAGACATTCATTCAGCGAGAATGCAATACAGAATCACAATACGAGATTGACAAGTAGATCTACACATCTCAGATGGTAAGTGGTGGTAAGTAGTGCATATCTAGACCTCGCCGATGGTGAGCTGGCCACAATCAGTGTCTAAAAACATCACACTACTTCTTTTTTCCTAAAAAACTCTGCATTTATGAAATTTTCATTCATTTAGCTATACTTTGAAACATATTAAGTATACGGTAGTACATGGAAATACTGTTTTCCATTCCATTTTACAACTAGACCCCCTTACATACCAAGACCCGCGTTTTTACTCCCACACTCCAGAACACATCCGTGTTTCTTCCTCCAGCACAGGACAACCAACCCACTTACTTAGGAGTGACTCTTGACTCAAAACTGACCTGGATGCAACACATCAGCTGTGCAGAAGGAAGAGCCAGAAGAAAACTAGCCATATTAAGAAAACTGAGTGGAACCACATTGGGAGCTAGTGAAAGAATCCTCAAGAATGTATATCAGCAAAGTACTCTACTACATTCAGAATATGGCTCCACATACTGGTGCACAGCGTCAAACACTTCACTGCATAATCTAGACAAGGTACAAAATCAGTCACTACTGATTATCACGGGTGCCATGAAGTCCACACCAACAGTAGAAATGCAGAAAATGGTTGGTGTTCAAGCGCTAAAAGAACGTAGAGACACAAATGTCATGACCTTGGGAGAGAAATTCCTCAGCTCTGTAAGCCATCTCCTGAAGGAGAGATTTAATAACTTGGCACTAAGATGGCTTAAAAGAACCCAGCTTCATTCATCAGGCCACGTTTATGCATAAGCTGATACCTGACCTTCCAACTGTAGTAGCTCCATTATCATCTGTACCAGAGCATACGCCATGAAAAGAAGAAGATTGTATACAGATAACTATTCAAACTGAAGTGAAAGGTGTGCAGAATGGTGAGATGCAAAGCAGTCTTGTAAGATCAACAGCCACACTTAGTTTGCTAGATGACAAATATCCATGTGACACCTGGATACGTGTGTATACAGACGGATCTGCACACAATGCCATAAAGAATGGAGGGGCAGGAGCACATATTGAATATCCAAACAACACCACTGACAAGATTTCCATACCTACTGGAAAATACTGCAACAACTATGATGCAGAAGTTAGGGCAATTATTGTTGTGGTTGAAAAACTATCAGACTCCTGAATTGATACATGCCCCATAGTAATTATCACAGATGCAAGATCAGTACTGGAAGCTCTTCAGTGCAACAAACTACCAGACCTTAAGGAGGATGCCTTGTAAAAAATTAGCTCACAGCACAAAGTCACCTTGCAATGGATTCCCTCCCACTGTGGGATACCAGGCAATGAGAAAGCTGATCATCTGGCCAAAGAGAGCACTGAAATGGAGCAACCAGACATACCAATCACCTATAATCAGAAGAAAAGCATGATAAAATAAAGGAAGCCACAAACACTACCACATGACGACTATCACATGCTAAACAGAAAGGAACAAGTCACCATTTTCCATCTCCGAACAGGACACAGCTGACTCCAAAGTCATATGTATACAAAGTTTAAGGTTGGTACTACTACTTTTGTACATGTGCCCAGGTGCCCCAAACTGTGGAACATATCCTACAGAACTGCACCAACTACGAGACTCTGAAAAGCAATTACTGGCCCAGTGAAACCATTAAAGAAGATAAGCTCTATGGTTCCATACATGAATTACAAAAAACAGTGAAATTTATCCAAGAGACAGATATAGACAGACAATGCATAAGAAGAAGAAGATCAACTCACTCTACTTCATTTACTCTGTCACTATTATCAACTTATTCTATCTTGAAATATCTGCAGAATGAGAATAAATAAAATGCTTCTTGCTCTAGATGCTTTGGAAGAAAGCACACTGCTTTTCTGCCATGTGATGTGATAGTGATGTCCAGTGTTGTGATGATGATGTTACCGATGATATCTGATAATGGTGTCATGGCTTTCTTAAACTTCCTGGATATCCACACTTATCTTATATCCTTCCCGTGCCGTTAGACGTCACATAGGGCTCGCAAAGTAGTTCGCCAATTTTTCCTGTCTTCGGCGAGTCTTTCAACCTCATCAAAGGATTTTATGCCTGTTAACTTGGCCTCTCTTAATAATGTTCTCTTCAGAGTTTCACACGGTCTGCCCCTTTTTCTTCGGCCTGTTGTGTTCCACTTGATAGCTTGTTTTGGGATTCTCTGCTCATTTCTTCTCATCAAGTGGCCAACATATGTCCATCTCCTTTTCCTGATCACCCGTGAGACTGGTTGTTGTTCAGTCATCTGTCTTATCTCTGCATTGTTCTTGAATTCATTCCACTTGATGCCGAGTATTTTCCTTAGGCATTTGTTTTCAAAAGAGTCTAATTTCTTTTCTATTTCTTTAGTTGTTTTCCAGCTTTCGCATGCATAAATGAGGGTGGATATTACATTTGAATTGAATAGTCTTAACTTGGTTTTTGTGCTTATAACTTTTGAATTCCATATGTTCTCAAGATTCTTGAAGATTGATGCTGCTTTTGCAATTCTGATCCTAACTTCCTTTCTAGTGTCACCATCCTGGTCTATGTAGCTGCCAAGGTATGCAAATTGATTGACTTCTTCAATATCTGTCCCTTCTATGTGTATTTTTCCATTTTGATTGATGGGAATTTTCATTATTTTTGTTTTGTCCTTGTTAATTTCAAGTCCTATTTTGCTAGCCAGTGAAGATAGGCTATCTGTTTTTCTTGCATGGAATTCACATTATTACTGATAAGAGTTATGTCATCAGCAAAATCAAGATCTTCTAGTTGGGTCCCATGTACCCAGTCAATACCTGTGTTACCTGTGCAGCATTTTTTCATTATGAAGTCTATTGTAATCCCAAAAAGTAAAGGAGACAGTATACATCCTTGTTTCACGCCTGTTTCAATCTGGAACCATTCACTCATCCCTTCTTCTGTCTTGACTGCACAACCATATCCATTGTATAAGTCCTTAATGATGTTGACAATTTTAGATGGTATTCCATATAGACATAAAATTCTCCATAATGAATCTCTGTGTATGCTATCAAATGCCTTCTTAAAATCTATGAAATTCAGTATTAATGGTTTCTGCTTTTCAATATGTTCTTCAAGTATTATTCTGAGAGTAAAGATCTGGTCGAGACAGCTTCTCCCTTTTCGAAATCCTGCTTGTTCTTCTCTCATTGCAGTATCCACTATATCTTTGAGTCTATTCAAAATGACCTTGCAAAATACTTTTGACACAACTGATATTAAGGTTACTCCTCTCCAGTTGTTACAGTCACTAAGGTTGCCCTTTTTTGGTATTTTCACAATGATTCCCTTCTTCCAATTAGAAGGGACCTTTTCTTCTTTCCAAATCTTGTTAAACATTCTCTGTAGTTGTCTCATGTTGTCACTATTGATAGCTTTTAGCATCTCGGCTGTTATTTCATCTTCACTTGCAGCTTTGTTGTTAGCCATTAAATTCACTGCTGTTTCAATTTCATGCAATTCAATTTCATCTAGACTGACATTTAGTTGTGGGGCTGGTAAGTCAGTTTCAAGGTTTAACAATTCTTTTGGGTGTGGTCGATTGAGTATTTCTTGGAAGTGTATATCCACACTATTCTAACGGTAAAGTCGCTAACACAAAGACTTCTAGATATGTTGTGTGATTGTGAGGATTATGTGAATCATTACCTGATTTGCCAGACTTGTCACAAAGTCTGTTTTCAGTTACCTCTGTGTGAGCAGCTTCAGTTCACCACATTTTTATCACAAAGTCTGTTTTCAGTTACCTCTGTGTGAACAGCTTCAGTTCACCACATTTTTATCACAAAGTCTGTTTTCAGTTACCTCTGTGTGAGCAGCTTCAGTTCACCACATTTTTATCACAAAGTCTGTTTTCAGTTACCTCTGTGTGAACAGCTTCAGTTCACCACATTTTTATCACAAAGTCTGTTTTCAGTTACCTCTGTGTGAACAGCTTCAGTTCACCACATTTTTATCACAAAGTCTGTTTTCAGTTACCTCTGTGTGAACAGCTTCAGTTCACCACATTTTTATCACAAAGTCTGTTTTCAGTTACCTCTGTGTGAACAGCTTCAGTTCACCACATTTTTATCACAAAGTCTGTTTTCAATTAGCAGTATATAAGAGGCCCTGGCTAACCATGAAACCACAATGTTTCATCTGTCTCATGCTATAGTGGTGATGTGGTTAGTGCACTTGCCTGCCAACCAGAAAGTTCCTGGTTCGATTCTTCATTGGGATGATTTTTTTTTATTTTTCTTGGACTGACTGGCATCAAGGTCAACCCAATCTTAAGAAATGGGTACATGGGTTTCCTTAGGAACATAAAGACAGGAAGGAGGCTTGCCTCCCTGCCTCACACTGCTGGAGGGGGCCTAGAAATGTGACGTACAAAGTGCGTACTTTTATT
This sequence comes from Achatina immaculata, assembly GCA_009760885.1. Classification (NCBI taxonomy): domain Eukaryota; kingdom Metazoa; phylum Mollusca; class Gastropoda; order Stylommatophora; family Achatinidae; genus Lissachatina; species Lissachatina immaculata. The sequence continues at coordinate 45,494,196 of CM019716.1, forward strand.
ATGTATATTAGGATGTGACAAGATTTGACGATGAAAATTATGACAGAACACACAAGATTTGAGGATGAAACTGATTACAGAACACATCTACAAGGTTTGTTGATAAATATGAAAATAGAACGCACTTGCAAGAGTTGATGATGGATATGAAGACAGAACGCACCTACAAGATCTAATGATGAATATGATGACAAGAGTTGATGATGGATATGAAGATAGAACGCACCTACAAGATCTAATGATGAATATGATGACAAGAGTTGATGATGGATATAATGCTAGAACATACCTAAGTAACGATGTAAGTCTTACCTAAGTAACAATGTAAGTCTTACCTAAGTAACGATGTAAGTCTTACCTAAATAACAATGTAAGTCTTACCTAAATAACGATGTACGTCTTACCTAAGTAACGATGTAAGTCTTACCTAAGTAACGATGTAAGTCTTACCTAAGTAACGATGTATGTCTTCAGATATTGACTTCAAATGACGCCGGTAAGCATCCTGGCTGAGTCGAGCAAACTCCTTGTCCTCCTGAGCTTTATCTTGATTTAGGCTGACGGGGAGGCTCTGAAACTGGTTGGCATCATCATTTTCACTCAGGAATCTTACTGCTGTGACTGTTTCACTAATACTACGGTCTAAATTGGGGCTCTGACCTTGGGATGATGACTCTGTGGATTCTGACTCCTGAGGGAATGTGGTCTTTGGTGAAGAAGAGTTCTGCTGACCAGGTTTTATGCTGCTGTTATTAAACCAGCTGTACAAATCATCATCATCATCATCATCGTCATCAAAAAGGTAGTCCAAGTTATTCTCATCATAATCTGATTGACCGAGCTTGTAACTGCTGTAGTCTTTAGTAACCTGTCGCATGAGGATCTGTGCTTGTCGTCTCTCCCAGGACAGCTGAGATTCAAGTTCCTTTCCCTTGTCCACAGCAAGATGAACATCATTTCTGGTTTTGGCCATGACACTTTCATGAGTTGCCTCACTATGTCCCTCATCATCAGAACCTGTTTCACAAGAATCTTCCACCAACACATGAACAGAACCAGCACTTTTGTTCTTCACACTATCAGCATTCTCTGTTGACCTCCCAGGACTACTTTCTGGTCCTATCAACATTTTGCCACGCATATCTGAATCACAGACTGATAATTCACCAGAATCTTTCCTTTCATTACTGACAAGGTCCTTTCTTTCAGAACCGGCATCTTCTGCTTCATGACAAACCTCTGCTGCATGTTCATGTTCATGAATTGAGCTATGAGATTCATCTTTCAGAGAAGTGTTTGACTTTGATCGAACACACAGTGGATCATCCCAAGTTTCAGGGTCCACATTTTCTGATTCTGTATTATCAACTCTTCTTTTGCTTATTTCAGCATCTGAAGATGTCAATGCTTCATTTTTTCTCTCTTCCTGAGCATCTGTTGCCTGGGACTCGCCTTCGGCCGGACAAGAATCTGTAGATTCAGCATCACTCTTGGTTCTGACAGTGTCACTGCCATCCTTTTTCTCTGTATCATCTTTTCTTGTCTTTGATTCAAGAGTATTCTTTTTGCTGTCTTTGTCTACACCAGCTCTTGTATCCTCTGGGGATGACAGCAAGTGAAGTCCATCTCCTAAGACATCTGCTACATCATCCTTGGAAGGCCATGCACACTCTGGTAAAGGAATCTACGGAACAAACAAACAAAAATGATGCAATAACGAAGACTAATGATTAGACTACTTTAACAATATCAAGTGTTCTCACTGATGTCATTCAGTATTCTTTGCTGAACAGAGGAGGATAAGAGACGGAACAAAAACTGTGATTCTAAGATCTACAGAGATCACACTTGTAGATCTTCTTCATGTGCAACACTTGTAGATAAAAGTCAATACAAAATCTTTGTATATTTCATGATGAGACAGAAGTTAGAAGACTTGACAACTGTAAGAAGACATAAGCTAGAAAAGGCTAGAAAACCTGATGAGAAGGCAGAAGATATAGAACCTGACAATCACAGAAAAAGACTGAAGGGAAAAGAAAAAAGAGAAGGACATGAAGAAAAAAAAAAGATATTGCGTAACTGACCAAATGGTATGCAGAAAGAAAAGTATTCAATATGGTAAAAATACCAAGTATTTTGGGGAAGGAAAGGTATTTCATACAATTTTCAAAAATTGTTATGGGGAAGGAAAGATATTCATTATGGTAAAAAAAAAAAAACAATGCTAACACTAACCTGACACTAATGTTAACACTAACTCTGACATTAACCCTCACAGTAACACTAACTTCAACACTAACACTAATGCTAACACTAACTCAACACTAACATTAACTGTGACACTAATGCTAACACTAACTGTGACACTAACGTTAACTATGACACTAATGCTAACACTAACTGTGACACGAACACTGACTGTGACACTAACTCTGACACTAACAGTGACACTAACTCTGACATTAATGCTAACATATGGCCTAATCCCTTGCTTCTGTTTCTGTAGCAGTCTGATAGTTTTTTTACCAGATAGGGTTGCTGGCCCAAAAGAGACATGGAGAAGAACAACAGAAAGGATGTTGAGCAATAGAGGGCTCACCTGGGCAAGAGCAGAAAAAAAGGCGAAAGACAGGCATTTGTGGAAAACCCTTGCGGAAGCCCCATGTGCCCTGGGCACTTAAGGTTCAGAGAGAGAGAGATGGCCTAATCATCCAATGTGCAATGGGGATGATCCATCGACTAACTATAATTAATGAAACAGTGATAATAACTGATCATAATGATAATATATTATGAAACAGAAGATAGCATAAAAAAGTAATAAAATGATGCTACTGATGATGAATACGAAATAGCAGATACTGAATAATGACACACAATGTACTAATAATGAAAATGACAGAGGTTTGTATTTGACCGACCTTAACCATGTCTATCTCATGATGTTTGTTGGCCACAAGTGCATAGAGTTTCCTATAAATGTTGAACTGATACTTGTGGAGCAGCTCTGTGAATGGGTGGTCTGAGCAGCGCAGGATCTCCTGTACCAGCTGGTTGATGAGGATCGGATCTTCTGGGTTGGACTCGAGCTTACTTCTCCAATTTTTCAACCATTTCTGCCATTCACAATGCTACTATTATTTTTTATACACAGTAACTTATGTGTGTAATAAACCGGAGATAAAAATACAATAATGAAGAATAAACAAAGAAACATCTATAAGACAGTCTATTAAATGAGGGTGATTCAAGTGAAAACCTTAGATATTTTCCCTATAATTTACTGGCACATAAATGTATATTTTTCTGCACAGCTGCCATTATGATCAGTGCAACTCCTCCAGCACTTACAAAGTTCACAGATTCCTGTATAAAAAAAATCTTTCACTCAACTGCACAGTCACTCATGCGCTGTCTGTTACATCTCTTCTTCTGATCTGCAAGTTTTTCAGCCCATCCCCTTTTGAGTGGTCCAAGGATGTGGTCATCACTTGGGACAAGGTCAAGTGGATGTGGAAGACATTCAATGTGCAGGTCTGCAATGGTTTCAACTGTTGCAGGCCAGCATGGGGTTGAGAACTGTTGCAACAAGACACCTGTATTCAGAAGTCCATGTTGTTTGGATCTGGCTGTAGGTGCAGTGACAGACATGCATCACCATACTGAACCAGGAATTTCAATATATTTCACACCTTCACTGCTAAAAAAATGGACAACAGAATGCTATTCCACTTTCAGGTATGTCTCTAGAGGAGTGGCCATCTTTATGCTGCTATTCTGATGTCATGTTGCTCGCTGGGACGGTGCCGTCACCTACAAGACATTCCTTACTTTGTACATTCATAAAATGAACTGTCACAGTTCTACCAGTTATCTCCCTTTTTCTACCTTACTGTACAGTAACTCACTGCTTCATTTTCGTATTCCAGAATTTTCTTGTAAATCTGCCTCTGTTCTTGCTCCTCCTTTGACATGCCCATGGGAGTTGCAAATCTCCTGCAGAATTAAAATGACAAGAAGATCCTTCCAGTGCACAAATGTCAATCTACAGACAACTGTAACATAAGCTACAATCTTAATCTACAGACAACTGTAACATAAGCCACAATTTTAATCTACAGACAACTGTAACATAAGACAGAATTTTTGCTAAATCTGGTACAGAGAGCACAGACTTTTGTTTCTTCGATTGAAAACTCTGGCAGCACCTCCTTCTCATCACCTACAACAAACAATGAGAGGAAGCTCTCCACACTGATATAAGAACACTCCAAGTCAAACACTGCACCACAATCTGAAAAGAATCTCCTGTACAGAGCTAAAGCTCATGATCTCAACATGAATTAATGAGAAATAAAAACAAAATATGAAGAATGCTACATGAAAACAAAGATATGAAGAATTAATGGTACATAAAAACAAAGATAAGAATTAATGGTAGATGAAAACAAAGATAAGAAGAATTAATGGTCGATGAAAACAAAGATAAGAAGAATTAATGGTATCTGAAAACAAAGATAAGAAGACCTAATATTACAATGGTTTACTTACTTAGCAGCTTCTTCTTCCAGTCTTTGATTTCTAGCCTGCATCTTTCTGGCAAGCTGCAACCACATATCAGAAATAATATTTTGTATATATATTAACAAACAAAGCAATATATTTTTAAAAAATTTCTATGAGTAATAATTTACAGTTAAATCTACATATTCCTCTTGTTCCATTAAGTCTGAAGATAAAAGTTACAATGATGAAGAAAAAGAACTTCTGTAGGGATGTACTGAAAGAGTGATGAATGCTTGGTTACTCTGCACTATGTTTTTTTTTCTTCATGTTTTGGAAACACTGTCCATGTTTCAGATTCAAGCCCGCCAAAAAAAAACAAAAAAACAATAAGCACGAGGTTCTGGCCAATCAAAACCTCTGTCTTAACTGTAAGTCTTCTGCTCGTTGTCTTTCCCTGTTTGTCTCATGTAGTAACTGCTTTCCTATTTGTGCACTGATCTCTTAATCTACGCAGAAGTAGTCTACATGTATAGTTTCGAGAAAACGAACCTCCTCAATGATTCAAACATATTTCTGTTCAAAGTTACATTTGCTATGCAGAAATAGTCTACATGAATAGATTCAAGAAACTGAACCTCTTCAATGATTCAAACAGGTTTCTGTTCAAATTTACATTTGTCAAAGTGGTTGCTGTGCCTTGTCCAAGAACCAGTCTTTTGATACCTACTGTCCGGCAGAACAAGTCGTATTCTTTGACCGAACTGTTAATCAGTGATTGTAGTTCAAGTAAAATAACAGACTTATTCCTCCAATGCTGGATAAAACAACAGACCTACTTATTCAATGCTGGATACAACAATAGACCTACTTATCCAATGCTGGATAAAACAACAGATCTACTCATGTTGGATATATCTACCTCTTCTTCTTGTGCCTGTGCTATAGCAATATTTTCAGCCATCTTTCTCTGAATGGTCAGACTCTGAAATATTACACAAAACAAAGTTAGACTGTGAAATGTTATATAAGACAAAGTCAAACTGTGAAATGTTATATAAGACAAGGTCAAACTGTGAAATGTTATATAAGACAATGTCAAACTGAAATGTTATATAAGACAAGGTTAGACTGTGAAATGTTATATTAAAAAAAATGTCAGACTATGAAATTTTATATAAGACAAGATCAGACTGTGAAATGTTATATAAAACTGGCTTGTTCAGTGGTTAAGATGTTTGCCTACTCATCAAGAAGTCACAGGTTCAAATCTCATCAAATACCTGGAATTTTTTTCACGAGGAAGTGGTCCTTTGAATTATGCCATTCCCTTCTATGATATCCTGCTTACTACTGTAAAATTGTATGTCTACATACAGAAAATGGTGAACAAAGAACACACACTATACCACACTATTCAAATGACTGTTTCTGTACTGAGAAAAAAAAAAGATGTTCACATAAAAATCACATATATAATGTTGGTGATAATTAATGCATAATTTCACAAGTGATCAACACTATCATAAGAAACCACTTAATATTATGGGCGTTTGTTGTTGTCCCCAAGAGCTCTCACTATCAGCTAGCACAAGCTACCACAGGAAGATTCTAATAATCGGACGCTAACCAACTTCTCCCATGCAGACTTGTCAAACACTGAAGAAGCTTACATAGTTAAATGCATTAAAGTCAGAACGATTCAGCCTCTTCATCCTGGCTTTGTATGCAACCATGAGAGACTGATTTTGTCTTTTGGCAATCTCCATGGGAGTTAAGGCTCGAGATCTGTGGAAAAAGAAAAAAAAAAAAATAAAAGCCACAAGAATCTTCTGCAGACTCTCATGTTGTCACAAACTTCAGAACCTTCTGTAAGACTCTTATATTGTCACAAACTTCAGAACCTTCTGAAAGACTCTTATGTTGTCACAAACTTCAGAACCTCCCGTAAGACTCTCATGCTGTCACAAACTTCAGAACCTTCCATAAAATTCTCATGTTGTCACAAACTTCAGAACCTTCCGTAAGACTCTCATGTTGTCACAAACTTCAGAACCTTCCATAAGACTCTCATGTTGTCACAAACTTCAGAACCTTCTATAAGACTCTCATGTTGTTACAAACTTCAGAAACTCCCGTAAGACTCTTATGTTGTCACAAACTTCGGAACCTTCTGTAAGACTCTCATGTCGTCACAAACTTCAGAACTTTCTGTAAGACTGTCATACTGTTATATAAATGTAACATCAAAGTATGCACCTGATTTATACAATCCTCTCAGTTTTCAGTGAATGTGAGTTTGTCATTCCTGAACAGTTTTGTTCAGTTCTTAATATTTGCTCTTAGGTAAAAGATTTCTGTAAATAATGCATTTATGTTGGAAATACATTTCTCATTTATATACCTTAGATTTGAATTACTTTTCTATTTTACTTTAGATTTTAACTATTTGTCTAATTTAGCCAGTGCACAGACACAGAAGATGGTTCTTGAAGCAGGTAAATGTCTGCTGTTTGTGCAAGTTGCCAAGAATCATTTTGCTGAATAGCTTCTCTCATGACTGATTCTGCTACTTTCCAGTTTAAATCTTCATTTCTTTCTCAGAATGATGCAGCCACTCTAAGCAGACTTCTCTCCACATAGCTCAGTCCTTTGCCTGTTTTCTTTGCCCTTGCGGGTGATGGTAAAGCCTGTAGTGGATGACTTACAGAGTATTCTTGTAATCTCAGCTCGTCTATCCTGCGATCTTCTGAAGAAGTTTCTGGCCGGGGACAATGCTGTCACCCTTTCTTATCTTGTGGACCCTAGCCAGCTTCATCCATTTCAAATTTGGAAAAGCTCTTTTTATTCAGCTACTTCATACCAGAAAAACTTTTCTATCTCAGATACCCTAGACCAGAAAGACACTCCTAACTCAGATACCTTAGACTAGAAAGACACTTCTAACTCAGATACTCTTCTAACTCAGATATCCTAGACTAGATAGACTTCTAACTCAGATATTCTAGACTAGATGAACTCTTCTAATTCATATACCCTACACTACATAGACTCTTTTAACTCATATACCCTACACTACACAGACTCTTCTAATTCATATACCCTACACTACACAGACTCTTCTAATTCATATACCCTACACTACACAGACTCTTCTAATTCATATACCCTACACTACATAGACTCTTTTAACTCAAATACCCTACACTACACAGACTCTTCTAATTCATATACCCTACACTACACAGACTCTTCTAATTCATATACCCTACACTACACAGACTCTTCTAATTCATATACCCTACACTACACAGACTCTTCTAATTCATATACCCTACACTACACAGACTCTTCTAATTCATATACCCTACACTACATAGACTCTTTTAACTCATATACCCTACACTACACAGACTCTTCTAACTCATATACCCTACACTACACAGACTCTTCTAATTCATATACCCTACACTACATAGACTCTTTTAACTCATATACCCTACACTACACAGACTCTTCTAATTCATATACCCTACACTACACAGACTCTTCTAATTCATATACCCTACACTACACAGACTCTTCTAATTCATATACCCTACACTACACAGACTCTTCTAATTCATATACCCTACACTACATAGACTCTTTTAACTCAAATACCCTACACTACACAGACTCTTCTAATTCATATACCCTACACTACACAGACTCTTCTAATTCATATACCCTACACTACATAGACTCTTTTAACTCAAATACCCTACACTACACAGACTCTTCTAACTCATATACCCTACACTAGATAGAGTCTTCTATCTCAGCTGCTAGAACAATCAGTATGTTATGGAACAAAGTTGCAGAGATCAGATCTAGATGTGCTGGTGTGGACATGTGTAACAAAAGGTGATGAGTGATGATGATGATTATGACAACAATGACAACAATCTGGTTAGTAAGTTCTGAATTTTAACTTTCTGATATGTAAAATTTTAAGAAAATATTTCATAAAAACTGAACAAAAGTTATTTTAATAATAATCAAACTTGAAGAAAGAACTAACAAAAGCATATATACTTATAAACACTGTAAGCATGTGGGTTTGTTTCTGACATCAGTGATGGAACTGGACTGACTTGACTGGAGTGATCTGACTGAGCTACTGGTGACAGCGGCTGATGCTTGTAAGTTGCCGGCGGCTGGCCCGGGCTCAAACTTGTGGGTGAAGTTTGAGAATCTGCAACAAAATAATGTTGAATTATTTTAAAATCAAAATGACAATTTTCAGTGCCAAGTCTAAAAACAAGCAAACATTTTTTTTTATTTTCCAAGTTGACCCACTCTGGTCTTTGGGGTATTTTCCCATATTTTCCTTTCAAGCACTGGCAGCAGAATTTGCAGTAAGATCTAGTGTACCTCACCCTACAAACAAACATTACGCGTTCTGAAACAGTTCTTCAGCACTAATATAAAGTTATTCATTTTAACTACGGACAGTCAGTGCGCCTGCTGCTGGTCTAGGGTGACTCTTGCTAGTCACCAGCCCATGTTCTCATAAGAAAATATACCTAAGTCTATGCACATGGCCACCAAGGTAACACATGATGAAAGTTACAATATTTTCTTAATAAAAGATACAAGCAGTTTTATATAGTAATGAAGCAAACAATGTGACATTTAAAAAAAATAAAGGGAAAAAAGAGGAATGGAAGACAAAAGTTAGAGAAAGAAAAGATAATGTAATACATCAACTAAAAGAATATTCCGATTATAGCTTGTGGATTTCTGTGGTTGAAAAAAAGGATTTCTATAAAAAAAAATTGAGTTGAAAGTAAACCTTGTTATAACAATCAAAAAGTGTCTCATATATTGCATGAGATGCAAGTAAACCTTGTTAAAACAATCAAAAAGTGTCTCATATATGAGTTGCAAGTAAACCTTGTTAAAACAATCAAAAAGTGTCTCATATATTGCATGAGTTGCAAGTAAACCTTGTTAAAACAATCAAAAAGTGTCTCATATATTGCATGAAATCACAATCCAAATAATACCATGTGTGTGTCTTCCTACAGCAGGAGTTCCAGAAAGTGACCCTATCCCATGATTACTAGAAGGTGGAATGCTGTGATCAGAAGTTGGCACTGTGGCAGCAAACATAACAGTTGAGGTAACAGACTGTGACTTTGATGTATCTGAAACCACGACATGTGTCACAAAAATAACACACAACAAAGGGAACTTGGAGATAAAGGGAACGTGGAGACAGAATTAAGGAGATTGACACAGAATGATGGAGATATGGAGATTGGAGACAATGACACAGAATAATGGATATACGGAGAAAAATAATGGGCACATAGAGACATATAAATGGGACAGAAAGGCAGAATTGAGACACAGGAAGGCAGATTAAAGGAGAAATGGAGGCAAAATAAAGGAGATGTGGAAACAAAATAAAGGGCACTGGAAAACTGAATAAAAGAGATAAAGATTCAGAATAAATGAGATGTGGAGAAAAAATAAAGAGCACACACAGATAGAATAAAGCAAACAGAAAAACTGACATCAAGATACAATAAAGGAGCTGTGGACACAAAATAAAGGAGCTGTGGACACAAAATAAATGAGCTGTGGACACAAAATAAATGAGCTGTGGACACAAAATAAAGGAGCTGTGGACACAAAATAAAGGAGCTGTGGACACAAAATAAAGGAGCTGTGGACACAAAATAAAGGAGACACAGAGACAGAAAACAAGCACGGGAAGACAAAATTTAAAAAAACCATGGGTACAGAATAAAGGAGACTGCCACAGAGTAAAGATGAAATAAGACTCACTACAGCAGATGGTGGTTCTAGTATACCAAATAAACATACAAAAGTGTTACACAGTAAATAAATACAGTCATGATTACTTATAAACATCCTAGAAACAATGTTAACTTGAAAACTAGCAACACTACAATGCAGGTTCTACACAATCTATGACTCACTCATTTTCTCTAGAAGAGAAGACACTCGTTCCACACACTGCTGCGCCAGCTTGACCTGCTTGCATGTTTTACTATCCACAACCACATCTCCACCTTAATCAATCACATAAAAAGATTTCACATTTTGGTGACTTGTGAAAGACTTGTGCATCCAGTAAATGCTACACTTCAAAATGATATTATTTAACTGCTGTGTTTTACACTGGGCCTGATAATATAACAACGGAAGAAACAGAGGCGTTAGAGGAGATGGGAAGAAAAATAATGAGTAGGATAGAAGTACGACTCAATGTAACTCTCATGGTATGGTAGTGGAGCCTGCTGACAAGCTCATATCTAAACTATGCTAAAGGGAATGCATGTCAATGTTAACACTCCCCATCTGAACTGGCATCCATTTTTCAAGATTGCAACAGTGTCTGTTATAAAGAGTTCAAATATTCAAGACTGCAACAGTGCTATTAAAAAGAGCTCAAATATTCAATACTGCAACAGTGTCTGTTATAAAGAGCTCAAATATCCAAGACTGCAACAGTGTCTGTTATAAAGAGCTCAAATATTAAAGAATGTAAGACAGGCCTGCATGCCCAATTCTTTACCCTTTAAAAATAGAGATTATTCATTATTCAAGACTGCAACAATGTCTGTTATAAAGAGCTCAAATATTCAGAGTAACAACGAGACCTTACATTGACAACACATTACACACCTTGCTTTATACAAGTAAAGAATGGAAATTTGTCTGATCTGTCATGACAAAGATCAACTATAAGAACTGACCAACTGTTATTGTAATATTTTTTTTGCAGTTAAAGTTTGCTGATGAGATCAGAAAATGAAGAAGCTATTCTCTTGTTTTGTGATGACAGAGATTAGTTACTGTCAGTTTCTGGCAAAATCATGGTGAAGGATAAACAAAAACAAGACCAAACCTGCTTGCTTCATGGCCAAAATGAGATTGGTTGCTATCTTGTAGATGCAGCTGACATATTTCTTATAAGCCTCCTGTGGAAAGAGAAAAAAATCTGGCCTGTCTTCGGCTTTGAACATGACCACTGATTCATTAACTGTGAGATGTAGACAGCATTAACTGTGAGATGTAGACAGATAAAAGGGATGGCGACTGCAGTAAAACTGGTTAATATAAATAAGGTAGATAGAGGTGTATGGTGCAGTTTTACAAAGTGAGGGAGGAAGTGAGGAAGGTGAGAAAAAAACGAATATAAAGTATGAGAATGTATAAATGGAAAACATACAACATCCGATATTTCGGCGTGAGCCTTATTCGAGGATACATGCAAAAACAAAATACAAACATATATAACTTATCTGAAGCGTCTTGCTCTCAGCAAAGCTTAATTGTGTGTGGAAGAAGGAGGAGGAAGGAAAAAAAAAAAAAAAAACGTTGCCAACAGACAAAAGATTCCCGATATAGCCAATCATAGCGAAGAAGCGGAGAGAGAGGAAGGCAATAGAAACATGATAGCCGCTAGAGGTGTCGGGTGGGGGGGGGGAAGGGGAGAGAAAAGAGGACGCGAGAGATAATGAATGAAGAACTTAAACACCTACAGGGAGGAAATGTAAAACTGGTGAATGGGACAAGACCAATATGTTGGCAGAGAAGGAAATAGGATGGTGGTAGGGAGGGGTAGCATAGAGAAAGAAATTAGAGTATAAAAAAGGCCAGTGGAAAAAGAAAGAAGTTACAGAAAGCTGAAGACATTGTTAATTCCAGCTGGGTGGAGACAGCCAGTCTGGAAAATAAGGCGCTGTTCTAAGACCCTCCGAGATCGTACATCTGCGGAACAAGAGCGGATCGCACTAACCGAAATGTCCTGTTTGCCCCTGTGGTTACCAAGGCAAAAATGTTTAGCCACAGGTGTCCAGGCCCTCTTAGAAATATCATTGAGATGCTGGCGAAATCGATCTCCTAACCGTAAGCCAGTTTCCCCTATGTACTTCAAACCGCAACGTTTGCACATGATAACATAAATGACATTTCGTGAAGTGCAGGTGAAGCCCTCCTGTACCGACAACGTGGATTTAGGGAAAGAGATCTGGCTGGCCTCGACAACAAACGGACAAGTGTTGCATCTACGGCGTCCACAACGTCTGGTACCATAAAAAGTGTCATCTGTCTTAAGATGACTACGAATTAAAAGGTCCCTGAGGTTTTTGTCACGTCTGTAAGCCACCAATGGGGGTTCCCCAAAAAGTTCACGTGTCTCAGGCTCGGTCTGGAGGAGGTGGAGATGGCGAAACAGTATGTTTTTAACTGCCAAACTATGGGGGTGGTACGTGAGTACTAGTTTCACCCTGTCCGAGCAACAGTGCGGTTTAGGGGTGAGGGCTTGTTGCCGCGATATATGGCTAATGCGGATCCAAGACGACGAGAGAACGTGGTCTGGATAGCCGCGTTGACGGAAGAAATCTAGTAATTTGTGGCCTTGATCCTGGAAATCCAAATCCTCCTTACACAAACGTCGCAACCTAAGAAGCTGGGAAAAAGGAATAGAGTCCTTACACGATCTGGGATGGGAGGAAGAGTACAGGAGGTAGCTGTGAGAGTCTGTAGGTTTATAGTAGATAGAAGTAGTAAGCCCGGAGGGGCCGATAGTGACGGCAATGTCAAGAAAGTTAGCGGAAGTAGCAGAGATATGGGAGGTGAAAGAAATGACTTTATCAGTTTTGTTAAAGAATACAATCCTGTCATTTCTTTCACCTCCCATATCTCTGCTACTTCCGCTAACTTTCTTGACATTGCCGTCACTATCGGCCCCTCCGGGCTTACTACTTCTATCTACTATAAACCTACAGACTCTCACAGCTACCTCCTGTACTCTTCCTCCCATCCCAGATCGTGTAAGGACTCTATTCCTTTTTCCCAGCTTCTTAGGTTGCGACGTTTGTGTAAGGAGGATTTGGATTTCCAGGATCAAGGCCACAAATTACTAGATTTCTTCCGTCAACGCGGCTATCCAGACCACGTTCTCTTGTCGTCTTGGATCCGCATTAGCCATATATCGCGGCAACAAGCCCTCACCCCTAAACCGCACTGTTGCTCGGACAGGGTGAAACTAGTACTCACGTACCACCCCCATAGTTTGGCAGTTAAAAACATACTGTTTCGCCATCTCCACCTCCTCCAGACCGAGCCTGAGACACGTGAACTTTTTGGGGAACCCCCATTGGTGGCTTACAGACGTGACAAAAACCTCAGGGACCTTTTAATTCGTAGTCATCTTAAGACAGATGACACTTTTTATGGTACCAGACGTTGTGGACGCCGTAGATGCAACACTTGTCCGTTTGTTGTCGAGGCCAGCCAGATCTCTTTCCCTAAATCCACGTTGTCGGTACAGGAGGGCTTCACCTGCACTTCACGAAATGTCATTTATGTTATCATGTGCAAACGTTGCGGTTTGAAGTACATAGGGGAAACTGGCTTACGGTTAGGAGATCGATTTCGCCAGCATCTCAATGATATTTCTAAGAGGGCCTGGACACCTGTGGCTAAACATTTTTGCCTTGGTAACCACAGGGGCAAACAGGACATTTCGGTTAGTGCGATCCGCTCTTGTTCCGCAGATGTACGATCTCGGAGGGTCTTAGAACAGCGCCTTATTTTCCAGACTGGCTGTCTCCACCCAGCTGGAATTAACAATGTCTTCAGCTTTCTGTAACTTCTTTCTTTTTCCACTGGCCTTTTTTATACTCTAATTTCTTTCTCTATGCTACCCCTCCCTACCACCATCCTATTTCCTTCTCTGCCAACATATTGGTCTTGTCCCATTCACCAGTTTTACATTTCCTCCCTGTAGGTGTTTAAGTTCTTCATACATTATCTCTCGCGTCCTCTTTTCTCTCCCCTTCCCCCCCCCCACCCGACACCTCTAGCGGCTATCATGTTTCTATTGCCTTCCTCTCTCTCCGCTTCTTCGCTATGATTGGCTATATCGGGAATCTTTTGTCTGTTGGCAACGTTTTTTTTTTTTTTTTTTCCTTCCTCCTCCTTCTTCCACACACAATTAAGCTTTGCTGAGAGCAAGACGCTTCAGATAAGTTATATATGTTTGTATTTTGTTTTTGCATGTATCCTCGAATAAGGCTCACGCCGAAATATCGGATGTTGTATGTTTTCCATTTATACATTCTCATACTTTATATTCGTTTTTTTCTCACCTTCCTCACTTCCTCCCTCACTTTGTAAAACTGCACCATACACCTCTATCTACCTTATTGAGATGTAGACAGCATTACACTGAGATGTAGACAGCATTACACTGTGAGATGTAGACAGCATTACACTGTGAGATCTAGACAGCATTACACTGTGAGATGTAGACAGCATTACACTGTGAGATGTAGACAGCATTACACTGTGAGATCTAGACAGCATTACACTGTGAGATGTAGACAGCATTACACTGTGAGATGTAGACAGCATTAACTGTGAGATGTAGACAGCATTACACTGTGAGATGTAGACAGCATTACACTGTTAGATGTAGACCGCATTAACTGTGAGAAATCAAGAATATAAATTATTTTATAAGATAACACAACACAAAACAACACTGATCACTTGCAATGTTAAGTTCTCCAAAAGCTCACATCCAAAAACAAAGCTAACATACAAGCAGTCATTTGATATACAACATCAAGCTGTTGATCAGATATACATCAATCACCAGAATTAGCCACAGAACATAATACCAATGGCATAATTTGGCTTTTTTCATCTGAAGAAGAAAGCTTTGAACCAGACAGATGTCAAGAAAATAGCCTTGAACCAGACAGATGTCAAGAAAATAGCCTTGAAGCAGACAGATGTCAAGAAGATAGCCTTGAAGCACAGATGTCAAGAAAATAGCCTTGAAGCGGACAGATGTCAAGAAAATAGCCATGAAGCAGACAGATGTCAAGAAAATAGCCTTGAAGCAGACAGGTGTCAAGAAAATAGCCATGAAGCAGACAGATGTCAGGAAAAGTCTTAAGATAGATGTCAAGAAGATAGCTTTGAATCAGCTAGATAGCTTTGAATCAGACAAATGTTGAGAAGATAGCTTTGTAGTAGACATATGCTAGAAGATAGCTTTGTTGCAGACATATATTTGAAGATAGCTTTGTAGTAGACATATGTCAGAAGATAGCTTTGTAGTAGACATATGTTAGAAGATAGCTTTGTAGTAGACATATGTTAGAAGATAGCTTTGTAGTAGACATATGTTAGAAGAAAGCTTTGTAGTAGACATATGTTAGAAGATAGCTCTGAAACAGACTAATGCCAGTTGTTTATGGAAGCCGTGGAGGAACTTGTCTTTTTGCTGATTCTACCACTGTCTGATCTAACATAAACCACTAGAACAAACATTGTGGTACCTCTTATCTACTCATATGAAATATGTGAACACTGTATGATGTAAAGCTGATCATGAATGAAGTGACAATGTGGAGCAGAGAATGATGAAGGGATCATGGTTTACAATGATGAATAAAGTGGCAGCATGGAGCATAGAATGATGATGGGATAATGGTTTACAATGATGAATAAAGTGGCAGCACGGAACAGAGAATGATGATGGGGTGATGGTTTACAATGATGAATAAAGTGGCAGCATGGAGCATAGAATGATGATGGGATAATGGTTTACAATGATGAATAAAGTGGCAGCATGGAGCACAGAATGATGATGGGATAATGGTTTACAATGATGAATAAAGTGGCAGCATAGAACAGAGAATGATGATGGGGTGATGGTTTACAATGATGAATAAAGTGGCAGCATGGAGCATAGAATGATGATGGGATAATGGTTTACAATGATGAATAATGTGGCAGCATAGAACAGAGAATGATGATGGGGTGATGGTTTACAATGATGAATAAAATGGCAGCATGGAGCAATGATGATGGGATAATGGTTTACAATGATGAATAAAGTGGCAGCACGGAACAGAGAATGATGATGGGGTGATGGTTTACAATGATGAATAAAATGGCAGCATGGAGCATAGAATGATGATGGGATAATGGTTTACAATGATGAATAAAGTGGCAGCATGGAGCAGAGAATGATGATGGGGTGATGGTTTACAATGACGGAACCGAAGAAAACAAGGAGAAAATTAAATAGGGGAAATACTGAAATAGTAAACCTATCAGGTTTTTTTTTAAAAATTATAAATGGAAATATCTTATGACATTAGCAGTGACAGCACTGAAACTGTCCATAATGTCTGAAAATAGAACAAAACATGTGAACGAAGTATAAACACCTTTTCATGATTGCTGTTATCCAACATCAAAGCCTCTCCAACTTCCTTCACCAGCACAGAAAGACTTGTTTCTGACATGTCTTTTACTGCTAGTCAAACACTACTGGTCCTTGACATCTGACCTCTGCCAGCAGTTCTGTCTTCTGTTATTTCTTCTGACTGCTAGACTGTACATAAGCAAAAATGATCTCATCAAATTTGTTGTTCTAAGAGTTACTAATATCCGCTGTTCTAAGAGTTACTAGTATCTACTGTTCTAGGAGTTACTAGTATTTGCTGCTTTAAGAGTTACTAGTATCTGCTGTTTTAAGAGTTACTAGTATTTGCTGCTCTAAGAGTTACCAGTATCTGCTGTTCTAAGAGTTACTGGTATTTGCTGCTCTAAGAGTTACTAGTATCCGCTGTTTTAAGAGTTACTAGTATCCGCTGTTCTAAGAGTTACTAGTACTTGCTGTTCTAAGAGTTGCTAGTATTTGCTGTTCTAAGAGTTACTACTACTTGCTGTTCTAAGAGTTACTAGTATTTGCTGTTCTAAGTTGCTGTTCTAAGAGTTACTAGTATCTGCTGTTCTAAGAGTTACTAGTATCTGCTGTTCTAAGAGTTACTAGTACTTGCTGTTCTAAGAATTACTAGTACTTGCTGTTCTAAGAGTTACTATTACTTGCTGTTCTAAGAGTTACTAGTACTTGTTGTTCTAAGAGTTACTAGTACTTGCTGTTCTAAGAGTTACTAGTACTTGCTGTTCTAAAAGTTACTAGTATTTGCTGTGGCCATCAAACAAATGATTTGTGAGGACTCCTTAAGAACAATTTTTTTTAAAACCCTACATTATTTTCACACACCTTAATCCGTCTTCCTAAATAATTTCCAACATTGTTATCAATCTTTTGTCCTCAAAATCTCTGAGCAAGTTTTCCATTTTATTAGCAGTTTTCTCCATGCTTTAGAAATCCTAGAAGCAGACACTGACATTGCTGATGACCATCAAGTGTATCATTACCAAAATTTTTGAAATCCCTTGCAACTCTGTTAAATGTCTCACATGTGATCCTCATTCTATCTTTGTGAGTTAACCAAAAGAATAAGGTGGAGGTTAGGACAACATGGTAAAGTAAGTGCCTATGAGAAGCTGGAAACACAATTAAGGGATAGGTCAAACTCCATCTTTCCTCACAGCCTGAATACAGAAAGGAAAGTGAGAAGTTACAGTTTATAATTCTCTCAAATTAACGAAGTGTACGGTGCCATAGGTAACATTTGATGGCCCCATGCTTCACTGGAGCATCCCTTCACATTCTTATTTCTAACCTAGTGCAGCATGATGTAACTTGAGAATGAAAGTATAGCTGTGGTTCCTCTTTGCTTCAGTCACTTTGTGTATGACTTTCTGTGCATAAAGAGACAAACTTACAAGGTATTTGGGGTACCTGTTTTAGTCTGCTGATGTCTGTTTATATATTCACATCTAGTATCTTCTCTATAGGCCATTTTCATTATCAAGTACCACATAGTTGCACCTGGCTGAAAAGAGGCTTCTTGTAACAGGTATACCATTATTAATATTATTTCAAAGTATTTACTTACAAAAATTAGAAGTCCTATGTTACTGATCTACATTCCACTTATCTCTCTCTCTCTCTCTCTCTCTCTCTCTCTCTCTCACTGACGCAAACACACTCATGCGCTCACCTTTCTTGTTTATGTACAATCAATGTTTGATAAAAACTTATTTTCTGAAGGCTGTCTTCATTAGCTGCATTTGCACAACTGGTTCAAACATCTTCGATTTTATGACGAAATGATTAATATTCCGACATAAAGATCACTATTTCGACATAATGATCAATTCTGGATCACTTCGTTTAAAAAAATGATGATTTTAAGATCACAAAACTTTGACATACCGACTTTTAGCGACCACTTGATGGCGACTGCTGTAAATGACAGTATTATATCTCATAAGTGAAATTCTCTAGTGAATATCTTCCTAGTTTAGTTTAACAGCACAATAATTATGCTAATAACAATAACTTTAGCAAAACAACTCTATATAGGCCGGAACTAATTTGCTAAGCAAGAGAAGTATTAAACTTGTATTACGCTGTGGAAGGCAAGGGTAAACACATCGTTTGCTTGTGACTAATTATTGGCGAATTCGAATATGAAGATTTGCTATTAGAATCGATTGTTGAATCATTCAAGTGTGTGGATGGAAAGACAGGTGGATGGGTGGATGCATCCGTGTGACATGTCCTTTCCAGAACTTTGTGCTTCCCACAGCCTCCCTGAGTGCAATACGGTCTTGCGCAAGTTGACCAACATCTTGCAGTGAGACATTACTTTCCGTGATGTCCTGAGTCCATCTGCGGCGAGGTCTCCCTTTTCTCTTTTGCCGGGCAATATGCCTTTTATTATCAACCCCTCCAAGCTGTTGTGTATCTTATGTGGCTGAAGAATCTCAGCGTTCTCATTTTTATGCTGATAACGAGCAAGTTTTCTGCGACACCTAACCCCATTAGTATCTTTTTTATTTGATTTTCGTTCTATCCATGATATTCTAAGTGCCCTTCTATAACATGTCATTTCAAATGCTGTTATTCTCTCTTCTAGTGATTTGTTACGTGTCCATGTTTCGCATCCATATGTTGATTATGTAAGCTCTTAGTAAGCATAACTTTTCTTCTTGGTACTCTGCCACATACTCTTTATTTGTGCTAGTTTCAGTGATGCAACTGTTAGTCTTTTCATTTCCACTGCGCAGTCGCTATTGGTGGTGATGACTGAACCTAGATATTCAAATTTATTTACGTTTTCAAGATTGGATAAATGGATTTTAAAAAACAGTGGCTGTATCCAATTAAAAAAAACTGGTGATATATCTAAGAATGTAGACTACCATGCAATAAATCTGAGAGACCAACTACAGTGTTAATATTTAGTAAATGTGTTTAGCTTAATTCTGTCTAGTCCGCCTCGCCTACCACCGAATGACACAGCAGTACAATCAGTCCCTGTTAAGTTAGGTCTTTATAGGTGATTGGGAGAGTGAAAACTTCGAGAGTAAACTATAGAAGAAAAAAGCTAGAGGGGAAACCCTAAGGCAGTTGGTGGCATGGTTTATTTAGTCTACTCACCTGGTGGCATGGTTCATTTAGTATACTCACCTGGTGTCCCCTGGTGACATGGTTCATTTAATCTACTCACCTGGTGACATGGTTCATTTAGTCTACTCACCTGGTGTCCCCTGGTGACATGGTTCATTTAATCTACTCACCAGGTGTCCCCTGGTGGCATGGTTCATTTAGTCTACTCACCTGGTGTCCCCTGGTGACATGGTTCATTTAGTCTACTCACCTGGTATCCCCTGGTGGCATGGTTCATTTAGTCTACTCACCTGGTGTCCCCTGGTGGCATGGTTCATTTAGTCTACTCACCTGGTGTCCCCTGGTGGCATGGTTCATTTAGTCTACTCACCTGGTGGCATGGTTCATTTAGTCTACTCACCTGGTGGCATGGTTCATTTAGTCTACTCACCTGGTGGCATGGTTCATTTAGTCTACTCACCTGGTGGCATGGTTCATTTAGTCTACTCACCTGGTGGCATGGTTCATTTAGTCTACTCACCTGGTGTCCCCTGGTGGCATGGTTCATTTAGTATACTCACCTGGTGGCATGGTTCTTTTAGTCTGCTCAGCATGGTTCATTTAGTCTAATCACCTAGTGTTCCCTGGTGGCATGATTCATTTAGTCTAATCACCTAGTGTTCCCTGGTGGCATGATTCATTTAGTCTAATCACCTAGTGTTCCCTGGTGGCATGATTCATTTAGTCTACTCACCTAGTGTTCCCTGGTGGCATGATTCATTTAGTCTACTCACCTAGTGTTCCCTGGTGGCATGATTCATTTAGTCTACTCACCTAGTGTTCCCTGGTGGCATGATTCATTTAGTCTAATCACATAGTGTTCCCTGGTGGCATGATTCATTTAGTCTACTCACCTAGTGTTCCCTGGTGGCATGATTCATTTAGTCTACTCACCTGGTGTTCCCTGGTGGCATGATTCATTTAGTCTAATCACCTAGTGTTCCCTGGTGGCATGATTCATTTAGTCTACTCACCTAGTGTTCCCTGGTGGCATGATTCATTTAGTCTACTCACCTAGTGTTCCCTGGTGGCATGATTCATTTAGTCTACTCACCTAGTGTCCCCTGGTGGCATGATTCATTTAGTCTACTCACCTGATGTCCCCTGGTGACATGGTTCATTTAGTCTACTCACCTGGTAGCATGGTTCATTTAGTCTACTCACCTGGTGGCATGGTTCATTTAGTCTACTCACCTGGTGGCATGGTTCATTTAGTCTACTCACCTGATGTCCCCTGGTGGCATGATTCATTTAGTCTACTCACCTGGTGTCCCCTGGTGGCATGGTTCATTTAGTCTACTCACCTGGTGTCCCCTGGTGGCATGATTCATTTAGTCTACTCACCTGGTGTCCCCTGGTGGCATGGTTCATTTAGTCTACTCACCTGGTGTCCCCTGGTGGCATGGTTCATTTAGTCTACTCACCTGGTGTCCCCTGGTGGCATGGTTCATTTAGTCTACTCACCTGGTAGCATGGTTCATTTAGTCTACTCACCTGGTGGCATGGTTCATTTAGTCTACTCACCTGGTGTCCCCTGGTAGATTTTAAACATTTTGTGCCGGACTTTCTTACTAGGAAGCAAAAAAAAATCTCTTTCTCTGTCTGTCTGTCTCTGTCTGTCTCTCTCTCTCGATGTGTGTGTGTAAAAATCCATTTTCGTGTTTTATCTGTGTTGTTTTTTTTATGTGACCCTTGAAAAAGGCTTTTGGCGAAATATTGGATTGTTGTATGTCCTTCATGTAAATGTACTCATCTTGTTTTCTGTCATTCTTGTTTCTGTCCACTTTCCTCACTCTTTCTATTTTTTGTAAAACTGAACCATACACCTCCATCTATTTTCGTTTCTGTTTCCTGCTAGATTTTCAGACGCATGCACCTAGTTTTTCCTCCCTAGATGAGAAGGAGGATGTGAAACATGGCCACGGTACTTTCTCCTTATCAGTTGTCCCAATGAGATAGGATATATTCTTCCTCTTACTCCAAATCTGAACTCCAAGACACAAAATTACCATTATTGAGTAACTACCTATTTCAGGGTTTGTGATCGGATGGACGAAGCAGTCTTTTTTATTTAAGTCAACGGTTTACAAAGTGTGCTTCATAAGTGTGACTGAAGCTGATGGTGTCCATGGGATTTTAATTTGCATTGACTTGTCCTGCCACCTTCCTCGTGTACCTTTCAGTGTCGAGGGACAAAAATACTTCTTCATAAGCCTTGGCAGAATTAGAGTTGAACACCGTCCAAAAGTTGGCTGCAAGCCGTAATAAATGGATAGAGATGTACTGTGTTCCGAATGTTTAGAAGATCATCGTCCAAAAGGTAGGTGGATGTATCAATGCTAACACTGCAAATAACACTTGGGTGAGACAAATGAATAATATACATGCCAGTAAAGTCCAGAATATAATAAAAATCAATGTGCGTGTGTTGGAGTGTGTGTGTGAAAGAGAGACGGGTAATCGTAATCGATTTGTTTCTTATACAAGTACTTGTATACAGAAATATTTTCAGGAATCGCGACTCATTCTGTCTGGGCTAACATAAACTACAAAACATCACACACTGACGAGGTTCAAAGCACGGCCACACAAATTCTGTCTAGTGCCAGTGCCAGTTAAAATTATCCCGGAGTATCAAGCACGACGTCTACTTATCTAATCAGTTTCTACGCATAACATATTTCTTTGGTTTTTTTTTAAGTCACTGTGAAATACCCATAATAAAGATGCCTTCTGACAAAATAATAAGCTTTTAAATACTGAAAAGTTCCTGAGCTCATTGGTGTTTAAAACTCGACAAAGTGCCGTGGCTAGAAGTTTTGATGGTCATGCTTCTCCATTTTGCGTGGTTCATTTTATTTTTCATTAGTTCAACTGCCATTTTTCCTGTGCCATTTAATTAGTCCGTTATCTGAATCTCTGTCTGTCTGTTTCTTGCACGAAAACCATTCAACAAATCAGAATAGAACTTTTCTTTACAAAATGACTGCAGAATTTGTTTCAGTTCGTACATTTAGTGTGATACAAGAACCGGTACTCTGTGCACGAAAACAATATTTAGATGTAACTGCGTTTCACTTCGTTGAGTAGTGGACAGCCCATGGAAGATTTGTATTGTGTTGAACGCAACATAAAGTAGAATTATCCTGGACCTTTATAATGAACATTTCGTAAGTTTTTACGACGGTTTGATGGTGGTTGGTGCATAAATCGCAGTTCTGGCATGTCAGTAGTTTAATATGGCGTGAAATGTCATATGCTGCATTTAAAGAATTAAGCATTGGCGAATTGTGAGCCAGGAAATCTTTAGAAGATGGAACCAACCTGCACAGAAATCTTGATTAGCAACTTTAATGGATTGTCATCTCGCCTGCAAAATCTAATGATAAGCAAAGATTTGTGCGACGTGCAGCTACAGGTCGGGAGACATAGATTTGATGCACATAAGCTGATACTTTGTGCCAGTAGTGATGTGTTTAGAACGATGCTGACAAATCAGAAATGGACAGAAGCCCATAAACAATCTATTGTGCTTGTTGAAGAACCATTTTGTGAGTCTGTGTTTGGTAGGTTTATGCAGTATATATACAGTGGACAGTTATACATCTCTCACAGTACAGTGTGCCCTTTGCTGACTTTAGCTGATAAATATAACGTTAGAGAAATGATTCCTTTATGCCGATCTTACATGATGGAAAATCTCGATGCTCCATTGAACAGCTCATGTGTTTTACAGTGGTGGGAGATAGCCAATATGCGCAATGATGCAGAATTGGAAGCCACAATTCTTGAATACATTGAATGCAACTTTAACAAAGTGATTCAGACACCAGACTTTCTCAATGCAACCCTGGATACTGTGGAAAAGTTGCTTGCAAGTTCAAAACTTGCAGTTCATAATGAAGCCATTATTTTCTATGGGGTGATGTTGTGGCTGCAGACATACATGGACTTTCACCACCCTCCGGTCAGTAAGATCCAAGAAGTATTTGGGAGGTTAACTCGTCATATACGTTGGCCTATGATGACAGAGAATGAGCTTAGTTGTTTACGAGATTGTGCTGATGTTCAGAGATTCTTGGAATTGTATGAGTCGTTTATTGTTTTACCAAATCTGTCCTCTGATCTCGACTCGCATACCATTCTTTCTAACAAGGACAGGATACCTTCTCCAGCTGAAGTGGAGGCACCTTGTGCATCTTCAAGAACTGACTGCGTAGCTCACAAAACTCTATTCACAGATATCAGTTCAGTTTCAAATAATGTTACAGCTCTGCTGGCTTCAAATATTGGACAGCAAAGTTTATCTTCAAGTATTAGCCAACAAAATTTATCTTCTTCAAGTGTTAGCCAACAAAGTTTATCTTCAAGTGTTAGCCAACAAAGTTTATCATTAGCACCCAAGGAAGAGAAACATTATCCTACATCTAAAAGCTGTTTAGAGAATGAGCAGTACTCGAGAAATGTGTACATGCCTAGAGTGTACATAAGTGACTACTGGTGTACATCACTGACAGTGTCCAACTTCCTAGCTTTTCCTCAGTATGCAGCTCAGACATTCTTCTTCTCAACACCCAGGACTGGATACAGACAAGATGACGGCCACATGCTGGACTGGGAGGTGAGACTCGAGTTTATTGGCAGTAAATTCTTTTCAGATGCCTGCTTCTGATGGTGTAATAAATGCTTCGATGCACTGTTCATCATGTAAGAAATGCTTGTGTGTGTGTGTGCGTGAGAGAGAGCCAATATGCGCAATGATGCAGAATTGGAAGCCACAATTCTTGAATACATTGAATGCAACTTTAACAAAGTGATTCAGACACCAGACTTTCTCAATGCAACCCTGGATACTGTGGAAAAGTTGCTTGCAAGTTCAAAACTTGCAGTTCATAATGAAGCCATTATTTTCTATGGGGTGATGTTGTGGCTGCAGACATACATGGACTTTCACCACCCTCCGGTCAGTAAGATCCAAGAAGTATTTGGGAGGTTAACTCGTCATATACGTTGGCCTATGATGACAGAGAATGAGCTTAGTTGTTTACGAGATTGTGCTGATGTTCAGAGATTCTTGGAATTGTATGAGTCGTTTATTGTTTTACCAAATCTGTCCTCTGATCTGGACTCGCATACCATTCTTTCTAACAAGGACAGGATACCTTCTCCAGCTGAAGTGGAGGCACCTTGTGCATCTTCAAGAACTGACTGCGTAGCTCACAAAACTCTATTCACAGATATCAGTTCAGTTTCAAATAATGTTACAGCTCTGCTGGCTTCAAATATTGGACAGCAAAGTTTATCTTCAAGTATTAGCCAACAAAATTTATCTTCTTCAAGTGTTAGCCAACAAAGTTTATCTTCAAGTGTTAGCCAACAAAGTTTATCATTAGCACCCAAGGAAGAGAAACATTATCCTACATCTAAAAGCTGTTTAGAGAATGAGCAGTACTCGAGAAATGTGTACATGCCTAGAGTGTACATAAGTGACTACTGGTGTACATCACTGACAGTGTCCAACTTCCTAGCTTTTCCTCAGTATGCAGCTCAGACATTCTTCTTCTCAACACCCAGGACTGGATACAGACAAGATGACGGCCACATGCTGGACTGGGAGGTGAGACTCGAGTTTATTGGCAGTAAATTCTTTTCAGATGCCTGCTTCTGATGGTTTAATAAATGCTTCGATGCACTGTTCAGCATGTAAGAAGTGCATGTGTGTGTGTGCGTGAGTGAGAGAGAGAGAGAGTGAGTGAGTAAGAGAGAGAAGTGCTGGTGTGTGAGCTAAGAAGTGTTGATGTGTGAGCTAAGCTGTGATAGAAGTGCTGATGTGTGAGCTAAGCTGTGATGGAAGTGCTGAGCTGTGATAGAAGTGCTGATGTGTGAGCTAAGCTGTGATAGAAGTGCTGATGTGTGAGCTAAGCTGTGATAGAAGTGCTAATGTGTGAGTTAAGTTGTATGGATGTATCAAGTGCTAATGTATGAACTAGACTGTAGTTGTAACAGAAGTACTAATGTATGAATTAGACTAGTTATAACAGAAGTACAAATGTATGAACTAGACTGTTGTTGTAACAGAAGTACTAATGTATGAACTAGACTGTAGTTATAACAGAAGTACAAATGTATGAACTAGACTGTAGTTGTAACAGAAATACTAATGTATGAACTAGACTGGTTGTAAGAGAAGTGCTAATGTGAGAACTAGACTGTAGTTGTAAGAGAAGTGCTAATGTGAGAACTAGACTGTAGTTGTAAGAGAAGTGCTAATGTATGAACTAGACTGTAGTTGTAAGAGAAGTGCTAATGTGAGAACTAGACTGTAGTTGTAAGAGAAGTGCTAATGTGAGAACTAGACTGTAGTTGTAAGAGAAGTGCTAATGTGAGAACTAGACTGTAGTTGTAAGAGAAGTGCTAATGTGAGAACTAGACTGTAGTTGTAAGAGAAGTGCTAATGTGAGAACTAGACTGTAGTTGTAAGAGAAGTGCTAATGTGAGAACTAGACTGTAGTTGTAAGAGAAGTGCTAATGTGAGAACTAGACTGTAGTTGTAAGAGAAGTGCTAATGTGAGAACTAGACTGTAGTTGTAAGAGAAGTGCTAATGTGAGAACTAGACTGTAGTTGTAAGAGAAGTGCTAATGTGAGAACTAGACTGTAGTTGTAAGAGAAGTGCTAATGTGAGAACTAGACTGTAGTTGTAAGAGAAGTGCTAATGTGAGAACTAGATCCTGTAAATCATGCAGGTCTATCTTCCACAAACAGGACAAAGTGCAAAAAAAAAAAAGTAGCTAGATCATGTTTAGCATCATTCAGTTGAGCATGACACCGTCAGATGTTCAACTTCTTTCCTTCAGATGTTGTTCCTAGTCCACCCTGTGATCCTACTGAATTTACGCCTGTGGTCCTCAATAGGTCCTGTGGTCCCCCGTAAGGACCACACGAAATCCCCGAGAGGACCACAAGAGGTTCAGAGTATCGCAGGGCTTGAGCCTATATTCTTGGTGGGTCTCAGAAGCAGGATTGCTTGACACCGTGGTTTTCGTTGCACCAGTTTAATCTAGAGTTGGACTTTCTCACCAGAAAACCTCGACATGGTTTGAATATCACTATATCCCCGCCGGGTGAGAAGTGATAACCCATCCAGGCTAGAGTTGGACTTTCTCACCGGAAAACCTTCACGTGTTTTGAAGTACCCGTGTATCACTGCCGAGGGAGAGGTGGTTGCCCATCTAGTCCAGCGTTGGACTTTCTCACTGGAAAACCTCAGCGTGATTAGGATGTGCATACATTCCTGCCAAATGAGGTGGTTGCCTATCTATACTGCCCTGGTCCAGTGTCTCCGACTTGAGCATTTTGTGGTCGTGGCTGCTACCCTTCCTAGTTGTGACCAGGATGGAGCTTTTGTCCAGGAGGACGAATCCTCGCCACTAGTGACTTCTACCCCTGGGTTGAGCCGGATTAGGCGTATTATCCCAGTATGGGCATGTTTAGGACGTGACCGACCTCTAGAGCGGAGGTACCGTGACATGTGTAGCCATCAAGTTTCACCCCTGGTGTAAGTCAGTTTAGGCATATTTCACCAGTATGGGTGTATATCAGACATGACTGACCTCTAGAGCAGAGGTGCCATGGAATGAGTAGCTCTCACTGCGAGACTACTGGACATACCGATTAAGCTTCGCTTTATCCTTTCCATCACCTTTTCACATCGGCACCACACAGCAACCCTAATTGCTTTTCCGCATTTTCTTCCTTGGCTGGGAGGAGTTTCACTCCACATGCAGCATCCGAAGAATCTCGCCAGCAGTGTCTTAACCTCTGGGTTAAGCCGGTTCAGGCATTTTGCCCGATATGAGTGCACTTAGGACGTGGCCAACCTCCAGATCAGAGGTGCCGTGATTTGACTACTGTTTACTTCTCTTATTCCTTTTGTCCACCTTTTTGCTGCGTGGCAACACCATTCACACCATTTTTCACTGGCCGGGAGGAGCCCCACTCCACGCACGACAGCTGAAGAATCTCGCCAGCAGCGGTAGATAAGCTACCAAACATGACTCTCATCTACCTGAAGCGTCTGGTTTTCAGGCGCTAGATATTCGCCTTCACCTCTTCTCCTGTCAGTTTAAACAGTTCTGCCATGAGAAGGTCAGGAGCTGGACTTGACTGTCAGAGACTATTTGAGATGCACTCCGTTGGAGTGGAGAGCGTATCCTCCAACCCACCTCCGGCAATAACAGTCCTTAGAACCGTTGTTCCTGGTGATTTTAGTGAAGATGCAGAACTCAGGCTGAATGAGGTAGCGACTAGCGACCCATCCACCCATAGCTTGGGTCAGAGTTGGTGAACCACAAGCGATAAGACCCTGTTTCACCCTTTGGCAGAGCCGCTGGAAACAGATGGTTGTGTCAACAAATTAACAGAGGTTGCAGTGTGAAGGCAGACTCAGGTCTGGTTGTGTCAACAAATTAACAGGGGGTGCAGTGGGAAGGCAGACTCAGGTCAAGCTGAAGCTGGATATGTCAGCCCAAGTGGCACACAGCAGTGACACAGCACAACCAGTGGCCTTTTCGAGAAAACACGAAGACAAAGAAATGGATTTCTTGTCTATACAATGACCTTTTTTTTTAATTGTTAAATTTTCTTGTCTACTTTGTTTCATTTGTTTATAGTACTTTACTTCATATCTCATTCATCATTTTCATCATCATCATCACCATATGCAGCATGCAATTGTTTGTAAGGATAAACCATTATAAGTGTTATAATAAACTTATAAAACCATTGTAAGTGATAAACCATTACACATTTACTGTAATCACCCATATTTTTCTTTCTTTTTCACACAAATGAAATATATTGAGAAAATAAGTGTAACTTGCGTATTTTGTCATCTAAAAATAGGTTGAACTTTGCCCAAAGGGTGTTCACTTTCCTCCGGCCATTCTTATAGGTCTTGAACGAGATGGGAATAAATTAGTGGACGAGTCGTATGTTCACACAGTTCGACTGTCTGTGATGTCAAGGTCAGCTCAGGAGCTTCCACTGAAGGTCAGTGCTTATGACAGGTCATATACAATAATTAATATGTACATTTTAATAGACCTATGCTAGGTCATTGTATTCTTCTTTAGTGTTCGTTTACAGGGTCATGCAAAATCTAGAGCCATGTCTGTGTTCAAGTGCTCATCATCATCATCATCAGGTGCTGTGTCGACTGGCGTTGGCTAATATGCTTCTTCAGAGCACATGATCGTTCAAGTGCTAGATCGTGCAAAATATAGAGTCATGTCTTCATTCAAGTGTTAAATCATGCAAAATATAGAGCCATGTCTGTGTTCAAGGGCTAGATCATGCAAAATATAGAGCCATGTCTGTGTTCAAGGGCTAGATCATGCAAAATATAGAGCCATGTCTGTGTTCAAGGGCTAGATCATGCAAATTATAGAGCCATTTCTGTGTTCAAGTGTTAGATATTGCTTAATCTGAAGCTCAGTAGCCAAGTTGAGGACTGCAGTTTTCTCGTAGCTCTTCTAGTAGAAGTTAACAGGGACAGTGCTGTGATATAAATCAAGATTACCATATGACTATATTTGAAGCTGATAGAAACAGCGCCATGATGTAAGTCAAGATTATTTTAGATTATACTTGGAGCTAACAGGAACAGTATCAAAACTGCTATATGACCTTACCTACCAATTTTTCTTAGTCTCATCCACACATCCTCTCTCCTTTTGGGTCACTCTCATGACTGTTCTAGATATAGTAGGTAAAAAAGGTAAAGGTAATCCTGTCATGCCTTAGAGGCACATAGGGATATGGTGTTAGTGCCCATATATTCCTTGACCTGTTAGCACACTAGAGGGTGATATGGTCATTATCATGCCTGGCTGCCTTTCTTTTCCCAACTCTAGAAGAAGTCGGGTACCCATTTCTACAGCTGGGTGACTGGGGTGCCTCTGGCCGGATTCGAACCCCCGACCTTCACCATGAGAGACCAGTACACTAACCACTTCACTACTCAGACACCCAGATGTAGTAGAGGGATGGATATATATATATAATTGACCTTCAAGAATCTTGAGAACATATGACACTTCAAAGTTATAAGCACAAAAACCAAGCTAAGATTATTCAAGTGTAATATCCACCCTCATGCAAAAGCTGGAAAACAACTAAAGAAGTAGACAACAAATTAAACTCTTTTGAAAACAAATGCCAAAAGAAAATACTCTGTATAAAGTGGAACGAATTCAAGAACAATGCAGAGATAAGGCAAATGAGCAAACAACAACCAGTCTCATGGGTGATCAGAAAAAGAAGATTGACATATGTCAGTCATGTAATGTGAAGAAACAATCACAGAATCCCAAAACAACCTATCATGTGGAACATAACAGGCCAAAGAAAAAGAGGTCAGCCATGTGAAACTCTAAAGAGGACATTGTTAAGAGAGGCCAAATTAGTAAGCATAAAATCCCTTGATGAGTTTGAAAAACTCGCCAAAAACATGAAAACTCGGTGAACTACCATGCGAGCCCTATGTGACATTTAATGGCACGGGAAAGATGTGGGTGTGTGCGTGCGTGCGTGCAAGTCAGTGAGTGAGTGAGAGAGATATTAAGGCTTTCTGGTTTCTTCACCATTAGGTGTTAGCATTTTCTATATTCATTTACTATCAGATTTTAGAGATTTCTGTGTTCACTTCACCATCAGATTTTAGAGATTTCTGTGTTCATTAACCATTATTTATTAAGGCTTTATGTGTTACTTCACCATCAGATGTAAGACTTTCTGTGTTCACTTCACCATCAGATGTTAAGGCTTTATATGTTCACTTCACCATCAGGTGTATGGCTTTATATGTTCACTTCACCATCATATGTATGGCTTTATATGTTCACTTCACCATCATATGTATGGCTTTATATGTTTACTTCACCATCATATGTATGGCTTTCTGCATTCATTCCATCATCATATGTAAGGGTTTTCTATGTTCATTTCAGTGTCGGGTGTTAAGGCTTTCAGTGTTCAGTTCACCATCAGATTTTAGAGTTTTCTGTGTTCACCATCAGATTTTAGAGTTTTCTGTGTTCATCATCAGATTTTAGAGTTTTCTGTGTTCATCATCAGATTTTAGAGTTTTCTGTGTTCATCATCAGGTTTTAGAGTTTTCTGTGTTCATCATCAGATTTTAGAGTTTTCTGTGTTCATCATCAGATGTGCTCACTTCATCATCATAACTTCCAGCTTTAAAAAAAAAAAAATTCACGTACAAGTATTTTGCTTGTTCACAGGTTGAAGTAAATGTCCTAGTACGTGCTAACAGTCTTTCGGAACCTGGTTGCTCATTTGTGGAACGGTGCCATCGTCGTACCTGCATTTTTGACAGCAAGTACCAGAGACACAACCTGGATGACATTGTGCCTTATGAAAAATTCGGAACTTACCTTCGGCCTGACGGATTTATACCAGAGCTGCACCTGACACCAACTGTGGCTTTTACCGTTTCTATAGTGATACGACCTTTACCCTTTCATTATACAAAATAACAAGCATATTTAGATTATGTAGGTCATAGTTCTGTGGAAAGAGGTAGTGTGGGTCAGTATGACAGAATAAAGAGCGCAGGTCAGGGGGGATCTGTTAACTTTCCGTGATGGTAGATGATGTTGATTTGTATAATAATGTGCCATGAAGAAAAAACTGTGTTGGAGTGTTTGTGTCATTTACTGACAATGCTGTGAGTTGTGTGTGTCATTTACTGACAGTGCTGTGTGGTATTTGTGTCATTTACTGATGGTAATATGGGGTTTCTGTGTCATTTACTAACAGTGCTGTGGAATGGTGTCATTTACTGACAGTGCTGTGTGGTATTTGTGTCATTTACTGACGGTGCTGTGTGGTATTTGTGTCATTTACTAACAGTGCTGTGGAGTGTTGGTGTCATTTATTGACAGTGCTGTGGAGTGTTGGTGTCATTTACTGACGGTGCTGTGTGGTATTTGTGTCATTTACTGATGGTAATATGGGGTGTCTGTGTCATTTACTAGCAATGCTGTGGAGTGTTGGTGTCATTTACTGACGGTGCTGTGTGGTATTTGTGTCATTTACTGATGGTAATATGGGGTGTCTGTGTCATTTACTAGCAGTGCTGTGGAGTGTTGGTGCCATTTACTGACAGTGCTGTGGAGTGTTGGTGCCATTTACTGACAGTGCTGTGGAGTGTTGGTGCCATTTACTGACAGTGCTGTGGAGTCTTCTTTCTTCTTCTTCGTTCACTTCTACCACCAAAAACCGCACTGTGAACCTACTGAATTCACGCATGTGGTCCTCGTTAGGTCCCGTGGTCCCCTGTGTGGTCCAAAATAGACCACACGAGTTCCACAAAAGGACCACAAGGGGTTCAGAGTATCACAGTGCCTTAGCCTGTATTCTTGGTGGGTCTCGGAAGCGGGATTGCGTGACACCGTGGTTTTCATTGCACCAGTTTGGTCTAGGGTTGGACTTTCTCACCGGAAGACCTCGACGTGTTTGGAATATCAGTGCATCCCCGCTGGGTGAGAGGCGTTAGCCCACCCAGGCCAGAGTTGGACTTTCTCACCGGAAAACCTCGACGTGTTTTGAGATACCCGTGTATCACCGCCGGGTGAGAGGTGGTTGCCCATCCAGTCCAGGGTTGGACTTTCTCACCGGAAAACCTCAGCATGATTAGGATACGCAGACATCCCCGCCGGGTGAGAGGTGGTTGCCTATCTAGACTTCCCTGGTCCAGTGTCTCCGACTTCAGCATTTTGCGGTTGTGGCCGCTACCCTTCCTAGTTGTGACCAGGATGGAGCTTTTGTCCAGGAGGACGAATCCTCGCCACTAGTGATTTCTACCCCTGGGTTGAGCCGGTTTAGGCATTTCCCAGTATGGGCGTGTTTGGGACGGGACCGACCTCTAGGGAAGAGGTACTGTGACATTCATAGCCTTCAAGATTCACCCCTGGTATGAGCCGGTTTAGGCAAAATTCACCAGTATGGGTGTTTATCAGGCGTTACCGACCTCTAGAGCGGAGGTGGCATGACATGTCTAGCCATCGAGTTCCAGCCCTGGTGTGCGCCGGTTTAGGCATATTTCACCAGTGTAGGTGTATTTCGGATGTAGGCGGCCTCTAGAGCAGAGGTGCCGTGGTATAGCTCTCGTAGCGATACTACTGGACATACCAGGTTAAACTTCACTTTCCACCACCTTTTCCCATCGGCGCCGCACAGCAACCTTTATTTCCGCATTTACTTCCTTAACCGGGAGGAGCTTCACTCCACGCGCGGCATTTGAAAAGTCAAGCCAGCAGTGACTTAACCTCTGGGACAAGCCGGTTCATGCATTTCACCCGATATGACCGCACGCAGGACGTGGCCGACCTCCAGACCAGAGGTGCCATGATTTGACTGTTTGCTTCGCTTTATTCTTTCAACCACCTTTTCCGCAGTGATGCTGCGCGGCAACCTCATTTGCAAATTTCTTCATTGGCCGGTAAGAGCACCGCTCCACGCACGGCAGCTGAAGATCTCGCCAACAGCGGTGCTGTGGAGTGTTGGTGCCATTTACTGACGGTGCTGTGGAGTGTTGGTGCCATTTACTGACGGTGCTGTGGAGTGTTGGTGCCATTTACTGACGGTGCTGTGGAGTGTTGGTGTCATTTACTGACAGTGTTGTGGAGTGTTGGTGTCATTTTCCAGCGGCATAATGGAGTGTTTGTATTTTGATGATTATGATGACTATGTGTTTTTTTAGTCTATGAAACAATTCAGACAAAGTAACTGCTAACGATAATAATCATTTTCAAATTTGTCTTCCTTAGAGTCTGAAATAGAACGTGTTGAATTCTGGTATATTTCGTGTAGAATTCAGTTTTGATTTAATGGATCAGCTTCTGTAATATATACTGCGTGCTTCAGAATTATTTATAAATGTAGATTTAATTTCATTTTTTTATATTTTGTTGTGAAATTTGGAGATGGACATAATATCATAAATTTAACCTTTTTTTAAAAAAATTTCCATAATTGACATGGGAGAGTCAGTGAAGGCTGAATCATCCAGCCATAGTTTGCTATCTATTTCTTAACCAGGTTGTGTTTGGACAGCTTATGTCCATTTTTGTTGTTCTGTAACATCAGTTGTGAGGTTTTACATACGCTTGACCATTGTGAAAAATTTGGCAAATATTGTTAGAGTATTATGTGTTAGAATATTATGATGCCATAACAATTGGAGGTTATAGTATACCAGAGATTAGTTATGCTGATGACACAGTATTACTGTCCACAACACAAAAAGGAATGGAAAAACTAATTATGTCAGTCCGTAAAAATAGTGAAGAGCAAAACCTCTATCTTAATGTGAAGAAAACTAAATTGATGACAACTGACAAAACAAACAAGGCAGCTGAAATATGTATCAGTGAGGAAAAATTATAAGAGGTGGAGGGTTTTGAATATCTTGGATCATTACTAACTAATAATGGAGATACAATAAGTGAAATTAAAATGAGGACAGCTTTCTCTCTTCAGAAAGTAAAACAACTAAAGAATCTGTGGATAGGAACAGGCAGAACTACAAAAATAAGATTTTTAAGAACATGCATCTTTCCCATCACAACATATACCTGTGAGACCTGGACACTTAACAAAACAGCTGAGAAACACATAAATGCCTTTGAATGTAAATGCTACAGAATAGTTCTTCAGATATCATGGACATAAAAAAGAACAAATATATCCATACTACAAGAACTTAATATTGAAGAATGCTGGCTAGTAAAGAAGATTAAAGAGAGAAAACTTAAATATTTTGGACACATTAAATGTCATAATAATCTAGAGAAGACCGTCTTGGAAGGGTACATAAAAGGAAGAAGAAAGAGAGGAAGACCAAGGCGAAGATGGCTACAAGACATCGTTGATAATCAGCAGATGGAAGCATCAGCAGCAGGCCATCTTGCTCACAACCGAGTGGCCTACATGAGAGCTGTTAGGGACATGCAAATGAGTGACACACACATACAAGTATATATAGAAAATGCACAGTCTGAATAACATTTGTAATTAGGGCGGCAAAGTTCCGCAAGGGACATGGAAATCACTGACAGGTTGTGTGGTCTTTGAGAAAGTACTGCACTTGACTGCGGAGAAGAAGCTGGATATAAGCAGTGAGCCTGATTCACATCAGCAGGCTGTCCTGTTTCTGTTGAGAACTTCTTCCTTAATGGCTTCAGATGTCCCACACAGATTTGAGAACTGGTAACTTCTTCCTTACTGGCTTCAGATGTCCCACACAGATTTGAGAACTGGTAACTTCTTCCTTACTGGCTTCAGATGTCCCACGCAGATTTGAGAACTGGTAACTTCTTCCTTACTGGCTTCAGATGTCCCACACAGATTTGAGAACTGGTAACTTCTTCCTTACTGGCTTCAGATGTCCCACGCAGATTTGAGAACTGGTAACTTCTTCCTTACTGGCTTCAGATGTCCCACGCAGATAATTCTTGAGAGCAGAGTACAGACATGAGGTTATAGTGCTTTAGGAGTTCTGTTTGCAGATCTGTGTAATCAGACCTGGCCAAGTGGTTTAGATCTGAGACAGGAAAATTAGGTCTGCCAAGAAATCTGTGCACTTTATCCATATTTAGCATGACCTGGCCAAGTGGTTTAGATCTGAGACGGGAGAATTAGGTCTGCCAAGAAATCTGTGCACTTTATCTGGTGGTTAGAGTGCTGAACAAGACATCACTTTCTTACAAGAAAACTTGTTTGTTCTTGGTTGTTTTTGCTGACAAAGCAATTTTGAGAATTAAAAAAAAATTGCTGGCAGCAGTTGTGTTATTTAGTTACGGTGTAAAGTATTTATGTTTTGAAGACCTTGACCTTGTGGATCAAGAATGGATGATAAATATGGTGAATTCTTTCTACTGAGTTTTTTTTTTTTGTTGAAGAGAGGAGCATTAAAGAAAATATGCAGCTTATGTTTACTGAGTGAGCTTTTTATTACAAAGATTTAACACTGACTTTCTGTTTTAAGAAAAGCTATTACCATTCTGCGTCTTCCATTTCATAGAGTTCAGTGCCAGGATCTGCCGGGTTTAAACTCGCAGACTACTTTATAAAAGGAACCACTGTCACTGTGTGACATCTTTCAGTGTTTTTCACGTGAATATTTCCATCAATAATCCTTAGTTGCACATTTTAATTGTATCTTTCTATCTCTGTTTTCATAAACAGTCATTTTTTTTTTGTGTGTGTCCCAATTTACATCTTTTTTTTTCCCTGCTTTTTTAATTTGACAGCAGCATCTGGTCCTTTTTTTTTTTTTTGGTGGCTTGTTGCTTAAGAAAATACTTGAAGTGATAAGACTGGGTCCATCAGCTGGTGCACACTTCAGTGGGTGTTGGGGGTGGAAGGGGGGGGGAGTGCATATGGGGATGTCTGCAGTGTGAGGATGCCAGCCTCTGATTACAGATTATATTTAGTATAGTAGTAACCAAAACTGAATAGTAAAATGTCAAATATATAAACATCTCTGAGACTGTCTGACCTTTGACACCAAATTACAAATTCTGATGCAAATTATCAAAAATAACTACAAGTTGAAATATTAAACAACTAATTTGCAATTAATATTTAATATCTATGCAGATTTTTATGAAATGTAAGTCCCTTTGTGTAAGAAATAAAATACTGTAATTTAAATTTAGTAAAAAATTTCTAATAATATCATTTTCATATTCATATATCACTTTCATATTGATATGTACAGTAATGTAGTCTTGTCTTTGTGAATGTAATGTTTTTGAACCTGGTATTTGAAAGATCAGTAAATCAGGTATTTGGTATTTGTATTCAGCTAAAGATGTAACCATTGGTTTTCTTTACAAGTATAATTTCAGCCAAATGTCTCTTCAGGGACAACAGAAACAAAAAATATTTTCCTGTCCTATCATCTGACTTTTGTGAAGATCAAGTATGAGATGATTTTAAAAAATGACTCTGATAAATGTAAACTGTTAACTTGTCAAATTTTAACTTAACTTTTGTTTTGTTTTAGTTTGACTGAGACAGTCAGTACATCATCATCATTCTCAGCTCCCATACCATGTTTATTGTGTGTGTGTGGGGGGGGGGAACAGTTATTTTAAAAATTATCTTAAACATAAACTACCGGAATGGGCTGAAAAGTTTTGGTTTCATTTCAGTAAAATACAAAAATATGGGTTTTTATAAATAACAAGAAGAGAACCTATAGCTTTACTCTGAACTTATAAATAACAAGAAGAGAACCTATAGCTTTACTTTGAATTTATAAATAACAAGAAGAGAACCTATACTTTGAATTTATAAATAACAAGAAGAGAACCTATAGCTTTACTATGAACTTATAAATAATAATAAGAAAACCTACAGCTTTACTTTGAACTTATAAATAACAAGAAAAAACCTACAGCTTTACTCTGAACTTATAAATAATAAGAAGAAAACCTATAGCTTTACTCTGAACTTATAAATAACAAGAAGAAAACCTACAGCTTTACTCTGAACTTATAAATAACAAGAAAAAACCTACAGCTTTACTTTGAACTTATAAATAACAAGAAGAAAACCTATAGCTTTAATCTGAACTTATAAATAACAAGAAGAGAACCTATAGCTTTACTTTGAACTTAAAAATAACAAATAGTTATAAATCCTGCAGGCAGTTTTATTTTTCTAACATCAGCCCTTTCCTTCCTAAGTCTATGAGATAACAATGACAGAAGATAAAACATTTGAAAGCTGTCAGTGTTTTCTGCGACAATGTTCTCCCATGATCAGGTGACAGCAAGTGCTCTTAAAACATTGCATGGCATGGGAACAAGTCAAGCAGAGAAAATAACGCTTACTGTAATGTGCTTGGTCGCTGCGGTGTGCACCATTTCTGCCATGTGTATGAACGATAATGGCAGGACGATAGATTACGGTCTGCAGGCTGTCCATTTTGATGCCTGTAGTACCAAGGCATCAAATGTGTGTGTGTGTTTCACAGGCCCTCGGGAGTATGTGTCAGGCCAGAGTCATGCTTCTTCTCCTGTCTCCCCGGAGCTGCGAGCTGGTGCTCTTTGCAGCCGGTGCTGTGAAGATATTCAGGCACAGTATCGTGTCAGATTGGAAGCAGGTTGAAGCGGCTATTCTCTTCAGTCCCTGAGTGCAGCTAAAAAGCAGGGGGTGTGATATACTTCTTTAGCAGATTCCACCACCATGGGGACTATGGTGATCCCTGCCCTGTTAGGCAAGCTAGGCTTGTTACTGGGGTTACCAATGAAGAGGTGGGATAGGGTCTTGGTCAGCTATGGTTTGCCAACTCTGACGCTAGGATTTCAGCTATGGGTCTACCACGTCTTCGCCTCCCCCCCTCTCTCCCTCAAACAATAATGCTAATACATCCAAGATTGTTATCTAAACCAGTGATTCTCAAACTGTGGTTCACAGACCACAAGTGGTCCTCTCTGAGTATTATCAGATGGTCCGAGACTGTGATATTACTTAAAAGATGGTGATCTGTAAAATTACATGTAATCAGAGAAGTGGTTCCTTGCATGTAAAAATATTTGGAAACTACTGCTCTAAATGATCAAGTGAATACTGCAAACATTCGCCATTCTAAATGATCAAGTGATTCTTGCAAACATTCAGTTTAGTACAAATATTACTAAACTCTTATCGGACAAAAGTAAAATTTAAGATGGCAAAACTACTTCTGACTTCTGATCGGTGCAGTCAACGTGTAATTATTATAATATTCACATACACATAACATGGTCATATCACTACCCAAGTTAACATACACTGATAGCTTTATGGCAGACATTTTGTAAAAAAAATTTATTGCAAGACAAATCTAACAGCGGGGTAGCGTTTCTCATACTATGTTACAATGCCTATCACCATGAGAGGCTCAATGTATTCACTGGCATGCCAGCAAAGTTATAAAGTTTCTCACCTCTAGCTTATGGGCAGTCCACATGTTAGAAGAGAGGTCACAAACAAACCAGGGGAAGGTATTTATACCCCAGTGCTGGACTTCACTAATTATGTTCCACGCACTAAGCAAGATAATAACAATAGGATATGTTAGATAATTATTTATTTAAAACAAGGGAACTAGGCCTACTTTATCCATTTTCAGCGCATATAGTTCTAATGTTTCATCATTCACTTTTTTCATACAGAAACATACAGAATGATGAAATAGGAAAAAAAAACAAAAAACTAATAACCATAAAAGGGGGGGGGGTGCTAAGACATGCCTGGAAATAACAACTCCATGTTCCATTAATAAATTAAGTTGTTACTTTCTTTGTCCAATTATTTGCTATCATAGCTTTACTGTAGTGGTTTTTTGTGTGTGTTTTATGATGGTCTACATGAATAGAAGAATGACAGTCTGCACATACAAAAGAATGATAGTCTACACGTACAAAAGAATGATAGTCGATATAAGAATGATAGCCTGCACATACAAAAGAATGATAGTCAGCACATACAAAAGAATGATAGTCTACATGTATATAAGAATGATAGTCTGCGCATATATAAGAATGATAGTCTGCGCATATATAAGAATGATAGTCTGCGCATATATAAGAATGATAGTCTGCGCATATATAAGAATGATAGTCTGCGCATATAAGAATGATAGTCTGCGCATATATAAGAATGATAGTCTGCGCATATATAAGAATGATAGTCTGCGCATATATAAGAATGATAGTCTGCGCATATATAAGAATGATAGTCTGCGCATATATAAGAATGATAGTCTGCGCATATATAAGAATGATAGTCTGCGCATATATAAGAATGATAGTCTGCGCATATATAAGAATGATAGTCTGCGCATATATAAGAATGATAGTCTGCGCATATATAAGAATGATAGTCTGCGCATATATAAGAATGATAGTCTGCGCATATATAAGAATGATAGTCTGCGCATATAAGAATGATAGTCTGCGCATATATAAGAATGATAGTCTGCGCATATATAAGAATGATAGTCTGCGCATATAAGAATGATAGTCTGCGCATATATAAGAATGATAGTCTGCGCATATATAAGAATGATAGTCTGCGCATATATAAGAATGATAGTCTGCGCATATATAAGAATGATAGTCTGCGCATATATAAGAATGATAGTCTGCGCATATATAAGAATGATAGTCTGCATGTACAACAGAATGATAGTCTACATATATATACACTTGTAAGCATAACAGTCTACTCATACAGAAGAATGATAGTCTACGCGTATATAAGAATGATAGTCTACACATAGAATGACAGTCTATAGAAGAATGATAGTCTGCACGTATATAAACATGATAATACATATAGGCAAGTTTACCATGCCTATTTGTTATAAGTAAAGTAAAAGTAATCCTGTCATGCCTTAGAGGCACATAGGGATATGATGTTAGTGTCCATCAGATCATATTTAAAAACTGTCTGGACCAGTAAAAGTACTTTGAAAATATAAACTAATTTTTTTAAATATATATAATGATCACGCAGTTACATAAAAACAGGACCACCCAAAAAGTAAGGATGAAAATCTACATGTGTAGAAGTATTTGTATGATAGTCTACGCATTTAAGAGAAGCACTTGATAATGACAACTATTCTGTTCTGGACATATGAGTTTAGGATAAGCATTTGATAATGACAATTACACTGTATTTTGTTCTGGATGTAAGAGTTTAAGTTAAAAAAATATTATTTCACTTTATGATTCATTTACATGTAACAGAATCCTCTGTAATACATCAGTATGTCATCTCCAATCATTCAAGACACAGTAATAACAAAACCTTGTAATACAACAGTGTGTTGTCCCCAGTCAGTAACTCAACACACAGAAATGACAAAATCTTGTAATACAACAGTGTGCTGTCCTCAGTCAGTAACTCAGCACACAGAAATGACAAAACCTTGTAATACAACAGTGTGTTGTCCCCAGTCAGTAACTCAACACACAGAAATGACAAAACCTTATAATACAACAGTGTGTTGTCCCCAGTCAGTAACTCAACACACAGAAATGACAAAACCTTATAATACAACAGTGTGTTGTCCCCAGTCAGTAACTCAACATACAGAAATGACAAAACCTTATAATACAACAGTGTGTTGTCTCCAGTCAGTAACTCAACACGCAGAAACAACAAAACCTTATAACACAACAGTGTGTTGTCTCCAGTCAGTAACTCAACACGCAGAAACAACAAAACCTTATAACACAACAGTGTGTTGTCTCCAGTTGGTCACGCAAAACTAAGTAGTAACAAAATCTTTGGTAAAACAATATTGAGAACTTTTTAAAAAATAAAATCCCACTTATATTGTAAAGAATCTTTTGGGCCCATAAAGGATACCAACAGTGGAGAATGGAGAGCTAGAAAGAACACTGAACTGAATACTTTATTTAAATCTAATGAATTATAAATGTTTTGAAACGGAACAGACTACGCTGGTTGGGCCATGTAGAAAGAATGGAAGAGAACAGTCAGTCATTTGCATGTTCCTTGCGGAACTTTGCCTCTCAAACAGCTCTCCTTTAAGCTTCTCGTTTGTAAGCAAGATGTCCTGCTGCTGATGCATCCATTTGCAGATTATCAATGATGTCTTGCAGCCATCTTCGCCTTGGTCTTCCTCTCTTTCTTTTTTCCTTTTATGTACCCTTCCAAGACGGTGTTCTCAAGATGTTTAATGTGTCCAGAATATTTAAGTTTTCTCTGTTTAATCCTCTTTACTAGCCAGCCTTCTTCAATATTAAGTTCTTGTAGTATGGATATATTTGTTCTTTTCTGTGTCCACGATATTTGAAGAACTCTTCTGTAGCATTTACATTCAAAGGCATTTATGTGTTTCTCAGCTGTTTTGTTTAGTGTCCAGGTCTCACAGGCATATGTTGCGATGGGTAAGATGCAAGTCCTTAAAAATCTCATTTTTTTATTTTTGTCTGTTCCTCTCCACATATTCTTTAGTTGTTTTACTTTCTGAAGAGCGATAGATGTCCTCCTTTTAATTTCCCTCATTGTATCTCCATTATTAGTTAGTAGTGATCCAAGATATTCAAAACTCTCCACTTCTTTCAATTTTTCCTCATTG
The DNA here is from genome assembly GCA_009760885.1 of Achatina immaculata. Taxonomy (NCBI): domain Eukaryota; kingdom Metazoa; phylum Mollusca; class Gastropoda; order Stylommatophora; family Achatinidae; genus Lissachatina; species Lissachatina immaculata. The sequence goes on from CM019716.1 coordinate 45,536,307, forward strand.
ATACATATTTCAGCTTCCTTATTTGTTTTGTCAATTGTTATCAGTTTAGTTTTCTTCACATTAAGATATTCTTACGGACTGACATAATTAGTTATTTCCTTTTTATGTTTTGACAGTAATACTGTGTCATCAGCATATCTAATCTCTGGTATTTCATAGCCTCCAATTTTTATAGCATCGTAATATTCTTTGTCTACATCTTCTCTAACATTCCTCATTATATTTTCAGTATACAAGTTAAATAAGTAAGGCGACAATATGCACCCCTGACGGACACCTTGTTTTATGTCAAACTGAGTTGTTGTTTCACCATTTATTCTTACTGCTGCCTGTTGGTCTACATACAGCAGTGATATTAATTGTATCAAATTAAGAGAAAAGACAAATGAAAATTATGCATGTACAAGAGGTGAAGGAAACAAGACCAAGACAGAGATGGAAAGACAACATGCAAGAGGTTATAAAGGAAATTGGTGTCACCAACTGGAAAGAGATTAGGAACAGAAAGGAATGGAGGTGAACTTTATCTGCAGCAGTGAGCCTTAATGGCCTAGAAGTTCACAGAAACAGTAAAAGGTAAGGTAAAGATAACCCTGTCATGCCTTAGAGGCACATAGGGGATATGGCATTAGTGCCCATATTTTCCTTGACTTGTCAGCACGCTGGAGGGTGATGTGGTCAGCATCACGCATGGCCGCCTTTCTTCCCTCAACTCCAGAAGAGGTCAAGCACCCATTTTTGCAGCTGGGTGACTGGAGCGCCTCCGGCCGGATTCGAACCCCCAACCTTCGCCATGACAGACTAGTGCACTAACCACTAGGCTACTCAGATGCCCCTAGACAGAATGACAGTACAGAATAAAATTAACGAAGCCTACAAAGTTTGGTATATACATATGCCTACCAATTATTGGTTCTATAATTAAATGCATAATCCATCATAACGGGAACATTTGCTAAAGGCGCGCATATTCCGCTAATGAAAACATCATCTAGCCACAAAGGTTTAGTTCTAAGAATTGTCTGGTACAGCAGTTTGGCCGTGCTTACAGGAAAGCCAATAGCTCCTCCAAGTAAATGAGGAGGAAACGTCGAGTGAGGATACTCCTTGAACGAAACATAATTTTTTGCATCCGGGTTTCTCTGGACGATGTTCTTCGTGTTCCACACGCCAAGAATGAAGTTTCCAAAGCGTTTTCGGTAACGTACCAGAGTCTCCAGCGCGCTGGCGGGTTTTACTCCCACATTGTCGAAAGATTTTATCACAAACTTCGCATGCGGACAGTATATACTGACCCACTTTAAAACAGAAGTAGTTTTGAGGGTTAAGTTTTTATAATCATCGAGGAAATCTTCTTGTACAATGTCGCCAAATCTTCTCATTTCCATGTTTACTTTTGCCTGGAACTTTCTTGACTTGTTATGGTGGTTAGATCTCCCTATAAAAAACAATAACGTGGCGTTGTTATTTCTAACGAAAGAATACGATCCCTTTAAACCTTGCCTCGATTTGAGTCGATTTTCAAAATTCTCAGGTGTTGAAGCCACTGCAAAAACTAGGTCGATTTTCCTTTTTCGACATGTGTCTTGTGGGTTGTGGATGTATGGGTAGTTATTTTTGTTGATGATAGGTCTAGAAAGGAGCTTAAAGACGTTTTGTTGTCGCTCAAATTCTTGTTTGAGAGTCCAGTTCAGCGATTTTAGAATGACCTCCTCGTGGATGGGAGAGGAGATGTGGCTAAGCGCTGACAGAAGAAAAGATGGTTCACTTGCGCCTTTGAGATTTATTCTCTCCTTTAGACACGATGCCAGATACCTCACAAAACTCGCCTTGGACCCGCTTATGTTTCCCGCCAAAAGTGCTTCCAGACCAGACACGCCCACCGACTTGACGTAGTGATTGGTTCCGAGCTCGAAGTCGAGGCTTCCTTGAAGGACGTGGGAGTGCAGGATGATGCCGATGTTGGCAAAGATAGAGACGAAGAACATGCAGACAATGACGACCTGCAATCTTGTCGACGAGATGGCTTTTGGCGTCTCCCTGCGCAAACACAGTAGACAGAAGTACTCCATTTAAGTCTATACTTAATGAATTGAAAGAAATTAGAATTAGAAAGAAAAAAAAATTAGAAAGAGAGAAAATTAATATAAGCATTTATGAACCAATGTCAGAGAGAGAGAGAGAGAGAAAGAGAGAGAGAGAATTATGCATTTTATGAATCAATTCTTTGGCTAAAATGACACTGTTGGTAGATGTTGCCCACCCATGCGAATCAATGCATAGAGCAATGTTAAGGCAAAGTTTAAATAAAATGAAAAGTAGCACATCTTTAACCCCCACCTAAAATGTTTACAAATTATAGAGTAATTTCCTTCTAGATTTTTCCTACCAAAATTTCTTATCAAAATTTATTCTGGCACAGTACGGAATTTAATTCAGTAGTGAAATAGTTTAATGTTCGTATTCTCAGAGAGACAGAGGGAGAGAGAGAGATAGAGAGAGAAGGAGAGAGACAGAGAGAGGGAGAGAGAGATAGAGAGAGGGAGAGAGAAGGGGAGAGAGATAGAGAGAGAAGTGGAGAGAGATAGAGGGAGAGAGATATAGAGGGAGAGAGAGAAGGGGAGAGAGATAGAGGGAGATAGAGATAGAGAGAGGGAGATAGAAGGAAACAGAGAGACACAGAGATAGAGACGAGAGAGGGAGATAGAGAGAGAGAGAATGAATGAATGAATGAATGAATAATCTTCATTTTTAAAGGGTAAAGAATTGGGCACGCAGGCCCGTCTTACATTCTCCCCTTCATCACTCCATCTTTCATTCTTCCCACACACTTGATTTAGTACAAATATACAAATTAAATTAGGAAAAACATATCAAAAGAGTGTAAGATTTAACTATTACATTCAAAGTAAGCGAGAGAGAGATATGATATTGAGGGAGACAGAGAGAGAAATAGAGATAGAGAGATTGATTGATTGATTGATTGATCTTTATTTCAAAATGGTTAAGAATTGGGCACGCAGGCCCGTCTGACATTCTACCCTTTATCATACATCTTTCACTCTATTCCAGACATTCTACAAATATGCTGTTCATGTAACCAACATAATTAACATTGAAACTGAGACATAAAATATAACATTTACGTTTCGCTGTTATCCATTCACTCAGTACAGAAGTAACAACATACACATATAAATGACTATCTACAAAACAAAAAATTTGGGACTATTCAGTTTAAACAATTAACTGTATTCGGTGTCTGTAAGAGCAGTCTAAAATAACTAGGAGAGGGAGAAAGGGAGAGAATCAAAGTGCAGGAACACGAACTGGTTCAGAGTAGCAACCGAAATGTATAAACTAGGAAAGAGTACGAACAACTTTATTACTTAACGTAATAACAGTTGTGACGTTTCGGTGTGAACCTTAATTATACAAAAACTCACAGGACAAAGAAATAGAGAGAGGACATAACTCTTCCCAGGCGTAGGTCACTATACTGACGCTTCCGGTTTTCCCGATGCGTGCGGGAATGGGCAGTATACTGACGATTTGTTTCATTTAAAACAACCGGTGTAACATTTAGATTGTACATATTTCGTCCGTGATTCCGGTGACACTTTCAAAATGGCGAATGCGTGCCTAGTTACGAGCGATGCCGAGCGAGAACAACGACGCGAAGTATGGAAATTTTTCAATTTTTTACGATGTAGATAGGGGTATGGACATAGCCTATGGCCACCCCGCTGCTCTTGAATGTTTTCTAAGTAGATTTAGACATATTTAGACGACTGGAGAAGTAGTTAGGAGTAGTTAGGAGGTTATTTCATACATTCAGTAAGCGAAAATGCCATACGGAGTCACAATACGAGATCGACCGAGATGATCTACACATCTTAGATGGTAAGTAGGGGTAAGAAGCGCGAATCTAGATCTAGCCGATGGTGAGCTGGCCACAATCAGTGTCTAAAAACATCACATTACTTCTTTTTTCCTAAAAAAACTCTGCATTTATGAAATTTTCATTCATTTAGCTACACTTTGATACATATTACGTATACGGAAGTACATGGAAACACTGTTTTTCATTCCATTTTACACCTAGACCCCTTACTGACAAGGACCCGCGTTTTTACTCCCGCACTCCAGAAAACGTCCGTGTTTCTTCCTCCAGCACGGGAAGAGATAAAGTATAAATTCACATGAATGCTATGTTAAAAAAAAAAATAAATGAATGGGGCACTTAGATGTAACTTAGGCGACAAACTCTTTCACCACCTCCTACCATATCTTTCTCCTTGATGTCTGCTCCCTCTACACCTCTATCTCCCATGAGGATGGACTCTTAGCACTCCACTTTTTCTTGACAAAGACCCTCACCCCACCACTAACACTGATACCGTAATCAAACTCACACAGCTAGTACTCAACCTAAATTCCTTTGAGTTCAACGGCGAATACTTTGAGCAAATCAGTTGTGTCGTCTTGGAAACGAAAATGGGTCCGAGTTGTGCATGTTTATTTATAGACTTTCTAGAAGTCAAATTATGTGAAACCTACACCGGCAGACTTCCAGAATTCTATAAAAAGGTACATCCATGATGGCTTGTAGTCACCAGTATGCCACAGGAAGAGCTAAAAAAGTTTTATTGAATTCGCTAACTCATTTAATAAGAACATCAAATCCACTTTGGAAATTTCTGACAAGTCTGTCAACTTTTTGGAAATGAAAATATCTATTGGAACAGACAGGCTTGTCACCGCTGTATTTTACAAGCCCACCGACAGCCATACTTATTTACTTTACACCTCCTCTCATCCTGAAGGTTGTAAGAACTTCACCCCAAAATCCCAATTCCTCCGTCTTCGTCGCATATGTCAGGATAACTTGAACTTTATAGATCAGTCCTGTAGAATTTTTCCATCATTGCCACTACCCAGAAAATGTCCTTCGTGAAGCCTTCAACCGTATCCAACTAATGAGCCGCAAAGAAGCATGCAGAAAAAAACCTGCTACCCCATCTGACAGTTAAATTAGTATTGCTTTTTCACCCACGTGGTCAGATGGTTAAGAAAATTCTTTATCGTCATCTGCCACTAATCCATCTCGACCCCGACTCTCGCGACATTTTCTCTGATCTACCCCTATTAGCATACAAACATGAACCAAATCTTAAGGATATCCTCGTCCATAGCCACCTGAAGCGGAACCTTGTATATGTTGGCACTAGAAAATGTAACCGCTCTCGATGTGTTACCTGCCCTGTAGTCTGGGAAACGAAAACGATGACCTTTCCCAAAACTATCCTCACTCTCCATGAGAGATTCACATGCGAGTCCCGCAATGTGATATACTCGTATGTCACTGTATGCAAAATATGCATGATAACTTATATTGATGAAACTGGCCTCAGATTAGGGGGATCGCATGCAAAAACATCTGTACTATATCAGCCAGCATGCTTCAAAATCAGCCCCGAATCATTTCAATGGCCCCAGCCATAGAGGCACATCTGACTTTCTGGTAACAGCCATCAAACAATATCATGCTGATGACAGAATCCGCCTATCGCTTGAGAACCGCTACATTCAGGAATATGGGACGCTGGAACTACATGGTTTGAACTCATTATTCAACTACACATAACATTCTCCTCTTCCACAATCATAATCCTTCCCCAATAAGTTCCACTCCCTTCTCCCTCTTTACACATAGTTCAGAACCTCCTCACAGCATCACATTACACTCCCTCTACTCCAGCTATAATCATCTATTTCACATTCTTCGGGCTAAGTTACCATTGTATCACTCTCTCTCTCTCCCATCCGCGGTTTCCCCACCCATCGCCCTCAGTTACGACCCATCTGTCACACATCACAAGTCTCTATTTAAATACTCTACACTCCACCATGCGCATTTCTGAGCGCAGCGGCGGACAAGCCACATCTTCTTACAAGTTACAGCTAAGTGCTCTATTCATTTTTTTTTTAATTAAAAAAAAAATTACATACCATTCATGTGCATTTATACTTTATCTATTTCTTTGTCCTGTGTGTTTTTGTATGATTAAGGCTCATCCTGAAACATCACAACTGTACATCCGTTAAGCAATAAAGCTATTCCTACTTTTTACCCAGTTTATACATTTTGTTATCACAGCTTTACTGCAGTGCTTCGTGTATAGTTGTATACTCATTCACTAATTATTGAGAGTAACAACTAGAGACAGACAGGGTTGCCTACTATCGCCACTGTTATTTACAATCTACTTGGACAAAATAACGAAAGAAGTAAAACCAAACTTATCAGAACTGAATGAGTTAATGTTTGTAGACGACCCGAAAAACTGACAAGATCATAAGAAAAATCTCCATCACAGCTGTAAACATTATGATATGAAAATCAACAATGCCAAAACAGATACCCTGAAAGGTAGCAGGTGTCCAAGTCCCTTGAACATCTGTAACGAAGACAACAGACAACAACATCTAACACGTTAAAGAGTTCAAGTATCTTAGTAGTATGTTTATTGAAGATGGGAAGCTTGATAGAGAAACTGATGTTAGAGCAAATGCCATTCCCCTCTGCTGTCTCATCCTAACATGCCACTAGAAAGCAAGAGACAACTAATTAATAACATATTTATGCCATCGTTGTGCTGCCAGTGTCAAACATGGGCACTCAACAAGAAACGGAAAAATAAAGTATCTACATGTGAAATGATTGCCTAAGAAAAGCAGCAAACGTCACTAGGATGGATAAGATATAAGAGAACTGATAGGAACTACACAGTGCCTACAGTATATAGCGAAACAAAGGCTTGGGTGTGAGGGTCTTCAGCCAAAGAACTACAGGACATTGATCACGAGGAAGACCCTGGAAAAGACGGATAGATGGTGTTGTAGAGCTACTCGCGAATTACGGCATGAACAACACTGAAGTTACTCATAGGGCCCAAAGACTCCAGCTGCAAGTTCCTCTTGATACCTCACGGTACAAGAGGAAGAATAAAGTAAAGTGAGAGAGAGAGAGAGAGAGAGAGAGAGAATGAATGAATGATCTTTATTTTGAAAGGGTAAAGAATTGAGCACGCAGGCCCGTCTTACATTCTGCTCTTCATCATTTAATCTTTCATTAACGAGAAAGAGAGGAGAGAGAGAGAGAGAGGAGAGAGAGAGCAAGAGACAGAAACAAAGAAAGTTAATATATGCATTTTATGAATTAATAATGCCAGAAAGAAAGAAAAAATACTCACATTTCCCATGAGCTGCTTTATGAGACTACCAACATATTCTCCAACATTCTCGCACGTGAACAGAAGAGCTGGCGGTGCTGCAGAGACTAGTATGGGCTTTCTTTACCACGTGAAGGGAAACAACCCTTGCTATGGGGAGAAATCAAGGACTTTGTTAGCGTGAAACAGCGTGCACGATTAGATGATGTGAATAGCTCTTCCAGTTCTATATGATGGTACAGTACCTTTATATTGTGGTTTCGTTGGGTCCTAAAGTTCAACAGAAAAATTAAACTAGAAGTTGGCTGTCCTCTATAATATTGCCTCCAAAGTTCACATGACCAAGCTTTTTTTCCACTGAACTGCACAGAAATGTTCATCTTTATTCTGAATAGCTTCACGTTCAACAAGACCAATCCTCAAGGCCCCTTGAGCATGTATACCAGGACCAGCTACACGGGAATACCAGAACAAATTAGTCTCCATCACTTCAGACCTCGCGCCAAGACTGGCTGTGAGGCTTACACATTAAACCTAAACCACATCTTTTCATGCTGTGACGGGCATAAGATAAGAGAGAGACAATGTACTTTCATAGGACATGCAATGAGAAGAGGGGGCATTGAAAATATTATAACAACAGGAAAAATAGAAGGAAAAAGATCAAGAGGAAGACCAAGAGAAATGATACTGGACAGTCTGACGGGATGGTGTGAGAGGAGATCACCAACTGAACTGATGGCCTGCATGAAGGATCGTGTACTCTGGAGAAGCATAATAGCCAACGCCAGTCGGCACGGCACATGATGATAATGATGATGATGACGGGCATAGTTCAGCAACTTGTATCATAGCTAATCGTTTCATCGAAAACCCTTTGAGGGGGTCAAAGACTCACAGACAACCTGCTCGCAGCTTGGGCGAGCGCTCAGTCTACGCTTTCTTAAGTGCACCGATTAGTTTTTAAATTCTCTACAGAAAATGTACCCAATTATTGCTGGCACTCTTTTGCTGGACCGTGTTCCCCCCCCCCCCCCCCCCCCATTTCCTTGGTACGCTAGTCTCGAAGATCTTCACTGTGTGCGCCCACAATGCTAGTATAATGCTAGTATTGGCCAGCATTATAGTACTACATAACACAAATCTTAAAGTGTATACACAGATTTTCAATGTGACGAATATACTGATCCTTTCATTTGAAGCAGCACAAAAAGGACCTAAAGAATTTTAAACATTACGAAAGAATTAGAAATATTCCACTTCACAAAACAGAAGGTAGCTTGGTCAAAGTACGCTGTGGTGGTGCAGTGGTTAGTACACTCGCCTGTCGAATACAAGGCCAAGTCCGCGGTTCGATTTCGCATTGAGGCGGGCTTTTTTTTTTCAGACCAACCGGCACTGAGGTCAACCCAGCCTCAGGAAATAGACAGGTCAACCCTATCTCAAATGTTGTAGTGAAAGGCACTAACACTGTACGTCCCTACGGCTTGCAAATGCAACCGGACAAAGTAACTTGGTCAAAGCATTTTTTCCCCCATTTTAAAAAATGCAACTGTTTTCAAATGGCTGTTTCATAATCCTACTATTTCCCGCCCTTTCCAACCTCTAGACTTTTGTCGTGACTTGTCACAAATTTTGTACACCTCTCTCCATCTATCCAATGACTCATTCGTGCAGCCTGTTCTGTCTGTTATTTCTTCGAGAGATATCTTTGGCTCTGATCACGGTTCATGTTTTTTTCTTGTGCGGATTCCGTCTTGGAAAGTCGGTCTCCCTTGTCGTTTCCTGAACTATTTGTGTGTCTAGTGCACCAAAAGCTTGATTTCGTGCCAGTTTTATCTTTGTTAGGGCAAGTCTTTGGCAACCAGGTGTCTCAGAGGTCTGACATCGCGGGAACAAGAAAACTGTTCTAACTGTACAGGCTAGAACTTTCACTGAGTAAGACAGAGTTAATATAGATCATTCTACTCGTATAAAACTGGAACGAAAGAGAAACTGTTGATAAAATCAACAAACTGCACACGGCAACAAACAGAACTGGGTGGACGAGCCACGTGCTCAGAATTAGAGCAAGTCTGTCTGCGCACGTCTCGACGAGTGACAATGTGCAGACCTGGTACACAGGAAAAGGTTTTACACACGGGGAGCAGAAAAGAACACAGAGGCAAATGACAGCTGAGTGCATTTTAATTAATACTTGGTCTGCCCGCCTAGTACATATGTGTTGTGAAAATCATCATGTGCCGTTTGAGTATGTCCTCATCGTATTATTGGAGAGTCTAGCTGATTCTGGGATTGTCGCCAGATATTGGATGGGCACATACAAGGTCCATCAGGCCTCACTCGTATGGATAATATGTCGCACCCGTATCCGGAGATCAGCAGCAACTGCAATTATTCCAGTGCAATTAGCACACTAGAATTGTGAAGCAATTATTCCAGTGCAATTAGCACGCTAGAACTGTGAAGTAATTATTCCAGTGCACTGGCACACCAGGAGATCAGGATTATATATGCGGCGATGGGCGTGGCAGCAGTGCTGAATTTGCAGAAGTGCAGCAGCACATCGTGATTTGCGGAAGGATACGTACTTGTATAAGAGCAGCAGTAGGCGAGGCCAATAAGTGCGAGGCCACCGCTAGATGAACGTGTGGGAAAGTGCTTATGGGGCCAAGGGAGACCGGGCCAGCATCTGGCACCTATATATCTTAGTTATCCATAGAGAGTAGTGTATTACAGTCATCCATAGAGAGTAATGTACTACAGTCATCCATAGAGTGTAGTGTATTACATTGATCATCCAGGTCATGTTTAATTATGTTGCAATGGTGATACACGTCATGTTTTAATGTTACTATATATATATATATATATATATCATGTTGCAATACATTCCTGTTGTCTTGTGTCTACATGTCCACGTGGCGTCCTTGTTATGTGCAGAAGTGTTAATAAATACAGAAATACTTATCAGCTGACTTTTGTAATTTGTAGTGTATGTTATGTAATGTGTTAGATGCATATAGGTTACAAAACTGGCACGTAATGCTGTCCTGGGAGGGAAACCCTGGGTTTTATAGTTAAATATTTGATGCCTGCCCACCCAGTACGGCGGTACATTAGGCCATGGGTTTGCAGTTGGGTTGGGGGTCTTGTCCCCCCCCCCCCCATTGTCCCATGTGTGAACTGAGCAACCCGTTCAGATTACAAGTGTCAGCTGACTTATTCTAACCTCACCATCTTTTCCTAAAAATATGGGACTGTCCTGAATAATACGGGACGTTTGATCACTTTTACCTACTCATAAGCAGGATCTAATGATCAAAGGACGTTCAAGAAGTTCTAATGCTGATGAGTAATGGCAGCTAAATCAGCAGGGAGAGAACAAAAAAATGATCTGCAATGCTTTGCTGTAAAGACATCGTGCCAAAAACAAATGCAATATTATATGTACTTACCTAGAATTCTTCATAGTTATTCCCACAAGTGTATAACAGCATACAGCCCTTAATTTATGTACACATCCACAGTATGTCGATCATGGAATTTTACAAACAGCACACTTGGTGATCTACGCAGTCTTCTACTAAACTCTGCAGATCAACGGTTCTTAAAGTTTCGTGTCGATCATGACCTTCGAGATTTTTTTTTTAAACACTGATGGGAGATATTGATAAAACTAGCAGAAACGTGTCAGGATTTTGATCAAACTAGTAGACATTTGTCAGGATTTTGATACATCTTATGGACATTCCTTTAAGATTTTGATAAAACTAGTAGACAGCTTTCGGGATTTTGATAAATCTGATGAACATCCTTCAAGAGTCTGATAAAACCAGTAGTTTTCAGGATTTTGATAAATCTGATGGAAACAGTAAAGATTTTGATAAAACTAACAGACAGCTTTCAGGATTTTGGTAAACCTGATGGACATCCTTCAAAAATGGACTTAAACTGTGACATTTATTCAAACAAAAATTTTAAAAAAAACTGTAACATTTGTTACATAATCATTCCTTGTATCTATAAAGAAAAGCAAACAGCTGAGCTGGCGACCTACATAAACACAAAACAAAGAATTTAATGAAACCATGACTGTCATGTTGTGGAAATAGAATGTAATAACTTCTTGGAATGTAATAATTTAGACAGTAGTATTTTCCCCAAGTACACAACTTTTTTTTTTAAATCTAAAAGCTAAAAATTACTTTGCTATTTGATATTCCTTATTGGATAAATGGATAGTTTAGGTAGAAGTTAATATAACAGTGTGTTTCTTCCTCTCTCTCTCTCTCTCTCTCTCTCTCTCTCTCTCTCTGCCTGGGATAAATGAGGCGAAACCAAGAACACGAAAAGGGTCTCCAGATTTCTGTTTAAGAACCGCTGCCAAATACGGATGTTAGGTCCGCATTAGAAAAAAAATCTGGGGTTGGATATTGAACTGAATAGCTGGTGTCCCTAGATTCAAGTTAGCAAGTCATAAACACTTACTCTTTGTAGGTGGTAGCTATGGTTGGTTACACTCGAATCAGCACGATTAACAGAGATAATCCTGTGAAAAGAAGTGGCTTTAAAGTTGTTTCTGGAAAGTGACACGATCAGTTAACACACATACATACACACTTGATGAAAACAACACACATACATACATAAACACATGATAAAAGCAACACATTTACAAACATACTTGATGGACATAACACACATACATACACATTTGATGGAAACAACACACGTACATACACACTTGATAAAAACAACACACATACATACACACTTGATAAAAACAACATACATACATACACACTTGATAAAAACAACACACATACATACACATTTGATAAAAACAACACACATACATACACATTTGATGAAAATAGTTAATGGTAGAAAACTGTTCCACTCCACCTCTTTATACTAACAGGCTGTACAAGCACCAGATGTTCCACTATACCTCTTTATACTAATGGGCTGTACAAGCACCAGATGTTCCACTATACCTCTTTATACTAATAGGCTGTACAAGCACCAGATGTTCCACTATACCTCTTTATACTAATGGGCTGTACAAGCACCAGATGTTCCACTACACCTCTTTATACTAATGGGCTGTACAAGCACCAGATGTTCCACTACACCTCTTTATACTAATAGGCTGTACAAGCACCAGATGTTCCACTACACCTCTTTATACTAATAGGCTGTACAAGCACCAGATGTTCCACTACACCTCTTTATACTAATGGGCTGTACAAGCACCAGATGTTCCACTACACTTCTTTATACTAATGGGCTGTACAAGCACCAGATGTTCCACTACACTTCTTTATACTAATAGGCTGTACAAGCACCAGATGTTCCACTACACTTCTTTATACTAATCGGCTGTACAAGCACCAGATGTTCCACTACACTTCTTTATACTAATGGGCTGTACAAGCACCAGATGTTCCACTACACTTCTTTATACTAATAGGCTGTACAAGCACCAGATGTTCCACTCCACCTCTTTATACTAATGGGCTGTACAAGCACCAGATGTTCCACTACACTTCTTTATACTAATAGGCTGTACAAGCACAAGATGTTCCACTATACTTCTTTATACTAACAGGCTGTACAAGCACCAGCTGTTCCACTATACCTCTTTATACTAATAGGCTGTACAAGCACCAGATGTTCCACTATACCTCTTTATACGAACAGGCTGTTGGGAACGTGTATAAGTACAGTAAAGTGTATCGAGAGAAGCGTCTCAAAAAAACCAACCCACTCCAAATCACAGAACTCTCTGGCTACCGGAAACTAAACTGTTGTCACAGTACTAAACCTGCCTACTGGAAGTTAAACCATTGCCACAGTACTAAACCTGCCTACTGGAAGCTAAACCGCTGTCACATTAATAAACCTGCCTACCGGAAATTAAACCATTGTCACAGTACTAAACCTGCCTACTGGAAGCTAAACCGCTGTCACATTAATAAACCTGCCTACCGGAAACTAAACTGTTGTCACAGTACTAAACCTGCCTACTGGAAGCTAAACCGCTGTCACATTAATAAACCTGCCTACCGGAAACTAAACTGTTGTCACAGTACTAAACCTGCCTACTGGAAGTTAAACCACTGTCACAGTACTAAACTTGCCTACTGGAAACTAAACCACTGTCACAGTACTAAACCTGCCTACTGGAAGCTACCCGCTGTCACAGTACTAAACCTGCCTACTGGAAGCTAAACTGCTGTCACAGTACTAAACCTGCCTACTGGAAGTTAAACCACTGTCACAGTACTAAACCTGCCTACTGGAAACTAAACCACTGTCACAGTACTAAACCTGCCTACTGGAAGTTAAACCACTGTCACAGTACTAAACCTGCCTACTGGAAACTAAACCGCTGTCACAGTACTAAACCTGCCTACTGGAAACTAAACCACTGTCACAGTACTAAACCTGCCTACTGGAAACTAAACCACTGTCACAGTACTAAACTTGCCTACTGGAAACTAAACCACTGTCACAGTACTAAACCTGCCTACTGGAAGCTACCCGCTGTCACAGTACTAAACCTGCCTACTGGAAACTAAACCACTGTCACAGTACTAAACCTGCCTACTGGAAGCTACCCGCTGTCACAGTACTAAACCTGGCTACCAGAAGCTACCCGCTGTCACAGTACTAAACCTGCCTACTGGAAACTAAACCGCTGTCACAGTACTAAACCTGGCTACCGGAAGCTACCCGCTGTCATAGTACTAAATTTTTTTTCATCGCTCATATATTTTCTCTCTCTTATGCCATCACTTGCTCCTGTTGTTAATTATGTTTTCATATGCCACCATTCTTATCACAGAGACAGTGATACAAGTTGTTTTCATTATCTTATGTTTTTCTTTAATCTTATACAATCACTTTCTCACTAGAAAGGCCTCCTGGGATTGAAAGAAAGACTTAGGACAAAGACCTCGATATGAAACTGTCTCAAAGCCGTCGGACGGGCGGGTTTTGCACTCGGGGCTTGATCTCAACTTCTCACTGGAAAGTTCTCCTGGGTATGAAAGAAAGACTTAAGACAAAAAAGCCCCGATATGTAAATGTTAGAAACAAAAGAAAACCATTTGAGCCCGGACGTCGCCTTGTAAAAGGTCCCCCCCCCCCCCCCCCCCCCCCCCGGCTACCCTGAGCGAAAAATCAGCTTAGCAAACATTCCACCTTTTTGAGGAAACCTTTACCATCCATGAACTCTGGAGTGCTATTGGTAAGCTACAGCTAAGGAAAGCACCAGGACCAGACAAAATATCAAATGAAATGATCCTTCATCTGGGCCCTGTAGGAAAGTCCCCATTGCTCAACTTCATTAACAAGACGTGGTAATGTGGAGTACTACCAAAATCTTGGAAGTCAGCCATAGTTAGACCTATCCTGAAAAAAAGGAAAGCCAGAAGCTGACCTAAAAAGCTTTAGACCAATCTCACTGACTTCCAACATTGGTAAGCTAGCAGAACGAATGCTTAACAATAGGCTGTACTGGTGGTTGGAATCCTCGGAGTCCCTCACTAACTTCCAGCCAGGCTTCCACAAAGGATCAAGAACCGAAGACCAGCTATTTCTCCTCACTCAAAGTGTAAAAGAGTTTTCTACACAAGAGAAACTCTGTAGCTATCTTTGTAGACTTCCAGCAGGCATATGACAGAGTCTGGTGGAAAGGCTTACTGTTAAAGATGCAAAACATGGACATACATGGGAAAATGTATCAATGGGTTAAAAACTACCTGAGTAACAGGACCATACAAATTCAGGTCAATAACAGACTGTCAAACAAATGCACCCTGGAGGAAGGTCTGCCACAAGGTTCTGCTCTTAGCTGCACCTTGTTCCTAATCATTATCTTGTTCCTAATCTTTATAAATGACCTCCCTGACCTGTTGAACACCCACAAAGCCATGTTTGCTGATGACCTTGTCATATGAACTAATGGAACAGACCTGCAGCTGGCTGCTGAGAGACTTAATAGAGCCCTCCTCACCATATAGGCCTGTTGCAATTTCTGGAAGTTGAAGATCAATGTTAGTAAAACTACATATACAGTCTTCACTCTTAGCAACAAACTAGCAAAGACTGAACTGAAAACAATTCTTGATGGTGCTCAAATCATGAATGAAAAAAATCCAACATATCTTGGTGTGAAACTAGACAGAAAATTGGACTTTAAAAAGCATTCAAAAGACTAAGCTTACTCAAGCAACTTGCAAGTGCATCCTGGGGTGCTGACAAAGCAACACTCAGACAGGTGTACATAGGATATGTTAGATCTATAATAGGTTACAACCTCCCCCTACTGGTCACAGCATCAAAGAGCTCTCGTACACAAGTAGACAGAATCCAGAACCAAGCCGTTCATTTCATTTGTGAGGCAAAGAGATCAACACCCAAAGCTGCATGTGAAATTGGTGGAAACACAGAGCCATTAGATACAAGACGTGAAAAGTCAACCACGGAGGCAGCAGAAAGATATAAACGCATGCCCCCAGACCATCCTAACAGAAAAGTGGTTGATAAATGGAAGAATAATAATAGACTGAAACTGAAAACTCCAGTGCACACAGCAGAACAGTTAAACACAAGACACAAGCTCCCTGAAGACAGAAGAACTTACAAAAGTACCAGACATCCCACCAAACACAAACTACACACTTCCTCAAACTAACACCAGACTCAAGAACAAATTAGTGAACAAATCATCAGATCCCAACACCCTAAAGCTGTGTGCACTGGAGACCATAGAATTCTATCCCAAGGACTGGATCCACGCATACACTGATGGGTCAGCGTTCAAGGAAACAGACAATGCAGGATATGGAGTACTCATAATGTTTCCAGACAAGACAACAAGCCACATTTCTGATCCTTGTGGGTCTCGCTGCTCCAGTTATGACGCAGAGATGCAGGCAATAATAGCAGCCCTGGCAGCCACCACCACCAAATACAAAAACACTGCCTCTCACCTAAAAAAACTTTGTTATTTTCTCAGACTCCCAGTCTCTTCTCCAGGCCCTTGAAAACTGGATACCATCAGCTGATCACATTACAACTGACATACTCGGTGCAATAAACCAACTTGCCTCCTGTGACATCAAGACCACCCTACAGTGGATACCAGAGCACATAGATATCAGAGGAAATTAACATACTGACAGACTGGCAAAGAGTGGAGCCACCATGTCACAGCCCCACATCTCCACCAACATGAGAACAGCTAAACATATTATACACAACAACTGCAAGCAGCAGTGGATGGACAGCTGGGCCAGTAATCCAACTGAAAGATCCCTGTATACACACTTGCCAAAGCCTAAACCTGGAGACCACATCAACAGATTATGTCTTAGAGACCAACGCACAATTTTCAGGTTGAGAACAGGACACATCACCCTCAATAAGCACTTACACAGAGTGACTGCTGACCACACACACCACACTGCATGCACTGCAACAGACAAGAAGAAGAAACTGTTAAGCACCATCTGCTGGACTGCAGTGCATTGAAGGACCTTCGGAAGAACTTGATACCACTAAACTCCTCAATCACCAACATTCTATATGGAGATGTAGAACAGCTAAAGAGGACCTGTACGTTTCATTATCTGACACAAGGGAAAAAGAGTGAAAACTCATAAACCCGGGGATTAGAAAAGTCGAAGTCAAAGTCCTCACTCTTTCTGTCTTTTTGTAAAACTGAACCATACACTTCCATATAATTTCATTACTAGAACCAGTTCTACCGCACTCATCATTTCTCTTTATATTTGAAAAAGGCTGCTAATCACCCTCAGCCTTGTTAATGCCACGGAATTCATGGTGGTGGAGTTTGCCAAGAAACTTAGTTATCTTTGGGTTTCAAGAAAGTCATGACTATAATCCATTCTCTACTTATAACAATGGCTGTTTCCATCGTCACAGTGCCAGGGAACATGTCACAGTGCCAGGGAATATGTCACAGTGCCAGGGAACACATCACCGTGCCAGGGAACATGTCACAGTGTCAGGGAACATGGCATGAACTCGCAGCCACACAAGAGCTGAAAACAAGAAAACCATTCTAAATCTTCACGTTTGGAAAAAACAACAAACTAAAAGTAAAGGCAGTTTATATAGTGATTGTAATTTCTTTTGCATTTTTACTGTCAAATTACAAACAAACAAAAAACAATAAATGCTAAAAAAACATACCTGACCAGTTATGGTCTGAAGTGTACTGTTAATAAGATAATGGATAATGTAAACAACTTATCTCAGAGTTATATTGAAACAAATTCATCTCATACATGAAGTAATGAAGCAGAAAACTTGCCATACGGAAAAACTAAGCTGATATTAACTTCAGCAGGCTCAAGAAACTTTCCTTACAATCACTAACACACATCTTCTGCTTGCTATCCCATCTACAACATTTTTACATTACTTACTACAGAAACAAGAACTCATACAAAACTCGTATGTTTTGTTTTAGTCTCATGTACATCATCACATAAACTTTCTATGAATAGGCTCCTATGTAGGTCATTTCCAGATCATTTCCAGCCATGTTAGCTCGCTCACTTTCAACATTTTATCATATGAATTAATTAGCTACTGGTGAGGACTCATAACAAGACCAAAGACAGGAATGACTGGAAAGACTTTATCTGTGGCTTATGCTCTGAAGGAGGGGCTATGACCATTGACTGGTTGACTCAGGATTCAGATTTGTTGAAAAAGCTGTGACAGAAGTGACGAGTTCTAGAAAAAAAAACTGTGAAAGATGTGACGAGTTCTAGGAAAAAAAAACTGTGAAAGCAGTGACGAGTTCTAGAAAAGTCCCTATGCTTCCAGTGAAGGATTATGTCAGTTATAGTTGGTGATAGTAATAAAAATAAGTTACTTTGTTGCATAACTTTCCTGTGATCAACTACGACACCAAAATGTCTCAGAGAAGCTCTTCTTGTAAAGATAATTAATTTTCCCATATGAATATGGTCGAATGATACAGAGGGGAACTTCCCATTTTTTTTAAGACAGAAGAGCGTGGAAGAGATTTTTCTCTAAACGAAAGAAAATGCAAAGAACCCACGTGGGCTGTATAGGAGAGAATTAACTGAAAGATTCTGCTCAAGTAACAAACAGTGAAAATAAGCTCAAAAACGGGAGCAAAGAATGGCATGTATTACCAAAGACATGTCAGTGTATGTAAAGGGAGACCATTCTTGTGACACTCATATAAACTGGTATGTGATTTATATAAAACTTAAAATTTTACAGCTATCTTACTGGACTAGAATAGTTGAAATACAAAATAATAAACATCCCATATAACTGATGTTTAGGAATCGATACTAAAAATTAGGTAAAAGTAAAGGTAAATTCCCATTTCCATACCGCTAAGGCATGCTAGGGATAAGGTGTTAATCTGTATCTCCACGACCTTCAGCACATGAAAATGTGATATAGTCAGTATCACGCCTGGCCATATTTACCTTTCCAAATTTCTCTGGTATCCATTTTTAGAGGCTGGGTGAAGCCTGGGGCCTTTTTTGTGTGATGGCACCAGAAAAAAATCCCCACTACTGGGACTCAAACCCGGTACCACCAGGTTAGTAGACCAAGTACCTAACCACTCTGCCTACCAGGTCACCAGGTTTTTTTTTAAATTAAAAAATCAGACTAATTAAAACAGTATTCCCACCTTTCTATTATATCCTGCACTAAACATCATTTTATTGTTAATATACAGGACTAGAAAGCATATACAAGATGTTCCAAAAAATGTACATGCATTTTAACACCTTACATCCCTGCAATACTGCTTGTACTATGATTGTGAAATGATTGTGAAATGAATGTGAAAACAAACAACTACAGATTAATGCTTGACCTGTGTAAGATTGTCCTAACAATTCTAAATTTGAAACAGAACCACATGTGTAGAATACCAATGGCACTCAACCACACGCAGGATACAGAAGTGATGGAACTCAACCACATGCTGGACACAAGCTGATAGAAAAGTCTGGAAACAAAATTAAAAATATGTTTTTCACCACAGGTGAAATATGCCACTGAAAAAAGTATGAAATAGCGGAGATGTGTCTTTTTTTTGCGAGCATTCCCAGAGGGAAGCGCTGGGCTAGTTTACTGTCAGACATCTTGAAAGGAATTCAGTGACACAAAAAAAAAACAGCTGAACTTTTCAAACACCCTGTAGTATACAGTGAGATGAGAACTAACTTAGAAGAACTGGTTAGAATGTAACCTGCATACGTGAACTATCTTGGGACAGTGAGGCACGCTGGGGTCACCCGAGGCACAGGTACAAGAGAGGAATGCTGGAATGTCTGGAAGGCAAAGTGGCATCACACAGTCCACAAAACTTATCACATCACACAGTCCACAAAACTTATCACATCACACAGTCCACAAAACTTATCATTGAGTGAAGAATAACATGAAATCCTCCAGGAAACTTATCACTGACGTGGCTCAGAAACAAAAATCAAATTCAGATACCACAAGTTATCAATATTTTTGAAAGCTGAAAGCAAGTTTTACAATGGTCATCTAATGGTTATGAAATCTGGTCCCACTGCACCCCCGCTCTCCCCCCCTCACACACACACATACCCACCCACCCACACCCCCCTCCCACTCTCTCTTTGCCGCTCAATCAAACAGTCAAATAAAGTCAATCAATTATGGCAAACAACTGGACCTTTGTGTTATCCTGAAGGTACCATGTCTGGACAACATATGTTGTATATTTACACAATAATGGCTCATTGGTTAAATTATTATGGCAGCATCACAAGATCTGTACTAGTTCTGTCCCACAGTGTAAGTTGCATGATTACTTCTGATTGGTTACATTACAGGTCTGTCAAAAAAAGTGAGTTTCAGCAATCTGCCAGTACAATTATTTTATGAAGCATTTACAAGAAATGTTTCCCTCCTCTGTGCAATGTTCTGCTGAATCTTCTAGGCACTTCATCTGATAAAATAAATGCAGCACGTCAACTAATATAGGCACCGGTAATCTACAGTAGTCATTTGTCATTATTCAACAATGAACACTCCCTTTTCATCACATCTCACTATCTCAACTCTGTTCACTAACTGATCTTTGTGTGATTATTACAAGCACTTCTGAGTTCTCTCTCTCTCTCTCACACACACACACACATGCTCACAACATTTACACACAATTTAACTTTTCTTAAAAACTGTTAGAATCTTGGGATGTTTTCATTTTCTCACCAAATTTCCAAACTCCAGTCCCCTCTCCAGCAAATGACATCACAGCAAGCATAGCATTTAAAACTTGCACATTACTGATCCCACAAGCAGAAAAAAAAAGTAATTAAAATATTAATTTACAACAAATCATTTATATTGATGCAAATTAAAAAAAAACCATTACATTTACGTTGTATCAAATAAAAAAAACATTACGTGTATGTTGTATTTCTCACACAAATTATAACAATTATACAAATTACAAAAATGTTACAAATGAAAACACAAATGCATAACAAATCTTCTACTGCCCTACTAGCACAAAAGAGGTCTTAGCTAAAAAAAACAAGGTAAGGTAAAGGTAATCCTGTCATGCCTTAGAGGCACATAGGGATATAGTGTTAGTGCACTATTTTCCTAAAAAAATAGCACATTCATAAAACTTTCTCCAGCTTCAAGAAAGTTTCTACATCACCCAACATTTTATTTGAAACTCCAGCACCTGCTTTGTCAGTACATTGAAAAAAAATCTGTAGTGGAATGCTGGCACTTGGAGACTAAACTATGGCTGTCCCTAAGGAAAACAGACTAAAAAAGAATTATTTAATTTTGCACATTAAAAAACAACTAGCACTCTTTAAAAAATCTGGTCATGAAATAGAAACAAATTATGGAAGGATTTCCTGTTTTGTCAATTATATTATGTCCTAAGGATATACATATTTTATCATTAAATTTTGTCCAATTTTGAAAAAAAAAAACCAAGACGCCATAACAATTGGAGGTTATGAAATACCAGAGATTAGATATGTTGATTATGCAGTATTACTGTCCACAACACAAAAAGGAATGGAAAAACTAATTATGTCAGTCCATAAGAACAGCGAAGAGCAAAACCTCTATCTTAATGCGAAGAAAACTAAACTGATGACAACTGACAAAACAAACAAGGGAGCTGAAATATGTATCAATGAGGACAAACTAGAAGAAGTGGAGAGTTTTGAATATCTTGGATCACTACTAACTAATAATGGAGATACACCGATAGAAATTAAAAGGAGGACATCTATTGCTCTTCAGAAAGTAAAACAACTAAAGAATCTGTGGAGAGGAACTACAAAAATAAGATTTTTAAGGGCATGCATCTTTCCCATCGCAACATATGCCTGTGAGACCTGGACACTTAACAAAACAGCTGAGAAACACATAAATGCCTTTGAATGTAAATGCTACAGATTTCTTCAAATATCATGGACACAAAAAAGAACAAATATATCCATACCACAAGAACTTAATATTGAAGAAGGCTGGCTAGTAAAGAAGATTAGAGAGAGAAAACTGAAATATTTTGGACACATTAAACAACATGATAATCTAGAGAAGACCGTCTTGGAAGGGTACATAATGGGAAAAAGAAAGAGAGGAAGACCAAGGCGAAGATGGCTGTAAGGCATCGTTGATAATCAGCAGATGGAAGCATCAGCAGCAGCAGGCCATCTTGCTCACAGCTGAGAGGCCTCAGGTGTACTGTTAGGGACATGAATGATACACATACACATATATATGTAGAAAATGCAGAGTCTGAATAACATCTGTAATTCCTTAAAAAACTAGAACTGGATTTTAGATCAAAACTATAAAAAATATTTACAATATAACAATACATGAAAGAGTTATTTTCTGATAATGAAATGAAAGTTTGACAAGAAATAAATTTAATTTCAGCCTTCAGCTACAATGTTACACTGTTGTCTTGCTGCCAGGCAGACGCCTTTACAAAAATTTTTTTTTCACGCAAGTCTATGTTTGACACATTTTTGGTGGATTTATGTAGCTATACAGTTTCTCTCTCGCTCTCTCACACACACACACACTCACACTCATACCCACTCCACTCCACTCCACCCCGGTGGTGCGGGGTTAATGCACTTGCCTGCCGATCAGAAAGTCACTGGTCTGATTTCATACTCATGGGGAATTTTTGCAAACCAACTGGCACCAGGGTTAATCCAGCCTCCCAAAAATGGGTACCAGGGATTTCCTTAGGAAAACAAAGGCAGCAAGGAAGGCGTTGGCATCCCTACCTCAAATGTTGTGACCTAGAAATGTAAATGCACTAATATTTCACACCCCTATGGGATGCAAATGCCACAGGACACAGATTCATCAGTTGGGCTGACTCAAAGGCAACAGAGTTAGATTGTAAGCCAACTGCCTACATCTTGAGAAGCCAGCTTGTCATTAGCTGCACTACTCCTGATATTATCACAATAATGCTAACTGAAATGGAACATTTCAAGTTTAACATTTTAGTTTTGGCAGTTACGTTTCAAATTTTTTTATTTTAAATCACCATTTCTTTTTCTGGAAACAAACAAGAGTCAGCCATGTAGATAAACGCACAGATTTGTTAACACCACAAACAGAGACATCCAGTTAATGAATATTTTTACCAGAAAATTAATTAACATAAACATGAAACTGCCTTTTGAGCAAAAGCCATCAGAAGGCACTTTGAACGAATGTGTGATGCTACTTTTATAGCAACAAGCTCAGGCGAAACAATCATGGCTGCATAATTAACAAAAACAATCATGGCAGTATAATTAACAATCACAAATCATGAATGCACCTGGCAAAGATATATTATTACAAAATATCTGAAAAAAAAGGGGCATCTGTTAATTAGTTTTTGGTCGTTGAAGCCCTTAATTCATTTAGTGACACTTGGCCATAAACTTGGGGTTCGGGAGTTTAACAAATCTGTCTTTGTCATCCTAGTGTTCTAGTTCTCAAAGTTAAAGCTTCCGTAGGCAAATCTGGCTCATACAAAAATTCTTATTAATTATTTACCGGAGAAAGCCCACACATAAAATGGAGTTCCTTAGGAAGGTTGGTACCTTCAGTAACGCTGCGACGGCACCAGGCTCCGAGTTTCTGACGCACTTCAGGTGCTCAACAAGTCTTATTAATAACAACTCTGTCAGCTTGTCTCACTGGGCGCAGATGGTTCAGCTCAGATACTTGAGGCTGGGAAAGAAAGGACTAAATGTTTGCTTCTGAGGCTCTGAATCCAGCTCAGACCAGTCCAATCCAGTCCATACAGGCAGAATTTAATCACCATTAATTTTGTTTAGTGTTAATTTAAAACTGAATTATCTTTCACACATTTCATGTTTCTATCATGACCCACAGAAGACAACAAATGGCTAACTAACTGAAATAAGTGAATAAGTTGTATTCAACATTGGGTTTTTGCCATTTTTTTTTTTTTTTACATGATTAAAACAAAAAGTTAAAATGTACTCACATAACGGGAAAGTTTTTGTGAAGTTTCTTTCAAGGATTGTCCAATATGATTGTCCTGTTTATGATTCTAATACAAAGAGTGAAACTGTTGCATTGTGTAACATCTTGTACACATATAACATTTCTTATTTAATCTTTTACGTTACTTCTTTATAAAGTTGCTTATGCAATATTTCTTGCTTATTGCATGAAGACCCAGCTGTCCGTATGATCTTGTAAATGTCAAATGTCTTAAATGCGCTAAATCGTCTGTGCAGTATTATAAACTTCTTACCAGGACAAAGAAAAAAAAAAAAAATGATGTACTGCTTCTTTATTCTCAAAAGATCCGCCCCCTAGACTACAAATGCAAAAAAAGTTCTATTACAAAGTAGTACAATGCTGACATGTGTTACAGTTTTCAACCGCGGCTCCAAAACAACTCCCCCACCCCCCCTCCTCAGCCGCTTCCTTCCAAAGTCCAAATCTCTGACATTATTTTACAAATATGAAAGACATGTAAGCATTGTAACACAATACGCCATGTCAAGGGCTGTCAACATTTCTGCATACAATCAACAGACATTTTTGTTTTTGTTTTTATTGTGACCATTAACCTAGTTACAAGGCTTCCTGCTTGAAGTGTGCGACGCCCTCGTGGAAGTTGCGACCCCCGTCGTGCTCATAATGTGGCGATGCGACTTCCACTTTGAAATGGCTTCCGTTACCTATAACTTTTATCTGATCTGAAACATTGTTTCTCATGGTAGGTGGTGAGGTGGCCGACACGCTGTGAGCTGAAGGAATGTGCTGAAGGTGATCTGAGGTCGCCACCATCAGGTTACCCATGATGTTAGAAGGGCCAGACATTATGTGCGGCATATGCTGGTGCGGGGCCGTCTGTTCGGCTAAACTCAGCATGATATGACTAGCCTCTAGACTCGAGTTGCTGGTGATCGTGCTGTAGCTGGTGCTAGAAGGCTCGGTTATCAAGTTCAAAGCCCCAGCTGAGCCCAGTCCACCAATCATATCGTCTGTTACAGGTGAGGCAACCATATTACCAATTGGGCTGTTTAGTATTGGGTTATTCAGCACGGGATCTGTAGCATCTGCAGCGCTGGAGCCTGCAAGTGACAACGAAGACAAACTTTAAAACGCGTGTTATCAAGATCCAGATTATACTGGTAAAAATAAAAGTTAAAAAAACAAAAAAAGGTAACAAGTAAAATTTCCGTTTCCAGGCCATTAAAGCACACTGAGGATATAAAGTTCGGTCCATATTTCCACGACCTTTGCTGCATGAAAGAGTGATGTGGTCAGTATCACGCCCAGCCACATTTACCTTCCCAAATGTCTATGGTACCCATTTTAAGAAGCTAGGTGGACCCTGTGGCCTTTCTGGTGTGTACCAGAAAAAAGATCTCCACTGCTGGGACTTGAACCTGGTACCACCAGACTAATAAACTGAGCACCTAACCACTCAGCTAACTGAGCCACCAGGTATTAAAAGCAGGTAACAAAAAAATCTTAACAAGTAAAAGTGTAAATGATTCTGATTGGTCAATTTATGATCTCTTTTAACTGTACAATTCAGGTCCAAGACAGCCAATCCCAGAATATCTTAAATATAGAGATTACATCTGATTATAGCCATTAAATTTGATTTGGAGCAGGTGATACTGTTCTTTATTTCTTAGAGAAAGTTTAAGAAGGATCTTCTCAGTGTGGGGAGGCAACCTCAATGCCCATTTATCATGCCAGGTCATGCCAGGGCTCTTATAAATGTATCATCTTTCTAATACAGTTATTTCTGTTATCTACTGTAATACATGTAGGATTATGGCAACTACATGAATCTGGAGCTACAGATAGCAAACTTATAGAGAGAATGACTAAAGTGCAAACAACTCAACTATGATGATGATGATGATCAACCTGAACTGAAGTGGCCTCCAGTGTCTGAGAAAAAAGAGCCAAACTTACCACCCAGCAACATTTCTTGCAGCAAATTGTCCACTCTGGCCATGCCAAACAACTTGGCCAGCTGAATCTGCTCAATCATTTTCCAGCATATGCTCTGAAGTGATGGCAAAAGAAGCAGAATTTCTCCAAATCGGCCTCGACTGTCATACTGACGGTCATTGATGTAGTCTTCAAGATTGACCTGAACTTGATAACGAAACTGCTTGACTCTGGCAACATTGGTCAAACCTTGGGCAACTGGAAGGGGAAAATACAACAAAATAATAAGAAACAATGTTACTAAAATCAACAGATTTACTGATTACAAATAAACATTAATCTTAAACTTAGTTTGGCCATGTAAGAATTTGTGGATGAGTACAATTTTGAACATGCATTAAGATATATTCTCAAAAACATGCATATGCTAATGTGCATCGCAATGTCAAATTACAAAATATAATTTAAAGTTAGCACAGAAAAAAATACTAAAATAAAAAAAAAAAAAATGGGAAAATGAAACTGAAAAACACAAGTAGCATTTTTAATTCCACCCCCTCCCCTTTTTGCAAGAATTTAAATTCTGTGCACAGTATAACTGTGTATGTGGGTGTGTGTACATCTGAGAACACTGATCACAAGGATGTTTTAGGCAATAAACCTTCCTTCTTAGTGTGTACATCTGAGAACACTGATCACAAGGATGTTTTAGGCAATAAACCTTCCTTCTTAGTGTGTACATCTGAGAACAATGATCACAAGGATGTTTTAGGCAATAAACCTTCCTTCTTAGTGTGTACATCTGAGAACAATGATCACAAGGATGTTTTAGGCAATAAACCTTCCTTCTTAGTGTGTACATCTGGGAACAATGATCACAAGGATGTTTTAGGCAATAAACCTTCCTTCTTAGTGTGTACATCTGGGAACAATGATCACAAGGATGTTTTAGGCAATAAACCTTCCTTCTTAGTGTGTACATCTGGGAACACTGACCACAAGGATGTTTTAGGCAATAAACCTTCCTTCTTAGTGTGTACATCTGGGAACACTGACCACAAGGATGTTTTAGGCAATAAACCTTCCTTCTTAGTGAAATTACTACACAACTCAGATCAACTCCAAAACAACACTAGTAGGGTTGTAGATCTTGCACACTATGTGAATCAACACTCAGAGTAATATATAGGCTGAATCAACACTCTAATATACAGGCGAAGTCTAAATACAATAAAAAGTAGCACATGTTTAATTTTACCCATATTTTCCAATTAATTTTGTTCCAGTTTCTTTCTACCAAAATTTCTCATCAAAATTTATTCTGGCAGAGTATGGAAATTATGTCATTCAGGAATGAAAGAGTTAAATCTCTGAGTGAGCCCCTCTAGTTCATGGCTACGTAAGATCTGCAAACTGTTGATTTCTCTGAACTTCATGAGGCTGCATACTCTATCTGGAAACTCACGTCATCAATTACCAAGGTTTCTCACAAATAAAGATCATTACATTCTGCTAAACTCCAGGAACAGAAAGGAAAATATCAAGACAGATGGAGAAGTTGGTCTCCTTGAACATCTAGGGACTTGCGCTGCTGTTTTACCATTTTTGTAGCAGAGATTTTCCTGCTTTAGAATTTATTTCATTTCCACAGTTTCCCCTGGGTGCAACTGTGTTAAGAACATACTTATCTTAACATAGTCTTTGTGAGACAGGGAACATAGATTTGTTTGCTTAAAAACTCTGATCCACTTCTGTAGCCCAGAAACCCGTAGCAATCAACAGTAATTGTAACTGTTATTTTTGTAAAATGTAATGTCCAGCAGACCATAGATGGCAGGGAATGGATATCATTAAAGCACTCATGGGATTCCTCATCCCAAAGTCAGAGTGTCTCTGTGGAACTGTCTCAAAGCTGTCTGGTCAGCCAGTGTTGCACATTGGGATGTGGAGAAGGGGCTTAAGTACAGAGGCTGGAAAACACAAAGTTTTGGCCAGACCAGCCTACACCACCGTCTTCATGGAAGTCAGAGCAAGACCACAGTCTGCCCTAGCAATGAAAGGTGCTGAAGTTGGAGGTACCCAGCCGAAAGGCACATTGCAAAATTCAGGGTACCACACATTATCACTAATGAAATGTCTCCATCTGCAGTTTCTAAACATGGTGCTCGCCCTGTGAAGATTAACCAGGCAGGTGCAGTACCTGAAAGGTTCCACCCAATGCTACTGGAGGTCCTCTGTTTGTCTTGTGGAGCCAGGAGACATGAGAGTAGAGCTACTGGCCAGAAAATACAACAGCAGAAAACTACCAAAAAGCAAGAACTAATGCAATAAAGTGCTGAGAGTGTTAGAGATGGCTATAGCAAAAAAGGTGGAACTAGAGAACATACTCTTTGCAGAGCAGGTAAGTATATGCTGCATATAGGAGACACACCTAACCAAAGATGCCGCCTTTAAGATCAGAGGCTACCAGTGTTTCAGATCGGACCAACAGGACAGAAGAAAAGAAAGAGTATTCACACTTGCTAAGAATAACATCAGTGCTTGTCAAGTGAGAGTGTACATGGAAGGAGCTGAATACCAGATGATACATCTAAAAATCAGTAATACAGACTTCTACCTCCTTAACTATTACTGTCCTAATGACCGCCCACTTGCTCTAGAAACAATCCCACATAAAGAGAGACTGCTGGTCTGCGGTGATTTTAACAGCCATTCCCAGAGCTGGGGCTATGACCACATAGACAAGACAGGAGAGGAAGTTGAGAGCTGGCCAGATGATAATGGACTTCTCCTGATCAACCAGCCAATGGATCCCCCAACATTTTACTCAAGGGCTTGGCATACAACCTCAACACCAGATCTGGCATTCCACTCTCCAGACCTGAAGTGGAACATTACACACAAAATTGGAAAACAACTTGGAGGTAGCGACCATCGACCAGTCTTCCTGACAATAGAAAATGAACTCATTAACACCAGTAGCCCTCTCCCCAGATGGAACTATAAAAAAGCAAACTGGACAATGTACAGACATCGTACAGGTATCCTGGTGGGACAGCTGTCCATAGAAGGTAAGGATATTAACATCATAGTGAAGGAATTCAACACTTGTATCTTTCGGGCTGCCCATGAAATCATTCCCAGAGGAGCTCGTAGGGACTATAAACCATACTGGTCTGGTGATCTGGGAAAATTGCCTGATGATGTGGTAGTAGCTTGAAAGCAAGCAGAAAATAGACCGTGCCAAGAACACCACAATAAGTTCCAACATCTAAGGCCAAATTTTGGAGAGCCAAGCTGCAAGCCAGACAGGAAAGTTGGAGAGAGAAAACAGAGTCCCTAAACTTTGAAAAGGATGGAAGAAAACTATGGAAACTAATCAAACAGTTAAACGATGAGAGTACTGAAAGAAGTATAAAGATTACACTAATAGCAGGTAGCAGATCACTTTGCTCGCATGTTTGCACAAGACTGCAACATTGATATTCATCCGGAGAAAGCACATACAGTGCGCACAGACCTACAGAAAGAAGAAGGAACAAGGCAAAAAAGTGGAGGTCACATGCAGCAAGTTATACTTAGAAGTTAGTAAACTGAAAGCAAGGAAATCACCAGGACCAGATGGAGTGTCCAATGAAATGATAAAAATCCTGGGAGTGGCAGCAAGGGAAAGTTGTTGGATATTTTCAAAATAGGATGGAGCACAGGTAAGTTGCCTCAAATCTGGAAGGAAGTGGTACCATTACTAAAGCCAGGGAAGAGCAGCGACACAGCCTCCTGCTACAGGCCAATCAGTCTCACTAGCTGCCCCTGCAAAACGATGGAATGTATCATTGACCTGAGGCTAAAATGGTACCTAGAAAGTGAAAACCTCACTCCACAACAAGCATGTTATAGGCAGTACTACTGTACAGAAGATCAAGTGACCTATCTCTCTCAAGAGATTGAGGATGCATTCCAAGACAAAAACCTTGTATTAGCAGCTTGGATAAACCCGAGGATAAAGTACGGAAAAAAGCAACACATCAGCAGTGCAGAAGCAAAAGCCAGAAGAAAACTAGCCATATTAAGAAAATTGAGTGGAACCACATGGGGAGCTAGTGAAAGAATCCTCAAGAATGTATATCAGCAAAGTATTCTGCCACATTTAGAATATGGCTCAACATCTTGGTGCACAGCATCAAACACTATGCTGCATAATCTCCACAAGGTACAAAATCAGTCACCACGGATTATCACTGGTGCCATGAAGTCCATACCAGTAGCAGAAATGCTGAAAATAGTTGGTGTTCAAGCACTAAAAGAACATAGAGACACAAAGGTCATGACCTTGGGAGAGAAATTCCTCAGCTCTGTAAGCCATCCCTTGAAGGAGAGATTCAATAACTTGGCACTAAGATGGCTTAAAAGAAGCAGCTTCATTCATCAGGCCAAGCGTCTGCATAAGCTGATACCTGACCATCCAACTGTAGTTTCTCCATTATCATCTGTACCAGAGCATACACCATGGAAAGAAGCAGATTGTATGCAGATAACTATTCAAACTGAAAGGTGTGCAGAATGATGCGATGCAAAGCAGTTTTGTAAGACCAACAGCCACACTTAGTGTGCTAGATGACAAATATCCATGTGACACCTGGATACGTGTGTATACAGACGGATCTGCACACAATGCCATAAAGAATGGAGGGATAGGAGCACATATTGAATATCCAAATAACACCACTGACAAGACTTCCATACCTACTGGAAAATACTGCAACAACTTTGATGCAGAAGTTAGGGCAATTATTGCTGCAGTTGAAAAACTATCAGACTCCAGAACTGATACATGCCCCATAGTAGTTCTCATAGATGCAAGATCAGTACTGGAAGCTCTTCAGTGCAACAAACTATCAGACCTTAAAGATGCCTTGTCAAAAATTGGCTCACAACATAGAGTCACCGTGCAGTGGATTCCCTCCCAAAGTGGGATACCAGGCAATGAGAAAGCTGACCGTCTGACCAAAGAGAGCACTGAAATGGAGCAACCAGACATACCGATCACTTATAATCAGAAGAAAAGCATGATTAAAAACCTACAGGAAGCCACAAATACCACCACTATTCCAGTTTTGGACATCTGATATCAACAAGAAGTTTTTTTGATTTTAAAAAACAATTCTACAATCACAAAATTGACAAAAGAAGGTTCCTGAACCATATAGACTTGAGACAGAAACAATGCAAAATTCTCTTATACCACCAGCATTTGTTTCGTATCTTTTTATATTGTTGAATAGTTTTACAATTCTACAGATTTTAGCTTACCTGGATCAAAAAATACGAGAGTCTTCAAACATGCATACTCCGAGTCATCCACCTGGATTTCCTTCATCGGTGCCACAATTTCATCCAGTATTCGACCTGCCACATGACCAACATCCACGTCTGTATTTTTTCTCGTTATGATAGAATCGTTGCTCAGTAACAGAACTTCAGATAATGGTATTGATCGTTTTGCCACTCCAAGGATAAGATGTTCTCCTGCATGTGCTCTCAGCAGAGCAACCTAATGAATAACAAGTAATAATGACTGACCAGAGCAACAAAAGGAATAATATGTAATAATATCTCACCTGAGCAACATAATGAATAACAAGTAATAACGACTGAACAGACCAACATAATGAATGAGAAATATGAGGGCGAGTAAAAAAAAAATAACCTTAATTTTGCTATAAAAAAATCTAAATCGAGTAGCAGACAGTTGCAGTACAGATATGTTATGTAATTCCTCTCCAGATGTATGTGTGTGGTGGCATGTAGGCCATTCTGAAATATGATGTCTGCAGACCAGTTTAAAAGCGTAGTGTCAAATTCAGCGGATGCAGCTAGCTCTGACCAGCCCCACACTGAATAGGCCTGATACTAAAACTAAAGTGGAATGAATGATATGAGAAAACCAGGGGGTAACAATCAATAAAGTGACTGGAGAATAGAAGATCAGTGATGGCTTAGTGCATTACATTATTTATAAAGAGCAACATTATTTGTAAAGTGCTAGAGCACCAAAAAGTCTCCATCATGTGGGTACCAAAATAACTCACCCCCAATCTGAAAGAATATGTTCATTTGTCTAATTTTTTCAGATGTGCAACATCCAAAACATGTTTATTTTATTTTCTGTTTTTGTTGACTGTGAAGACATCTTTTCATTTCCTTCACGCAACTTTAAAAAAAAAAAATTAAGTTAGTCTCTAGCCTTCCATTAAAAAAATGTAAAGACGACCCTTTTACATCATGGAGGTATCTAGGGAATATAGTGGTAGTACCCATTACTTTCCTTTACCTGCTGGCACACTTGAGGGTGACATGGTTAGCATCACCTTTTCTTTCTCCAAAAGAAGCCACATTCCTAGTGACTGAGACACCTTCAGCTGGATCTGAACCTCTGACCTTCATCGTGAGAGACTAGTGTACTTACCACTTTACCACTCGAGGCATCCCGCCCTTCCACTAACAAATATTTATCCTTTTTTGTATGCTCATTCACATCCACTTCCAAAAGCTCTTTATCTCTCATTCTCTCCTGGTCATGTATGATCAAGTTATCTCTCACTCTTTCCTGGTCATGTATGATCAAGTTATCTCTCACTCTCTCCTGGTCATGTATGATCAAGTTATCTCTCATTCTCTCCTGGTAATGTATGATCAAGTTATCTCTCATTCTCTCCTGGTCATGTATGATCAAGTTATCTCTCATTCTCTCCTGGTCATGTATGATCAAGTTATCTCTCATTCTCTCCTGGTCATGTATGATCAAGTTATCTCTCATTCTCTCCTGGTCATGTATAATCAAGTTATCTCTCATTCTCTCCTGGTCATGTATGATCAAGTTTTCTATCATTCTCTCCTGGTCATGTATGATCAAGTTATCTCTCATTCTCTCCTGGTCATGTATGATCAAGTTTTCTATCATTCTCTCCTGGTCGTGTATGATCAAGTTATCTCTCATTCTCTCCTGGTCATGTATGATCAAGTTTTCTATAATTCTCTCCTGGTCATGTATGATCAACTTTTCTATCATTCTCTCCTGGTCGTGCATGACCAAGTTTTCAATAAATGGAGCTGGCTCTTTCTTTAAAATTATTCCAGAGTTAAAAATGCCTAAAGTACCTGGTCATCAAGAGGCAGCTCACAGAAGCACGGTATCAGCTTGGCCCAATCAACAAGCACCAACAACTGCTGCTTCATTGATTCTGCCACGTCTTCAAGCGTGGCCTGCCGTCTGTTCCGCATGTCCAGGTTCAGCACATGAGAGACAGCCTGTGAATCAATCTGCATTTGTTCCAATGCAGTTTAAGAATTGGCATATTTAAGCATAGCAGAGGTTAAAGTTGAAGGGTCATAGCAGAGCAAAGCCAACAACAACAAAAAAAAACTTTGTGGGTACAGAAACAAACATTTCCCAAACTACAGAGAACATTTCGAAGGCATTCTTGTCAAAAATGAGAGCAGTTTTTTTTTCAACATTTTTTAGTTTACTGCATTTTTACTGATTAAGAACTGAAAGCTTTTGTGCAAATGATATGATGATGAAAGAGGGCATACAGACTGCTTCTTTTTTTTTTTAATGCAACTTTTGAAGATGCCTTTTTATTTTGAAAAAAAGAATGTTATTCACAAATATCAACATTAATTTCTCATCATCTGCTGAGGTGATGGAGGTTTCTATTTGCGATACAGAATGCCAGTAAAATGGAACAAATTATTTTAAAAAATAACTTATGAAGACAAAAAAGAAGCGTAGGAAAGAGTGATAAATCTTTCTCATGTTACTGATTTTGTTCCTACAACTTTACGACATAATAATCATACATCATTGGATGGTGCATTTCTATTCTTGATTCATACAATATTGTGATTAGAAAATACGCACTGTCATCATTTTAAATATATGAAAGGCAAAGCTTCTTGTAGATATGATGGTTTACATCTGCATAAAAGTATAAGGAGAGATAACATTATAATTAAAGGGACTAATATGAACAGGAACGGCAGCTTATTTTTGCTGAGGGAGATGGATGGGGTGTGGGCAGGAGATCAGGATCAGTGAATCAGTGCTGGTCAGGACCATATCTACATCTTTGTGGAGTTTCAGAAAACAGGATGTATTCAAACTGGTAACTTAGGCAATAAACACTGCATTCCCCATGGTGATGTGAGCCAACCGAGAATGTGCTTGCATCAAAAGTTCTTTTCTGAAAATAAAATAAAACCACCATGGTCCACTTCCTGTCTGAGCAGAAGCTTACGCTCCCGGGTTTCCAGTGAGACAGGCTGTACGGGTTTTCAGTGAGACAGGCTGTATGGGTTGTCAGTGAGACAGGCTGTATGGGTTGTCAGTGAGACAGGCTGTATGGGTTTTCAGTGAGACAGGCTGTATGGGTTTCGAGTTTGCTATTAAGGGGAGACATAAAACAATCAACATCACATTCAGGAACTGAGAAGACAATTGCAGTAATCAACACCAAAGCTTGGGATAAAGCTTACAGAAATGTAGTAAGCGATATCATAGCTTGGAATAAAGCTTACACAAATGTAGCAATCGGACACCATAGTTTGAAATAAAGCTTACACAAATGAGACAGTACTTCAGTTAGTAACTTTCTATGAAGAAACACAAACTGAGAATCATCTAAATCCAGTCAGTAAACACAAACTTGAGGAAAGTATCTCAAGAAACAAATACCAATGATACTATCTCAAACAACAACTGCTCATTGGAGTAGTCATCCTGTGCTGCAGGTATATTTCTAAAATCTATAATTCACAGTAATTTTTCATGAATAGGTAATCTGCCCAATAAAACCAGATAAATTATGTCTAGGATCAAAGATGATCTCCTTAATGAGATGAGATGAATAAAACCCTTATCTAACTACCATTACCTTTAGAAAGATGCCACACACAACAAAAACTGTAGCTGGGGAGTTTATAAAAAGCCACAACTAACAGGTTTTGATATAAGAGGGGTCTTGCAGACAGAATAAAAAAAGCCTTTAGTCAGATAAAACAGCCCATAACAAAGCATACAAATGTCCTATTCCCTCCCCCCCCCCCAACCCCTTTTTCACGAGAAGGTTGCCCAACACAGATACACTGCTCTACCACTAGTCTTACTCAACCATGACTACAAAATGTACTACTCTACCACCAGTCTTACTCAATCATGACTACAAAATGTACTACTCTACCACCAGTCTTACTCAATCATGACTACAAAATGTACTACTCTACCACCAGTCTTACTCAATCATGACTACAAAATGTACTACTCTACCACCAGTCTTAATCAATCATGAGGTGATGGAGGTTTCTATTTGCGATACAGAATGCCAGTAAAATGGAACAAATTATTTTAAAAAATAACTTATGAAGACAAAAAAGAAGCGTAGGAAAGAGTGATAAATCTTTCTCATGTTACTGATTTTGTTCCTACAACTTTACGACATAATAATCATACATCATTGGATGGTGCATTTCTATTCTTGATTCATACAATATTGTGATTAGAAAATACGCACTGTCATCATTTTAAATATATGAAAGGCAAAGCTTCTTGTAGATATGATGGTTTACATCTGCATAAAAGTGTAAGGAGAGATAACATTATAATTAAAGGGACTAATATGAACAGGAACGGCAGCTTATTTTTGCTGAGGGAGATGGATGGGGTGTGGGCAGGAGATCAGGATCAGTGAATCAGTGCTGATCAGGACCATATCTACATCTTTGTGGGGTTTCAGAAAACAGGATGTATTCAAACTGGTAACTTAGGCAATAAACACTGCATTCCCCATGGTGATGTGAGCCAACCGAGAATGTGCTTGCATCAAAAGTTCTTTTCCGAAAATAAAATAAAACCACCATGGTCCACTTCCTGTCTGAGCAGAAGCTTACGCTCCCGGGTTTCCAGTGAGACAGGCTGTATGGGTTTTCAGTGAGACAGGCTGTATGGGTTGTCAGTGAGACAGGCTGTATGGGTTGTCAGTGAGACAGGCTGTATGGGTTTTCAGTGAGACAGGCTGTATGGGTTTCGAGTTTGCTATTAAGGGGAGACATAAAACAATCAACATCACATTCAGGAACTGAGAAGACAACTGCAGTAATCAACACCAAAGCTTGGGATAAAGCTTACAGAAATGAAGTAAGCGATATCATAGCTTGGAATAAAGCTTACACAAATGTAGCAATCGGACACCATAGCTTGGAATAAAGCTTACACAAATGTAGCAATCGGACACCATAGCTTAAAATAAAGCTTACACAAATGAGACAGTACTTCAGTTAGTAACTTTCTATGAAGAAACACAAACTGAGAATCATCTAAATCCAGTCAGTAAACACAAACTTGAGGAAAGTATCTCAAGAAACAAATACCAATGATACTATCTCAAATAACAACTGCTCATTGGAGTAGTCATCCTGTGCTGCAGGTATATTTCTAAAATCTATAATTCACAGTAATTTTTTATGAATAGGTAATCTGCCCAATAAAACCAGATAAATTATGTCTAGGATCAAAGATGATCTCCTTAATGAGATGAAATGAATAAAACCCTTATCTACCTACCATTACCTTTAGAAAGATGCCACACACAGCAAAAACTGCAGCTGAGGTAACAGTTTATAAAAAGCCACAACTAACAGGTTTTGATATAAGAGGGGTCTTGCATGCAGAATAAAAAAAGCCTTTAGTCAGATAAAACAGCCCATAACAAAGCATACAAATGTCCTATTCCCCCCCCCCCCAACCCCTTTTTCACGAGAAGGTTGCCCAACACAGATACACTGCTCTACCACTAGTCTTACTCAACCATGACTACAAAATGTACTACTCTACCACCAGTCTTACTCAATCGTGACTACAAAATGTACTACTCTACCACCAGTCTTACTCAATCGTGACTACAAAATGTACTACTCTACCACCAGTCTTACTCAATCGTGACTACAAAATGTACTACTCTACCACCAGTCTTACTCAATCGTGAGTACAAAATGTACTACTCTACCACCAGTCTTACTCAACCATGACTACAAAATGTACTACTCTACCACCAGTCTTACTCAATCATGACTACAAAATGTACTACTCTACCACCAGTCTTAATCAATCATGACTACAAAATGTACTACTCTACCACCAGTCTTAATCAACCAGGACTGACAAAATGTACTACTCTACCACCAGTCTTAATCAATCAGGACTGACAAAATGTACTACTCTAGCACCAGTCTTAATCAACCAGGCCTGACAAAATGTACTACTCTACCACCAGTCTTAATCAACCAGGCCTGACAAAATGTACTACTCTACCACCAGTCTTAATCAACCAGGCCTGACAAAATGTACTACTCTACCACCAGTCTTAATCAACCAGGACTGACAAAATGTACTACTCTAGCACCAGTCTTAATCAACCAGGACTGACAAAATGTACTACTCTACCACCAGTCTTAATCAACCAGGACTGACAAAATGTACTACTCTACCACCAGTCTTAATCAACCAGGACTGACAAAATGTACTACTCTACCACCAGTCTTAATCAACCAGGACTGACAAAATGTACTACTCTAGCACCAGTCTTAATCAACCAGGACTGACAAAATGTACTACTCTACCACCAGTCTTAATCAACCAGGACTGACAAAATGTACTACTCTACACCAGTCTTAATCAACCAGGACTGACAAAATGTACTACTCTACCACCAGTCTTAATCAACCAGGCCTGACAAAATGTACTACTCTACCACCAGTCTTAATCAACCAGGCCTGACAAAATGTACTACTCTACCACCAGTCTTAATCAATCAGGACTGACAAAATGTACTACTCTACCACCAGTCTTAATCAACCAGGACTGACAAAATGTACTACTCTACCACCAGTCTTAATCAACTAAGGCTGACAAAATGTACTACTCTACCACCAGTCTTAATCAACCAGGACTGACAAAATGTACTACTCTACCACCAGTCTTAATCAACCAGGACTGACAAAATGTACTACTCTACCACCAGTCTTAATCAATCAGGCTGACAAAATGTACTACTCTACCAGCAGTCTTAATCAACCAGGACTGACAAAATGTACTACTCTACCACCAGTCTTAATCAACCAGGCCTGACAAAATGTACTACTCTACCACCAGTCTTAATCAACCAGGACTGACAAAATGTACTACTCTACCACCAGTCTTACTCAATCAGGACTGACAAAATGTACTACTCTACCACCAGTCTTAATCAACCAGGACTGACAAAATGTACTACTCTACCACCAGTCTTAATCAACCAGGACTGACAAAATGTACTACTCTACCACCAGTCTTAATCAACCAGGACTGACAAAATGTACTACTCTACCACCAGTCTTAATCAACCAGGACTGACAAAATGTACTACTCTACCACCAGTCTTAATCAACCAGGCCTGACAAAATGTACTACTCTACCGCCAGTCTTAATCAACCAGGACTGACAAAATGTACTACTCTAGCACTAGTCTTAATCAACCAGGCTTGACAAAATGTACTACTCTACCACCAGTCTTAATCAACCAGGCCTGACAAAATGTACTACTCTAGCACTAGTCTTAATCAACCAGGCCTGACAAAATGTACTACTCTACCACCAGTCTTAATCAACCAGGACTGACAACATGTCCAATCTGCAGACATTTCAAGAAAGGTTCAAAATATTAAATGATCACAAGAAAGCTCAGTAGCCTCAAACTCTGAGTGACTAAAATGAAATCTTCCAATACATAAACAGCTACAAGAAGTTTCTAGGCAGATAAATGGCTACAAAGAAATTTTCAGACAGATAAATGGCTACAAAGAAATTTTCAGACAGATAAATGGCTACAAAGAAATTTCTAGGCAGATAAATGGTTACAAAGCAATTTTCAGACAAATAAATGGCTACAAAGAAATTTCTAGGCAGATAAATGGCTACAAAGCAATTTTCAGACAAATAAATGGCTACAAAGAAGTTTCCAGGCAGATAAATGGCTACAAAGAAATTTCTAGGCAGATAAATGGCTACAAAGCAATTTCTAGACAGATAAATGGCTACAAAGCAATTTTCAGACAGATAAACGGCTACAAAGAAATTTCTAGGCAGATAAATGGCTACAAGGAAATTTCTAGGAACATAAATGGACACAATAAATCTCCAAAATGATAAATGACTACATCAAAAGCTCTGAATGGAAACTGGTGTAGTAACAATGATGCAGTAGAAATCTCTGGAACTGTAACTTGCTACAACAAAACTTCTCAATCACTGCTGACTAAAGTTAAACAGAACAACAGCTTACCACTACACAGGTCTGGACTGCATGCCTACATAACTATCAAAAACAAGGCAAGACATAAATTCTGGTGAAAGGAAAGCAGATACACTGACTAGCAGCATAATTAGCATATCAGAGAAAAGCTGGCACAATGTGCTGCAAAAAAATAATGAATCTCAGAAAACAGCTGACATAGTGAGTAGCAGAGTAACAAACATCTCAGAGAACAGCTGACATAGTGATTAGCAGAGTAAAAACATCTCAGAGAACAGCTGACATAGTGATTAGCAGAGTAACAAACATCTCAGAGAACAGCTGACAGTGAGTAGCAGAGTAACAAACATCTCAGAGAACAGCTGACATAGTGATTAGCAGAGTAACAAACATCTCAGAGAACAGCTGACAGTGAGTAGCAGAGTAACAAACATCTCAGAGAACAGCTGACATAGTGAGTAGCAGAGTAACAAACATCTCAGAGAACAGCTGACATAGTGAGTAGCAGAGTAACAAACATCTCAGAGAACAGCTGACATAGTGAGTAGCAGAGTAACAAACATCTCAGAGAACAGCTGACAGTGAGTAGCAGAGTAACAAACATCTCAGAGAACAGCTGACAGTGAGTAGCAGAGTAACAAACATCTCAGAGAACAGCTGACAGTGAGTAGCAGAGTAACAAACATCTCAGAGAACAGCTGACATAGTGAGTAGCAGAGAAACAAACATCTCAGAGAACAGCTGACATAGTGAGTAGCAGAGTAACAAACATCTCAGAGAACAGCTGACAGTGAGTAGCAGAGTAACAAACATCTCAGAGAACTGCTATCTCATAAAAAAAAATTATTTGCAGGCAAATACAGGGCGGATAATAAAGTCCTTTCCTGATTACAAAAATAATCATATCTTAAAAACTATGCTAGATAGAAACACAAACATTGTGGCATTACACAGGTTAACTCTTGGAGGCTTTTTCTGTACAAATGGCGCTGCAATCATTAATCTATGAAGAAGAAAGCCCAGTATGTTTTGTGCTATCATAAAACAAATGTGCCATTTAGTTTTCAACAAAGGTTTGGAAATGAGTATAGTCACTACCCTCTGGAACTTCTTTTTTTTTTTTATTGGGGATAGACCAAATATGAAGTATTCAGCTCACTAGTTCCTGATACTGAAGCTTTGAAGGCAAGGATAACAGACAGTCTGGTGATGGTGACTAAAGAGATGTTGGAGAGCACAAGCAAGAAATCGAGCCTCACTCAGATGTTCTACTGGCAACACACTGGCGCACGTTGAAGTGCACAAACAAAGTGAAAAAAACCA
This sequence comes from Achatina immaculata, assembly GCA_009760885.1. Lineage (NCBI taxonomy): Eukaryota > Metazoa > Mollusca > Gastropoda > Stylommatophora > Achatinidae > Lissachatina > Lissachatina immaculata. Next base: position 45,576,724 of record CM019716.1, read on the forward strand.
AAAAAAACCGAGCTGAGATAAAATTTTCAACATAAAACCACATCTGTTCCTAGGATAAGACTGTAATAAAAGTATGAAATCAGGAAAAGACTTTAAGCTCACTCTAATTTTTGCTCTGCCTAAACAGATCCATTTCATTTAAATAGGTTTTTCAAATTGTGTCTGCACACTGTGAAATTATGCGGTTATCTCCTTTAACTGGATCTATGCCTTTCTTGTTCTATGCCACTTTGCCAGCACATTGAGATACTTTTCTCCTTGTCTCCCTCTCTTTATTTGTCCTTTTGAGTTTTTAAGTAATTATCATCCCTTATAATTTCTTTTTTTTTCTGATTTTTTGTGTGTTTTTTTCAACGGTCTCGTTATGAACACTCCCAACACATTGACTGCAACATCTCACAGGTAGCAGGATTTTTATTTGCCAACAAAACTCCTTTTCTCTTTTTTATAAACTTCTCTTTTTTCTTTTTTATAAATTTCTACAAGGAAATTTCTAGGAACATAAATGGACACAATAAATCTCCAAAATGATAAATGACTACATCAAAAGCTCTGAATGGAAACTGGTGTAGTAACAATGATGCAGTAGAAATCTCTGGAACTGTAACTTGCTACAACAAAACTTCTCAATCACTGCTGACTAAAGTTAAACAGAACAACAGCTTACCACTACACAGGTCTGGACTGCATGCCTACATAACTATCAAAAACAAGGCAAGACATAAATTCTGGTGAAAGGAAAGCAGATACACTGACTAGCAGCATAATTAGCATATCAGAGAAAAGCTGGCACAATGTGCTGCAAAAAAATAATGAATCTCAGAAAACAGCTGACATAGTGAGTAGCAGAGTAACAAACATCTCAGAGAACAGCTGACATAGTGATTAGCAGAGTAACAAACATCTCAGAGAACAGCTGACATAGTGATTAGCAGAGTAACAAACATCTCAGAGAACAGCTGACAGTGAGTAGCAGAGTAACAAACATCTCAGAGAACAGCTGACATAGTGATTAGCAGAGTAACAAACATCTCAGAGAACAGCTGACAGTGAGTAGCAGAGTAACAAACATCTCAGAGAACAGCTGACATAGTGAGTAGCAGAGTAACAAACATCTCAGAGAACAGCTGACATAGTGAGTAGCAGAGTAACAAACATCTCAGAGAACAGCTGACATAGTGAGTAGCAGAGTAACAAACATCTCAGAGAACAGCTGACAGTGAGTAGCAGAGTAACAAACATCTCAGAGAACAGCTGACAGTGAGTAGCAGAGTAACAAACATCTCAGAGAACAGCTGACAGTGAGTAGCAGAGTAACAAACATCTCAGAGAACAGCTGACATAGTGAGTAGCAGAGAAACAAACATCTCAGAGAACAGCTGACATAGTGAGTAGCAGAGTAACAAACATCTCAGAGAACAGCTGACAGTGAGTAGCAGAGTAACAAACATCTCAGAGAACTGCTATCTCATAAAAAAAAAATTATTTGCAGGCAAATACAGGGCGGATAATAAAGTCCTTTCCTGATTACAAAAATAATCATATCTTAAAAACTATGCTAGATAGAAACACAAACATTGTGGCATTACACAGGTTAACTCTTGGAGGCTTTTTCTGTACAAATGGCGCTGCAATCATTAATCTATGAAGAAGAAAGCCCAGTATGTTTTGTGCTATCATAAAACAAATGTGCCATTTAGTTTTCAACAAAGGTTTGGAAATGAGTATAGTCACTACCCTCTGGAACTTCTTTTTTTTTTTTATTGGGGATAGACCAAATATGAAGTATTCAGCTCACTAGTTCCTGATACTGAAGCTTTGAAGGCAAGGATAACAGACAGTCTGGTGATGGTGACTAAAGAGATGTTGGAGAGCACAAGCAAGAAATCGAGCCTCACTCAGATGTTCTACTGGCAACACACTGGCGCACGTTGAAGTGCACAAACAAAGTGAAAAAAACCAAAAAAAACCGAGCTGAGATAAAATTTTCAACATAAAACCACATCTGTTCCTAGGATAAGACTGTAATAAAAGTATGAAATCAGGAAAAGACTTTAAGCTCACTCTAATTTTTGCTCTGCCTAAACAGATCCATTTCATTTAAATAGGTTTTTCAAATTGTGTCTGCACACTGTGAAATTATGCGGTTATCTCCTTTAACTGGATCTATGCCTTTCTTGTTCTATGCCACTTTGCCAGCACATTGAGATACTTTTCTCCTTGTCTCCCTCTCTTTATTTGTCCTTTTGAGTTTTTAAGTAATTATCATCCCTTATAATTTCTTTTTTTTTCTGATTTTTTGTGTGTTTTTTCAACGGTCTCGTTATGAACACTCCCAACACATTGACTGCAACATCTCACAGGTAGCAGGATTTTTATTTGCCAACAAAACTCCTTTTCTCTTTTTTATAAACTTCTCTTTTTTCTTTTTTATAAATTTCTTCATTCAACACTTTAGAAGAGAAAAACTCCATTCAATATTTAAGCAAACACAAAACCTCATTTTAGTGCAACTTTCATTAGCATACTCATCATAACTGCTACGACTAACTCTGCTTTTACTCACACAACTAGCACTGCAAAAATGTAAACCCCAATTTAAAATGAAAAGACACACTGAAACACTTCAACAGTGGTTACACAAAGAAACAATATCAAATCAATTTGAACTTTGCTTATTTTGCCACAGCGAACACACCTGCTGCCTGGATGCGCTGTCAGCGTGTAGCAGCGTGCTCACAGATAGAGCAGTGTTCTGTGACACGTCTTCATAGCTGGTGCGTCTCACACTGATTCTGTCTCTCTCATTCTGGACAGCTGAGGAAAGCAAGGTTATGTTAAAGAAAAATTATATGACTAAAAATAGCTATAATGTTATAATATGTAACCAGAAACATCAAAAGAGGTTAATTCAAACATAAAAATGATCATCATATATTCTTGGACTGATCACCTTGCATCTGTGAAACTGAACTTCTAGCAGGTGACGATATCATCTTCAAACAAAGTTAGTGAAGTTCGACTGTATGGTATGCTTTCTTGAGTTTCTTGAGCTAGTCTAAGAGGTATGCTTCTCTGTAGCTTTCTTGATTTTCTTGAGCTAGTCTAAGAGGTATGCTTCTCTGTAGCTTTCTTGAGTTTCTTGAGCTAGTCTAAGAGGTATGCTTCTCTGTAGCTTTCTTGAATTTCTTGAGCTAGTCTAAGAGGTATGCTTCTCTGTAGCTTTCTTGAGTTTCTTGAGCTAGTCTAAGAGGTATGCTTCTCTGTAGCTTTCTTGAGTTTCTTGAGCTAGTCTAAAAGGTATGCTTCTCTGTAGCTTTCTTGAGTTTCTTGAGCTAGTCTAAGAGGTATGCTTCTCTGTAGCTTTCTTGATTTTCTTGAGCTAGTCTAAGAGGTATGCTTCTCTGTAGCTTTCTTGGATTTCTTGAGCTAGTCTAAGAGGTATGCTTCTCTGTAGCTTTCTTGATTTTCTTGAGCTAGTCTAAGACGTATGCTTCTCTGTAGCTTTCTTGATTTTCTTGAGCTAGTCTAAGAGGTATGCTTCTCTGTAGCTTTCTTGAGTTTCTTGAACTAGTCTAAGAGGTATGCTTCTCTGTAGCTTTCTTGATTTTCTTGAGCTAGTCTAAGAGGTATGCTTCTCTGTAGCTTTCTTGATTTTCTTGAGCTAGTCTAAGAGGTATGCTTCTCTGAAGATTTCTTGCTAACCTGTAGAAAATGTTAATACTTACCTTCCTAGCCTGGCTGAATTAATGTCTTGGCTAGCCTGGCTGAATTAATGTCTTGGCTAGCCTGGCTGAATTAATGTCTTGGCTAGCCTGGCTGAATTAATGTCTTGGGTAGCCTGGCCAAATTAATGTCTTGGCTAGCCAGGCTGAAGCAATGTCTTGGCTAGACTGGGTGAAGGTCTTGGTTAAACTGGGTGAAGTAATGTCTTGGCTAGATTGGCTGAAGTAATGTCTCGGCTAAATTGGGTGAAGTAATGTCTTGGCTAAACTGGGTGAAGCAATGTCTTGTCTAGACAGGGTGAAGTAATGTCTTGGCTAGCCTGGCTGAAGTAATGTCTTGACTAGACTGGGTGAAGTAATGTCTTGACTAGACTGGGTGAAGTAATTTCTAGGCCAGACTGGGTGAACCAATGTCTTGACTAGACTGGGTGAAGTCATTTCTAGGCCAGACTGGGTGAAGTAATGTCTTGACTAGACTGGGTGAAGTAATGTCTTGACTAGACTGAGTGAAGTAATGTCTTGACTAGACTGGGTGAAGTAATGTCTTGACTAGACTGGGTGAAGTAATGTCTTGACTAGACTGGGTGAAGTAATTTCTAGGCCAGACTGGGTGAAGCAATGTCTTGACTAGACTGGGTGAAGTCATTTCTAGGCCAGACTGGGTGAAGTAATGTCTTGACTAGACTGGGTGAAGTAATTTCTAGGCCAGACTGGGTGAAGCAATGTCTTGACTAGACTGGGTGAAGTAATTTCTAGGCCAGACTGGGTGAACCAATGTCTTGACTAGACTGGGTGAAGTCATTTCTAGGCCAGACTGGGTGAAGTAATGTCTTGACTAGACTGGGTGAAGTAATGTCTTGACTAGACTGAGTGAAGTAATGTCTTGACTAGACTGGGTGAAGTAATGTCTTGACTAGACTGGGTGAAGTAATGTCTTGACTAGACTGGGTGAAGTAATTTCTAGGCCAGACTGGGTGAAGCAATGTCTTGACTAGACTGGGTGAAGTCATTTCTAGGCCAGACTGGGTGAAGTAATGTCTTGACTAGACTGGGTGAAGTAATTTCTAGGCCAGACTGGGTGAAGTAATGTCTTGACTAGACTGGGTGAAGTAATGTCTTGACTAGACTGGGTGAAGTAATGTCTTGTCTAGACAGGGTGAAGTAATGTCTTGTCTAGCCTGGCTGAAGTAATGTCTTGACTAGACTGGGTGAAGTAATGTCTTGGCTAGACTGGGTGAAGTAATGTCTTGACTAGACTAGGTGAAGTAATTTCTAGGCCAGACTGGGTGAAGTAATGTCTTGACCAGACTGGGTGAAGTAATGTCTTGACTATACTGGGTGAAGTAATGTCTTGACTAGACTGGGTGAAGTAATGTCTTGACTAGACTGGGTGAAGCAATTTCTAGGCCAGACTGGGTGAAGCAATGTCTTGACTAGACTGGGTGAAGTAATGTCTTGACTAGACTGGGTGAAGTAATGTGTCTTGACTAGACAGGGTGAAGTAATTTCTAGGCCAGACTGGGTGAAGTAATTTCTAGGCCAGACTGGGTGAAGCAATGTCTTGACTAGACTGGGTGAAGTAATGTCTTGACTAGACTGGGTGAAGTAATGTCTTGACTAGACTGGGTGAAGTAATGTCTTGACTAGAATGGGTGAAGCAATGTCTTGACTAGACTGGGTGAAGCAATGTCTTGACTAGACTGGGTGAAGTAATGTCTTGACTAGACTGGGTGAAGTAATTTCTAGGCCAGACTCGGTGAAGTAATGTCTTGACTAGACTGGGTGAAGTAATGTCTTGACTAGACTGGGTGAAGTAATGTCTTGGCTAGACTGGGTGAAGTAATGTCTTGGCTAGACTGGGTGAAGCAATGTCTTGGCTAGACTGGGTGAAGTAATGTCTTGGCTAGACTGGGTGAAGTAATGTCTTGGCTAGACTGGGTGAAGTAATGTCTTGGCTAGACTGGGTGAAGTAATGTCTTGACTAGACTGGGTGAAGTAATGTCTTGACTAGACTGGGTGAAGCAATTTCTAGGCCAGACTGGGTGAAGCAATGTCTTGACTAGACTGGGTGAAGTAATGTCTTGACTAGACTGGGTGAAGTAATGTGTCTTGACTAGACAGGGTGAAGTAATTTCTAGGCCAGACTGGGTGAAGTAATTTCTAGGCCAGACTGGGTGAAGCAATGTCTTGGCTAGACTGGGTGAAGTAATATCTTGGCTAGACTGGGTGAAGTAATGTCTTGGCTAGACTGGGTGAAGCAATGTCTTGGCTAGAATGGGTGAAGTAATGTCTTGACTAGACTGGGTGAAGCAATGTCTTGACTAGACTGGGTGAAGTAATGTCTTGACTAGACTGGGTGAAGTAACTTCTAGGCCAGACTCGGTGAAGTAATGTCTTGACTAGACTGGGTGAAGTAATGTCTTGACTAGACTGGGTGAAATAATGTGTCTTGACTAGAATGGGTGAAGTAATGTCTTGACTAGACTGGGTGAAGCAATGTCTTGACTAGACTGGGTGAAGTAATGTCTTGACTAGACTGGGTGAAGTAATGTCTTGACTAGACTGGGTGAAGTAATGTCTTGACTAGACTGGGTGAAGTAATGTCTTGACTAGACTGGGTGAAGTAATGTCTTGACTAGACTGGGTGAAGCAATTTCTAGGCCAGACTGGGTGAAGCAATGTCTTGACTAGACTGGGTGAAGTAATGTCTTGACTAGACTGGGTGAAGTAATGTGTCTTGACTAGACAGGGTGAAGTAATTTCTAGGCCAGACTGGGTGAAGTAATTTCTAGGCCAGACTGGGTGAAGCAATGTCTTGACTAGACTGGGTGAAGTAATGTCTTGACTAGACTGGGTGAAGTAATGTCTTGACTAGACTGGGTGAAGTAATTTCTAGGCCAGACTGGGTGAAGTAATTACTAGGCCAGACTGGGTGAAGTAATTTCTAGGCCAGACTGGGTGAAGCAATGTCTTGACTAGACTGGGTGAAGTAATGTGTCTTGACTAGAATGGGTGAAGTAATGTCTTGACTAGAATGGGTGAAGTAATGTCTTGACTAGACTGGGTGAAGTAATGTCTTGACTAGACTGGGTGAAGTAATGTCTTGACTAGACTGGGTGAAGCAATTTCTAGGCCAGACTGGGTGAAGTAATTTCTAGGCCAGACTGGGTGAATTAATGTCTTGGCTAGCCTGGCCAAAGTAATATCTCAGCTAACCTGGCTTAAATAATTTCTTGCCTAGTCAGGTTAAAGAAATGTGCTAATATTTGTGTTGAAAAAATGTGATCTATAAAATGGATATAATTCAAGTATGTGAATATCAGACCATAGGTTGATATATCTGTGACAACAGGCAGTCACAAACTGACACACAGATGGATATGAAGATAAATAAAGATGACTACAGAATGAAAGTTACATAGAGTGACAAGTGAAACAGAAGCTTAATAAACAACAATACAAAGATGGATGGACAAAATAAAAATGGCAGACATAATAGAAATCCGAAAAAGGTGACGGTATTACGCTGTATTTTATACACAAATAGAAACCTCACCTTCTTTCTTCATTCCAGCTCTGAAGCACTTCCGCAGACGACAATATCTACACTGATTCCTCTTGTCTTTATCCACCACGCAGTTTCTGTTGAATCTGCAGGAGTACACGTGATTTCGCCGAACGCTCCTGCGGAAGAAACCCTTGCACCCGTCGCAGCTGAAAGCTCCATAATGTTTGCCGGTGGACTTGTCCCGGCAGATGGCACACTCTTGGGAGCCTAGCTGGGCTTGGGGAGCAGATGACTGAGGCCTGGCTCCGCTGTGACCAAGAGAGAAATTCTGGGCATCATGGTCCGGAGACTCTGAAATGCAAAAGTGATCTTGCTCGTGAACAAAGTGACGCACGTAGAGTCAGATACTTGGATTACTGTGCTTTTAAAAACTTTCTTTCTTTTTTTACTTTGCACAACAAAGCTTTACTTGTGAAACCTTTGAAACTATATAGTGTACTGTATTGGGATATATATGTTCTATGTCCTGGATATACAATGTACCATATACTGGATTCATTCATTCATTTGCATGTCCTTTGTGGAACTTTGCCTCCCTAACAGCTCTCCTATAGGCCTCTCAGTTGTGAGCAAGATGGCCTGCTGCTGATGCATCCATTTACAGATCAACGATGTCTTGCAGCCATTTATGCCTTGGTCTTCCTCTCTTTCTTTTTCCCATTATGTACCCTTCCAAGACGATCTTATCTAGATTATCATGACATTTAATGTGTCCAAAATATTTAAGTTTTCTTTATTTAATCTTCTTTACTAGCCAGCCTTCTTTAATATTGTTCTTGTAGTATGGATATATTTGTTCTTTTTTGTGTCCACGATATCTGAAGAACTCTGTAGAGTTTACATTCAAAGGCATTTATGTGTTTCTCAGCTGTTTTGTTAAGTGTCCAGGTCTCACAGTATACTGGATATATAGGGTCTGGCATAAAGCACAGCTAGATCTTAAAAATGGAAAATAAATAAGTACTATACATGTTTTGGGTAAAAAAAAAAGTGAAATGAAACTCAGAAAAGTGGGTATTTTTATTATTACTGACAATAATATTTAGGTTTAGAAAATTACGCAGGTTAGATGACCGCTATTACATTTGATACAATCAGCCAGACGTCTGGAAAACTCTTGCATAACACCATTTAACATGTTCAAAGGGATATTTTGAATGCAGTGTCGGATTTGATCTTTCAGGTCTGCAATTGACTGTGGTCGACTAGCATACACCATGTTCTTCAGGTACCCCCACAAAAAGAAGTCTGCGGCAAATAAATCCGGTGACCTTGCCGGCCAATGAATATCCCCAAATCTGGAAATAAGACGATTGGGGAATGCTTGTCGCAGCATGGCCATGGACTGACGGGCTGTGTGGGCAGTTGCTCCATCTTTGTGGAAACCATATGAATCTCTTATTTCTATTGGCCAAGTCTGGAATGAAGTATTCAGATAGCATCTGCATATAAAGATCACTATTAACAGTAAGAAGTGCCAGCTGCCAAAGTGTTCCTAACAGCTAATCGCCGAGGGCTACCCAGCGATGCGTTGCGGACTTCTTGAATTCGTTCAGGTGTCTGTTGAATTCTTGGACGACCAGTAGACTTGTTATTAAGGCAATTAGCGGTTTCCTTAAATTTTTTGACCCACCTCAAAACTGTTTTGTCCTCCGGTCGGGAACATTATCGCGGGGATGCAACTCAAAATGGCGACGAAACTTTCATTGTACAGTAATAGACGATTCTCCACTTTTAAAATAAGTTTCAACGGTGAATGTGCTATGTTGTGTTTGCCAAGAAGCCATTGTTAAAAATGACGTCATAGTTTTTTGTCGCATGTATTCAGTTTCTGTGAGACCTGGACACTTAACAAAACAGCTGAGAAACACATAAATGCCTTTGAATGTAAATGCTACAGAAGAGTTCTCCAAATATCATGGACACAAAAAAGATCAAATATATCTATTCTACAAGAGCTTAATATTGAAGAAGGCTGGCTAGTAAAGAGGATTAAAGAGAGAAAACTTAAATATTTTGGACACAGTAAACGTCATGATAATTTAGAGAAGACCGTATTGGAAGGATACATAATGGGAAAAAGAAAAAGAGGAAGACCAAAACGAAGATGGCTGCAAGACTTCGTTGACGATCTGCAAATGGATGCCGCAGCAGCAGGCCTTCTTGCTCACAACCGAGAGGCCTACAGGAGAGCTGTTTGGGAGGCAAAGTTCCGCAAGGGACATGCAAATGAATGAATGAATGAATTCAGTTTCTGTGCACTACGTCAGTTAAATACAGCTACGCTTTATGCCGGGCCCTGTATATTGCAATACAGGATATACAGTGTACTATATACCAGATATACAATGTAATATAGTTTATTATGTATTGGATATACATTGTACTATTTACTGGATATACAGTGTACTATGTATTGGATATTCAGTGTACTGTATACTGGATATATGGGGTGAAGATGCCTGATAAGGTAATCAGTGACCCATAGCTGATATGTCATGATATGTGTCATGGTTAGGCACCCATAGCTGACCAAGACCCTGTCCCACCTCTCCATGGTACCTCCAGTACCAGGCATAGCCTGGCTAATGGGGCGGGGATCGCCACAGTCCTCATGGTGGTGGAGTCTGCTAAAGAAGCATTGCACACCCTCTGCTTTTTAGCTGTACTCCGGGACTGAAAAAGTAGCCGCCATAACCAGCTCCCCCACGCCGATACGATGTTGTGCCTCAACATCTCTACAGCATCGGCTGCAAAGAACAACAGCTCGCAGTTACAGTGAGTTTGTACAAGTACAAGAATACCAGATATACAATGTACTATATACCAGATAAACAGTATATTATGTACCGGATATAAAGTGTACAATAAACTAGATATACGGCATAAAGTGCCTGAGTCATAAGGGAAAGAACAGAGGCCAGAAAAGAGCTTAACTCTTAAACTTCTGAATATGCAAAGCAATGAGCAAAACTAGACAGATGCATTTAACTTTTTTCTATCAAGCTGTTGGAACGGCTGATGCAGCGTGAACCCTAGAAACAGCTGATGCAGAGTGAACCCTAGAAACAGCTGATGCAGAGTGAACCCTAGAAACAGCTGATGCAGAGTGAACCCTAGAAACAGCTGATGCAGAGTGAATCCTAGAAACTGCTTCTGATTAAGCTCCACAAACTGAGGAGGATCACATCACTCCTAACAGCCTTGCCTGAAAACTATTTCCCGGACCAGATCAGACAGTCTGTCAGCCATTTCTAATTACGTCTAAACGTGCATATAGCAGAAAAAAAAATCAAATCAACATAAGCATGCATAATGTGCCACTTTACCAACTTAGGAATGAAATAATGTCTCATTAAAACTTCAAATGAATTAATGCCTCATTAAAAATCCAAATGAATTAATCTCTCATTAACTGGTGAAATTAATGTATCATTAAAAAATCTAATAAAATGAAATTCAAATAAATTAATGGCTCGTGAAAAACTTGAATACATTAATGATTTAATAAAAACTTAATTTCTCATTAAAAACTTTGAATGAACTGACGTCTCATTAAAAACTTGAGAAGAATCACAGAAACTGCATATTCTGTGCAGTTCAATGTGCAATTTTAGAACTAGACAGAATGAAATTCTGTTAACATAAAAAAGTCTATGCAGATTTCCAAAACTGCATACTTAACTGATGACCTAATGTGAGGCTTAAAGTGTCTAATCAATATTTATAGAATGACGTACATTGCCTTGACTAGAAAACACTTGCCTTATAAAAAAACAAAGAAAACATGCAAATAAAAAGGATTCAATTTAAACAGAAGCTGATTTAGTTTGTTCAGTTTGCATAATTTACGTAACTCCTTGAATGACATCTGAAATGTTACATCCCTTATAAAGAAAAAAAAACAAATCCCAGAACCCTCTGCTGACAGAAGTCACGTCAAAAGTTCAAGAAACACAAACATTAATAAAAACAACATTAGAGTATATATTTCAAATCTATCTGAGCTTCCGTTACTAAAAATAAAATTGCACTCTGGTCAAACTTTCTGAAGAATAAAGTGTGTCTTCATTTACTTCAACGGTAAACTTTTGCTGAACATGACTTTCTCATTAGGCCCAGAAGACAAAATTCTGACCACTTTCTGTCCTTCCTCCTCATGATGCTCATGGTAAGCAGCCTGTTGTGATAGTATGACACCAACTAGGCTGAGTTCAACATGCTGCATAAGAAGAGAGACAATTTACAGAAAGGCCAACTTCTTAAGTTTGTGAGCAAGTCACATCAATATATTCCCTATCTGGATTGTTGCCTTCTTAGAAGTCCTTTCAGTGTCAGCTGGCAACAATTACTACAGTTTCCAGATACAGAGCTACACTATAACAACATATACAGGTAGATATTTCAAAATGAAAGCCTTCACTAAGGCAAGTCTCTGTCCTCCTTCTGGAAAAACCTATCATGCAGATAACCACAGCCAAAATTATGTTCAATTTAGGCACCATTTTAACTGAAAGTTTGTCCAAAACCTAGCATAAATGTAAAATGGCTGGCAAGTGTTTGAAATCTGCAGCTCAAACAATTCTAATTTGGATGAGAGTATTTCTCTATGGTAAACCAGTGCCATTTTTCAAGGCATTTCAGTTTCTGTGTTGACAGTAAGCAAGATTTTTTAGAAAATGGACAGTTTCTGCTTACAACTTACACATATTATGAAACACTTCATAAAGTCCTTACAGTAGTTGTTTCTTAACTTGGGGCTAATGGACCACCGGGGGGTCCACAGACCAGAAAATTGTTTAGCTCAGTGAAAAAAAAGTCTTAGCATCATATGCGTTCTATTTATTGTCTTTAATGAGGAGTCCACAGACCAGAAAATTGTTTAGCTCAGTGAAAAAAAAGTCTTAGCTTCATATGCGTTCTATTTATTGTCTTTAATGAGGAGTCCACGGCTCTTCTCTGAACAGAAAGTGGGACAGCAGCTGTTTTTATGCCAGAAAGGGGGGTCAGCAGCTGTTATCAGCCCAGAAAGTACGTCAGCAGCTGTTCTCAGGCCAGAAAGGGGGTCCGAAGCTGTTCTCAGGTCAGACAGAAGGTCTGAAGCTGTTATCAGCCCAGAAATGGCGTCAGCAGCTGTTCTCAGCCCAGAAAGGGGGTTTGAAGCTGTTCTCAGCCCAGAAAGTACGTCAGCAGCTGTTCTCAGGCTAGAAAGGGGGTCTGCAGCTGTTCTCAGGCCAGAAAAGGAGTCTGCAGCTGTTCTCAGCCCAGAAAGGGGGTTCGTGGCTGTTCTAAGGCTAGAAAAGGGGTTCATGACTGTTCTCAGGCCAGAAATGGGGTCCACAACAACCAAAAAATGTTAAGAATTGCAGCCTTAAAGTCTACCACCCACAAATACTGAATGTGTAGGAATTTAATTAACATAAGAAGACAATGAACAATCACTGGACTATGAAGGCAAGGACTTGAAAACATCATCATATCAGAAAATATCAATGATAAGCGAGACGGAGTTTGGTTGAATAATAAGATAGTTCACAGTATCATTTACTGGTGTGACAGAAATATACTGATTGAGTTGAAGGATAAAACAAACAAACAAACACACAAGCACACACACACAATTGTCCTTTCTTCTCTTCCACCATCCCCCCATAAAATGTTAATTGGCCTAGCACCTAATAATGATGATGATAATGATTTTCAGTCGTAAGCCCATCCAAAATCTGCCAACCTACCAGAAATGTACCAACTTGCCAACCTACCTCAAACTTCTCAACCAAACTCAAACTCGCCAATCTTCATCAAACTTATCAACTACCTCAAACCTGGCAGCCTACATCAAACTCATCAAGTACCATAAACTCGCCAACCTACCACAAACTCACCAGCCTACATCAAACTCACCAGCCTACCACAAAATCGCCAACCTACCACAAAGCTGCCAACTCGGTAGAGTTTCCATGAGAGTATAAAGACTCTTGCTGTTCAGACCAAGGCCCGTGTAAGACGAACCGCTATCCCGACAGTGAACAAGACGTGCGTACCTGCTCACGCTGTACGCTTCTTCGTACATGCACTCCCTTCTCTCGCTCACATACGCGAAACGACAGCTCGGCTTTCCTTCCAAATATTTCATTTTTAACAAAAATATTTCGCCTTGTAAGCTTTGATTTTCTCCACTCATAGAAAGTCACTTGAACTCAACAATCATCATCACCACGATAAGATTTTGTCTAAACGGACGCAGATCTACACTTTTGTTTGTTGTCAACGTTGATGTGCAACAAATTCCAACAGAGTTTGGTTCTAGCTGCCATAATAATAAGGTAATATGTATTCACTTTATACAGAGCCACATTCTGATGACCAGCTGAAACTGTTTTGCGATATGTAAAGAAGGACTGCAATCGGAATTCATTTAATAAATTAAATGCACAAATTACGATCTCGTATAATTCAGTATTTGTTTCCGATGTTTGAAACTTCCATCTGCGGACATTTCCATTTAGTGAATATTCTGGCTGCTAAAGTTTCTAAGTGCTGAAACTTTTAGTCGGCTGAAATTTCTAGTCTCTGGAGTTTCAAACTGTTGAAAACACATCACAGTATCAAGAGATTCAAAGGAAGACCGCAAGAATACTGACTACTGTAAGAGAGATAAGAGACATTTTTCGCATAAAATGACACAAACGGTGTTCAGTTAGAACACACAGCCTAACAAATATAACACTCAATATAAGTACAGACTGTACTTTATCAATTATCCAGCAACCAACCTGGCCGTTTTTAAGAGGTGGGTCAAACTATTCTCTCCTCCCACCTGAGATAACATCCTCCAAATTCACTTCTCCCAAAATCTTCCACACGACGTGTTGTCAGTCTATCCTTGACTGCCGCCCCGTGAAGGTGATGGGCGTGTCTGAAGTTTTCTTCTATACGAGTTCTTCTCTTCCATGTCGGGCGTTCACCAATCACCCTTATTCACTGCCCCGCCTTAATATCCCCGATCTGTTGCGCTTCAGGTAAATAATCCGTGTTCATTATGCAAGGACTGATAACACTGTCTTGTGACATCTACTGTCAAACAACAGACCCATCTCTTCCCTACCCCCCCCCCCCTTCAACCAAACGGGAAGTTAAATCATCATCATCATCATGTGCCGTGCCGACTGGCGTTGGCTATTATGCTTCTCCAGAGTACAAGATCCTTCATGCAGGCCATCAGCTCAGTTGGTGATCTCCTCTCACACTATCCCGTCAGACTGTCCAGTATCATTTCTCTTGGTCTTCCTCTTGATCTTCTTCCTTCTATTTTTCCTGTTGTTATAATATTTTCAATGCCCCCTCTTCTCATTGTATGTCCTATGAAAGTACACTGTCTCTCTCTTATCTTTTTGACAAGGTTTTTTTGTCTCTCTAGCTCTTCTCATACATTCTTCATTAGTTATTTTTGCTGTCCAGGGGATTCGCAACATTCTTCTAATAAACCACATTTCTGCTGCTTCCAATGATTTTTGTGCAGACTTGCCTATTGTCCATGATTCACTTCCATATAACAAGATAGATTCAATATAGCATTTCAGGACTCGTTTTCTAACATTCATTGATAAAGATGTGTTAGCTAATATGTTTCTCATTCTCTGAAATGCAGTCTTTGCTTGGCTTATTCTGTTCCTAATTTCTGTTCTGCATTTCCCATCCGAAGTTATTACTGCTCCAAGGTATTTGAATTTCTGCACCTGCTTTAGAATAGTTCCGTTTAATTTAATACTGCATGCTGGTGGATTCTGTTTCTTAGATATAACCACAGTCTCTGTCTTTTTGATGTTCAAAGTAAGGCCTTTCTGTTCACTTTCTTTGGCGACTTTATTCAAGAGATTTTGCAGGTCTTGTTGGTTCTCAGCTATCAGTACTGTGTCGTCAGCATACCGAAGGTTGTTAATATTGTATCCTCCAATTTTTATGCCTGGTTCTGTGATGATTCCTCTTAGAATATTCTCGCTCTACAGAGAAAAAAGGTCTGGAGATAGTACACATCCTTGTCGCATCCCTTGTTTTATAGGTTGATATTTTCCAATTCTATTTTCAACTCGAACTGCTGCTTCTTGCTGCCAGTATAGATGTTTTACAATCCTCAGGTCTTTGCCGTCTATATTGATGTCTTCAAGCATTTTAATAATTTCATTATGTTTCACCTTGTCAAAAGCCTTGGTGTAATCAATGAAGCATAAGTAGAGATCTTTCTGTACTTCTAAAGCTCTTTCTGTTAGTGTTCGTAAAGCATAAATGGCATTGTGTGTTCCCTTTCCTTCAACAAATCCAAACTGTTCATCTGCTATTTCCATTTTTATCTTTTTCCTTGTTCTTCTCATAATGATTCTCAGAAGTAGCTTCGTTATGTGACATGAGAGGCTGATAGTCCGGTGGTCGTCACATTCCTTTGCACCTAGTTTCTTTGGTAGTGCTATAAACGTGGATTTAATCAGGTCACTGGGAATATAACCACTGTTGTAAATGTCATTCAGTAACTTGGTTATCATTTTTATTCCTGTCTCCTCTAGTGCCTCTATTTCTTCTATTGTTATATTATCAGGCCCAGTCGCTTTTCCTTTCTTCATGTGTTTGATGGCATCTATGATTTATTCTTCAAGTATTGGTGGTCCCTCACAGTTTTCAGTATCTGGTGTTAATTCTGGTCTTTTTCCTCCATATAGCTCACCGATATACTCTGTCCACCTGTCCACAATGTCTTCTTTTCCCATTAACATTTTACCTTCTTTCGATTTCAGGCATCCTGTGGTATATTTAAATTAAGTTAAATATCATTACACAAACTAGGAGAAGGTTCAAGAGAAAATGCATGATTATTTACTTGTGTTGTTCAGTCAAAATCTTATTGGCTGGCCATTACACGTTAACCAAATCTGCAAACCGGTGCAAACGCAAAGTTCAAAACTAAAGCTGTACGAGTAGCATCTTCAGCTCTGTATACAGTAAATGAATACTTTACAGCATCGCATTCACTCGTTTACTACGTGTAGCGCCAAAAGGCGGCGATCATTTTGTGCGGTCCTTGCTTTTTATAATCAAATCAGCTTTTCTTTTCTTCTCTCTCTCTCTCTCTCTCTCTCAACATCGCAACTCTGTTGTTTTCACTTCGTTTCACCTGTCATTATTCACATGTCGCAAGAAGAAAATAATATTGACTTTATAAAAGTGTCACAGTATTTCACTTTCATAAGAAAAGATCGCAAGCCCTCACCCTCCACTAAAGCAAATAGTTACATCCCCTGTCTGTGTCCAGCTCTCTGTAATTAATGGATCAGAAAGTAAAATAACTGTACTGTATGTTATATGTACATACTGAACGTATAGATAATATGTTATAACTTGCTAATTTCCTACGTATTGTTCTTCACATGTATATAATACAAGTCCTATACTGATGTGGTTTAATGTGGTTTATTCGAAGAATGTTGCGAATCCCCTGGACAGCAAAATAACTAATGAAGAATGTATGAGAAGAGTTGGAGAGACAAAAAACCTTGTCAGAAAGATAAGAGAGGGACAAAGTACTTTCACAGGACATGCAATGAAAAGAGGGGGCATTGAAAATATTATAACAACAGGAAAAATAGAAAGAAAAAGATCAAGAGGAAGACCAAGAGAAATGATACTGGACAGTCTGACGGGATAGTGTGAGAGGAGATCACTAACTGAACTGATGGCCTGCATGAAGGATCGTGTACTCTGGAGAAGCATAATAGCCAACGCCAGTCGGCACGGCACCTGGTGATGATGATGATGATGATACTGATGACGTTGAATGACTGATTAGAATGAAAGGTATAATGTTACACGGGGCTGCGTGTCCAGTTCTTTACTTTCTCAGAATATAAGCTCTTTCGTTCTCTCAACCATTTCTGAGGCAGTTTAGAGAAAACATAAAAACTTTGCTCGTTCTAGCAGTTGCCGCCACGGCTGGTGGAGTATATCAGCCATCTTGATCTGCTAGGAAGCAACATCGGCGGGGATGATGATAATGATGATTTTTTTTTAAAAATGAAACTATAGCTGATAGCGAAACAACCATACAACTCCACAAATCATCACCCCACGTTCTCCGATATATCCAGCCACAGCCATCAAATTCTGCTTTTTCTTGACAAAGCCCACGCGTGCTATTGTTGGTCTCTCGTGATTTTTGAGTTTTTTTTTTTTTTAATGATCGAGTGTATTTCAAACAGGCACAGAAAACAGACTATTATAAAAAGACACAAAAATAAATACCAGGTTACGAAGGAGTTCCGTTCCTAAGTGTTCGGAAGTCGAATTTGTATGTTAGGTACGGTTCGTCTATACCGTCACTTATACAGAATACAGCAGACTAAGACGGAAGAGTTAGGTACGGTTCGTCTATACCGCCAGTTATACAGAATACAGCAGGCTAAGACGGAAGAGTTAGGTACGGTTCGTCTATACCGCCAGTTATACAGCATACAGCAGACTAAGACGGAAGAGTTAGGTACGGTTCGTCTATACCGTCACTTATACAGAATACAGCAGACAGTAAACCTTTCTATGCATACAAAAATAACATTATTGAAACCGAAGAACGGCTGTAGACTTGCAGTGTCTGGGTGCGAGCAGCAGAGTAGCGCCCATTTGCTGTAACGAACTGCAGCTCGAACTTTTCATATAACAGGCTTTACGAGTCGTTCATAACTACGAGTTGTACGTAAGTTGGTTACTCGTAATTCGAGGACTGCCTGTATTGTCTTACTGTGCCATTCTACCACTCTGGTTTTAACCTCTCCGCTAGTAAATATTTTCCAGACGTTTACTGTCTATATTTTGATTAACGAGATTCACCTGACTGCCCTGCTACCTGCTTTCTTACCTACCGCCGACCAGTAGATGTATGTGACGACTACACAAGAGCGTAACAAACATATCGATGTTAATAAAAGAATGTTCAGCAACACAAAGTTCTCTCACACAACTGAGAGACTGTATGTTTTCAGATACCTTATGCCCCAGTGCTTCTCAACCTCATTTGTCCCACGCAGCCTTTTCTACTAAATATGACATGAAGAGACCAAACAAGAAATGTAACAATCGGGACAGAAGTTGGGTGCAGTACCAGTATTACATGTTACACGGTTACCACCAGACAGTATATCACAGAAAAAAAAATCCACACTAAGATCTGCAGGTAACAGAGGAAGAGGCCGCCCACGCAGGAGATGGAGAGAGGAAATTACAGAAGCATTAAATACCCCATTATATGAAGCAAATCGTCCAGCCCTATCAAGACGTCTATTTGTCCTCTCAACACCGAAAGGTATATGAGGAGGGAGACAAGACATTACTCATATGTCAGAATGTCATTTCCCCTCCCTCCTCCACCCCACCCCTTTTCAGGACTGTCTGACTCAAAATGTGTCCCCCCCCCCGAAAAAATAGGGTGGATGACAACACCTGTTATAACCTGTGATACCCTGGAAAAACTGTGTTAAGAACACATTTATCTTAACATAGTCTTTGTGAGACAGGGAACATAGATCTGACCTACTTTTGTAGCAATCAACACTAATTGTAATTGTTATTTTTGTAAAGTGTAATGTCTGGATGGTGGGGACATGGAGATCGCTGGCAGGGATGAGGAAAATCTGGTGTGAGACCAGTGAATCCAGGACGTGACAAGAATATGGGTCTTTACAACAATGGCTGTCAGAATGATGTAAACAAAACAGAGCCAGCAGACTACAGGTGGCGGGGAATGGATATCGTTGAAGCACTCATCAGATTCCTCATCCCAAAGTCGGAGTGTGTCTGTGGAACTGTCTCAAAACTGTCTGATCTGACGTGGAGAAGGGGCTTAAGTACGGTCACTTAAGGCTGGAAAACAAAATTTTGGCCAGGCCAGCCTACGCCACCGTCTTCATGGCAGTCCGAATCTGCCCTAGCAAGGAAACCTGCTAAAGTCGGAGGTACCCAGCCAAAAGGTGCATCGTAAAAATCAGGGCACCACGCATCATCACCATTGTGCGTACGAAGAAGAAGAAGAAGATAACCTGTCAAATGTTGCATTGTCTTATCTCACTCGTAATAACTGTTCTATCTTTAGTTTCCTTCGTTTACTCCTGTTGTTATTGTTAGCGAAACCCTCTTGCCGAAATATTATATGTTTGTCTCATTATTAGGGCAAGCTTATTCTCTTTATTTTTTTTTTTTAGCTTTAGAAAATCAAACATTACTTCTCTTACCTATTACATATGTAATGAAACGTATCTAAAGATGTTATGATTATCACAGCATAATATCCAATCTGTCTGCTGATATTTCGATCAAAATCAACTTCTTATGCCACTCGTCCTTAACTTAAATCCGTTTTCCAGCTGATAAAACGGACGACACTGGTTCTACAAGTGGCAGAAGGTAAGAGCTTATCTTAAATCTTAGATATGGCGACTAGTTAAGCTTATCCTGCCATCTTTTACAGCTCACGTTGAGAGATAAATATAGAAGCCAAGAGGAGACTTATTACCGCCCTTGTCTCAAACAACACTGATCACTTATCGCCCCTTAATCGGCCCAAGCCGGGAGAGAAAAAGTTCAGAACTAAACTACAGCAAACAAACAAACAGGACAATCAATGATCTTCTTCTTCCAATCTGACAAAACTCACTGATAAAACTTACTACGAAATCATTATCTGTCTCACTTCATGCTAGCAGTTCGCAGCTGGAGAAAGACAACCACGCAAGCAGCCGTGACTGCGTAAGTGGATAAGCTTTGCTGGGAACGTAATTAGTTCAAATGCTGTGACCTGGCTTGTGTTGGCAACACAAACGAGCAGCTTCACCTGTCATCAGCTAACAGGCAGCTGTCACCGGGCAGTCAGTCTAGGTCAGTAACTATCTTAGTGCATAATAAGTGGGATTGTTCGTGTTGGCAACTTTATCAATTACTGCGGGCAAAACAGCGAAATTATTCAGCAATAACTGATGTATGTTCTCGGAAAAGACTCGCCAAGACCAAGACATCTTTCGAGAGAAGAAACTTTAGTCGTAGAAAGAGAAATAACCTAATTAGTTTCCGTTCTTCTGCAGATACTCTGATAATACCATCGTCTGTTTTTTTTTTCGTGGATCTTCTGGTTATCTGTTTCATTGTTCTCCAAAACTACATCACCGCATTTGAATTTATGTTTCATTTGTTTGTTCACTGCTAGAGTATCACAAACATACAATAATACTGACTATATACAGCACCAAAATACTGACTCTATATCTAAGCAGCAGGCCATATTGCTCACAACCGAGAGGCCTACAGGAGTGCTGTTTGGGAGGCAAAGTTCCGCAGGGGACAAGCAAATGAATGAATAGTGATCGGGTTAACCGGCAACTACGTACCATAAAATAGAAGCAAAAGACCATAACGTTTTGGAGGCAGCTGATTACTGTAACTGTAAATATTATCCAAAACTTAGTAAAAGGCAACCAGCGAAATCAACTGGATGATAATCAGGGCAATAGGATGATGATGATGATGCTCAATTTACACGGAGGAGAATCAGCCAGTTCTGACTGTGGTTTGGCATGTGACCATGTTGTAAAGGTTAGATCTCGCCACAAATAAGATAAGAAAAAAAAACCGTTCACGCAAACATTTACTTTCCGCTGATATTTGTTGAGTGTGTTTAATTTTACATGTTAAAAAACTATAAGGTACCGACTGTTGTATCGAGAAAACCGGTATTTCAGAAACTACTTCAAGCGAGGTGAAAGACATGTACAACTGTATCGGTTAAAAAAAATCCTAGCGTGATCAATACTTCGTACAGAACAACAAAGCTGACTCTATATAACACCACAATATTATTTTACTATTAAGGATTTTATTTTTCTTCAAAGTCATACCAGGACATAAACAAAAACACAGAATACAACAACATCGTTGTACGGGGGTACCTTCCACTGGCTTAAAAAGCTTCAGGAAAAGTAGTTGCTCTCTGAAATGGCGAAACAAAACCACGTTTTAAAAAAAAAATCCTAGTTTTTAATTACAAGCGACTGGGCTTACTGTCCTGTCTCATAGGGCAAGATGAAACAACCGCAAGAGTTATGGAACACCGTTCATTTCATTTTTGGTATTTCCATTTTTTTTTCCATTCATATTAGTTGTATATTACTTTTGTGAATTTACATTTTATATTCTTTCCCTGTTTCTTTGTCCTGTATGTTTTTGTATGATTAAAGTGTAAACCGAAACACTGGAGTCATCTCCCTAAAAACACTGAAGGAACTCCTGATACCAAGAGCTGAGCACTTACGGGCCGGCCCCGAGTGTAATGAGGCCACTCCCCAGAACCAGCAACAGAGCTAGGGTCCTTTTTACATTTACAGTCGCAAAGCGTTACAACTGTGTGTTCTTAAATCAATAAAGCTGTTTCTAATTTTGTTTTAACAGGTTTGGAAGATCTGTAAGAGGCACAAGAAACAAGGACAATTATAACAAAGATCAGAAAGCGACAATCCGGATTTGTGGGGGCATGTTTGGAGGAGTGGCGGGCTAGAGCACCTAATGACGACAGGGAAGAAGGTAGAATGTAGAAGAGAGAGAGAGAGAGAGAGGTAGACAGGGAAGAAGGTAGAGTGTAGAAGAGAGGGAGGCAGACAGGGAAGAAGGTAGAACGTAGAAGAGAGAGAGAGAGAGAGAGAGAGGTAGACAGGGAAGAAGGTAGAGTGTAGAAGAGAGGGAGGCAGACAGGGAAGAAGGTAGAGTGTAGAAGAGAGAGAGAGAGAGAGAGAGGTAGACAGGGAAGAAGGTAGAGTGTAGAAGAGAGGGAGGCAGACAGGAAGAAGGTAGAGTGTAAAGAGAGAGAGAGAGAGAGGTAGACAGGGAAGAAGGTAGAGTGTAGAAGAGAGGGAGGCAGACAGGGAAGAAGTAGAGTGTAGAAGAGAGAGAGAGAGAGGTAGACAGGGAAGAAGGTAGAGTGTAGAAGAGAGGGAGGCAGACAGGGAAGAAGGTAGAGTGTAGAAGAGAGAGAGAGAGGAGGTAGACAGGGAAGAAGGTAGAGTGCAGAAGAGAGAGAGAGAGAGAGGTAGACAGGGAAGAAGGTAGAGTGTAGAAGAGAGGGAGGCAGACAGGGAAGAAGGTAGAGTGTAGAAGAGAGAGAGAGAGAGAGGTAGACAGGGAAGAAGGTAGAGTGTAGAAGAGAGGAGAGAGAGAGAGGTAGACAGGGAAGAAGATAGATTGTAGAAGAGAGAGAGAGAGAGAGAGGTAGACAGGGAAGAAGGTAGAGTGTAGAAGAGAGGGAGAGAGAGAGAGGTAGACAGGAAGAAGGTAGAGTGTAGAAGAGAGAGAGAGAGAGAGGTAGACAGGGAAGAAGGTAGAGTGTAGAAGAGAGAGAGAGAGAGGTAGACAGGGAAGAAGGTAGAGTGTAGAAGAGAGAGAGAGAGAGAGGTAGACAGGGAAGAAGGTAGAGTGTAGAAGAGAGAGAGAGAGAGGTAGACAGGGAAAGGTAGAGTGTAGAAGAGAGAGAGAGAGAGAGAGAGGTAGACAGGGAAGAAGGTAGAGTGTAGAAGAGAGGGAGGCAGACAGGGAAGAAGGTAGAGTGTAGAAGAGAGGGAGGCAGACAGGGAAGAAGGTAGAGTGTAGAAGAGAGGGAGGCAGACAGGGAAGAAGGTAGAGTGTAGAAGAGAGGGAGGCAGACAGGGAAGAAGGTAGAACGTAGAAGAGAGAGAGAGGCAGACAGGGAAGAAGGTAGAGTGTAGAAGAGAGGGAGGCAGACAGGGAAGAAGGTAGAGTGTAGAAGAGAGGGAGGCAGACAGGGAAGAAGGTAGAGTGTAGAAGAGAGAGAGAGAGGTAGACAGGGAAGAAGGTAGAGTGTAGAAGAGAGGGAGGCAGACAGCGAAGAAGGTAGAACGTAGAAGAGAGAGAGAGAGGTAGACAGGGAAGAAGGTAGAGTGTAGAAGAGAGAGAGAGAGAGGTAGACAGGGAAGAAGGTAGAGTGTAGAAGAGGGAGGTAGACAGGGAAGAAGTAGAACGTAGAAGAGAGAGAGAGAGAGGTAGACAGGGAAGAAGGTAGAGTGTAGAAGAGAGGGAGGCAGACAGGGAAGAAGGTAGAACGTAGAAGAGAGAGAGAGAGAGAGGTAGACAGGGAAGAAGGTAGAGTGTAGAAGAGAGGGAGGCAGACAGGAAGAAGGTAGAACGTAGAAGAGAGAGAGAGAGAGGTAGACAGGGAAGAAGGTAGAGTGTAGAAGAGAGAGAGGTAGACAGGGAAGAAGGTAGAATGTAGAAGAGAGAGAGAGAGAGGTAGACAGGGAAGAAGGTAGAGTGTAGAAGAGAGAGAGAGAGATAGAGAGAGAGGTAGACAGGGAAGAAGGTAGAACGTAGAAGAGAGAGAGGTAGACAGGGAAGAAGGTAGAACGTAGAAGAGAGAGAGAGAGAGGTAGACAGGGAAGAAGGTAAACGTAGAAGAGAGGGAGGCAGACAGGGAAGAAGTAGAACGTAGAAGAGAGAGAGAGAGAGAGTAGACAGGAAGAAGGTAGAACGTAGAAGAGAGGGAGGCAGACAGGGAAGAAGGTAGAACGTAGAAGAAGAGAGAGAGTAGACAGGAAGAAGGTAGAACGTAGAAGAGGGAGGCAGACAGGGAAGAAGGTAGAACGTAGAGAGAGAGAGGAGGTAGACAGGGAAGAAGGTAGAACGTAGGAGAGAGAGAGGCAGACAGGGAAGAAGGTAGAACGTAGAAGAGAGAGAGAGAGAGAGAGAGAGGTAGACAGGGAAGAAGGTAGAACGTAGAAGATAGGGAGGCAGACAGGGAAGAAGGTAGAACGTAGAAGAGAGAGAGAGAGAGAGAGAGAGGTAGACAGGGAGAAAAGATGTTTGGTGGTCTGCTACCCTGGCACGGAAAATGTTCAGTGACAAGCCAGGTATCGATGGTTGTGGAAGGACATGATATCCTTCGCCTGTTGGCAAGGACCTTGAGAGAGAGAGAGAGAGAGAATTTTAACATTTTGTTATCACAGCTTTACTGCAGTATCTTTGTGTATATTTATATATTTAGTCACATATATTTATCCCCAAACCAAAAACTATTCGTGTTATTTTTGTTATTGATTGAATTTATAAAATGTGAATATGATGATGGCGTTGATGATAATGATTATTCTAGACAAGATAAAGACATGATATAAGAAATGGTTAACATGATATAAGAAATGGTTAACAGTGGCAATGGTACTGAAGAAAAAAAAATAACTGACAAAGATTACCTAAGTTATCATTAGAATCACTGGTAACAAGATAAAAATCCAACTTTGGATCTGGATACATCTGTTTTACTGAGCATTTATAATCCATAACAGCGGAGTCATAGTAGCGATGACATCGAGCCACCTGCCATTTGTGACACGCGGCCAACGTAATTCCTGGCAGCAATGCGCCGACTAAAGGGAGGTAACCTATTCCAACAAATCAAACTCTTCACCTCCTTGGGAACGTTCCGTTGGCCTATGTCCCACACCTTCTTTCATAATCTCATGCAGGACACAATTCTTCACAACGGCTCCAGACACAGAGAACGCGCAACGACACAAGAATACACAGATTCCTTCTTGCTCCAGCACGGAGGTAGAGCGTTGTAAAATCGTGCTACCGGCGTGTTCGGATCTGCACAGATCTCACATTCAAATGTTGCTTCTCGACGTGACGCGGCATACAATAATGAGGTCGCCTTGGCCGATAACACACCTCGACCATCTTACAGACTGGTTAACCGTAAAGTTGACGATTAAGAGAGAGAGAGAGAGAGAGAGAGAGAGAAAGATAGAGGAAGCGGGGAGCCTGATATGATTATAACGTAGTGATAAAGTGTTGACCTACGAAAGTTAAAGAGGACATGTTTAACAAACACTGTACGTACAAACTGGCAGATATGAAATATTGTTTTTGTTGTTTTAACGATCAGGCAAGAACTGCGATGACCGAGGAAGATGTACGGGGAAGTTGCTGCTACCAGCGAACTGCAAGTGGTCAAAGTGCTGTCCCGCTTCTTGCTGGTGCTCCTAGGAACGCTGTTTAGCAGGTCAGTGTCTGCTAAAAGTCTGACTGCACAAACCCCTGTAATCCCACAGTATTATAAAAAAGTTCGCTAAGTATATAACACAGGTTCTACGCTAAGTATATAACACAGGTTCTACGCTAAGTATATAACACAGGTTCTACGCTAAGAGTGTAGAGAGAGAGAGGTAGACAGGGAAGAAGGTAGAATGTAGAAGAGAGAGAGAGAGAGAGAGAGGTAGACAGGGAAGAAGGTAGAGTGTAGAGAGAGAGAGAGAGAGAGAGAGAGAGAGGTAGACAGGGAAGAAGGTAGAACGTAGAAGAGAGAGAGGTAGACAGGGAAGAAGGTAGAACGTAGAAGAGAGAGAGAGAGAGGTAGACAGGGAAGAAGGTAGAACGTAGAAGAGAGGGAGGCAGACAGGGAAGAAGGTAGAACGTAGAAGAGAGAGAGAGGTAGACAGGGAAGAAGGTAGAACGTAGAAGAGAGGGAGGCAGACAGGGAAGAAGGTAGAACGTAGAAGAGAGAGAGGTAGACAGGGAAGAAGGTAGAACGTAGAAGATAGGGAGGCAGACAGGGAAGAAGGTAGAACGTAGAAGAGAGAGAGAGAGAGAGAGAGAGAGAGAGAGGTAGACAGGGAGAAAAGATGTTTGGTGGTCTGCTACCCTGGCACGGAAAATGTTCAGTGACAAGCCAGGTATCGATGGTTGTGGAAGGACATGATATCCTTCGCCTGTTGGCAAGGACCTTGAGAGAGAGAGAGAGAGAGAGAGAGAGAGAGAGAGAATTTTAACATTTTGTTATCACAGCTTTACTGCAGTATCTTTGTGTATATTTATATATTTAGTCACATATATTTATCCCCAAACCAAAAACTATTCGTGTTATTTTTGTTATTGATTGAATTTATAAAATGTGAATATGATGATGGCGTTGATGATAATGATTATTCTAGACAAGATAAAGACATGATATAAGAAATGGTTAACAGTGGCAATGGTACTGAAGAAAAAAAATAACTGACAAAGATTACCTAAGTTATCATTAGAATCACTGGTAACAAGATAAAAATCCAACTTTGGATCTGGATACATCTGTTTTACTGAGCATTTATAATCCATAACAGCGGAGTCATAGTAGCGATGACATCGAGCCACCTGCCATTTGTGACACGCGGCCAACGTAATTCCTGGCAGCAGTGCGCCGACTAAAGGGAGGTAACCTATTCCAACAAATCAAACTCTTCACCTCCTTGGGAACGGAACGTTGGTATATGTCCCACACCTTCTTTCATAATCTCATGCAGGACACAATTCTTCACAACGGCTCCAGACACAGAGAACGCGCAACGACACAAGAATACACAGATTCCTTCTTGCTCCAGCACGGAGGTAGAGCGTTGTAAAATCGTGCTACCGGCGTGTTCGGATCTGCACAGATCTCACATTCAAATGTTGCTTCTCGACGTGACGCGGCATACAATAATGAGGTCGCCTTGGCCGATAACACACCTCGACCATCTTACAGACTGGTTAACCGTAAAGTTGACGATTAAGAGAGAGAGAGAGAGAGAGAGAGAGGAAGCGGGGAGCCTGATATGATTATAACGTAGTGATAAAGTGTTGACCTACGAAAGTTAAAGAGGACATGTTTAACAAACACTGTACGTACAAACTGGCAGATATGAAATATTTTTTTTGTTCTTTTAACGATCAGGCAAGAACTGCGATGACCGAGGAAGATGTACGGGGAAGTTGCTGCTACCAGCGAACTGCAAGTGGTCAAAGTGCTGTCCCGCTTCTTGGTGGTGCTCCTAGGAACGCTGTTTAGCAGGTCAGTGTCTGCTAAAAGTCTGACTGCACAAACCCCTGTAATCCCACAGTATTATAAAAAGTTCGCTAAGTATATAACACAGGTTCTACGCTAAGTATAAACACAGGTTCTACGCTAAGTATATAACACAGGTTCTACGCTAAGTATATAACACAGGTTCTACGCTAAGTATATAACACAGGTTCTACGCTAAGTATATAACACAGGTTCTACGCTAAGTATATAACACAGGTTCTACGCTAAGTATATAACACAGGTTCTACGCTAAGTATATAACACAGGTTCTACGCTAAGTATATAACACAGGTTCGCAGGACATCAAAACCACATAACAAGTTTCACAGAACGTATCGAAGACATTACTGGGCCCATTAAAATGCCATTTATCTGAGATTTCCATGTCGTACCACGTGTCGTGTGTCTGTTACT
Source organism: Achatina immaculata (assembly GCA_009760885.1). Lineage (NCBI taxonomy): Eukaryota > Metazoa > Mollusca > Gastropoda > Stylommatophora > Achatinidae > Lissachatina > Lissachatina immaculata. Next base: position 45,604,346 of record CM019716.1, read on the forward strand.
GTCAAGAGCACACGGCGTGGATGTCGGCAACACCACGATGTTGAACAAAATCTATCCCTGTCTGGCTCTGACATCTCAGATCTTCTGGCCCCGAGAACTCTGCCTGGCCCTGACACACGCCGGACCTTCTGGCTCTGAGAAATCTAATATCTGCCTCGCCCTGGGGCATCTCAGATCTGTCTGGCCCTGAAAACTTTGCCTGGCCCTCATACTTCTCTGATCTGCCTGGCCCTCGGACCTCTCTGATCTGCCTGACCCCCAAACTTTTCAGATCTGCTTGGCCCTCAGACTTCTCAAATCTGCCTGGCCCTGAGACATATCAGATCTTCTGGCTCTGAGAAATCTAATATCTGCATGGCCCTGAGAAATCTCGTATCTGCCTGACCCTGACAGCTCTGCCTGGCCTTCAGACTTCTCAGATCTGCCTGGCCCTCAGACTTCTCAGATCTGCCTGGCCCTCAGACTTCTCATATCTGCCTGGCCCTCAGACTTCTCAGATCTGCCTGGCCCTCAGACTTCTCAGATCTGCCTGGCCCTCAGACTTTTCAGATCTGCCTGGCCCTCAGACTTCTCAGATCTGCCTGGCCCTCAAAACTGTGCCTGGCCCTCAGACTTCTCAGAACTGCCTGTCCCTGAAAACTCTGTCTGACCCTCAGACTTCTCAGACCTGGTTGGCTCTCAGAGTTCTCATGTCTGCCTGGCCCTCAGACTTCTCAGATCTGCTTGGCCCTGAGATGGTCCTGAGTTTCAGACAAAATGCCAGAGCATGACGCAAGGGAGATCACTCACTGACCAGACTGTTTACCATACACAGCATTACAGGGCAGCAGTCATGACAGCACACGCTTGTTCCATCAACAATGAGCTACGGTCGTCCGTAAGGTCACCAGTAAGTTCAAGGACGTACGCAGATACGAATGTTCCCCTCTCCCGCCAACTTTTATTTTTTGTGTGTGCAGTCCGCCAATATATTAAGTAACTGTTAGACAGCCAGATATGACATTAGAAAATTAAGCAGGTCATGGAACAAGGTCATCAGACCGACGCCATAATCTCTGTGCTGGGGGGGGGGGGGAACAAACTTTCCGGTAGAAGCATGCCATGAAAGCATGGCTGTTTCTGCGAGGCGGGGGGCCTGACTTCTGACTATGGCGTCGGCTCTTTTTAGTTCCTCTGTACATATACACTGATATACAGAACAAAGACTAGAAACTGGCACTGTAGCAATAATCCCTCAGGTGCTGTCTGAGCTGGATGGGGAGTTGTTCTAAAAGATGAATAGAAATGTGTGGAAATTAAACTAACATCGTTGTTTTGTTGGGGGGGGGGTGTTGACAGTTAAGGTTAAAACAAAATTATTTTGGTTATGCCCCTTAGCATCTCTGTGCATTTCGGCTCCCAGCTATGATCGGTGTTTGCACTGAATTATGGGCCAGATTCTCCATGTACTTGTATAAACTCCCTGCAACTGCGAGCTGTTCTTTGCAGCCGGTGCTGTAGAGATGAGGCTTAGCATCGTATCGGCGTGGGAGCTGGTTATGGCGGCTACTTTTTCAGTCCCGGAGTACAGCTAAAAAGCAGGGGGTGTGCAATGCTTCTTTAGCAGACTCCACCACCATGGGGACTATAGCGATCCCTGCCCCGTTAGACAGGCTAGGTCTGTTCGGAAATAACATAAGAAATGAACACTGACGGAGTTTGATAACTAAAGCATGAAGGCTAAATATATCCAAAGACGCAGTGACATACTTTCATTCACGACATGACGCCGTGACTCTGTCAAGGTTATCGAATGTAGAGCAAGATTCTAAACTGATAATTTATTTACATCAAGCTTGAAATACTATCAGATTTACACCAGCGAATAAGCCTAATTCTTCTAATACTTTTCTAGAAGATAGTACAGTTTCGTCCGGAGTTTCCGCAATGACCTCGCCATTTAGCTTTCACTTTTTAGCTGAAGTGCGCTTGTTAACTTTGACTACCGCTAGTCTTGATTATCTCCCTTGCTATCCATGACGGTCTTCCCCGCCATCCATGATTCTCTCCCCTCGTGGTCCGTCTATTTTGACCAATACTTGTTTCATTGTTCTATGATTACAATAACGAATACTCAGAAAGGTAAATCAATGATCTATAGATTTTAAAAAAATTTGCATATTCATCGTGATACGCTGGCTACTATTCCGTACGACTCTATAACCACACAAATTATACTAGGCTTAAAGAAAACCCAACTATTTTTCACCCCAAGTTACTGTATGGTCAGTTTACTAGCTTACCGATAAGTAAGCTTCGATTCCCATTACAGTGGTATTATTTCCCGGATCGGCTTGCACGTGGGTCGAGTCTGGGAAAGTAAAGACAGCGAGGACAGTTGCTGGTCTCTCCACCTTACAACCCTGTGAATCAGAAATACGCATGCACTAACTTGACACCCCTACTTCGAGAAGGAAATGTCATGAGACATTCTTTTAACATGGTACATCTACTTAAACGGGTAATGCCACTCATGATATAGGGGAAATGGTGTCAGTGTCTTTGTTTTCAAAGCTCCTCACCTATTTATACAGTTAGTTTGGCCACGCGCATCACATGCGCCATGATAACCATGCGCATCACGCGCTTCATGTGCACCACGCGCTTCACGTGCACCAGGCGCACTAGAACTGAGACGCGGTAACAGACAGCTAATCTGACACGCGTGTAGTCGTCATATTTGCATATATGTGTAACCCACGCGGTACTTGCCAGAACTTGACTGCTGGGAGATACGCCTTTTTTGTGTGTGTCGTAGCCTCGTTTCCGTTCACAATGTCGCCAAAACTTTCATGTGCCACTTTGTCAGATGTTTACAGCAGTTTGCACTCTTGTGCCATCTAGGCTTACATGACGTCTCTACCTGGTGATGGTGCACACATTTGAGTCGCTTCTCTTATTCATAAGCTGGTGAATTTGATTTTAAAATGCCCTTCTTTCTCTCCAGTCAGTTATTTACGGTTATCTCCCCTCGTCCTTGTCTGAAGAGAGTAGCCAACAGGGGTGTTGTGGTTTGGGGTGTCGGGCGCTGGAAATTACATCACACAATAAATGTGCTTCAATACTGCTAAATGTAATGTTAAATTTATGAAACATAACCCAGCGTTGTATGATTAGACCTCAGAAAAAAAATCGTACACAAAGCACTTCTAGACATGGGAGAAAGGAAAAACACACACACACAAGAAACTTGAACCTGGGACTTGAACCACGGGTTCCGGTAGAACGAGCAGCCGTCTAGTCTAAAGAACTTAGCAATCTAGCACCCAAAATCTTGTTTAATTTAAAAAAAAAGGATTTCTTGGACATCTAATCATATAACACTGTTTTTAGTGTAGGAAAGCTTCGTTGTTTCCTACTTGTATACATTTCTCAAAGATATGCGAGGACATACTGACTTTCTATTTCAGTGGACTGAATGAAGAGATCACCTCAAACAATTACACGCAAAGGAAACAAAAGAAAACTGGACACTCATTATTATCAGTCAACCCGTCGGTTCGTTTGTCACAAGGCCAATCACGGGGAACTGATCTGCGATTAAAACTGGTTAGTCAAGGGAGATAACGAAGTATTTAACGCACACAACAGCGAGCAGGGCACAACAACGAAACTTTCTACTTCATGAGGGCATTATATTTGTTCAGTGTCTTCTCTTGTCTCCTTCCTCGTGTTTCTCTGTGTGTTGGGGAGTGGGGGGGGGGGGCGGGCAAACAGACGTCTTGATAAGGCTGGGCGAGTTGCTTCGTATACTGGAATATTTAAGGTTTCTATATACTAATTTCCTCCTTCTATGTGGGGCATCGATCTTCAAGAATCTTGAGAACATATGGCATTCAAAAGTTATAAGAACAAAAACCAAGTTAAGACTACTCAATTCAAATGTAATATCCACCCTCATTTATGCATGCGAAAGCTGGAAAACAACTAAAGAAATAGACAAGAAATTAGACTCTTTTGAAAACAAATGCCTAAGGAAAATACTCGGCATCAAGTGGAACGAATTCAAGAACAATGCAGAGATAAGACAGATGAGTGAACAACAACTAATCTCACGGGTGGTCAGGAAAAGGAGACAGACATATGTTGGTTACGTGATGTCAGTCAGAGAATCCCAAAACAAGCTATCAAGTGGAACACAACAGGCCAAAGAAAAAGAGGCAGACCACGGGAAACTCTGCAGAGGAGATTGTTAAGAGAGGTCAAATTAACAGGTATAAAATCCCTTGATGAGGTTGAAAAACTCGCCGAAGACAGGAAAAATTGGCGAACTACTTTGCGAGCCCTATGTGACGCTTAACGGCACGGGAAGGATATAATATATAAGACGCGGGGTAATTCTTCTCTTTCCTGCAAATCTTAGCGTGAGCGATTTCTGATTGGAGGTAGTCGTGTAACATGGCCAAACATTCTGACCTGCAGCTTCTGGATGTAGCACATTACTGATTTTTACCACAAGCACTGGCTCGGAACGTGTCATGTCCGAATTTGTGTTCAATGTTTGAAAGTGTCTATAAAACACTTACAGAGGCAGGCTATAGGGACACGCAAACAATGCTCACAGTAAAGACCTGGCAAGTCTCATATTACTGGCTACTGGTAGACACGGAGATAACTTTCTGACTAAATCTTAAATGCTTCTCAGTCATCTGTGAGATATTTATTTATCAGTCGAAAATTTGGGGGGGGGGGGGGGGTTGTGAATGTTTGCGTTACAGGAACAAAGTTTTCCAATAAGAAACAACAAAGTGACAGTAAAATGACAGCACAATGTTGCATGGCTAGTCTTCCATAAATAGCAGACAAAGCAGTGCAGACATGAGAGAAAGAGATGTGGAAAAATGATGTCCGACAAGTTCACAAAGTATCTTGTATGCTTTAAAACTACTTTTT